>BSBN01000471.1:2822000-3527500 GCA_027924645.1 Cunninghamia lanceolata
GAGTTTAGGGATAAGGGATTAGGGTTTAGGACCTTGAGGGATTAGGGTTTAAGGTTGAGGCTTTATGGATATCATTTAGGGTTGAGGGTCGAGGGATTAGGGTTAAGGTAGAGTGTTGAGGGTAGAGGGATTAGGGATAGGGTTTAGGGTTGAAGGTTTAGGGTTAAGGGATTAGGGTTTAGGGTTAAGGGTTTAGGGATAAGGGATTAGGGTTTAAGGTATAGTGTCCAGGGTTGAGGGTTTAGGAATAGGGATAGTGTTTAGGGTTTAGGGTCGAGGGATTATGGTTTAGGGTTTAGGGATAAGGATTAGGGTTCAGGGTTGAGGGATTAAGGTTTAGGGTTGAGGGATTAAGGTTTACGGTTGTGGCTTGAGGCTTGAGGGATAGGGTTTAGAGTTTAGGGATAAGGGATTAGGGTTTAGGACCTTGAGGGAATAGGGTTTAGGATTGAGGCTTTAGAGATAAAATTTAGGGTTGACGGATTAGGGTTGAGGGTTTAGCGATAGGGTTTAGAGTTTAGGGGTAAGGGATTAGGGTTTAGGACCTTGAGGGATTAGGGTTTAGAGTTGAGGCTTTAGGGATAGCGTTTAGGGTTGAGGGTTAAGGTTTGAGGGTTTAGGGATAGGGTTTAGAGTTTAGGGATAAGGGATTAGGGTTTAGGGTTGAGGCTTTAGGGATAGCGTTTAGGGTTGAGGGATTAGGGTTAAGGTAGAGTGCTGAGGGTAGAGGGATTAGGGATATGGTTTAGGGTTGAAGGATTAGGGTTTAGGGTTGAGGGTTTAGGGATAAGGGATTAGAGTTGAAGGTATAGTGTCGAGGGTTGAGGGTTTAGGAATAGGGATAGCGTTTAGGGTTTAGGGTTGAGGGATTAGGGTTTAGGGATAAGGGATTAGGGTTGAGGGTTGAGGGATTAAGGTTTAGGGTTTAGGGATTAAGGTTTAAGGTTGAGGGTTGAGGGTTTAGGGTTTATGGATAGGGTTTAGAGTTTAGGGATAAGGGATTAGGGTTTAGGACCTTGAGGGAATAGGGTTTGGGGTTGAGGCTTTAGGGATAACATTTAGGGTTGAGGGATTAGGGTTGAGGGTTTAGGGATAGGGTTTAGAGTTTAGAGATTAGGGATTATGGTTTAGGACCTTGAGGGATAGGGTTTAGGGTTGAGTCTTTAGGGATAGAGTTTAGGGTTGAGGGTTGAGGATTAAGGGTTTAGGGATAGGTTTAGAGTTTCAGGATAAGGGATTAGGGTTTAGGACCTTGATGGATTAGGGTTTAGGGTTGAGGGATTAGGGTTAAGGGTCGAGGGATTAGAGTTAAGGTAGAGTGTTTAGGGTAGAGGGATTAGGGATAGGGTTTAGGGTTGAAGGTTTAGGGTTGAGGGATTAGGGTTTAGAGTTGAGGGTTTAGGGATAAGGGATTAGGGTGTAAGGTATAGTGTTGAGGGTTTAGGGTTTAGGAATAGGGATAGTGTTTAGGGTTTAGGGTTGAGTGATTAGGGTTTAGGGTTTAGAGATAATGGATTAGGGTTGAGGGTTGAGGGATTAAGGTTTAGGGTTGATGGATTAAGTTTTAAGGTTGAGGGTTGAGGCTTTAGGGATAGGATTTAGAGTTTAGGGATAAGGGATTAGGGTTTAGGACCTTGAGGGAATAGGGTTTAGGGTTGAGGCTTTAGGGATAACATTTAGGGTTGAGGGTTTAGGGATAGGTTTTAGAGTTTAGGGATAAGGGATTAGGGTTTATGACCTTGAGGGATTAAGGTTTAGGGTTGAGGCTTTAGGGATAGCATTTAGGGTTGAGGGATTAGGGTTGAGGGTTAGGGATAGGGTTTAGAGTTTAGGGATAAGGGATTAGGGTTTAGGGTTGAGGCTTTAGGGATAGCATTTAGGGTTGAGGGATTAGGGTTGAGGGTTTAGTGATAGGGTTTAGAGTTTAGGGATAAGGGATTAGGGTTTAGGACCTTGAGGGATTAGGGTTTAGGGTTGAGTCTTTAGGGATAGCATTTAGGGTTGAGGGTCGATGGATTAGGGTTAAGGTAGAGTGTTGAGGGTAGAGGTATTGGGGATAGGGTTTAGGGTTGAAGGTTCAGGGTTGAGGGATTAGGGTTTAGGGTTGAGGGCTTAGGGATAAGGGATTAGGGTTTAAGGTATAGTGTCGAGGGTTGAGAGTTTAGGAATAGGGATAGTGTTTAGGGTTTAGGATTGAGGGATTAGGGTTTAGGGATTAGGTTTTAGGGTTAAGGGATTAAGGTTTAGGGTTGAGGGATTAAGGTTTAGGGTTGAGGGTTTATGGATAGGGTTTAGAGTTTAGGGATAAGGGATTAGGGTTTAGGACCTTGAGGGATTAGGGTTTAGGGTTTAGGGATCAAGGTTTAGGGTTTAGGATAAGGAAATTTAGAGTTGAGGGTTGAGGGATTAAGGTTTAGGGTTGAGGGATTAAGGTTTAAGGTTGAGGGAGAGGTAGAGAGGGGAGGGGGAGAGATAGGTGAGAGGTAGAGAGGTGAGGGGGAGAGATAGGAGAGAGATAGAGAGGTGAGAGATAGAAGAAATAAATGGAGAAATGAATAATATGGATTTTTCTATAGCAGGCCAAAATGCGCTCGCGTTATAACGTGAGCACGTTTGGGACTGCTATAGAAATTGTAAAAAGGCCTGGACCCCCGTGATCCAGGCCCACATACTCTATTTTCTTAACGCGAGTGCGTTTGGGATTGCTATAGAAATGGTAAAAAGTCCTGGACCCCCGTGATCCAGGGCCACATACTCTATTTTCTTCTATTTATGTGCGTGTTCCAATTAAAAAAAAGTGTTTTCATGTTGTTATGAAGTTCACATGCACGTTTTTCAGATTCTACCACCTTTGCATGAAATTTCCTCCACCATTTTCTACTTTGCCAACTTAAGGAGGAGGAAATAACATAGTTTTCACATCAAATTTGATATATATCAATTCAAGTTTCAATTTTTGTAGTGTTGCAATGTTAATTGTGATTGAATTGTAGGAATTTAACATTATAGATTGGTTAATATTATTGTTGTTACTAATTCTATTTGAGTGTTATTCAATTTAATGTTGAAAAGGAAGCAAGTGGTGAAAAATTCAAATTATTGAGGAGTTTGATGCAAGAAGAAAAAAACACTACATAATTGGGTACTCTCTCCATGTTTGAATCTCCATTTTTTAGGTATGTCAAGTCTTTACATGCATGTTATTTAGATTTTCCTTAATTCTATTTGAATTACTTTATCATGATTTATCATCCATTATTATATCACTTGTATGGTTTACATATTTTGTGCTTATATCAGTCTCACTTTTTTGATTTTATAGTTCATCTGCCTTGTCTATGCTTCCACATTTTGCATACATGTCTTACATTTGCATTTATAGTTCATCATTGTTCTTACTACCCAAAGAGCTTAGTCATCACACACAAATATCCTTATGATAGACTATGTTTTAAATCAGTTCATGGTATGCATAATAAAAGATATCTCAAAGGTCAACATTAATTAAAATAGACACAATCATGATCAAGAAAGCAGCCTACAATCTCACATGGTGCCATGTATATTTTCTACACTTGGGCTCTTTAATAAGTATGTGCAATAATGAATTAAGTAGACCTTAAAATACCGTGATGTCAAATTATACAAGAATAAATCCTTACAACATATAAATATACAATCCCTTAAGTATAATGAAGTACTATTATCTTGTCATAACAAGTTAAAATACAAATGAATAGGTGCCAAGATCATACAAGTAAATCCCAATAGGCTTAATCCAATCATGATCCATGCTATGCTACATTATTCTTCATGTTGATAGTTCATACAAACCTTATATACCAAATGTTTCCATTCCCATATATATGACAATGTGCCAAGTTAAATACTACAAATCAGTCACATTGCCATGTAATTGATATAGGGTCTCAAGATAGTTCAGTCATAGCAAAGTGCAAAGTTCAACATGAGTGTCTCCATGAAAATCATAAGCCTTAAGGCTGATCCTCTTGGTTGTCATAACATGATAATGTGAAGATAAGAGACTGTTGTCACACATCAGAAAATCAATCCTTACCTCATGCCCTAGTGTGATGTCTCCCATGATCTCAATCATCTCTCCTTTCATGACTAGATGGTTATTAACAAGTGCTTGCCCATGAGATGTCTCCAAGTGAAAATCATTTGTATTATGTGTCCTAAATTATGTCCCATGGCTGCAAGTTGAATCTTCATGTGTGAGGAGATGATCTCTATCCACAAGTAAGTGTCGATAGTTTGATGCCACTAGCACCAAGGCCTCCCCCACATCTTCAACCTTGTAGTCAAAATGAAGTCCCATGTACTCTTCACTTGTAGCCTCAATAGGTGACTCTCCTTTGTCCTTATCCTCATAGGACTAAAGTGAACTTTGCACCATAATGCTTTGTATGGTTGCAATAACATTGTGTAATAATGCTCTGTATGGCTGCAATAATGCTTTGTATGCTTTGTACCTATTTTGGTTGAGTAACATTTACTCTTCTACATGATGATTGTATGTACATTTTGTATGAAGGGTTGAATGACATATATTTTAGTTATTTGTATGGATTCATTTCTTAGGAACTAATATTTTTCTCTTTATCATGCTATAGATAAATTCTCTGTCATGCCGAGGAAGCGATCAAGAATTAAACCAACACGAGAAGAGATAGAAGCTAAGAATGCAAAGAAAGCAATGACTATGAGGGAACTTCATGAGAAGAGGAAATTGGAGATGATAAATGAAGACATGCTAATTGAAGAGGAACCACAACCATCAAAAAGAGATATGGTATTGGCGACATAAAGGGAACGAATGCAAAAACTTCATGCTATGAGAGATTTGAATACCGTAGTTGGAGACACGTCCTCTACCGCAAGTCAACATGTAGGGACACCATCTACCGCATCTCAAGTTGAGAGTACATCATCACTCACATGTGAGGAAGGAGGTATGCCATTGTTACCACCTCAACCTCATGGTATGTCATCTATTCCATCTTCAATCAAAGGTATGCCATCAAGCCCATCTCATTTAAATATTGATTAAATTCCTAATGTTGTGATGAATTTACCTATCTTAACACCACCTAGAATTTTGCATAGAAAGCCAAAGTATTTGATTGATATTGATGAGAATATTTTGTAGCCAATGGAAGGTAAGATTCTAAAACGCACTTGTAGAAGATATGCTCATAAGATTTGGAGATTGTTCTTTGAAAAGTTAAATGAGACTGCAAGATGTCAACTATTCATTGAAATAATGCGAAGTATAAAGTATAGGTCCATCATGAATATTCTTGGGTTGAGAACATCAGAGGCTTCAAGTGAAAAATCTATTGTCAAGAATCTAATGAGTGCATATACACTAGTAGAAAAACAGAAATAAATGACTAAAAAAATACCAAAAATTGGTCATGTGACCATTAGTAGTTTATTGCCAGTCATTTATCTCGCAACCAAATTTATGACTAAACAAATTTTAGTCATTAATTTGGTAGTATATTTAGTCATTAATTTGGTAGTATATTTAGTCATCAATTTGGTAGTATATTTGGTAATTTGAAAAGTTAAATGAGACCGCAAGATGTCAACTATTCATTGAAATGATGCAAAGTATAAAGTATAGGTCCATCATGAATATTCTTGGGTTGAGAACATCAGAGGCTTCAAGTGAAAAATCTATTGTCAAGAATCTAATGAGTGCATATGCACTAGTAGAAAAATAGAAATAAATGACTAAAAAAATACCAAAAATTGGTCATGTGACCATTAGTTTGGTCACGTGACCATTGGTAGTTTATTGCTGGTCATTTATCTCACGACCAAATTTATGACTAAACAAATTTTAGTCATTAATTTAGTCATTAATTTGGTAGTATATTTAGTCATCAATTTGATAGTATATTTAGTCATCAATTTGGTAGTATATTTAGTCATTAATTTAGTCATTGATTGTTCTTAACTGGTCATTGATTAAAAAAATGATAAATAACTAAAAAAAACTACTAAAAATTGCAGTCATTTATTTAGTCAAGGTAGTCATTTATTTAGTCATTGTAGTCATTTATTTAGTCATTGTAGTCATTTATTTTAGTCATGGTAGTCATTTATTTAGTCATTGTAGTCATTTATTTTAGTCATGGTAGTCATTTATTTAGTCATGGTTTAGTCATTTATTTGGGAGAATCAGTGATTCAAGTTACAAATCAAATCTAACTTAATTAATCCTCACAAATTTATGCATAGAAACTTCAAGTATCATAGATATTCAAATGTTGAGAGAAGCACCATGAAATGAAACTAAAATGCTAGAACAAATATCCTGAAAATTTATTTCATTAAATCTCACTGGCTACATTCAATGTCTCACTGGAAAAGCAAAACCTCACTGGTTATAGCCTCACTGGCTAAACAGAAATCTCACTGATTTCAGCCTCACTAACATCACTGGCAACTTGTCTCACTGACTGTCTTACATCATTTATTGAACATTCATCTCAGCTCATTTACATCATTTACATCATTTATTAAACATTTATAAAATGTGTTTCTTCCTATTCAAAAAACATTATCTCAACTCATGCACTGTTAAATAGTGAATTTGTATCAGAGCATTTTACATTCAAACTCTTCCTTGTTGGTATTGGCCTTTCACCTTCCAAGCTTCATCCTTTTGTGAATTTGATACATTCTGTGTACCACCAAAAGCCTACAAATCAAAAAAAGGTGAAAAAATAATAACACCATTAGCTATTTTAATTTCATTAAACATGCACAAAAGTTTTGAAACTTAAATTGCTAGGTCAAGTTTTGAACCCTTGACCACAAGACACATAATTTAATGTATAGAGAGAAAAGACTGTAAAAAGATAAATGCCTTAAGGTCTAACTGTTTTTCAATATAACAAAACAAAGAACAAAGAAGACATTAACACAAAACTAAATACACGATTACACATATAGATTTCTTTAGATGACATATCTATAAAATTAAAAAACTGTTTAATTATCTTTTGTGACAGATTTGTTAGAAATAAACTAAATGTTACACAACGGAACCCAGTTCAATCCAAGCCTAGAAAATATTTTCTATTCAATCCACCTACAAAATAAGCATCTCAATTGTTAGATTAATACTCATAAATAATTCTAGCAAATGAATGGCAACATAATTGAACCCAGATGCATAAAGATCATAAGAAAGGAAGGCTAATCCAAAACCCTAGAACCTACACGCAGATATGATGCCCAATAGCATATGGAGCCCAAGCATGATTCAATATCTCATCTAGGTCACCATGGCTTATCAACAAATTAAGAGCTTAAGCTCACCCACCTGCTTTGCTCCAATCATTCCCAGAAAAAAGAGAAGCTGGGATTGATAAGAGTAAGAAAATAAAAAGGAGATGAAATAAAATAGGTTAGGGTTTTGAGCCTTTCCAAGTTAGGGTTTACCTTTAGGGTTTCAAACAATCACCCACCTGTTGCACTAGGGAGGAGGTTTGCATATGAAGGGCGAGAGAGGAATGACTGAAATGCCTTTATTCCTGCCAAGATCATGTAATGGAAAAGAGAAGAATAAATTGAATTTTGTGGGGAAAATTAAAAAGGCTAGTACGGATTGGCAGTGCCATACCAAAACTGTGAGACAGGAATGTTGATTGTGTAGCCATTCACTGCTCTATTATTAGCGGCTCACTGCCACAGTGATCAATTACACTTGTGCCACTTGAGTGAATAAAATCTAGCTACATTTGTATTATTCTACACACACCCGAGAATAATGGAGTACGAATTGCGAGTCCTGATCATCAACCTCATTTTACTTTGTCCCACAACAATTAGCGTGAAAGTGGGGTACTGGTCTACCTACAGCTATTCTTATTTCCTTCCCTCCTCTTTGGATGCCTTTCTCTACACCCATCTCCTCTACACTCTTGCAAATCTCAATCAACAAACGTATGAGGTCACCATCTCTGTAGGAAACCAGGAAAGCATTGCACTCTTCACCTCCACAATGCAGAAGAATCCCTCACTAAAAACCTTGCTTTCCGTCAATGGAGGAAATGCTAAGATGGATGACTTCACCATTATGGCTTTCAATTCTTCACTGCGCAAAAAGTTCGTTGACTTGGCCATATCTCTGGCTAGGCAATATTCCTTCGACAGTCTCGAACTTGACTGGGAGTATCCTCAAACCCTAGAGGACATGGAAAACTAGGGGCAGTTGTTCACAGAATGGAAAGCTTAGGTGGATGAAGAGGCCATAACTTCCGCCAATGATCCCCTATTGCTCAACGCCACCGTCTATTTCTCAAACCAATTCTTTCAGTGGGGTGTAGTGAGAGAATATCCCGTGGCTTCTATAACTGCCAATATGGACTGGGTGAACATTATGACTTACAATTTTACCAGCCCAAATCAGATTAACAACACAGGAGAGTACGCGGCTTGCTGACTTGGAAGGAAAAGATGACACTTCATCTCAACTTGAGGTCTTGAACTATGAAGGCATGGATCATATGTCTAAAAATCAGAGAGACAAATCAAGAGTACCTCGAGGCCTACCATTCAGACTCCTAATCTGATAGTTCAGAAAGTGAATGGAATTGGGCGATGTGAATCCCTATCTTCGGATGAACCAGCAGGAAAGGCTCGGTTAGTGAACTGAGTAAGAAAATAAAAAGGAGATGAAACAAAATAGGTTAGTTTTGTGTCTTTTTGAGTTAGAGTTTACTTTAGGGTTTCAATGAATGGGCACCAAAATGAAATGAAAATTTTGGCGCCCATATTATAATATATTATAATATTATATTATATTATAATATAATTATTATAATATAATATTATATTATATATAATATAATATAATATTGTAAATTATATTATTATATAATATTATATAATATATATTATATATATTATATTATATAATATCATATTATATTATAATATATTATATTATATTGTATTGTAATACAACCCACTCCTTCAATTCAAAATATATTTTTTAATTATCCACTTTAATATCATATTGTCTAATTTTTATTTGTGTGACTAATTATTTAGTCATTTTTATTTGTGTATAAGTTATAAATTATACAATTTAAGTTATTAAATTATATAATTTAAATTAATTTAACTTAAATTATACTTGTGCATATTGGACTTGCAAAATTAAATAATTTATCAATATTATAGTATATTTAAAAGTTTTATAATTAATAATTTTGTCTTTATTTTATTTGTATCTATCCAGTTTGTCTATTTTCTTGTCTTATTTTTAAATTTTTTGTATATTTCCTATTGTATGATTTGTCATTTTTCTTTTTAACCCTTTGTTCAATCCTTTCTCTCCCTTTATTCCTTTGGTCTAGGCGGACATTTATTGCCTTACCTTGTATTGTCTTTGAATTCATGGATTATGATCAAATTGGAAAGAAAAAAGAATAGAGGAGTAATAGTCATTTATTTAGTCATTTCTTTGTCTGACCAATTATTTAGTTGTGTTTTTTGCTCGATAACCAAATTAGTCATTTATTTAATCATTTATTTGGTCATTTATTTAGTCATTTCAACCAATGACCAAATTAGTCATTTATTTAGTCATTTATAGCTGTGTGGCAAAAAATTAGTATAATTTTGGTTACGTGACTAAAATTTTTAGTCACCTGGTCATTTATTTGCCATATTTCTACTAGTGATGAGAGTGTGGGTAACACCTCACACACAAAATATAGTAATGCAACACGGCGTGTCATTACATCGACTATAGTAAGTAGTCAAATGAGGAAAGCTCATCTCATTAGAAAGACGAGTCAAGCATTGAGAATTAATATAAAAACCTTATCAAGAGTCATTGGAAGGCACCAAAGAATTGAGGATACCAATGCCAATGAATTATGGGCGTTCTTGGGGAGACTACCACGAAAAGATAAACCAATTGTTGAAGTATTGAGATCACTAATTGAAGACTTTTGGAAGAATTACACAAGGGTATCTCTGTGTTGACTTTTTCCCATACTGGATGCTTATTCCCAGATTTCCCTACAAGGTAGCCATCAGTGATCAACAGGATCTCTGGGCCAGGGGGTCAACAGTATAGGAGATAGACTCTATATTTTATCTCCTCTTCTTCTTCAGGCTCTGCAGGACCTAGGGGGGTATTCCCTACTCAACATCCATGAGGATATGCATACAAGGCTGGGATGCTGACAGAAAGCAGATAGTCCTCCTGTAAGTAGACCAAAACTGAATGATAAGAGCAAAGGGGCTAGCTTTGGGCCTATTAGCAGTTGTAGACAGAGGACTGAGGTTCCTAAAACTAACACTAATGTCCTAATGGTTGGTTTTAGATTTTGCTTTGGAGTTTAAGTGTGGATGCCAAGCTGGATATGGTTATAACACAAAACAAAGCATGATTGGTGCCTATCCAGGGCCTGGAGTCAGTAGACATACACCTGTGAATGATCAGCATGAACAACTAAAACTGGATTTCAAGGGGATATGTGTGATACCTGCCTTACAGGCATCTCCCAATACAAAGTGTTAGGTTATCTCTACTTATGGTATCCCTACTGCAGTATATCCCTCCCAATGTTCAACCTGAAAACAGTTTAATCTACCCCTTGAGTAGAAGTTAAAAGATCAGACAGTCAACATAGGAATTCTATGTTCTAGAATCTAAACATTACCAAACATCCAGATTCAGAAGAAGAATACATGCAATACTGGAGACAGAATTAACACAACACATGCTAAACAGCATTTCTCATATAAGTTTAATCATGAAATCAGTGGGTTCATGCCAAAAACAAACAACAAGAGATACATAAACTCACAGGTAAGCTGTACAGAGCAACCAGATCAGCTTGTTATGCATTACAGAGCCAAAATCATCAACTTTCAACAACCTCTCAAATGAGCAAGACCACCTGCTTATAACAGCCAGGTAGGTGCTCAGCAATTAATTACATGGTTGACCAAAATTTTGCCAGATACACAGTATCAGGAAAATGGCGCTCAAACACAACCGGATTGGCGCCCAAACTTGAATGCAGCAGGTAGGGGAGGAGACAGGAAGATTTCTCGAGCCCTGCGCCACCATCCGCTGATGTACATCTTCAGTCGGGTACAAGATCGACCCACGCCATCGCCCATACCTCTGCAACAATCGCCATTAATGGCGCACCAACCCGCGGCCTTGGGAAGATCATCAAATCTGCAATCGCAACCATTTCCCGCCGAGATTCATCATCATGATGTTTTGAAAATGCAGGATAACAATATCCCACATGCACCCCGCGATGACCTCAATAACACTTTATATACTAGGTCATGAGCATATATCATGTCGGTGCTTTTGCTCCTGACAACACTAGTATAGACTTCATCATCATCATCCTCCAGTAGCATGATATCCTGTTGTTCGAAATATCACCCTGACGTCATCATGATATTTGAAATATAACCCTCATGATAATCGGCACAACCTGATCCTTCGGAAGAACATCCTCCTGCTGAGCTTATAACAAAAGTCTGGCCGATGAACATCCTGATGACGTCATCATCATATACTGCTGACGTCATCATCATATCTGCCTACTGCGCACCTCCTCATATCCGGATGACATCATCATCATGTTTGCAAATATCAGGAGGTCCCTTCAAGATGATCACTTGTTAGAAATATGACCCCCGCGGACCTTGATGACGTCATCATCATATTAACATCATCATGATATTCGGAAGACAACCGGATATTTGGAAATATCCTCCTGACGTTCAAACATCAGGTTGCACTGTAGCTCCACTATAAGATCGGGGCGATAACTGAATATGATGATGATGATGCTTGAAAAGATCACCCCCAGTAGATAATGCGCGTAGCCAACAGGCGGATATCTCCTTGATATCAGCATCATCATGATGCTCGAGCAAACATATATCCGGGTTTCATATCACCCCTTCCTTCGGAATATCATGATGCAGATAGGCAGAAAGAAAAATATCACCCTGATATACGGATGACGTCAGCATCATCAGGATGAGAAACAAAGAACAAGAAGTGATACAACATCATCAGGATGATATTGACTAAGATCATCCTGATGTTCAAAATATGATGACCCTAGTGAATATCGGGTCGCACTTAGAACTCTTCGACAATATCATCAGGATAATAAGCACACATCACCCGACAGTTGAAATATGATGATGACGATGAGAAAAACAAGTCGACGAAGAACATGCTGATGAAGATCATCATCGAAGACAAGATGATGATGATGACCTCCTCCTCAGAAAAATATGATGTTGCAGCTGAAAAACGCTGAGGAGGTCCAACACTTAGAAAAATTTGGCAAGAAGATGAAGGCTTGAGATGAAGAAACCTCCTGATCATGACAAATCAACCCCAGGTCAAAATAAGTGCTAACAGTGGCTCCGAATGGGGACGTGCAGGTGAAAACCTGCAGCGAGAACCAGATCTCCGGGCAGACCTGACAAAAAGCAAAAAACGCGAGCCGTACAAGGCATTTACACTACATACATATTTTACAAATGTGCACAGCAACCAGATATTCATGCAAAATAGAACTTAAGGAATTGGCCATGCACAGGCAATTCCAGAATTTCACCATCTAGGGCCTGGAGGAAATAAGAATCCTCCCCATGAGTATTGCAAACCTGATATGGGCCCACCCATAAGGGCTGAAATTTACCATGTTTACCCTTTTCCTGATCTTTAGCATTCCAAATAAGCACCAGATCATTTACTTGAAACTTCCTTTTTGCAGTTCTCCTGTCAAACTGATATTTCATATCCTGCTGTCTTTTGAGATTGATCTGGTGGGCTCTCCTTCTGTCTTCATCCAATGCAACCAGCTGATTCACTCTTTCTGTCATGGGATCTTTAATGTCCTCATCATTTTCCTGTATGAATCTATAAACTGGTAGGAGATTGTTTATGGGCAGTCTAGCTGATGCACCATATACCAGCTCAAAAGGTGACTTCCCAATAGCCCTTTTCACTGTCACTCTGTCAGCCCATACTGCTAAGTTCAACTTTGAGTCCCAAGCTCTCTTGTTCTTGTCCAGTATCCTCTTGACAATTTTCATGATGCTCTTATTGCTTGATTCTGCTTGACCATTTCCTTGTGGGTGATATGGTGATGTATATGACAGATTTATCCCATACTTGTTGCAAAAATCAACAAACTCACCTGATCTGAAGCACATAGCATTATCAGTGATAATCCTAAATGGTACTCCGAACCTGATGATGATGTTCTCTAGTATGAAATCTGTCACCACCTTACTTGTAGCTCTCTTAGTTGGAATGGCCTCAATCCATTTGGTAAAGTAGTCAGTTGCCACCAAAATCCAACTGTGTCCCCCACTTGATTTGTCTGCAATCTCCCCTATAAAGTCAATTCCCCACTGCTGGAATGGAGCATCCACAGGTACAGTTCTGAGGGGCAAAGCACCATTATATTTCAGCTTTCCTGAGAATCTCTGGCAAGGGTCACACTTCCTTACTAACTTTTGTGCATCTGAAAAGAGAGTGGGCCACCAATATCCTGCCCTGAGAATTTTATGAGCTGTTGTTTGGGCAGTATAATGGCCACCACACAATCCTTTATGCATGTCAATCAAAATATTGTTAGCCATGTTCTTATCCACACATCTCAGCAGCACACCATCAGGATTTTTCCAGTACAGCTCACCTTGAACAACAACATACCTGATTGCATGTAGCTTCAAAGTCCTCTTTTGATTGTCACTGAAGTGGGAAGGACAATTCAGATTTTGCAAATAATAGACAATATCCTTATACCATTCAGATCCTGATACACTTACATTCTCATCTTGGACTGCATTAACTTGGCATGCTTCCAAGTTTGACTGTGCCATCATCTTGGCTAGTCCTTGTCCCCTTATCAGCTTAGTAACTTGTATGTCTATGTTGAATTCCTGCAGTTTGTTTATCCATCTGCACCTTCTTCCAGTCACCTCCTGCTGAGTGAATATGTCTTTGACTGCAGCATGAGGTACATATGCAATAATATATGACCCTACCAAGTATGGTCTGAAACTTTTAATGGCTCTAACAAGTGCATATGCCTGCTTTTCCATAATGTCATATTTCAACTCAGAGGCCTGCAGGGACAAACTGAAGAAAGCAATAGGCTGTTCAAAACCATCTTCATTTTTCTGTAACAAACATGCAGCTACAGTATGAAAGGAAGCAAATGAGAACACTTGGAATGGCCTAGAAAAATCAGGAGATTTAAGAACAGGGGCCATCTTAATTGCCTCTTTGATATTCTGAAATGATTCTGCTGCTTCCCTTTCTCAGTTGACAGTTGCATCCTTCTTCATCATCTTAGAGATGTTCCTTGTGATTTCTGCAAAGTTGGGAACAAATCTTCTAACAAAGTTTATCTGTCCAAAGAAGGACTGAACTCCTTTCACAGTTTTTGGCATTTGGATCCTGTCAATGGCTGCCACTCTCTCTGGATCTATCCTGACTCCATCCTTGGAAACAATGTGTCCCAGAAGTTTTCCTTCAACTACTCCAAAGGCACACTTCTTTGGGTTTAAAGAAATACCATATTCTAGTGCTCTTATGAAGATCTGCTCCAGATGCATACAGTGCTGCTCTTCTTTCTTTGAGTAGGCAGTCAGGTCATCCTGATATACTGCCAGGATGGAATCAATCAGCCCTGCAAAAGCAACATCCATTGCTCTTTGAAATGTAGCACCTGCGTTTGTTAGTCCAAATGGCATTCTAACATACACATATGTTCCCCATGGAGTGGTAAAGGCAGTCTTATACTGTTCTGATTCTTTTACCTTCACCTGGTTATATCCTGAAAATCCATCCATCATGGATAGGAGTTCACAACCAGTCACTCTCTGCAACATAGCCTCCATATTAGGCAGTGGATAGTTATCCTTCAAAGAGGATACATTCAAGTTTCTGAAATCAACACACAGCCTAATATCACCATTCTTCTTCCTGACTGGGACAAGGTTAGACACCCAAGTTGAATGTCTGATGGGCACAATTATTCCAGCTTCCCTGAGCCTTTTGAGTTCTTCCTGCATCTTGGGAGCTAAGGTAGGATTTATAGGCCTTTGCCTCTGTCTAAATGGCTTAGCTTCAGGCTTCAGTGGGATCTCATGCTGGAATAAGTCTTCTCTATAAGCTTTTAGGTCCTCATATGACCAAGCAAAAACATGTTTATACTTTTTTAGCAATGCAATCAGCATACTTCTTATGTGTGGTTTGAGCTGTTTGCCAATATATACCTTCTGAGGGGCCTGAGATGTCCCCAAATTTATTTCTTCTAAATCCTCCTTATTTGTGGGGGACGTCTTTGTGACCATTTTGTCTCTACTGTCAAAGGCTCTTTCCAAAGCCACTAACCCTCTAGGGATCTTCTTAGTCTTCAACTGGATGATCTCCTTTCCCACAAGAGTCTCTTTTCCATTTACAGTCTCTACAAAAGCTTGGAAATCAATCTGTTGGTTCTCATATTCATCTATGCAGTGCAAAAATTTCAGCAAATCCCTATCATCATTAAAAACTTGCCAACTGCATATGTTTTCTGGTATGGCAGGCCTAATTTTAACTTCTACATCTGTGACACCTGACAGAGTGATGTCATCTGGCCTTATTGCAACATTGGCTAAGAAATCAGCCATAACATTTTTTGACCTTTCTACCCAGCCAATTGAAAATGCATCAAATAATTCAATAGTATCCCAAACAGCATGCTTGTATTGCTTCAGTCTTTTATTCTTTGCAGCATACTTATTTCTGATTTGGGATACAATCAGCTCAGAGTCTCCAAATACTCTTAACATCTTAATCCCATGTTTGAGAGCAATATTCAGGGCTAAGAGTAAAGCCTCATATTCTGCAATATTGTTTGTGCAATCAAACCTCAGCAAGAAAGAAAATTTGAGGAGCTTACCAGTTGGAGACAGGAAGACAACTCCAGCTCCAGAGCCTTCTTTTGCACAAGCTCCATCAAAAAACATGGTCCATAACCCCTGCTGATCCAGCTCATCAATGCAGGCATTTTTCTTTTTGTCTTCTGCATCATCTGAGACAACCTTGAAGTTATCACAGTCAGTGTCTACAAAGCATATCTGTTCATTTGCTTCTTGGTCTTCCACTGTCTCTGATGATCTTTGCTCTCTGCTTAGCTTGACATCCCTGCCATTCATTGGAATCATGGCATATGACAGGTCCAGCTGCATACTTCCACCAATTAGTGCTGCCCATCTTCTTGACAGCAACATACCATACTGTGGCTTGATGTCAACCACTGTTATATTCATCTTATATTTCTTTTCAGGAAATGCTGCCAGTTTGAAATCTACATCCTTCATGATTCCAATAACTGGTACCTCTCTGGCATCCATTGCATAACACTTCCCACATGCCTTGTCAATTTTTAGTCCAGTTTGCTGCATGATAGCCAAAGGCATGACATTTGTGGATGCTCCAGAGTCAAGCATACAATTTCTAATTATTTTACCATTTATAACCAGGGAAACATAAAATGGTTCCACCTGTGAAGGACACTTTGTCATGGTCACTCCTAAATAGACTTCAGGAGTCTCATCTTCTTCATTGCACATGACCTGTTTCTCACCCTGGGTCTGATCATTTTGTTTAGCTTGAAAAGGTACCCCTGAGATTAGGGATATTGTCCTATTCTTGATCTCTTCCACTTTCATGAGTTCCATAAGTGGAACAGAAACCCTTACCTGAGTGAGGATCTGGGCTATATCAAATGGAGCACAGTTTTGTACAACAGTTGTAGCTTGCTCCACAACCTTGCTTTTATCCTGAGCTGATTTAGTTTTCATTTTCATAGTTCCCTGATCATCATTCCTGTCTTGGGAACCTCTACTTTGATCTTCAGCCTGAGGGGTTCTGTGTTCTGGTCCTTGAGATTCAGGACCTGCTCTGTATCTAAAGTTCTGTTTATTATTTACCCACTGCCTTTTTTGTGGTTTAGTTCCTTTATGACCATGCACCAGCTGACCTGCAGAAATATCTTCTGGCTGATGTGGGCTGCCAACCTGATGTTTACCTCTGAGATTGTAGTTGCTTTTGACCTGAGCAACTGCTGCAGCTGTGAAGGCCCTAATTTCCTCATCAGAAGGTCGGTGTAAGTTACTCAGAAAATTGGGTGAGTTCTGAGCATACACATAATTATCCTCATGATCTTCATCATCTGGGGACTGTTGGCAGGCCTGAACCTGATGATCTGTATTGTCATCAGCATCATACAGAGTGTATCCATTGCCCACGGACATCATGTTAACATCATCATCCTGCACATGATGTGGCTCATTGCACTCATTACAAGATGTAGCATTATCATACAAAGATTGGGCAATCATGCACTGTGACTGTGAATGTGGCATCTGACAAATTATACACCACGGAGCATCATCAGCAATATTTATAGTTTTCTTCAGGGGATCAGGAGTTTCCTTGGCATGTTGAGCCCTCTGATTTGGGTTGTTACGTGTGAATACAGGCTTACCATCATGCCAATTGGTGTTATAAGGCATATCATGTAGTGATGGCCTCTTTTCCTGCCTTTGATAGACTTGCCTATCAGGACCCATTCCTTTTTCACTTCTGGCTAATCTATAGCTCAGGTCCTTAACAACATTTGCCAGTTTGTCTATCTTATCCTCAGGAGCAGATGTACTACCTTGAGTGTTCTGAGGCTTATTTGGATTCTGCAGAATTTTTACATCATCCCTTCTATTTGTCTTGCCTGATGCTTTCCTATTGTTTTCAATATTTACTGCAATTCTGAAAGCATCCCTGAGAGTGGCAGGACCTTTATCTCTCAGTCCATATGCAGTCTTTGCATCAAAGGCATTGATGTACAAAATTATGCACATTGGTTCATTTGGCCTCATATGATGTGGCAATTTGTTCAACACTTTAGTAAATCTGGCATTAAAGTCTGCAACCTGCTCATTTGACCCTTTGGTGATGCTGGTGAACTCATTTACAAAGAAGCTAGGGTCAGTTTTATCACCATATTGCTCCTTGAACATCCTCTTAAAATCATCCCATGATGATATGCTCCGGTCAGGCAGATTTCTGTACCATTCTCTTGCCTCATCTATTAAGGATTGCATGAATGACTTCATGAAAACATCCTCATGCTCAACCTCAAAATTATCCATGACATTTTGGAAGGCCTTTAGATGATCTTCTCCTGACACTGTATTGTTTCCTGAAAACTTAGGCACTTGCAGCCTCAGATGCTTATCAATGGGGTTAGGATACCCAGGAATACCATCAAACACCAGCTGCCTGAATCTATCTAACTGCATGGGCTGTCTGTTTGGCTGATTAACATTAACATTTCTATTTGCATTCTGGTTTCCTGCATGGTTCAGTGGTATCCTAGCATCATTCACATATTGTCTGTCATCATGATGCCGATGTTGCATTTCATATCTTTGCTGATGTCTTTGCATATTTGCATTTTCTAAGGTAGGAACTGAATTATTTTGGGCAGTTCTCAAGGCTTGCACTTTCTGCTGTATATCATCTCTGATTTTCATGGCTTGTAGGTATTCTAGTTCTGCTCTTAGACTTTTGATTTCTTCAGCTAATTGTTCATCCTTAGGTCTGGAGGTAGATGGTCTCATGCCATTCTGGTCATCATCCTCATCATCCCTTAAAGACTCTGCCTCTTCAAACCTTTCACTTGGGTCTAGAAAAGGGCGTTCTTGGAACACCTCTGACCTCATTCTTATACTACCACCCTGTTGCCTCTCATATGCACCTTGGATATCAGCTTCTGCACTTGAAAAATAAGGAGCATGCTGTCCTGATGGCCTAGGGTTATCTTGTGCCTCATCACTTTTTCTGGGGGAGCTCTCATGACTAGCTGAGACAGTTCCCTTTCTTCTATACATCATTCTTTTTGTTAATGGTAACTCTTCAAATAGAGGATTTTGTTGGGATCTTCTCCCCTGCATATAATTTTACCTTGACCGGTTGGGAGATTACTTCGGAGTCGCCACCTATTTCTAGGAACTGTTTTCTTCTGAAAACCAGGGTTCTTTCACAAGGTTCCCCAGTGGAGTAGATTACTGTTGCTGACTCAGATGGGTCACATATATATCACTGGAGATGATTAGATAGCACTTTTACTTCTCAATCCCCAGCGGAGTCGCCAATTTCTGTTGACTTTTTCCCAGACTGGATGCTTATTCCCAGATTTCCCTACAAGGTAGCCATCAGTGATCAACAGGATCTCTGGGCCAGGGGGTCAACAGTATAGGAGATAGACTCTATATTTTATCTCCTCTTCTTCTTCAGGCTCTGCAGGACCTAGGGGGGTATTCCCTACTCAACATCCATGAGGATATGCATACAAGGCTGGGATGCTGACAGAAAGCAGATAGTCCTCCTGTAAGTAGACCAAAACTGAATGATAAGAGCAAAGGGGCTAGCTTTGGGCCTATTAGCAGTTGTAGACAGAGGACTGAGGTTCCTAAAACTAACACTAATGTCCTAATGGTTGGTTTTAGATTTTGCTTTGGAGTTTAAGTGTGGATGCCAAGCTGGATATGGTTATAACACAAAACAAAGCATGATTGGTGCCTATCCAGGGCCTGGAGTCAGTAGACATACACCTGTGAATGATCAGCATGAACAACTAAAACTGGATTTCAAGGGGATATGTGTGATACCTGCCTTACAGGCATCTCCCAATACAAAGTGTTAGGTTATCTCTACTTATGGTATCCCTACTGCAGTATATCCCTCCCAATGTTCAACCTGAAAACAGTTTAATCTACCCCTTGAGTAGAAGTTAAAAGATCAGACAGTCAACATAGGAATTCTATGTTCTAGAATCTAAACATTACCAAACATCCAGATTCAGAAGAAGAATACATGCAATACTGGAGACAGAATTAACACAACACATGCTAAACAGCATTTCTCATATAAGTTTAATCATGAAATCAGTGGGTTCATGCCAAAAACAAACAACAAGAGATACATAAACTCACAGGTAAGCTGTACAGAGCAACCAAATCAGCTTGTTATGCATTACAGAGCCAAAATCATCAACTTTCAACAACCTCTCAAATGAGCAAGACCACTTGCTTATAACAGCCAGGTAGGTGCTCAGCAATTAATTACATGGTTGACCAAAATTTTGCCAGATACACAGTATCAGGAAAATGGCGCTCAAACACAACCGGATTGGCGCCCAAACTTGAATGCAGCAGGTAGGGGAGGAGACAGGAAGATTTCTCGAGCCCTGCGCCACCATCCGCTGATGTACATCTTCAGTCGGGTACAAGATCGACCCACGCCATCGCCCATACCTCTGCAACAATCGCCATTAATGGCGCACCAACCCGCGGCCTTGGGAAGATCATCAAATCTGCAATCGCAACCATTTCCCGCCGAGATTCATCATCATGATGTTTTGAAAATGCAGGATAACAATATCCCACATGCACCCCGCGATGACCTCAATAACACTTTATATACTAGGTCATGAGCATATATCATGTCGGTGCTTTTGCTCCTGACAACACTAGTATAGACTTCATCATCATCATCCTCCAGCAGCATGATATCCTGTTGTTCGAAATATCACCCTGACGTCATCATGATATTTGAAATATAACCCTCATGATAATCGGCACAACCTGATCCTTCGGAAGAACATCCTCCTGCTGAGCTTATAACAAAAGTCTGGCCGATGAACATCCTGATGACGTCATCATCATATACTGCTGACGTCATCATCATATCTGCCTACTGCGCACCTCCTCATATCCGGATGACATCATCATCATGTTTGCAAATATCAGGAGGTCCCTTCAAGATGATCACTTGTTAGAAATATGACCCCCGCGGACCTTGATGACGTCATCATCATATTAACATCATCATGATATTCGGAAGACAACCGGATATTTGGAAATATCCTCCTGACGTTCAAACATCAGGTTGCACTGTAGCTCCACTATAAGATCAGGGCGATAACTGAATATGATGATGATGATGCTTGAAAAGATCACCCCCAGTAGATAATGCGCGTAGCCAACAGGCGGATATCTCCTTGATATCAGCATCATCATGATGCTCGAGCAAACATATATCCGGGTTTCATATCACCCCTTCCTTCGGAATATCATGATGCAGATAGGCAGAAAGAAAAATATCACCCTGATATACGGATGACGTCAGCATCATCAGGATGAGAAACAAAGAACAAGAAGTGATACAACATCATCAGGATGATATTGACTAAGATCATCCTGATGTTCAAAATATGATGACCCTAGTGAATATCGGGTCGCACTTAGAACTCTTCGACAATATCATCAGGATAATAAGCACACATCACCCGACAGTTGAAATATGATGATGACGATGAGAAAAACAAGTCGACGAAGAACATGCTGATGAAGATCATCATCGAAGACAAGATGATGATGATGACCTCCTCCTCAGAAAAATATGATGCTGCAGCTGAAAAACGCTGAGGAGGTCCAACACTTAGAAAAATTTGGCAAGAAGATGAAGGCTTGAGATGAAGAAACCTCCTGATCATGACAAATCAACCCCAGGTCAAAATAAGTGCTAACACTCTGAATTAAAGGGATGTAGTAAGAAGGAGAATTGGTAGTCGGAACTATGAGCCACATCCAAAGCAATTTTTGGATATGACTCAAACACAGTTTTTTAGTAAATTTCTAGAGATGTATCCTCAAATTAATTTTTTTCAAAGATATTTTGAAATGCTAAAACCTTTCTATGTCAAGATAAATCACACACGCACTACTTGTTGTAGATTACATATTGAATTTTCTAACCATTTTGATGTTTATCGATCTATATGTTTAGATTTGCATACTAACAATGTTTTGCAAGATTGTGGCATACATGCCCCACCAACATCTTCAAGAGACTTCATATCAAGAATTTTATGTGAAAGAGAGGAAGGTCAAATATTCTACAAGAAATTATGCTTGGATGGCACATGTCAGCATTGCATTGGCTTGCAATGTATGCCAATATGTGAACATATGGAAAGAACACATGCAGTTGGAAATAGACCAGTAGAGTTTGACAAGTATAAAATAGTGGCATATAGTACAAAAGATGGTAAAGAAGAAAAGAGGTGTGAATTGGTTATTGAAAAGATTCTAGTGTATCAGTTTATGTCTATATTTCGTGACAATATAGTGTATGAGTATGCAAGACATGACCATAGAGATCAATGGTTGGACTTGCAATTCAAGTCATGCAAGGACACATTTCCAGTTGGTAGCATTGTTTTAGTCATCAACTTTGCAGAGAACTATAGTCTACAGCCACAATGTGAGGTGCAATCACAATATTACAACTCCACACAAGTTTCTATATTTGTGCACATTGCATTCATTCATGCGAATGATAGTACAGAGGATAATAGAAAGATCATAAGGGAGTATCACTTTTACATTAGTGATGATTGTATGCATTCTACGGAGTTCGTGCAACGTTTCTTTCAGGTGTTCTACAATGATTTGGATAGAAGGGGCATATCGTTTAGTCAACATATCATATGGTCGGATAACTATGCATCACAATTCAAGAACTCGCAGAATTTCTATTAGCTGAGCAAGAGGCATAATATTACAGGTGTTCAGCATATGTGGAACTTTTGTGAGATTGAGCATGGAAAGGGGGAGCTTGATGGTGCATAAATATGTATCAAAAGAGCCATAGAATGAGAGGAGTTAAAGTATAAAGACAATACAAAGTTGACAGATGCAAAATTAATCGTCGAGCAGTGTAATGCTTTGATGGGTCCAGGTAATGAAGGTAAATCTTCAGTTCATAGATTTTTTTGGTTGATAGATGATACTAACATTGCACCATATGAGGACTATTGTACACTGACAGGATCAAGTGAGCTACACTCTTTCAGAAGCTCAATTGCAAGTTCATGGAGTATCCATATGCAGAAGATGGCATGCTTTTGTTCTTCATGTACAATTCAAGCCTAGGATGAGTACAAGTCAAAGGAGTGGGTTGACGAATGACAGTTAAGTTATCTTAACCCACTTGACATGTATTGACCCTCGACGGCACTGGAACTGACGGAGATGGAATCACCAATTGACTTTGACCACATATCAGATCTAGTTCAACTAGGTAATATATCTACTTGCATAGTTTTTGAAATTCCTAATGTTATCTTACTTTGTAGTGTTTTTGTAATGTTGACTAATTTCGTCTAATTTGCTACACATATCAATGTAGGGCATGTTTATGCAGTTATTGCAAATGACGATAACGAAGAGGGAACAAATTATTACTTGTCATTGTGTTGAGGCCAAAAATAAATTGGAGGCCCCAATTATAGATGGAGAAAACATCCAATACTTATAGGCTCAGTGGTTGTTACTGGAACATGGATTAGAAGGTACCCACATAAGAGTGTTAATGTTTCGTTGTTTCAGGACTTTGACATGCATCGGAAGATTCTTCATTACTTGAACCTTGTTATGGCATCCAATGTTCATTTGATACAATTTTGAGGTAGACCTTTGAACAAGACCTTGTGGAAGGTGTGTGAGTCTGACCATGAGGCAATAATTGACACAATAAAGAGTAGAGCAGACCCAAATGGTTCATTGGATTAATTTGTAAGTATTCACATTTATTTTGTAAAGTCCTGTTACATTGATTTGTAAGTATGCACATTAATTTGTAAGTTTACATAGGTTTGTCTTTTTTATTTGCTGCAACATTTTTACACATATACAGTGAATATTGTGATGAATATGTTTGTCATTGATGTCAAAGTGCTTGGATGTTAGTAATTGAGTAAGGAATGCATAATTGTGCAGGTCTATTGGTTGTCTATTGTTTGAAGATACCATTATGCTTTCAAGATATGTTGTTGTGATATAAAGACACTTGCTTCTTCATAGAGTATGTGATGTGATGCATAGAGTTGTAGTGCTTCAAGACAAGGCATGAACTTGAATAGTGAAGATCTCACTCAAGCAGTGGTATGAAATTGACAAGCAGTGGTATGAACTTGATTTGTTTGCTATGGTATACATTTGATGTTTGCATCATCATCATGTTATGCTTCATGGGGTTAGATCTAAGTGATGGATGAAGTTGATCCTTATTGGTCTTAATCTTGTTCACTCATGTTTCACTCATGTCATATCAAGATTCGTGTCACAGGGTTTGGATGTTAGTTCATAACATTCATGTTTATCATGTTACAATAGCAGGACATAGTTTCTTATGTCATTGGTTCATGCCATTGGATCATTGGATTTGGTTGTGGTTCTTCATCATAACATGTCATTCTTTCATGAGTTGGATCGGGTTGTGGTTCTTCCTCATGACAAGAGTTTGTTCATGTCTTCATGCTTCTTTGTGCTCCATGTCTTCAATGTTCTCAGTGTCTTCATGTGCCATAGATTTCTTTAGCATCCTCATGATGTTGATTTTGATCACAAAATATGGTGTTAAGGTCATGTTGATGTTGATTGATGAGTTGTGGTCGTTGTTGGAAGTTTTGGAAGTCTAAAGGATGTCACAGTGGCATTGTTCATATCACAGATGCAAAGGTTTAAACATTCAAAACTAGTTAGGGTTTTTAAGTTAAAGTTATTAGTTATGTTTAAAACCCTAAGTGTATTGTCTTTAAAGACCTAGTTTGGTAAGTTTTGTTTGTGTTATACTCTCTGTTTAATCTGTCTCAGAAAACCTTCTGTGTTCTTCATGTGGTCTTCAGCACTTAGGTTGTATTATGTTTAGGGTTATCTAGTCCTCAACCTCCTAAAAACCCTAGTCTTTACTTTTCTCTAAAATCTAAGTTAATACCTTACACCCGTACCGATGATATTGTACTGGTGATATCCCTGAAGAGTCCAAAGTGCAAAAAGGCAGCAATCTTTGATGAGCTGTTATTCAGAAACCTTGACACTTAGAAACATTTTGTCTAAGGAAACATGATCATGTAGAACCCCTCTACAATAACCTCTCTCAGTTTTTGATATCTTTGAGGTGTTTGCCCATGGTGAAAGGTTTTTTGCTACCCCAAAAATCATTAGAAGGAGGTAGTGTAAACTTGCAAAGGGGTGTAACTTTCATCCTGCTCCTGATGCGAACAAACCAACAGTTCCAATGCATTCAGATGGGTAGGTTTAGGGTAGGCGTGGTTCTGTTTTGCACCCAAACATGCTGAAAAAGTTCAAGCTACATTGCACCAGCGATATCCCTGAAGAGTCCAAAGCGCAAAAAGGCAGCAATATTTAACGAGCTGTTACTTGGAAACCATGACACTTAGAAACATTCCATCTAAGGCAATGTGATCATGTAGAACCTCTCTACAATAACCTCTCTTTGTTTTTGATATCTTTGAGGAATTTGCCTGTGGTGAAAGGTTTTCTGTTGCTCCAAAAATCATCAGAAGGAGGTAGTGTAAAGTTGCAAAGGGGTGTAATTTTCGTCCTGCTCTTGATGCAACCAAACTGACAGTTCCAACATGTCCATATGAATACGTTTAGGCTAGGCATGGTCTTCTTTTGCACCCAAACATGCTAAAATAGTTCGATCTTCATTGTACCAACGATATCCCTGAAGAGTCCAAAGTGCAAAAAGGCAACAATCTTTGATGAGCTGTTACTCAGAAACCATGACACTTAGAAATATTTTGTTTGAGGCAACATGATCACATAGAACCCCTCTACAATAACCTCTCTTAGTTTTTGATATGTCTAAGGTGTTTGCCTATGGTGAAAGGCTTTCTGCTACCCCAAAAATCATCAGAAGGAGGTAGTGTAAAGTTACAAAGGGGTGTAACTTTCATCCTACTTCTGATGCATCTAAAATGATAGTTTCAATGCATCTGGATGGGTATGTTTAGGCTAGGCATGGTCCTATTTTGTACCCAAACATGCCGAAATAGTTCAATCTACATTGTACCGGCAATATCCCTGAAGAGTCCAAAGTGCAAAAAGGCAACAATCTTTGATGAGATGTTACTCGAAAAATGTGTCACTTAAAAACATTCCTTCTAAGGCTACGAGATAACGTAGGGTCCCTCTACAATAACCTCTCTCAGGTTTTTATGTCTTTGAGGCGTTTGCCCATGGTGAAAGTTTTTTTGCTACCCAAAAAATGGTCAAATGCATGCAATGTAAAGTTGCAAAGGGGTGTAACTTTCATTTTACTCCTTGTGCAGCCAAACTGACTATTCCAATGCATTAGGATGGGTATGTTTAGGCTAGGCATGGTCCTGTTTCACACTCAAACATGCCAAAACAGTCTGAGCTACATTGTACCAGCGATATCCTCACACATTGCCTTTGTTATAACTGTTATAGTCTTCACACGTCAACATGCATCTTATGGTTGTTAACATACTTGTTCTAGTAGTCAACACAGTCAACCCTCATCTTCTTCCACCTTTAGGTCACTATTTTATTAGGCTTGAAATTAGACTTCTGTGATATTTGAAACCCTCTACACTTCATGGCTCTATCATTATGTAATGATCTACACTACACCTATCTTGCTTATCATATTTCATAGCAATCTTACAAAGCATTGGGGTAGTAGTATGCAACCTTCTATGAGATCAATACAATGTCGTAACAAGGCTTTCAAGCTTAACAAGTTTTTGGGTAGGGAAATGCTTTATGGAATTAGAGTCAAATTGGTAAATGTGATGACATGATACATAATAACATGGTGAGATGCAAAGTATACACTTATAATATTAACCACATTCTCAAAGGGATTGTTGATGACTTACGGAAGCCTATAGCCCCAATGTTATGTTGCATACTCAAATTAGGTAAGACTTAATATACTCTCATAACCTCGCCTTATATGCAAGAGGAATTACATTTAACAACCATAATGGTCATCAAGTGCTCATAAGCATATGATTTTGACTATCTTATTCAAGACAACAAGCATATTATTTGCATCCCAATATGGTATAATAACAAGGAATTAAGAAATATTTTCAATTGAGCAACTCATAAAGAATATGGATCAGCATACCAAGGAGCAACCATAAGAACATCCTTTTGGAACATAGGGAATTGCAAATATCTATGTTACAACAATCAACCTCTTTTCAATATACCAACATGAGATATTTTTAGAGTATTATTTTGGTTATATGATGCACCCAAATTCGGCTAGCAAGACCAAATCATGGTATTATCATGCCTTTTGGTCACTAAAATAAAACAATAAGCACAAAGATGTTTCACAAGAGTTCGACAACATAGAATGCAATAATTACAAAACTACTAAAAAAAGATGCATTGAAATAGCCAAAAAAATATGGTTTCATTTATGTAAAATGGGATTGCTAGGGAAAACCATAGAAGGTGTTTTATACATTTATGTTAGTCCCCATATGGTCCTCTACAACAATATTAAAACTTAAGCATATACAGTCAAAATAAAATCATTTTACAAGCTCTAACACAAGTCCTTCATGAGTTTAATGGCCATAAAGGCCAAGCTAAAATGAGTGTAGAGACCATTTAGACTCACAAGGTATGGGGGTGTCCCATGCTAAAATTATCATATAAATATTATTCCAATATCCCCTTTGTCACTTGAAAAATTAGATAGAGTTGTTTGTGAAACTATGAGACATGATCCTTAGTGTTGTGCAAATGGCACATGATCCAAAGGATTGTGTAAGATTTATAGGGTGCCTTTTGAGTTGAACAGAATGATTCCTATCACTATGTGAATTATGCTTGGTGCAAGGAACCATGAACTTTGTGTTGGATCAAGTGGCATTGTTTAGGTAGCACATGATGCAAGGACTTATGCACGAGGTTGTACATTACTATGTGAGTGACTAAGGCTAACATGCAAGCTTGTGCAATAGCATGTAGATTGAATGATGTGAACAAAAAAACTTGCTTTCCATTTATCCATTTAACCAATCTTCCTTTCTCTATTTTCTTGAGCATGTCTAGTTTTGAGAGACAAACTTTCAACCCAAAACTCAAATTATCTTATCATCAATTGGGATGGATTCTTTGACAATTAAACTTTAAAACCTAGAGGCATACAAAAATGATCTACACTGCACCTATCCATATTACATAATGATCAACAAAAATGATTTGTATTAACCAAATATCTATATAGGCATACATCAATATCTATCGATATAAGTATAAAATAAATACAAAATAGTCATATAGGGTTACACGAATGCCATATAGGCATGCAATGTCAACTATATGCAATACAAAATATATGTCCACAAATGCCATATAGGCATACAACAAAGGAACACAATAAAAAGTCATTCCCCTCTGTCCGGTGAAGAGAATAGATCACGAGCCGCCTTTGATCTTTGAGGGGATGGAGACGCATATGAGGGTGGTCTACTACGAACTCAAGGGTTGCTCCTATTTAGTTGTTCATGGATATGTAGTTGTTACAATAAAAAGTATAGACATTAATATATAGAAATTACATTATAAAAAATGAAACATTTAACAAAATAATCACTTACCGCTATCCAAAAATTTGTCTCCTCATTTGCCTCAGTACCAGGATTAGGTTGTGATGATGTCATGTCCTATAGAAACCATCCAGATAGAAATTAAACTTCAAATCAATAATCATAATCTATCTTGCCCTGCTTTATTTATTTTATGAGTTTATGCATTTCTTGAATGCAATTCTACACAATCAATTACATTTGTTTATTTATTTCTATATCTATCATAATTTTGTTCGCACTCTTGTTCTCCTTGGTTTTTATATTTTCTTTTTAATTTATCTTTTAGGAGGTCTTGGGGTTTGTACTTGGTGGTCTATCTGTTGGGGTAGGAGTCTACTTCCTGGTTGGGTCTTCCTTGCAATCTTTTGGTTCCCGTGCCAACCCCTCCACTTTTTAGCATCCTAGCTCTGCAAATTACCTCACTTCTCTCTTCTCTTGCTCTTTATTCTCTTGATGATGGATCATGGAGTATGATCTAAAATGTTGAGTTAAAAAACTCTCACACGGTTAAATCCAAAAGCACTGATATACAATCATTTGATTTTTCAAAAATAAACAACTATAACAAGGAATGTAATTTGAAATTTACTAATCTGCCTCATACCCTTGTCAAAGGCATGGAGTTATGAATCGTAGAGGACACACCATGCTCCATTGCCATATGAACATCGGGAGGTGTCTTCGCAGCCTGCATCATCTGAAAATAAAACAACATTATTCAATTACAAAAACTATAATATTGATGCAAGTCATGGCTCATAACATACACACACGTTCACCTAAACATGGAAGTACACACAATAAAGCACACAAGTCACATGCATATATACAAATTAGACAAAGATTCGTGATTATTGTGTGGTATAAGGGTCAACAAAGGAGGGGCCATAGTAGCATCAAATTTTACGTTTAGGAAGTCAGAGAGGGAGTGAAGGTGTTAGTTTAGGTTTAGGTTGGTGGTAGGGTGGGGTAGGGTTGTGCTCAAATTTTTTTTTTTTGGTAGTCATGGAGGTAGGACAATGTCTAAGATAGAGTTTGTGGGTTTACGGGACAATGCCTAAACTAGAAATCACATAGACATTAGGTAAGTTTATGGGTTTATAGGAAGGAGGACTATCAAGAGTTTGTGGGATAATAGGAAGGAGGAAAGATACTAGATAGGAGAAGAAAAACCTTATTTTAAAGATTTATTATCATTTTCTTTGTCTTGAGGTTTGTCAGGGGGTGGGTTGGAAGCAAAATAGGTCTGGAACATCTGGTAGGTGTATATTAGGAAATAGGTAGTGTAGATATGGGTTGGTTAGTAGGTTGGGTGTAGTGTTGGGGAAGTTTCTTAGGCCTACTTTTAGAAGTGGATGGGGAAAGGTCCTACACTTTTTCTTTTACTTTATCTTGGAGGGGTGTTAGAGGGGAGATAGAAGTCAATGAGGAAGGTGAAGTAGTAATAGGTGGATATATGGTGGGGAAGATAGGGGCATAGCTAGTGGAGTAGGTGAAGTAATAGAAAGAGGTTGTGGGGTTGGGGCAACAATGTGTTTAGAGGCATAAGATAGGTAAAAGTGAAAGAGGGAATTGATATGAAGAAGGGGTTGACAAAAAATAATCTAAGAAGTGTCTTAAGGTAACAACTAGTTGGTATGGGCTATGAGAAATGGTGAAGACATTACCATCATGGGGAATTTTAGAGTCAACAAAGGAGGGACCAAGATGATGTTGGAGTCAATCATATGCTATATAAGATTTCATAGGCTCATACCCCTCTCTGGTGTCATGTCCTAGGGTCTAACTGGCGGTAATTGGATGAGTTTATTAGAGAGAATTTGTTGAAGAATAGTGTGGAGGGGATCAACAAGCTTTGGTAGACATGTATGGAAAATGTGGTAGCATAGACAAGGCAGTGAGTTGTTTGAAAAGATGCCTCAAATAAATGTGGTCTCGTGGTGATGTCCTTGTCTATGTATTTGCTTGTCATGGCATTCCATGAGACCACATTTCTTTGAGGCATTTTTCAAATAAATATATTGTAATTGAAATTTTGTCATCTATCAACATCTAGTTTTTAGTTATGTAATGTCTAGTAATGCTTTGAGTTTGAAAGATGTGCAATGAAATGTAACCAATGGTATGAATATAAAATACAAAAATCTAGTAAGTACAATTCATTAATTAAACTATTTATTTTATTACCTTCGTGAAGCTTTGAAGTCCACCACCACTGGCAGGTGTTGTCGTGAAATCTCCAATATTAACCTATTCAACATCCAAAATCAGATATTAGAATACCATTTATATAACGATGCTATTCACATTTAATATTTATAATTGTTTACTAGTTACATACCCTGACAGTAGATGTCATAGTGTAATATGCAAGTGGAGAACCGCTGAAAATTGTATCAATGCTATGACCCTAAAATTTTATTAAAATCATCAAACTAAATTAATTAATCTTGCATTTCAAAAATTAAATTTAATAAATTAAATTCAATGAACTTGCAAACATTTACCTAAGTATCAAGGCCGAAAGTCTCACTCAGGAGGGTATTTGTCATCACCATCTGCTCAGCTGTAGATGTAGCCTATGCACCTGCATCCCAACTATCCATGGGGTCATAACCACAGGCTGACCCGCAAGCCTAACAAGTATGGGGTGGAACCCTACTCCTTGAACTCTCCACAGGTCCATGATGTGCTGCAGGACTGGCCTTCTCTATGATGCTCTGGGTCAAGGCACTAATGGACTTCAAAGTGTCTCAACCTCAGCACTCTCTTTCACAATGAAAGGGAGAGACACATGCTCATGGGCTGGTCTAGCATGTGCTCACCTCACTGGCCACTGTGGGTCAACACGTGCCCCTAGTCTATCCTATGTTGACCCCCCACCTCTACCTTGGAAGTCCCGCATATCAAAATAGTTTAGCACTTTGTTTTTTACAAAATCGCAATAGAGTTTCCTCAAAAAGTATTGCGGGACCTCATTATTGTTGCATGGAGGATGGTCAAAAACCATTCACCACCTCTGCCCAAAATTGTCCCTTATCGCTTGGTTATTGCACCAATGGATAGGGAACCTCTTGCATGTAAGGGGTAGTGGTTGATTTGTTCGTGGGTCTATAAAAATGGAACACAAGTCTAATTTTGTAATTTGTTCATTTTTTACTTGCTCATACAATAATTTGTCTGCATAGTACTCTCTAAATTCTCTTCTCTTTTCTACCCAACTAGATTATATGCTTGCTAATTGAATCTACATTTGATAACATAGATTCAAGAGATTGAGAAAGCGTGGATCTATGTGAGTTTGAAGTTGGAGGATCTTTCAACCTTGCAATTATGTCCTCAATTTATTTTTTTATTATTTTCAATTTTCCCCATTAGATTTTCTTGTGTTCCAGGGGCATGTTGAGGAATGAATGGAGGTGTTTGCTATTGGGTTTGTTCTTCAATAGGTATTTCATATTCAGGTGATTCAGTATTTTGTGGATTTTTTAAGAGAAGGAGGAAGAGGAGGAGGTGCATTATCAATTCCTGTCAATTAAGGAAATTTACATCAAAAATCAACTTAAACATACCTATTTAGAAACAAATTCACACAAAAAAATAATTACAAATCACTCCTTTGGTCTCTCTGACGTCGTGGCGACATTTTGGTGATGAATCAATGAAAATTTGGTGTCAAAACTAGTCTCCAATAATGTGAGTGCACTCCATAGGGTCTGCAGACCGCGGGTGCAAGAAAATGAAATGAAGAAATGAGCTTCAATGTAGGTTTTTTTTAATACTAAAACAAAACACACTGGCATTATGGTTTGGTGTTGCTGAGCCTTAGTCTTGGCATCATCAAACCATAACGCAAGTGCGTTATAATGTGCTCGCGTTATGTCTTAAAAGTTTTTAAAAAAATTGGCCACTTTTTGGTGACCCAACTTTTTGCACCCACCCCCTATGCAGTTTTACTCCATATCGCTTTGCTAACTGTTCTATCTTATCTATGTACTTTGTGGTAATGCATCTATCACCACTTTTTGCATGTGTATTTTCTATACATATAAGGCGAGTTGAAAGGTAATACACATGATCACCCAAAGGTTGTATTACAACTTTAGTTTGAGGTCCATCGTTCTATCATTTTTATTTTCAACCAAATGAGGATAGACACTAACAAGTGCAGAAATTCCTCCATTCTCATACAAATGTCACAACACTTCTACTATTTGAAGAACCACCTCAGAAATATTTTCTCATTACATGCAATGACCATAGGATATGTACAGGTATCACAAAGTTTCGAGCAAATGTGATTTGTAGTTGTAAAGCTAAACCAATTGAAGATTCTTATCAAGGGTTGAAGTTGCAATAACTTTGGCAAACATGGACGCCTTCTCTTCATCAAACCATGGGTGGGTGCTCATTATTATAAAGTGTTTTGAGTTTTTAAATTTGTATAAGAATTAAAGGAAGCTGCATATTCTTTCGAGCGAATTTTAAGAGGATAGAAAACTTTGTGGATAGAAAACATCTCATCAGAGACCATCATTAGCTAAGCAAGATATAGGTCTCTACACTGTTTATTTTCAATTACATGAGTCTTCTTGGAGCATCGTTAGGGTTATAGATGAAGAGACACCTAGCTATGGGCAAATCAGATATTAATACAGTGATTGCATGAGTCATTTGGAAGGTGTAAATCCAAATTACATAACCTTTTCCAGTATTCCCAAAATATTGTAAGTTTCAGACCCTCTTGTGAATGCGCCTACAAATGTGGAACAATATACAAGGGAATGCAAATTGTGTGACAACCAACTTCAAGAAAAAGAATCTCATGAAATGAATTTGTTGAAAGGGCTTTTAAAAATTTCAAGCAAATACTCATGGCAAGTGTAAACACCAATTCAGGTCCTACATTTTAGCTTTGACATAAGGTCTCAAACAACCACCATTAAATGCAATGTAAAATGGTAAGTTAAGCAGAATGGATTGATTGATCAGATTTTAGGATCTTTCAAGCAAGTGTGACATACAAAGGTAAAACCATGTCTCACAACTTTGCCAACCTCCATTTATCTATGCCAAAGTGAAGACTTCAAGACCAGGTATGGATATTCATCATAGTATGCTTGAATGAATTCTTTTTATCAAATTTTTCTTTCCCAATTCCCTATCAAAGCATGCATGTAAAATCTTAAAAACATAGACAAGAAATTAGAAATGTTTTGATGTAAACTTGTAAAACAAACCTGATCAGATGGAGTACAATAATGGATTGCAACTGTATACACCTAAAAATGACACAACTCTGTCTAAATAAATATTCTTAATATTTATTTCAGTTTAATTCCTCTATCAATAAATAAAGAAACAATTTATTTATCTGATTCACATTCCTCCACAAAATTAAATAAAATCATTTATTTAATTAATTCCTTCATATTCCTCCAAAATAAATAAATTCATTTATTTAATTGAAATCCTCCAAGTTCTTCTAAATTAAATAATACCAAATTATTTAATTAATTCTTCCAAAATTCCTCTAAATTAAATAATATCAAATTATTTAATTGCCTCTTCTAAATTTCTCAAAAATCTTCCAAATCTTCTAAAAATAAATCTTGTTCATCATGCACACAAAATTAAATAATTTATTATTTAATTTATCTCAAATCATGCAAAAAGCAAATTACAAGTTGAGTTAATTGACTTAATCAATCTTGTTTTTATCAACAACTCTTAAATTAGAAAAAAAACATTCTAATGTATGAAATCAAATCTTATCTTTATCAAGAAAGCAATTAACGCAAACAAAGCAACTTTTTGTGTGACACTTGTCCTCTTTCTATTTGTGCACATCCTCTCAAGTCTTCTAGACCATTGATCTTCTTATTCATTCTATACCATTGATCTTCTCTCTCACAAGTCTATAAATACAACCCTTTTCCTCTATTTCAATTATCCAAGCTTTTAGTAAACTTACTCTGTAGAATTCACAGTGCACCTTTGGCACCCAACACCATTCCATAGCTTGCGATCACCATTTTTTATTGTACTAAAGATCCTCTTTATTGCAAGAACTATCATAGCTGTTTCTTATTGTCATCTTGAAGAAAAAAGCAAGGAAGTGCGCTTTCTGAGGGCTTCATTCACACGAAAGATCAATTTGAGATTAGGCGACCAATGGAAGCCGTGAAGTAATAAGGTTTGCAAGGTATCGTTCTTTGTGTTTGAATCTTGATTATTGCAATTTATATTGAGTTATTGGGTTATTATTAATTATTGATATATTATCCACATTTTCCTGTAACATTTATGGCACCCACCATGGGGCCTTACCCCAATTTAACCTCAAAAACTAAGTTTTTGTGCATTAGGTTCTGTACACAGGAAGATTCTGTGCATCTGTTCATTTCTAACACACATCTGAGCTCTGTTTCAATGCATCTAGAGTTTTGGCACATCTATTCATTGAAACTGCGTTTATGTGCTCTGTAACAGCGCATTTATCCAAACTGCGCATATGTTCTCTGATTTTGCACTTTTATGCTCTGTAACTGCGCATTCATAAATTTTGCACATTTGTGTTTTGTTTCTGTGCATCTATCCTCTGTAGCTACGCATTTGTTTTGATAGTGATTTTGGAGCTATTTCTTGTGATTTCGCTAACGCTAACATCTCTCTTAGGAATATTCTCAGATCTGATTTGTAGGTTAGGGGATGGTTAGACATTTAGTTGCATTATTAACTCACATCATAGATCTAATTAGCAAGGAAAGTAATTGGATTGTTCATGCAAATCTCATTTATCTCTAACTAGGAGGATTGTAATTTGATCTTGTTGCATCAACAACTCAAACATAGTCCCTACTACAAAGATAAAATTGAACCATTACTATCTTGCTTCTTTCAAAGTTAACAAATCGCATGTGTGCCCAAATAGCATAACTCATTTAGTCTTTTTCTTTTAAATAGGATTAAAGAACCATTGTTCTCCATGTTTTCAGAATGATAGTAGGCCTATGTTGTCCCTTTCTTGGGTGACCAGAATGCCAAACCTATCATTTTGCATGTTTAACCTTTAGAGAGGCCTGCCCTTGGATATCCTTCCATCCAAGTGGGAATGACCTTAAGTGGTAACAAGCTAAAGCCAAGCTCTGCCTAGCCACTATAAATAAATTGTGCTTGAGGTGAAAGCTTCATGCAATGAGTGCTGATTAGTTATACTGACAACCAACCTCCCCTAAAACCCTCTAAGGCGCAACCCTTGAAGGCTGGAGACTCCATAATGGAGAGTAGCGTTGCCACTCATATAACCACTCAAACGGTTGCCCTTACTACTTATCCCTTGTTTTAGAAACCAAAATCCCCTATAAACTAATGCCAAAAAGACTGATTATCATCTTCCTAAGATGACTCACGTTCTTATGATTCAATAATAGAGATAACAAGGAAATCCTAAGGTTTGCGATCCTTGGGAACCCAAAACTTGGTGTACCAGAGAAGTTTGTGCACTTGTAAGGGGGAGCCTGTGTCCCAAGTTCCTAAGTTATCTGCTTTGAAATAGTGTAGCTAGTGTAAAAACCAAGTGAGAATCCAGTTTATATTGGGCCCTTGCCATCCTAGGATTTGTACTTGTTTTTAGTCAAAAAAGTTAAAAATCTTTTTTTTTTAAATCATGAAAATATTCTATGTTTTCTATGTCTTCTTGCCATAGTTGAAAAGATCAAATCAAAAAGACCAACTTTTAGCCAAAGAAAACCAAAAACATCAAAAAACATTGAAAAATTAGTCAAAAACTACTAAAAAAAATACAGAGCTGCGCATCCATCCATCCTTGCTATGCATTTATCCTTTTCTGCTACGCATTTGCTTGTTGTTGCGCATTCATTTAGTCCTACAACACATTTGTCCATTCCTGCTGCACATACATACTTTGCCAGAATGACGCATTTAAACTATGTTCCTGCGCTTTTACTTTTTACCAGATTAGCGCATTTACTATCTGCTACTGCGCATTTATCCTTTGTTCCTGCGCATTTGTTTCTGCACATCTGTCACAGTGACCTATTCTGTACATTTGTTGAGAAAAACAATTACCTTTTTGAGCACCCATTTCAGTCTTGTGTCAATTTCTGAGAGTATGACAAATCAATTAGAAGTACTTACTCAACAAATCCTAGTCATGCAACACCAAGTACCGATCTTACAAAGTGAATCTTCCACAAAATGATACTCGCTAGAGGGCATATCTCCATATCCATTTGATACAAGCTTGGCTAAGATACCTTTCTCTCCTAGTTTTGATGTGCCCAAGTTTGACAAATATAGGGAAAAAGATTATCCACGTGAACCAAATCCCTCCCAACATGAGTGTGCCAGTACTAGCCATGCCTTGCACCAAGATCATACATTCTTTACCTGTCTTAATGATACTCTTGACAAGAGAAGTACCACCTCAAGTTGGAAATCATATACCACTCTGTCTACAAATCCTACACCAAGCTCAAATCCACCCAAGGAATCCATGAGTGATTTTCTCCAAAGACTATTCTACAAACCTAAAAGCGAAAGAAAAGCTATGGAAAAATCCAAACCCACCCATCTAGTACCTCATTCATCTACCCATACACCTACGAAGGATGCGATCCAAGGGCTACTAATAGAGAGTCAACCATGTTCCCAAATTCCAATCCTTGACCTTACCAAAGATCCTTCCAATGACATGTCCTTTCCTCCAACCCCATCATGTAATCCACAACCAGTCAGGCTTATCAAAGAGTTTCCCACCATGAGTCCAAGTCCAGATCCATTGAACCTTCATGTTGTTGACCATTACGCACCTATCAAACCTACCCAAGAGTCTCCCACTTCCACTTCCATTCAAGAAAATAAAGAGCTATGTCAAGAGTATAATCTAGAGCATGTGGAAACATCCACTCTTTATCTAAATCAAGGTCAAATCACCTCCATCCAACCCACCCATAATCTATATATTTTCTATGATCAAAATATTATCCATGATTATGAGCCTACCCATGAGCAACTTGATCCTATATCCATCCATGAGACAGAAATCCAAACCTGACTCATCCATAACCTATATCTTTTCCATGATCAAGATATTCCCTATGAAGAAAATATCCATGAACAACTTGATCCCATGCCCATCCATGAGAAAAAAACTATCTGTGTACAAGTTATCCATTCTCCACCTAGTCCTATCCACAATCCAACAATGCACACTTTCCTGGATGAGACAATTGCCTCCCAAGTGCACATAGACAATCAAACCAATAACTTGGATCTTAGTGAGCATAACGATAGTCAAGCTCCTAATACTCCTCCACCATCCACTATCGACCATGTTGCAAATCCATTATCCTATCTCCTTGGTCTCACTACCTTCATCCATGAATGTTCTTCCTTAGGTGAGAAACAATTGTTATCTACCGCTTCACCTCCCCCATCAAATAATGAGACTGCTGCTAGTGTCCAAACCACCCATAATCCCATTGTCCACTGCATACTCCAAAATATGAACTATCAAGGTAAAGGCTTAGGCCTTCATGAACAAAGTACTTTGGAGCCTATTCGTGTCGAAGTTCCTCCACCCTCTTATGGCCTTGGTTATATTTCCCAAGAAAAGAAATCTCATGATGTTGGTACTTCCTCCATGCCTCCTAAATCCACAACTTTCCATCGCAAACCCTATCATATCCCAAAAACCTATGTCGCCATTCCACCTCCCTTATCATATACATCCCACAAGCATGTAACCATACACCTTCCACCATCCAATCTACCTCTGCTACTTCCAACTCCTAACATTCCTCCATGCATTTTACCATCACTTCTTCCAACACCTTATCCATCCATCTATAAATCCTCTAAAAATCCCAATCATGGCCAAAAAATGCACATGTTGTCTAAACACAGAGCTTCTACCAACCCCACTTCCACCATCCCAAGGGAATTCAACAGCAAAAATCTGAATGTCTCTACCTATAAAGTCAAAAATCCCAAAGGTCCTCATGCCTTCGGATACAAAATCTAAGAATCAAAGAAAAACCCATCTCAAAAGCTACATACACCCACACACCTCAAAGCAAAAATGAAAAAAGTGTGGGTCCCCAAGCAACAAGTAATTACCTTAGAAGCCGCACAAAAGCTGCATATACCCAATCCCATACCTTGACAAGTAAAGTCTAAAAGCAAAATGGTTTGGGTACCTAAGAAAAAAGCCATCAAGCTAAATGAAGCATCCACCTCTCAAAAATCCCACTCCATCCAAAAGTCTCAAATCCTTCCATCCCACATGACAAGCAAGAATCAGAAATATACTAAGTCTATGTGGATCCCTAAATGCCTAAATCACTCATCCACTAAGCAAACACCTCCATTACTTCCTACACCACTTTCCCATCATAAGCTTCAATGTTTATCACAGTATGTGCAACTGTTGGTCATGGTTCCCTTCCATCCCATGACACTTCCACATACCTCCATCTCCCCCTCCTTCCACTATTATCCTACATATCTTCCCCATCCTATTCTTATGGTCCATGCTTTTGCATAAGCCTTCCCCCCATCCGTGCATAAGTCTTATGTAATCTGCATCATAATCCACTATCACGCCTTCCATAATCCGCTATCTACCTTCTCCATCTCACTTTCATGCAATCCACTACCAACATCTATGAGAACACTTGACATAGTCCATGTGACAGCATCCATCTAGCAGGACTATGACCTTTCATGGAGCCAGTCACTTGAGGCCCTCTCGTCTGTATTCCACCTATCCTATCCAAATATTCAAAAAAAAAAGAGAGAGAAAAAGAAAAATCAAAAGAGTAAAGAGAAATCCCTTCATCTAACGGTGAAAATATGGCAAACAAGCGCCTTGGATAAGTACCATGATGAAAACCTGGCAAACAGGTGTCATGTGTAGGTTGATCTTCCATGCCATTTACCCTTGGAAGCGCATTGTCTCATCGACCCTATCATTTTCCGTCCTATCTTACCATACCCTCCTATCATCCGATACCTATCATATTGAGTCTATTCATCGCCCATTCCTCTTTTGATCTTGATAAAGATATGGGGGCAAAATGTTGAAACATGCTTTGAAAAAAACTCTTGATATGTACTTTGTCTTTTTGAAAACAATCCAGTCATCTCATCCTCCTTCGTCATAAGCTTTGTCATGTCAAAACCTGAGTTATTCCTATGCAACATAGTCCTTGGAGGTCACATCCTTTTTTCCTTCTCCCTATCCATCCATTATCCATTATCACCCATCCATTTACCGGTCTATGGTGTTCCCTTGTCATCAGTATCCAGTATTTAGGCTATCCAAATTCCCATCCAAAAATCCCAAAAACATCAAAATATTGGCAAAATCTAGAAAATCCCAAAAACAACAAATCTTTGCAACCCCAATCCATTAGTACCATTTGTCGAACTACATCGCCTCTAAGCTATCAGGTAGACAAGGCCATCATTGATGCATCCCTGAGGTTCCCTTCCCATCTATTCCACACCTTATCACCCATCCTCTAGTCCATCCGCATCCGCACCATTTCCCATCACCTAGGTCTTAGGTCCACACAGTTCACCCTAAACTACATTGCCTCTACGTCGTCACATAGGAAAGGCCATTATCAATGAGCCCTCGAGGCACTAAGTCAGTCCTTTAGGGCCTATTTCTTCGTATATGTTTGTTAGTACACCCATAATAAGTCGATCCTTTATCTAATTGGGGGCAACTCCTTGACCTAGTTACAGAATTGGATTCTTGAATGCAACATGTTCTAAGAGGACACCAATAAGGATTGTGATACCTTTCACTAGACAAACACACACAACAAAGCATGCTTCCAAACAGAAATTTTGACGCAAAATATCAACCTATCCACAACAAAATAAACAAGTACCTCAACACTCAAACTAATTTTATCTAAATTATGGCAAGAAGTCACATCTAATGCAAGAATGTTTTTTGTTTGTGAGCCGGTTAAGTTACAGAGTCTTGATTTTTGTCTTTCTATGCTACTCGAGGATGTCAAAAACTAGAGAAGCTATGATGGGGGCATAATCATTTTTCTTTGTCTACTATTTGTGGATCAATCTTTAGTAATGTGATGAATTTTGTCTAATGACATGATCAACAAAAGATCATCGAGGAATTTAGAGGTCTAAACATGAACATGGGCAATCCTTGTCTACTGAAACACAAGAAATACTCAGGTCATCTAGATTCAATTTTGACTAGATGCTTGTATTACCTTGCTATATCAAAATCCATGTAAGTAATACTCAGGTCATCTCGATTTAATTATACCTAGATGCTTGTATTTTCTTACAACATTTCAAAAGAGAAAAGAAACAAAAAAAAAGTGTCCAATGATGAAACGAAGCACTTCAAAATACTTGCATATCTGAAGATGACAAATATCCACATCCATAAAGCATATCCATTTGCATTCCATATCTCATCCATAAATAAAGATTCTATAAAAGCTTGTGATTCCTTCATTCACATTTCTTCTATCAACCAAATTTCTATCTATCATTGTATCTTTCATCCTTGTCTAATCAATCCGAGCAATGATCCAAATGCAAGTCCATCCTTAATCCATACCAATTGAGTCAAGTCAATCTTGTCAAATTATCCAATCGCAATCAGTGGTCTTGATCCTAATCTTGTCATAAACCAACTCAATCAATCATAATTATCAGTGGGATATATCTTTCCCATGCCTATCGTGTTGCTCTAGGGATGTATCGTTCCCTACAATGACAACACTATCCTTTGTGTTGGTCTAGGGATCTATCGTTCCCCACAACGACAACACTATCGTCAATCATTATCGATTAATCATTGGTTTACCGCTTGACAAGGGCAACACCTTGTTTGTTCTTGTATCATTTGTGCATACTTGCTTGTGTGTTATCATTTTATCTTGCATCACGTGTCATTCAGCTCTTTCTTCAACCAATATCTTCACCCTAACATAATTGTTAAACCTTCTTCATCTTGAGATTGTCCGTCTCACGCCCTCCAAAGTTTCTTCTCGTCCAATCTCCCGAGGGGGCATCCTAGCATTGTTAAACCTGAACCAGGAGCAAAAACTGGGGCATGTATCATTATCAGAAAATCTATTCTTTGAAACAACGTGATAAAACACATTTGCATCAAAGAGGGGCAAAATGTATACACCTAAAAATGACACAACTCTATCTAAATAAATATTCTTAATATTTATTTTAGTTTAATTCTTCTATCAATAAATAAACAAATCAATTTATTTATTTGATTCACATTCCTCCACAAAATTAAATAAAATTATTTATTTAATTAATTCCTTCATATTCCTCTAAAATAAATAAATTCATTTATTTAATTGAAATCCTTCAAGTTCTTCTAAATTAAATAATACCAAACTATTTAATTAATTCTTCCAAATTTCTCTAAATTAAATAATATCAAATTATTTAATTGCCTCTTCTAAATTCCTCAAAAATCTTCCAAATCTTCTAAAAATAAATCTTGCTCATCATGCACACAAAATTAAATAATTTATTATTTAATTTTTCTCAAATCAGGTAAAAAGTAAATCACAAGTTGAGTTAATTGATTTAATCAATCTTGTTTTTATCAACAACTCTTAAATTAGAAAAAAACTTTCTAATTCTAATTTATGAAATCAAATCTTATCTTTATAAAAGAAATCAGTTAACTCAAACAAAGCAGCCTTTTGTGTGACACTTGTCTTCTTTTTATTCGCGCACATCTCTCAACCTTCCTCAACTGTTGATCTTCTTATTCGTTCTATACTGTTGATCTTCTCTCTCTCAAGTCTATAAATACAACCCCTATTCCTCCATTTCAATCATCCAAGCTTTTAGTAAACTTACTCTGCATAATTCATGACACACCTTTGGCACCCAACACCATTCCATAGCTTGCGATCACCATTTTTTATTGTATTGAAGATCCTCTTCATTGCAAGAACTATCATAGTCATTTCTCTATTGTCATCTTGAATAAAAAAGCAAGGAAGTGCGCTTTTTGAGGGCTTCATTCACACGAAAGATCAATTTGAGATTAGGCGACCAATGGAATCCACAAAGTAATAAGGTTTGCAAGGTATTGTTCTTTGTGTTTGAATCTTGATTATTAAAATTTCTATTGAGTTATTGGGTTATTATTAATTATTGATATATTATCCATATTTTCAGTGGGATGGGTTACACTTTCTGGGACATCTTGATTTTTGCTAAAATCACATATTTTTAAAAAATATAATGATTTAAGCCTTGAAAGGTTCCATGTAAAGGATTTTAATTGAAGAGGGTTTGATCAAACCCCCTTAGATTCAAACCCCCTTGGATAGGTCCCCGCTAGTTTTAAACCATACCTATAATGGAGTCTCCTCTACACCTATCAAAATGCTGATAAAAAACCAATTTTGATTTATCTTTTGAGGGATCAAATGAATTTATTTAAAATTTATGCTTTTTAAGTATGTAGTCCTTATTATAAGCTTCCTAAAAATTTTAATTTTAAATATATTTAATTTGATTATTATATTTATTTTTTATTTCTTGTGAATGTATGTTTTTCACCGAACATCAAGTTCTCTATTCTACACACATGGAAAATTAGTAAATTACTGAAAAAAATTCTAAAAAATATCTATGCACTAGATATTGATGTCCTTGTTTCAACAAAAGAAAAAAAATTGAATTTCGATACATACAAAAAAAGTTATGTTTTATGGAATACACCTATGTCTAAATTATAATTGGTTTGACTTCAAAAATTAATTAAAAAATATATATTCAACAAAACGTTATGAAACTAAATTCATACACTATATCAATGTTACCAATCTAAATTAAAAAGAATCAGAATTTTAACCTTTGTAGAAAAAAAGTTATGTGCTACGGAATACACATCACTTTAAAAAAATGTTGTTTACTATTAAAAACTAGTTATCAAAGGAGATGCAAAAAAATTTACAGTTTAACTCCAAATTATTTTTAAAAAATATATTTAGAATCTACAAACAAAATCTTACAAATCACTAGTTCGTAGCATCTTCAAATTCCTAATGGTTTAGCTGCTATAGGTGTCAGAACATGAAGATTTAGTTCAAAATATTGATTTCAATGTCATGTTTGGCCAAAAAGTGTAACCGATTATTGTGGGATGACCCTCTTTGCAATGACAACACTATCCTTTGTGTTGGTCTAGGGATCTATCGTTCCCCGCAATGACAACACTATTGTCAATCATTATCGATTAATCATTGGTTTACCGCTTGATAGGGGCAATACCTTGTTTGTTCTTGTATCATTTGCGTATACTTGTTTGCTTGCTTGTGTGTTATCATTTTATCTTGCATCACGTGTCATTCAGCTCTTTCTTCAACCAATTTCTTCACCCTAACATAATTGTTAAAACCTTCTTCATCGTGAGATTGTCTGTCTCACATCCTTCTACCTTTTGTTCCTGTCCAATCCCCCGAGGGGGCATCCTACCATCGCTAAACCTGTACCAGGGGCAAACTAGGGCATGTATCATTATCAGAAAATCTATTCTTTGAAACAACATGATAAAACACATTGCATCAAAGAGGGGCAAAATGTATACACCTAAAAATGACACGACTCTGTTTAAATAAATATTCTTAATATTTATTTCGGTTTAATCCTCTATCAATAAATAAAGAAATCAATTTATTTATCTGATTCACATTCCTCCACAAAATTAAATAAAATCATTTATTTAATTAATTCCTTCATATTCCTCCAAAATAAATAAATTCATTTATTTAATTGAAATCCTCCAAGTTCTTCTAAATTAAATAATACCAAATTATTTAATTAATTCTTCCAAAATTCCTCTAAATTAAATAATATCAAATTATTTAATTGCCTCTTCTAAATTCCTCAAAAAATTTCAAATCTTCTAAAAATAAATCTTGTTCATCATGCACACAAAATTAAATAATTTATTATTTAATTTATCTCAAATCAAGCAAAAAACAAATTACAAGTTGAGTTAATTGACTTAATCAATCTTGTTTTTATCAACAACTCTTAAATTAGAAAAAAAGTATTCTAATTTATGAAATCAAATCTTATCTTCATTAAGAAAGCAATTAACTCAAACAAATCAATTTTTTGTGTGACACTTGTCCTCTTTCTATTCGTGCACATCCTCTCAAATCTTCTATACCATTGATCTTCTTATTCATTCTATACCAATGATCTTCTCTCTCACAAGTCTATAAATACAACCCTTTTCCTCCATTTCAATCATCCAAGCTTTTAGTAAACTTACTCTGCAGAATTCACAGTGCGCCTTTGGCACCCAACACCATTCCATAGCTTGCGATCACCATTTTTTATTGTATTGAAGATACTCTTCAGTGTAAGAACTATCATAGTCGTTTCTCTATTGTCATCTTGAAGAAAAAAGTAAGGAAGTGCGCTTTCTGAGGGCTTCATTCACACGAAATATCAATTTGAGATTAGGTGACCAATGGAAGCCGCGAAGTAATAAGGTTTGCAAGGTATCGTTCTTTGTGTTTGAATCTTGATTATTGCAATTTCTATTAAGTTATTGGGCTATTATTAATTATTGATATATTATCCACATTTTTCCATAACAGCAACAAGTATCAAATATAAGATGAGTTTGTTGTGAAAGATTTTGTGAAGGCTGAAAAGGAAGGTAACTTGTAGATATAAGACAAAAATTTAGGGTTTTTATACTTCTCCTTGCTGGCACAAAGTTAAATTCCATAACCACTATCAACATTTGCCTTTTTCATAACTAAAAATAAGCCTTTGTTTAGAAAGAAATCATAGGATTTACAACAATACTATCAAAAATTCTAAGGCTCTTAGTTCTCCTTTCTATTACAAGATTTTGAAATCATGAAGTACAAGTATCAAGGCTTTGAATTTCTATTAGTTCTAGAATCCACACTCCTTGAGATTTCAAACATAACCTTGGAACACATCAGCTTAGCAATTTTTTGGAAAACCATGGAGGGAGGAAAAATATCGTCAATGGCACAAAAAATATTTGAAAGTGGGTTAGCTCATGCAGCTAGTTTTCCTATGGAGTTCAATGTCTAAAGTTAGTTTTGAAAAGCATAAAAGGTTACAACCCTGAAACTAGAGAAATTAGAACTGTTGATGACAAATTGGTGGCTAGACTAGACAATGTTTCTATTGGGACTATTTTTACATTACCTGTTAAAGATCAATTTGCAAGCATAGAAAAAAGGATTGCACAACAATATTTTAATGAAAAGAAGAATCAATGCCTCAACACCATAGTGAAAAACTGGTTGTGCACACCAAAGGGAGGGAAATCTCAATTGTCGAAGACTCTTCATAGAATTGAAGATGTTTCTAATATGATTGTTTTGCTTCATAGAATAATGGGGGATGAAAAATCAAATGATTTTGAAAAGTAGAAGCTTCTCTTCATTAATGTCATATGTGTTGGAGATCAATTCATTGACTGGGGAGGCATTAGTAGTGATAATTTGTATAACCAGTTGACTAACTTTGAGTTGAATGAGCATTTTTATATGTCCTCTCATTTGTTGTATACAATCAAAAGTATGAAGACATGGCCAGGACTCAACACCAAGGGAGTGTATCCAATAGTATGACACAGATTTATGAATTCTACCCACAATTGCAACTAGAGCAAAGTTATAAGAGTTTCTGAAGGGTAAATGATGCTTTTACAATGTTGATAGTGAGGGAGCTTCAAGGCAATATTGCACTCCAAATATCTCTAGAAGCAACCAATCTTATCAAACAATATGGGAGTTATTTTATCCAATTTCCTAGGTTCACCTACTTGTGAGTTGGGGATTTAATGGGCATCTGTACAAACTACCTAGGTATGTAGATGATAAACTTGTATTAATAGAACTTTGCAGACAAATTGGTATGCTCAAAAAAAAGGTGCAAAGATGAGAAGAAGTCTGGAGTTTCTTTCCCAATTGTTCTTGGTCATTATAGTTGTAAATCATCTTCAGATGCTCAAAATATTGCAATATCAATGGCTAATATAAATATATATCCTTACACCATGAGGTTCCCTTTTGACAACAAAGGATGCATTAGAGAAAATTTGAATTTTGGTGTAGGGTAATGTCATTTTCCATAAATTGAATATTTTTTGGAGGACTGTGAGAATGATTATGAAGTATTAAAAAGGGATTGGATGAGAATGACTATTGAGAAAATTAAGGAATTTAGGCTAGGTTGGGATATTGAAGGAATTGAGGATGATGGCTCAGATTTGGTTGATCCTGTTTATTTTGAGAAGATTCAAACACAGACCTTGTCTCCTATCAATTAGGCGAATTAAGAAATCAAAGATTTGGGTGAGAGAACTGCTCACATTCTTAGGAGGTCAGAAGATTGGGGGACAAATAAGGCCATTGAGGCAATAGGTACCAAACCATATGGTAAGGAAAATCCTTCATGGAGAAGAAAAGATAAACAAGAGGGCTCTTCTTCTTTTTCTCAAGTTTCTTCTTTGATTATTAATTCTCAAAAAAATATTTAGGGAGAGCTGGTGTTGATGAAGACCCATCTACGAAAAAGGATTCTAGAAGTACATGTGGAGATGATTCAAAATAGAAAAAGGGGAAATCAAAGATGAAAGAAAAATCATTAGCTCCCATACAGGAAGAAATTGGAGGGAATGAGTCTATAGATCCTAAAAATTACCATCATAGTGATGAGAACTTGCCAAGTATCTCTCCTTCAATTTTTATTATATCTCCTTCCCATGATAGCATTCATTCTCCTCCTATGATACAACCTCCTCCTTCGCAACCCATGAATGTGCTCTCTGATGATATTGTCCCTCCAATTACAAGTAGTACTTCCACTTGTAGATATCCTAGAGTCTTCACATGGTCCTTCCTCTTCTTGGTTACAACAGAACTTATTGAAGAAAAGAAAAGCACTCAATTAGTCATTCCTGAATTTGATATCACAGTCTCTAATTTTCTCCAGGAAATATGTACGTTGAAGTTGCATAGCCCATTTTAGAAAATAGTTTGAGTGAGGCCACCAAAGCTGATTTTAACATCTCAAAGATAGACCTTGGCTCGTCAACCTATGAAGGTGATATGCAAAATTTTTCAGGTGTCAACTACAAAACTAATGGAAGGGACAAAAAAGGAGAAGCATACAAAGGACCAATTGAAACAATAGGTGCAAGTTTTAACCTCATATCTCAAGTCCATTATAGATACTTCCACTTTGCCTCTAGATGTAGCTTCCACTTCTACTGGTCTATTTTTTTAAAGCAATGCTGAAAAGGAAGTTATTGAAAATGTTGGAAAGTACATCAATCATATGGTAAAGTGACTAAAAAATGGGTTGAGCAATTGAAATCAAATGCATTTAATTTCATTAAACAAGAAAAGAATTTACATGATGAGGCAGGAATGAAGAAAGAAGGAGTTGGAAAAGAATTAAGGAGTATTAAAAAGGAAGAAATGATTGAAACTAGTAGTGAGATACTAATTGCTGAAAAGGCCTTCTCGAGCATTAAAGAAAATCAGTCTAATTCCTAGCTTCACAATGTAGAATAGAAATTGTTGAATATTGAACATGTCTTCGTAGCACAAAACAAACTTCTAGAAACTTGTGAATAGGTAAAAACAAAAATTCAAACTGATTTCCTATCAATCAATTCTGATATAATGGTGAAAGGCAAGTTTTAGACTTTGGATGCTCAAGTCATCAAGAAAAGTTTTGAAGACATGATTGATACAGGGTTGTTCAATAAATAGGTTTTCAATGTGGAGTTGATGAATAAACTAAATGGCATCTTTGTTGCTCTTGATTCTTGTATTGGTCATTTATCTAATTATCGTCATTATTTTGATGATGTTCAAAAAGATCAATCAATTTGGAGGCTTCAAATGGCGAATGTCTCCCAAAAAATAAGTTTATTCCTCCAATTTTCAAGATGTTTCATGCATATAAAGTGAAATTGTCTCTTCCTCAACAACAATTTTCAATGCCAGAGGCATCTTTAGAAGGTGCTAAAGATAATATGGATGAAGAAAGAAAACTGCTTCAATAAGGCCAATCACTTGGTCTTCTTTTCAAAAGTTACAAGTCAAAAGTTTTGAGTTCTCTTTTTGTAAAAGTGACTTATGTCACTTGTAACCGAAAGTTAGAAAATAAGCTTTATTTCCAGAATGTTGAAGCAAAATCTAACTTAAATAAAAAAAATCTCAAATATTTTAGAGGTAGTTAGAAAGTAGTTAAAGGTTTATCAGGCAGTTATAAGTTGGTTACAAGGAGACTTGAGTCTATTTATACAAGACTTGGTCATTGTAAGAGGGACTTTTTGGCTTTCATAGTTTGAAAGATTTTTCAAGGACTTGAGTTGTACAACCCATGAAGGATTAGAAGATATTTGAATTGTGTGATTCCAATATTTTCTGTATTGTTTATTTTTCTTATGTTGGTGAATAATTCCCTTTGCACTATCTTGAATCTAAATTGCAGAATAACAACTAGTATCATTTAATATTTGGAAGAATATGTATTTATGTAAGCCTTTAACATGTGTTAAGGATTTCTAGAATCTTTTCTTCCTTACTGCATAATTAGAATCCTATTATCGTACTCACTATAGAAGTCTGAGAAGTATTCTTATTCTACCATATAGTGGGTTTATCATATTTCACCTATATGTATGGAAGCTTGAGTCAATGTTTCATAGGTTTATTGTCTTAGCTTCTCAAGACTTCGTTTCTAGTTTCTTTTTGTAAATATTTTGGTATTTTTAGAAAAAATACCACAAAAATTTAAAATCCATCATACGAGGGAGCTGCCCCTCTAAATGTAGAGTTAGGTTGATAGAAAGCTACAACCCTACCAACTGTTAGTACATTTTTCCACTATCTTTCTAGGTAAACAGAGTCAATTCACAAATATATCTGTTATAGTGCAAATTTATTTACCAACAGATTTTTTAATAACATTATGGTTTATATCATGGTTTATATATGTTTGTTTCTTTAACATGCAATAACGATGAAAGAAGGATAACACACAGATCTCAATGCATGAAGAGATAGGTTATCTGAACACATTCAAAAGTATCTTGATTTAAATTTCACAAATTATGAGAGGGGTTCACCACAAAAGCTAGAAACTATGTTCTTGAACTTATATGATGAATTTCACAACGTATGCTTTAACATGCAACAACAATGAAAAAAGGATAACACACATATCTCAACACACGAAGAGATAGGTTATCTAAACACATTCAAATCAAGATACCAAGAAATGATTGTGCTTCATTACATCAATTGCATAGTTAAATGTTTCAAAAAACAACCAATGGTTTACACAATGACACAGAGGGATTACCAATTTAACATATGAGAAATTAGTAATAATAACTTAGAAATACATTTAGAACATATGAACTAAATTTCTCTTTATTATCTTTGTGGAATTAAACAACTCCAAAAACTCTCATGTACAAAGTGGGTAAGTGCATGGAAATAGTATACAAAAAAGTAGCCACATCAAATATTTTGGCAAACGTGCTCATGTTATGTTTAAACAACCATAACGCAAGTGTATTTTGTGGACCACAAAACATGAGCGCATTTTTTAGAACACAAAACACACTCACGTTTTGTTTTGCACAAAACACGCTCGCGTTTTGTGCAACAAAAAACACACTTGTGTTTTGGCAACACAAAATATGCTCGTGTTCTATTTTTTTCAAATTTTTATCCCACCTTTTTAGGCTTGAGATTGGCATGGGCAACCAAGCCTAAGGATTTGACCTCTATGAGACCTCCCATAGACGTGTTTTTCATAGTCAATAACATTTTTGAACTTCAACGTCAAATTTATTCTTTTGATAACAAAATTTGATGAAACCACCACCAAAATGATGAGCTAGTTCATAGCTTTCTAACCATATAATATTTATTTAATTTTGAATAAGTTAAGATATTTATTTTTATTTTCTTTAAATAGTGTCCTCATATTCTTCAATCACATATGTATTAATTTTTTGTTTATAACTTTTGCTCCGCTTATCAAAATTTTAAAAAAAATATATAGGATTGTTCTATACTTCATTCTTTATACATTAAAAAAAATTACATTTTCAATTATTTTTGTGCAAGTTATGTGACACACATTCTCAATGATGTAGTTTTCAGGATGCATCCACTTTGAAGAATTAAAAAAAAATCAATAAAAAATATAAAAAAATACACGACTTCTAGTACTCACTCTTAACTATATTTCTGCCAACCAATTTTTTAAAATACTAAATGCAAGCAAAAAAAATGGGGGCACACACCAGACACTATATTATATTTTAGTGAGAAAAAAATGATCACTTTTGTGTGTGCGCAACATTTTACCCTTTTAATCTTAACTATTTTTTTTAAACTTTAGTAGTTTAGAAACTAGATTCAGAATACTACAATTCTTGTTCTTTTCATTTCTTCAAATTTTGAGTGCATGCATCTCAAATTACTCATCCAAGTTCAGGTTTATCTGATTTCTAGAAAAATAGTGGCCACTTTTGACCCCCTTTTGTATCTCATTTCCATGCACTTACCCAAGTATCAAACAAAAGTCCTCCAAACAGTCTCTTTTTCATTCCCCTCATAAAAGTCCCCCCTCCTTACATTTGAAGTAGCCTTGTATTTGTAGACTTGTCCCTAGTAACTACTTGATAACCACTTCCTAACTACTCAGTAACTACCTTTTTGAATTACAATGATTTAAAAATAAACTTTATTTTAGTTAGATTTCTCTTGACTTTTTCAGAAACGAAGCTTATTTTCTAACTTTAGTTACAACAAGTGACATAAGTCACTTTTACAAAAAGGAAACTAAAAGCTTGTGAGTTTTAAGTTATGGATTTCGCTAAGTTCTTTCCATCTTTATCTACTCCATCTCTAATACTTTTATAGAGACTCCATTTCTTTGCAAAGTTCTAAATTTTCAACCACATAACTTTCTGATCCTTAGGATTCATCCACTAGAGTGGGCATCATCATCTTTTATTGTGAATATATAGTTGGAAGAAGGTCATGAATATGTTTTTTGTATAGTAGCCCATTATCTTCCCATCTCCTTTAAGTAAATGACAAATTTGCTCCATTGTTGATACAATTTGGGGTGGCTACACCACTGTCCATTCCTCTAGTGTGCCTACATATGGTGTGGGCACATCTTGTGATGATAAGCATATAATGGGTGCATCCAAATAGTCCTAGAGTTTCTCAATAATTGCAGCTCTGGGACCAGCTCTAATGCCACCAGTGTGCATGCACTTCTCAACAATCAACATTTTGTGTCTTCTTTATCGAATTCTGAATAATATAGATCAAGGGCTTCAAAGAATGAATGTAAATTATTTCTAGATCATAACCATTATTTACTAGTGTCTTTGTCATTTGTATAACATGATATTTCATCCTAGAGTAAGTAAGAATGGTTGCATCTGCACCTGGTAGAACTGTTGTTGCTTCTTCCAGACAACATATGTATTCTTTATCTGGAATCTTCTCTTTCAAGTTGTAGAGAAGAACAAGCTCAAACAAGATAAATGGGTTCTCACTTCTAATCACTGCTTTCATTAGCCTCTTTGCATTGTATGATGTTGAGCAAGCAACTGAAAGTAAAATTGTAAGTGCTAAGAATGTTCTACACCTAGCTGTCTCCCTACACCCCCAAGGCCTCGTATAACTGTAGTAATAGTATTATGAAGCATGCCACAGTTATTTGATATTTTATTGTAGACTAACAATAGAAAACACATGTTCATTCCTTTAATTATAGGCTTTAGATCTATCGTAGCAGCTTCAAAGGCTATCTTCGTCAAAGAATTTTCTACTATCATATTTTGTTTCCATTCCTTTGGTGACCTACTATGAACCTCCATAATGGCATACATCTTCTCCAATGACAAACTCAAGGGTTTCTCTCAATTTCACAATTGATTGTTTTAGAGAAAATTTCGGTTTCATCTTATAGTTCTTTTAACCCAACTCATGTTTGACACCTGGTATGACATCCTTCAAAACATCTCTCAATTGCAGCATGCTTATAGGTATGGCCCGAAGCAATCTAAACTAATTTTTTCATAACACCCTTGGCCAAATGTGCCCCACTTTAAGGTCTCACAATTCTTCCAATGGAGTTGCATTCCATGAGATCACATTTGTTTGGAACATTCTATCTTCCAGCATCATGTCTATGCTTCCAAATCTTGCAGGCATATCTAGCAAGGAGGCTACAACTCCAATAGTTAACAAAAACCCACATTCCATTATGCTTTGTTGGATGCCCATACCTTGTCTTAAAGTTTCATTTTTGCATAGGTGAGGAAGATGTTGGTTTGAAGTCGTGGGGTTGGTTTTACACCTGCAAATGTATTCACTTGGAAGGTGGCTTTAACAAACCCATTTTGTGCACATACTGCAATAATTGCAGTCCACAAGACTACATTTTATTTTGGGTGGTCTATCAAAAACCTCACGATCTTTGTTTATGATTACACATTTGCATTCATATCTACTCGAGCATTTCAACTATTGCATGTTGAGAGGAGATGATGGTGGAGTTCTTGAGGCTTTGGCGTGCCACATGTTAATTGCATTCTGCTTGAAATTTTCTAAAGCCTTTACAATAGATTCATTTTATTTGAAAACAATTTACATGCTTTGTTAATAACTTCCATGTTTTACAGGCATGTCTTCTAGAGCATTGCAACTATAATATCTGACAAAATATTTCCTTCTACTATGCTTTGATGGGCGTCCATACCTTGCAATCTTAGCATTCTGTTGCACATAAGTCAGGATTATATTGGCAATGCATTTGCTTGAACATTTCTAAACCCTTACTTTATAGCGTTTGATGGGATCACTTTTCTTTGATGTGAACTATGCAAGAAAATGGCAATGAAAGCTACGAGAGGATGCTCATAAAGATTGTGGAATTGGGTTTCACACCTGCCAAATGCATTTTGTTTAAAATTCCCAACATCCTTACAAAAAAAATACATTTTGTGCAGGTCTTGCAACTCTCAGGTAGTTATAATAACTACTTTTCTTTTGTGTCATCAGCTCTTCCAGGGCACTTCACAATCATTGTCAACAATTAAAATGTGTTTCAAACCTCTCAACTTCTCTAAAAACAAGTTTAAAAACCTTTTTAAACTATCCAAAGTGCTTTCTACTCTTCACATGGTCGTTGATTTCCCTCATCGGCATTTTGAACACAATACATAAGTTTTTAAAAATTAAAACTTATATTTTCCTAAAATAGTTACGTGCATCTAACAATTCCTTTATTAGCAATTGAAAGGATTTTTAACACCTTTTTCCACAACTTAAGAAAAGTTATTAACTTGTGAAACTTTTCAACTTATCTCCTTCGGCACTTTAATTGCAATTCACAACTATTTAACAAGTTATAAGTTTTGACTTGTGCTTTTGACAAACCAATAACTTGTTGAAAATTATAACTTTTCAAAATTACAAGTTGTTCAAAATCATAACCACTTACCCAAAACTTCTAACTTTTACAACTTTCTAATTTTGTAACCTTTTAACTAACTTCAAATTTCAAGTGAAAATTTTTCACAACTTCAAATTCCAAGTTGTGACTTGTGCTTTTAACAAACTTGATGGAATTTTTAAGCACTTATAAAAGTTTCATTTTCGCAACTCGCTAGAGGAAAACCATTTTTTTAATATCTCCCAAACAAAGGGGAATTTTTCCTTGAAAACTTGTCACATTGTGCACAATAGAGACATAATCATCTCTTGCCAACCCATTTTGCTCCAACTCATATAAAACTCCCGATTTAATTGTTTCGGCAAATTTTCTGATGAAAACTTGAACTTTTAATATCTCCCAAACCGGAAAGCATTTTGATATGAAAACTTGCCACCTTAGGATAAATAGCCATAGGAATGTCCCTGGAAAAGAATTTCTTTCCATCCCTTGTGGACTTTAAATTTAATTATTTTTATGATTTGACACACTGTAGAACCACTTCTAGGACTTCGACTGAAACGATGGAGCTCCTCCTTCGAGATGGTGAATGACTTGACAATTGAGGATAATTGGAGGATTTATGACTAGGAGCAATTCAACATAAGAATTTCAACATAAAAGTTTAAAAATTTCCAGGCTAAAAATGCAGACAACAATATCAAAATAATCTTTCCCCAATACTTCTTCGCAATCTCTTACAATTTGTTCTTCTTTCTCTTTTTGTTTCCTCAAGTTTCTTCATTGCTATCTTGTGTTGAAATCTTTCTAACTTTATATGGCATGGGGGATGACTTCTAATCTGGAGGTTGTACCTCTTCAAAGTGCCTCTTTGTTTTCAGAGATATTTTTTCATTTGTTAAGGATATGTTATTTGTTAGTGGCGACGTTTCATCATTTTCTCTTATTTCAATCGCTTTGTTAAGCATAAACTCTTCTTTGTCAAGTACCGCCATCAATTACATTTCCTTTACTTTTCTTACACTTTTACTCACTAATTCTTCTAAGTACTCAACATTAAATTTTAAAGGTTGTAGGTTCTGTATGGGGTTCAATACTTGTTCCAATTGTTCATCAATCCTGATCTGAATATTAGATAAGTTGGGTTGAATAAATGTTGTCTTACTTATTTGTAGTATGTTTGGGGTTAGTATACTCCTACATTCTTCTTCCCATATCCTTCTAGATGGACCCCATAAACGGTAAGGCTCCCATCTGGGGTTTTTAGTATTTCAGTAGCCTTTTCAAGATGTGAATGCATTTCTTGCAGAGTATTTTCTACCTCTGATCTTCTCAAATTGGTTGCAGCGCTTGTGGCATGCTCATTTATTTTCTCAATACCTAGTGACTTCTAGTGTTTCTCTGTTTGGCTACACCCACAGTGGTGCACTTAGTAGCACCCTCATTGGTGTGCTCATTTTCCTCCTGTATGTTCTTTTCTACCGTAGCCCTCATGGTGGATTTCTTTTCCATTTCTTTTGTCTTTTCCATCATCTTGTAGTATCGTTTCTAATGTTCTTGAGTTTGTTTGTTCCTTTCTCTTCCATATTCATGTCCATTGCTAATTGTACAATTTCATTAATCTCCCTTAATTTATTATTATCTCCTTTGGCCATGGGTGTTTTTTATTTGGTGTTTCACTAATCATTATGTACCCCATGGTTGGCTTACTTTGAATGGTTGCATCTTTTCATGGATCTTTCCAGATCCTCCTCCCTTTCCATTTGTCATCCCTTAGGTGCCTACCCCCCTCCCACAAGGTTAAGACTTAAGATAATTTTCCATAGATCATGAAAAATGTATGTCTTTCTTTTATATACTTTCTTTTATTTGTTCTTTTTATTCTGCACTTTCCTTCTATTTATCTTATCTATTCTTCACTGCTCTTACTAGGGTCTTGGTAATGGAACCATATGTTGGAAAGAGAAATTGGGACACACTCTAAAGATCTAAGCCTAGAATACTCTTATGTAGTCTTTCTATACCCTAGAAGAGATAGTGATAGAATAACAAATAGTTGCGGTAAGAAATAACATAATGCAGTAAGACAATCATACATACTATCTCATACACATCATAAGACAATCAAATATTATTCCAGAATCCTTATGTTCCAATTATGTATTGATATTCATCTTTTAATACAAAAGGAAGGTCTAAGACTCTGCTTTGTATATTACATTCCTTATTCTTACTTCCATCTTAGTTTCCTACTTGCCTATCTTTATACAATATGGTCTAATAGGGATGTGTCCCTTAAAAAATATCCTCATATCTATTAGCCCTAGTTGGCCTTGTGCTCCGCACTCTATTTGCAGTGAGTTACGGTAGCTTCTTCTCTATGCCATGTTACTTGCCAACAATTACTAATCATCACACAAGTGACACCCTGGCCCAAATGATTTGGCTTCTAAATGGTCATATATATAGACTCAAATAATATCGAGTCAATTCCATACATTCAACTTATTACTTGGAAACACAATAAGCATTATATAGAAGTTGTTGTACCCAATTCGAAAGTCAAATTATGATACAAAATTCTTCATCCCTATGTGTGTCAAGTTGTCTTGTGGAAATCAAAATAGTCATTTGTAGTCGTAGATTTATGTCTTCAATTCGTAAAATACCATGTCATAAAATGGTCAACTTTGGTTGTGTCATCATTGTGTTAGTTGTTCATTTGTCCCTGTCAAAATCTTTGTAAAATGTCAAAAGTCATGTTCGAGTCATTTGTTGTTGTCACAAAAGGCATGTCTTGTCGCAATCATACAATAATCGGTTATCACAATTGTCAAAGTTATTTCATCTATATCCAAATGTCAAGTTTCAATATATGTCGTTATCATTAAATTGTTTAAAAATCCAAAATTTTAAAAATTCTAAAATGTTATTGTTTTTCTAATATTTATTATTAATAATGTATTATTGATAATATTTGTTTATTAAAATGATAATTAATTATTAAAAAATCTATAAATAAAAAAGATCATAGTCAAAAATAAAAAATAAAGTCTTTATGAGGAAGGTGCCTCATAAAGGCATGCACCGCATAAAAGAAATTGAAATAATTAAAAATCAAATAGAAGCACATGAGGCACATCTTCTAAGCGCCTTATCAAAGGCTTATAAAGAAAATAAAAATTACAAAGAAGAAACAGTTTGAAAAGGAAAGAAAACATGTCATGTGCATCCTCACGTGCCAGCTATTCTTAAATATCATCCACTTCAATAGTTAAAAGGTTAATTTGGACCAATAAAAATAGGACAAATATTTACCACTTTTTGTTGTGAATGAGGTGTAAATTTACTATTGAGTGTTTGACCATTGAAATGGATGATATTTAAATAGAGTGTCATGTGCCAGTCAAAGGCAAGGGCGCCCTCACAGAAAAATAAACGTGCCTCTACATAGCCTTAAAGCGCTCAGATCAGAAAGAAATTGTGCCTGTGGAGGAGAAAGAGCGCGACTTGTTAGGAATGAAGCGCAAGTGCTCAAGGAAATAGCGCTCGGGAAAAGGAAACGCCTTTGTAAGGAGGATTCATCCCTCAGCACTCTACTTAAATATCATCCACTTCAATGATCAAACAGTCAATAGCAATTTTACACTTCATTCACAACAAAAAGTGGTAAATATTTGTCCTCTTTTTATTAGCCAAAATTAACCTTTGACTGTTGAGGTGGATGATATTTAAAAACAGCCATCACCCAGCAAGCAAGATCTTGCCAAGATGGAGAAGTTGCGCCAGACGGGAAAAACAAGAAGGAAAAGTGTGTCCAGGGTTACTCGCATCCAAGGGATGAAGCGCGCCTATGTAGAACTCTACATGCCTCTACAAATACTTCAGAAGCCTGGAAAATATTTCCAACGTCTTCAAGCTCTAGTCACACGCTTCCAGCCTTCATTAAAAAAAAGTTCACGACCAGTATGACAGGAAAGCGCCAATCCACAAAGAAGAGAAGTGTCTTCAAGTTCACGTGCTTTACTCCAACAAACGAAGTCAAGAGAAGGAAACATATCTATGTCAACATTCAAGACGTCTCAGTTCAAAGACCCAGTCAGTAGACGAGGAGGTGTGACTATGATGAATGAATGAAAGATAGATTTTAATAACGTTTACAAAGTCTCCAGACAATCAAACAAAGCGCATCCAGTCAGATGAAATGCGCTCATCCAAAGTAAATCATGCTTCGAGGAGGAAAACACCTTTCTATCATTTTCCACACACGCCTAGCCAGCTACCAGCAACTAAAATCAAGATCAAAAGATTAAAAGGTGCCTATTCACAAAACTCCACGCGCCATATCATTCTTCTGTTAGCACAAACTTGTATGAATACGAAGAGTGAGCGCTATTAACAAGACAAAAGACTGTCCAGTCAGCGCCTAGTAATCAGCCAAGGAAGATTGAAAATGCCTTGTGTTCAATTCCCATGCACCATTCAGCTAAATCATCAAAGACTTAAAGGAGGTCGCAATAGTCTAATGACAACCATACCATATCATTATGCTAATCCTTATATTTGTGAAAAATGATCAAAGACGTCGTTAGTTATGAAATAGTTATAGAATAGGTCAACACAAATGCAGATGCAGCATTCCAAAAGTTAGTGTCAACAGCAAAATAAAATTGGCGATTAAAATGATGCCAAGTCATCATTTCTCATGAACATGAATGGTTAAATTATATTTAGTACAGATTTGAGTCGCCAAGATTGAAATCTCACCAAGGGGTTTGCGGAGCAGTGTCGGAACAAAGGAATCACCAGAAGTGTCAAACCAGCTAGAGCCGCCCTTTTGAAATCTTATTTTTAGCCCACGCTAAAAATAGATCATTGTCATTTTTGGGAAAAACCATGTTCAGAGATTTTTTATTTTTGGCATTCGCTATTTTTGGCGTCAACCTAGAATCAACTCTTGTTTAATCATCATGCGACATATGTGAGCACAAAATCACAATTTACAACAAATTTGATCTTCAGTTTAACTAAAAGTTGCATGTTTCAATCATTGGTTCTATTGGAGCTTGCATGTTTCCAGTTCTAGTCTTAGTGGAGCAAATATTTGTAATAAGTTTACATGTTACGCAAACAGTAATCAATTATGTTAGAGTTAAGTTATTTTTTTTCCATGCAATAGTTTTGTAATCAGTATAAATAAGTGTTTTTTGCACATAAAGAGGGGATCATTATTATAAGAGAGTCAACTTTTTCAACAATTAGCTTTTTCAAAATTCATGATTCAGTATTACAGTTAGAGATAAAATAATTGTATCAGTGAATGAACATCAATGAAAATGACAATTCTCATGCCTTCATTATGTTGGAGTTGTTAGTCACTTGGTTTTCAAATTGTGATTTTGTTGTTCAATAACATTTATTATGTCTGTTTTGCTAATAAATGCTTATTGGAATGTGTTTTCATCGAGACTAAAATCAAGTCACTACAACAAACCTACGAACTTTGTGTCATAGGTGAAATTGAAGACATAAGTCGTAGCTTTGTATAGTCTTATGTGTGATTTAATCATAGTGTTTGTAATCATGCATTTCTGTGTTAATCAATCCAAGTTGTGTGTACTTGCTCTGCTCAGGATTGAGTTGAATAGTGCAAGTGCGTAGTCATAGGTCCTAATTTCAATTAAAAAATCACAAAATCCTTGCCTCATGGTTGAAAGTGTGTCTTCACCTTTTACATGTCGCAAACCCAAAAAGATTGCATATTTTTGTTTTATGAAACACCTCAGAAAACACTATAAATTCTATATAGTTTTAGATTAATTTTAGTTTACAAGAAGCTTCCTCTTCTAATTTGAAGAGCGGTTTTACTACACGTCTATCTATTTTACATTTGTACTGAAAGGTGTGAAATAAAACACTAACAGAAGTTTAACTCACAATAGTAATATTAGACAATACCAACCAGGTGTAAAGTCAAAACACCATACATGGTAATTCTCACCATTAATTTCCTATAGTGTTCGACACAGAAAACTTTGATTATTTTAGTCCAAAAAATTCCAAATGTACCTTCGTGCATTCACATTAGAGACAAACTATGAAGATGGTGATTCTAAAAGTTCATCCAAGATTGGAGTAAATTCAAAAAGCCAGACTCACGACCTTGGAGTAAATGAGCTTAGTGTTGATAGAGTCCCTTTTATTAGCTCATGCCTATATAGCGGGGAGTTATTAATTGGATGGTGAGTTCACAATCATTTGATGCAAATTTCAACCTCAAGTTGAAACACACAAAAGAGGGAAGGTTGATCAAGTTTAGGAATGTTAGGGTTAGCCGGCAAAAGATATCAATTAAATGCAAATAAAGATTAAATAGAGGAATAGAAATACACAGAAATAATATCAGCGAGAGACAAGTTTTAGCGTGGTTCACCCAAACTCGGGCTACATCCACCAAACAGAGAGTCCAATATTATTATCCAGTAAATCAAACCGATTACAATCAGCAATCCTACAACTCAATACCGCTGCAAATGCTACAATACAATCATACCAAAACACTAACCCTTAGCCACTTTTATCAAGCCTTTTTGTTGGTTACAAAAATAGGGTTTTCTTATGTTGGTCACAAAAATAAGATTTTTTATGTCGGCTCTTAAAAAAAATTTCGGGGGCTACACCCCCAAACCCCAGCGAGGATACATGGCTAGTGTACAGTACTTTCCTGATCAGTCGCCACCTACCAACAATCTCCCACTTGGAGACTGATCAGGCTCCACACCAAACAATCTCCCACTTGGAGACTGACCCTGGACAACACCGCTGCGCGTGCAGCTCCCATTGGAAATAAGCACCCTAGACTCTACTATTCTATTTTTATTGTTTTCAGTCTAGAAGACCAACTGAAACTAAAGAGGAGCTCAACTTCTCCCTTGTCACTGCCTTTGTAAACATATCCGCTGAATTTTCATCTGTATGTATCTTTTCCAGCCTTAATTGTCCATTATCCAACACCGAACGAATAAAGTGATACCTCAACTGTATGTGTTTGGTTTTTGAATGCAAAGCATAATTCTTTGCAAGATGTATGGCACTCTGACTGTCTGTATACAAAGAACTGTTAGCCTGTTGTTTGCCCAATTCTTCCATGAAAGAGGTCAGCCATATCATCTCCTTGCTTGCCTCGGTTGCAACTACATACTCTGCCTCTATGGTGGATAAAGCAACCACCTTTTGCAATCGTGAGATCCAGCTCATTGCTATCCCACCTATAGTAAAGACATAACCTATAGTACTCCACCTGGTATCAATATCCCCTATTAAATATGAGTCTATATAGCCTGCTAAATCAGTATTAGAGTCCCCAAAGCATAAGTGTTTATTAGATGTACCTCTCAAATATCTGAGAATCCATTTTACTGCATTCCAATGCTCAAATCTGGGATGACTCATATACCTGCTAACAACTCCTACAGCATGTGCAATATCTGGTCTTGTACATACCATGGCATACATTAAACTTCCTACAGCTGAAGCATATGGTATCTTGGACATTTTTTCTTCCTCCTCTTGTGTCTTAGGACACATTTCCTTAGTCAATTTCAAATGACTAGGCAAAGATGTGCTGACAACTTTTGCATTCTTCATGTGGAATCTTTGCAACACCTTTTCAACATAAGCAGCCTGAGATAGAGTCAATTTTCTGTTCATCCTATCTCTACAAATTCTCATACCAAGGATTTGTTTTGCTGCCCCCAAATCCTTCATATCAAACGACTATGCTAACTGCTGTTTTAACTCTCTTATGTGATCAAAGTTAGACCTAGTTACAAGCATGTCATCAACATATAAACATAAAATAATGTAGCTATCATTATCCAACCTCTTAAAATAAACACAATGGTCAGAATTACATCAGCTGTAGCCTTGCTCAGCCATAAAACTATCAAATTTCAAATACCATTGCCGAAGTGCTTGTTTCAGGCCATACAAACTCTTCTTCAATTTGCACACCTGTTTCTCCTTATCTTTGACCTCAAATCTTTGGGATTGTTCCATATATATCTCCTCCTCCAAATCACTATGGAGAAAGGTAGTTTTCACATCTAGCTGTTCTAAATGCAAATCTTCAGCAGCCACAATACTTAAAACAATACAAATAGAAGTCATCTTAACAACCGGAGAAAATATCTCATCAAAATCAATACCTTTTTTCTGTGCAAATCCTTTTACAACTAACCTGGCCTTAAATCTTTTCTTATCTCCATCTTCCTCTATCAGCTGGTAAACCCATTTGTTTGGTAAAGCCTTTTTACCTGTAGGTAACGTACATAATTCTCAAATCTAATTTTTCAGTAAGGAGTCCATTTCTTCTTTCATAGCAAACTCCCACTGAACCTGTGTATCCACCTGCATAGCTTTATCATACCCTTCTGGTTCACCAGCATCTGTTAACAAAATAGAATACAAAGATGGAGAAAACCTTTTAGAAGGTCTACTTAGCCTTGTTGACCGTCTAACATTCACTGGAGTTTGTGGTATTTCTGGTTGCTATTGCGGAGCATGAGGAACCACTGGAACATCACTATTTGGAGTATCATCCAGCACCACATAATCTTTTTCTTTCATATCATGCTACTGCAACTGATCTTTGTACAACACCTTCTCATTGAATATAACATCCCTGCTTCTAACAATTTTCTGATTTTCAAAATCTCAAAGCCTATAACCAAATTCATCAATGCCATATCCAACAAAGGTACACTTTTTTAATTTTACATCCAACTTGGTTCTATTTTCAGAGTCTACATGTGCAAATGCTTCACATCTGAAGGTTTTAAGAAAAGAATAACTCACCTTCTTACATGTCCATGCTTCCTCTGGAATACCATAGCCTAAAGGAACTGAAGGACCTCTGTTAATTAAATATACAACAGTGTTGACAGCCTCTACCCACATGTTTAAAGGCAGCCCAGCATGCAATCTCATGGTCCTTGCACGCTCCATTATTGTCCTATTCATGCGTTCAGCCACTCCATTTTTCTATGGAGTCCCTAGAACTGTTTTCTGCCTACGATTTCTATTAAAGGAATAATAATCTTTAAATTATTTGCTGCAATACTCACCACCATTATTAGATCTGAGACATTTTAATCTTTTACCCGTCTCATTCTCAACCAAGCTTCTCCATTTCTTAAATGTTTCAAATACATCAGATTTCTACCTAAGGAAATAAGTCTATACCTTCCTAGTTGCATCATCTATGAATGTAACATAATACCGAGAGCCACCGAGAGAAGATACCTAAGCTGGCCCCCATACATCTGTATGCACAAGCTCCAACTTTTTATTTTTCTTTTGCTTCCCATCCTTGAGAAAACTGACTCTCTTTTGTTTGACATACACACAACTTTCACAAAAATCTATATTAATACATTTTAGACCTGGTAAAACTTTTTTAGAATGAAGTACATTCATACCTTTTTCACTCATATGCCCAAGTCTGTTATGCCACAATGTTGTCTCAGAACCTGCAGCAACTTTTCTAGTCTTTTCCCGCAAACCTACAGCAACTGTTCCTGAACCTGTTTGTTTTTTCTCTATAACAACTAAAGTAGAAGGAACAGTATGACCTGTACAAAGATATAAGATGCCTACTTTCACACCTTTTGCTACTACTAAGGCACCTTTTGAAACCTTCCAATTTTTATCAGTAAATGTAACAGTGCAACCTTGTTCAGTTAGCTGCCCTGCTGAAATTAAATTTCTACTGAGCCTTGGAACATGTCTTACCTCTTGTAGTAGCCAATGATTCCCATTCTGTAACTTAATCTTGATTCTTCCCTTTCCAACAATCTGACAGGGTTTGTTATCTCCCAAATAAACCAGCCCAAAATCCCCTTAGACATAATCAAGAAAATAAATTCTATGGGGCATAGCATGAAATGAGGCCCCTGAATCTAAAACCCATGAATCATCAGCATTATCTAGGTAAAGAATCAAAGCATCATCTTTAGATTTATTGCTTACCACATTTGCCTCCTTATTACCTTCTTGTTTGTCTCCTTTATTTTTCTGAGACCAGCAATCCTTCTTCAGATGACATGGTTTCCCACAGTACCAGCAATCCTTCTGTCCTCTGGTTTGGGATCTCTTATCCTTTGATTTTCCTTATGACTTCCCATGACCTCCAGAACCTTTTCCTCTCTCCTTTGATCTGCCCCTGCTTTCTGCATTCAAAACACTGCTTGATGTGGATCCACCTGAGCTTTTCTTACGAATTTCCTCACTCAGAATAACACCAAGAACATCATCAAATTTTAGGGTATTTGAACCAGAAACAAAATTACTAACCGCCATTACCAAACTATCCCAGCTTTCAAGCAATGAACATAATATCAAGAGAGCTCTAACTTCATCAAATTTTACATTTAAAGAAGTCAATTGACTGACAATCATATTAAATTCATTTAAATGACCTGTCACAGATCCACCTTCAACTATTTTCAAATTAAACAAATGCTTCATGAGAAATACCTTATTTGAGGCTGAGGGTTTTTCATACAATTTAGCCAAAGCTTTCATCAGACCATCTGTTGTCTTCGCTTCCGTTATATTGAATGCCACCGATGGTGCCAGGCACAACTGAATGGTTCCCAGTGCCTTTCTGTCAAGAAGACTCCAATCCTCATCAGACATTGTTGCCAGTTTCTTGGCTACTCCTTCCAATGGCATCCATAAATCCTTTTGATAGAGGTAATCCTCCATTTGCATCTTCCATAACTGATAGTTCTGCCCATTGAATTTATCGACCTTCAATTTACCTTCGTCCGCCATTGCTCCCACTCAAACGTGAGACTCCCACTCAACTATGAGACCTTCCTACAAACGATAATCAAACACAACCTGCTCTAATACCACTTGTTAGGGTTAGCCGGCAGAAGATATCAATTAAATGCAAATAAAGATTAAATAGAGGAATGGAAATACACATAAATAATAACAGCGAGAGATAATTTTTAATGTGGTTCACCCAAACTCAGGCTACATCCACCAAATAGAGATTCTAATATTATTATCCAGTAAATCAAACCGATTACAATCAGCAATCCCTACAACTCAATACCACTGCAAATGCTACAATACAATCATACCAAAACCCTAACCCTTAGCTGCTTTTATCAAGCCTTTTTTGTCAGTTACAAAAATAGAGTTTTCTTATGTCGGTCACAAAAATAAGATTTTTTATGTCGGCTCTAAAAAAAAATTTCGAGGGCTGCGCCCCCGAACCCCGGTAAGGATATATAGCTAGTGTACAGTACTTTCCTGATCAGTCGCCACCTACCAACAAGGAATACCCCATACCTAGATACAATTCCCAAAACCCCTCCCTTACAGACTTGGGTCCAAGGGCATCCTTCTCCCAAAGACTGCCTACATACCTACTTCCAAACAGGATTGAAGTCCCATGTAGTTCTCATCACTTTAATCTCTTAAAAATTATAGACATAGGTTCCTACTCTCAAGGTTTTATTGTCACCCAATTTCATACCATCACTTACTAATATTCCCCTAATCAAATCCACACACAAAAATATACATAACAACATAAGCAATATAAAATAAATCTAGTCATAACAGAGCACATGACATCAACAAACATGCTATCTTCAAAATGCAACAATTATACAACATGTAGGGAAATCCAACTAGGTTCACAATTTAGAATTGTAATACTTCCTTGATAAGGCCTTGAGACCAAACATATAAGTAACACATAATAACCCCAATGAGAAAATAAACAACTTTTGTCAAACCAATGAATTCAACCTCAACATGAGATAATAGTTCTAAGTATTCATAATAATAATTAGACAACAAATAATAGATCCATGTCATGTCCTTTTTTTCCAAAAATAACACTTGCTAAAAATAGTAAGTCCTCGCTGTCCCGAAATAGTAAGTCGAAGGTAACAAGACAACTTCGAAAAATATTATTATTTAATATTTATATTGTTCCAATGCAATATTCATCCCTTGGACAAATAAATATTAAATTAATAAATATTTTAGTGGTGTCAACACAAGTGAGGTGTGGTTCTCCGAAAATAGTAGGTCAAGATCACAAGGTTACATTGGGAAATAATATTTATTTAATATTATATTGTTAGGTGCAACCAAGGCTTAAATTTGACAGTTGTATAGTTGTATTTAAGCATTTTTGTTGTAAAATACAATCAAAATTTTAAAAGACTGTATCATATGAAAGGAGACATTTTGAACAAACTGTCAAAATTCATATACAATTATGTTGATATATATATTTGGTTTTTATATAATTTACTTATACTAAGATGTGTCATAATATTTAATAGGCAATATATTGAATAGATAACTATCATAAAAAAAATTGCTTGACAGGCAAGGTCGACTGTCATATTTAAGCCTTGGGTGCAACTTCCAAATCCTAGCAAATAAATAATAATAAATAAATACATGCATAAAGCATGGCATTGAGATTTACTAGAGCAAAAAAATAGATTTTTATGTTATGGGAAATCTCTCCATTTATGGCTTTTTTGGTTGAATCGACAACTTGGAGTGGTGGAGTTTTTTAGCAAAGGTTATTTTGAGAATTAATAATGATTGTTCAGCAAGTATGGTGTTGGCATTTGGGCACCCAACTTGGCAATGAAATATTTAAAAAAAGGCTTTCATTTTGAAGGATTATTGCTATTTGATCATTTTTCTTCACATAGTTGTTTAGCTTGTGGATTTCTTAGTGGGCATTGGACCATTGGAGCTGGAAGTTTGTGGATGAGAGACCATAAGATTTGAGTGATCTAAGAGAGAGAGTTTGAGGATTGCAAGGTGCAATCTCATACAGAGGTTGCCATTGAGTTGCATGAGTTGTTCATTTCAACAATTTTTAGTATTGGGGTTTTGCAAGTGTATGTAGATGCTGTTTCAGTGTTTCGTGGAGCATTGTATGGTGTTGCTATTGTGTAGCATGTGGATAGTTGTGTCTTGCTATTGCACATTCATCCTACGCATCAGAGATCATCTCTACTAGTTTGAGTTGGGTTTTATGGTATTTTTGCGGTGTCGATAGGGTATTTTTTAGTATTTTAATTGTGTAGTTTTAGTAGTTCAAGAGTATTGTTGGTTGCTATTGTTGTATATTATTTGGTTGCTATGTATTTTCTATTGTAGCATCATCTCAAGCACCATAGCCTATTTGATGCAAGTGCGGTGAAATTTTTGTGTGATGTAATCAATTTTAGGTGTTTTGGGCAAATGGGTTTTTTTAACATAGTTTGATGGCTTGTTTTTTTTGTTGTGGATTTTCTATAGGAGTTTTCTACTATTGTTATTTTTATACCAGACCTTATTTCTTTTGTTATATCATAAAAATCAAGAATATTTTAGTTTGAAGGGTTTCTATGTGTTTCTGGCAATTTAGGGTGAATTGCACATTGTGTATTTCAGCCTGTTTTGAGTGTAGTCAAAGTTTAGTTTTGTGGGATTGTTGCAGAAGTTCATGCATGCACATTTGCTGATGTAGTAGTCATCTTACTATTGTAATAAGTCATTTCATAATAAAAAAATCAGATTTGGGGTTTGTGTGCCAAGTTCTATAAAATTGTTCTCAAATCTTTCAAATTAATTTGGCATAGTTTTTGTAATGCTTTGTAAAATTTTGGATTCTTGGAAAAACCAAATTTAAATGTGGTAAATATTGTACCTGGGACATTACAATCCCCTACTTAACAGTTGATGTTCGAAGAACTCAAACAACCTGTCTCACCCCAATCTACTAGAACAATTATAATTGATCCATCAACAAATACCCATTTAGCAATAGTAGACATTCATGAGAAGGTAATGATCTAACAGTTTCCATACAGTCAAAATGTAGGTACATCATACTTGTGCTCTAGCATATAGTTCTAGTTAGGTTTAGTACAAGATATCATACATCAACATGATTTGGTGATATTTAAATATCACAATCATATTGCTCTATAATATTAGAACCCACAAGGAATGTGTTAACTAAAATCCCCTTCAACATTCATGATCATAGTAACATATTAATTATTGAAATAGAATCCAATACCTTGTATATGTTATAACCCAACTATATTGTTTCTAAATATGAATATTAGGGCCCGGTCTAGACAACTCTTCCATTCATACAATAGCCTACCATAATGCTTACAAAGTTTACAATGATAGTTAGAGTACAACATTAGCCAATTTGAGGTGTTGAATCTACCTTATTGCTAACCATTTTACAATTTAATCAAAAGGACCTAAGATTGCATTGGATGCAATCAAAGTCTTATCACCATAGTTTCCTCATTGGAACCATTCCATATCTATAGTAAGCTTATAGTGATATATATACTATATCATGCTAATATAGGTATGAGAAACATTTACCTTTCACCATGCGTGGTAAATTAATATCATCCATACCCTACAAGATGTAGACTTTATCATAGTTCTTGTAGATATTAATAATTTATTATAAGTAATCATAATACACAAGATGACCAACAAATAGTACAATTTAATTTTGGAGTTCATATGGTGACATAGAATCATAGTCATATTCTGAGTATGGGATGACAACCTGCCCTATATCAACTTAAAACCTTGGATATAATAACAAACACATAACAACTAGATGTTAGAGGATGTCATTAATAATATATTACCAAGTAGTTATCTATGATTGCACCTACTCTTTGGAATTTATTTTAAAGTAAACTAAGTTGCAGTGCACGCCGACATTCAAGGCACATTTTCTATTCATAGAATAATTCATCCAAGGCAATATATTTAGATTAAAGATATTGTCCATCCAACATAAAATTGTTCACTATATTCAAGTACCAAGAATTAAATAGCATTATGATTACACCTATGAGATATTGAACACCAACTTTTCCTTCCAAACCATACCAAACCTATGTTTCCTCATGAATAATACATGTCTAATGCCTCATAAGGAAAACCAAATGTTTCCTAAAGCATTAAGAACCAAAACAACATTCTCTATCATATCTCTTCAAAAGGAACAAACCCAAAAGTATTTAAAAACTATATATTATTTGGAAGCATTCAATAGATGAGCAAACCTCACAAATTTACAATGCAAGAAGGCTTGGTCTATCACTGGACATAACCAATTGTAGACCCTAAGTCATCTATGAGTTTTCCAACACACATATACTCTTGATAATTGTAAGAATGTAGTAGAAATTTAATTACTAAGGACAAAATCAAATCAAATGGCTAATATATTCCCCTTTAGAACAAAAGAAATTGGTTCAATACAATAATATTGTTCCTTTTCTAGAGCACATTATTTCTTAACTCTTAAAATTGTAATCCCACTATATATCGCAAGTTCAATCTCAATATGAAAAGGACATATAAAGATGCCCACATAATGGAAATATTTGAGAACTTGGGTGTTAGTGTTTCCTTCCAAGTAGGGCTCACAGGTGAGGTCATTGCAAGATCCAAGCATGCATTCCACACCCACTTTTTCAACCAATATCCTCATCTCCATTTGCTCTACAAGAGTAGTTGTGGCCACCCAAATCTCCAATGGCATCCCAAAAGAGTGTCAATTTTATGCCAAGCTTATCTCCAAATCTTCCATCACATGCTCTATTTCTTCTCTTTTCCTCTACTGCCCTTCTATTCTTGCAACCCCTTCACTTGCCCGCTTCTCATACCCAAGTAGGGACCGAGACCAATGAACAAGAAATAAGTGATTCATTTACTCTCCTCAACTGATATCGTCTCCTTGGCATTACTCTTGCTATATTCAAATTAGCTTACACTTGAACTTTGTTATATCTACTCTCTCTATCTACCAAAACACCCTTTCATTAGGGGAAATTTACATATAAAATGGGCTCCTAAAGAAGACATCATCAAAATAATGAACTAACAAAAATTAACTTAAATATGATGTCCATTGTTGCAGTGACATCATCTAAATAAAAATATAATAATTTATTTTATTACTTTAAACTCACTAAAGTTAATTTTAGTCTACATATCTTACTCCATCTCAATATCTTTCTAAAAATAGTTGTTTTTTGTTTCTTGTTTTTTAGATTATTCTTAAGTTTTATTATAGAAATTAGTATGTTTTCTCAAAAGCCAAATCTAAAAAGTATTTCAACTAATCTTTTCTCCATGAAAATATATAAACATTAAAAATTATAAAAATGATTTTTAAAAATTATAAATAATATATTTTTATGTGTATATATATTAATATAACAAATTAAAGAATTATGATTGCATATAAAATTAAATTAAATTAAAGAATTAATTATTAAATAATTTTTAGCTAACTTTAAAAAAAAATTAATAGGCACCTACACAAATACACTTTAAATATTTTATCTATATATTGATAGATAAACTTGTTGCCAATATGACAATAGATAAAGTAAAAGTAGGAGAAAACATAAAAGGTCAAGAAGCTAGTCCTTCCCAAATATTGAGATCTTTTGAAATGATTTTCTCTTCTAGTTGTTGCAAGCTCTATTTGCTAGTTGGTTCGCCAATTGATTAGCTTCTCTGAAGCAGTGCTGTATAGATGCAATTTGTATTTTGTCCAGTAGTTCCCATATTGAAGTGGCAATGTTGCTCAATTTCCAATTCTGCACTGTCTCTATTCTAATGGCATTGATGCAAGTTTGTGAATCTCCTTCAATTTCAATGTCATCCAAGCCTTTTTCTTTGCATAATTTTAATCATACTGACAGAGCTTGAAATTCAGCTTCGTTGTTTGTTCCCTCAGATAGCTTTTTCGAAATGGCCCAAACAATTTCTCCCTTGTCGTTTCTAATTATACATCTTGCTTTGGACACCCCTGGGTTGCCCTTCGCTGCCTCATCAAAGTTTAGTTTCAATCGGCCGGAAGGGGGCAAATGCCACTTCACTTGCGCCTTATTGGCATTTCAATTCACACCTCTAGAATGCGATTTGGAAACGGACAGCTATGCACAGATAAACTGCTCTCCTATTGGAAGGGGGAGTTCCCTTTCTTGTTGATGTTCGCTGAAAAGATAATTAAATGAAACTTCGTCTATCTTCTTTTTTATTCTTAGCTACGAGCACAAGGTTATAAAACTCTAAACGTTGCAGAAGAGGTTATTTTCTTTTTTAAAACTTCTACTACAACTAAGCAAAGACTAATGTCACTTTTAATCTCCTGAGTAAATTCAGAGCAAAGGAAATTAAAAGTGAACAAGGAATGATTGTTAACACAAAAACTTAAGTAATTTTTCTCCAGATTAACATCACAAGACTAAAAGTACTTTAATAATGAAATCTGAAATGAAAGCTACAAAAGATACACATCTGACGACGAAAACTTGATGAATCAAAATAGAATATCAGAGCAAAATAGACATGAGACTTCTATTCAATATCACAAAGTTGGCACAAACTCCAGGACATCAATGTTGTAGCAAAAGGTAGGCATACAAAAAGTGATCAAACACTGGAGAACATATTACACAAAGTGAACAGACACTTGGAATATCAAGATTTGCAGGCTAGAGTAGGCACAGTAAATTTGTTATCACAATTACCATTACATACAATGGGCAAGGATGCCCTAATTTATACTAAAATCAAAGGAGTAGAGAACCTTAAAATCTCCTTGATTAACCCTAACTTGCCAACTCGCAAGCTTTATTACTATTCTAAGACAAAGATACAATAAACAAATGCTTTAAAGCGATTTGATTTAAAGCAAAAGAAGATTTCAACTAACACAAAGTGATTTCTTTCTAAATAAAGAATGGATGAGCTTTGAATGAAAGCAAAATGCTTTAAAACAAAAAGCATTGAGTTAAAGCTACTTTCTTTTGAAATGCATCCTCATCAACATTCTAGATTTTTGGTGATGTCATCCATTGATATTCTTTTGCTAATTTCTTCTAAAAAGCAGATTCTGAGTGAAAAAAGCTAGCACATGGGTTTTGTAGGCAATTCCGTTTTGAAGCAACCTAGATTGTTAGATTTTGAAAAAGCAGAGATTTTCCTGAAAAAATAGGAAAAAAGCAGATTCCTGAAAAAAAGCAAAACTCCAATCTTTAAGAGGATGATATTCTGGATGGACCCATCTCGACGAAAACTGAAAAAGCTTTGGTCGAATTTCTAAAAAATGATCCCCTTGAAACAAGGACCCTAAAAAAGCGAGCCTCCCTACTTCCTCAACCCGAAACTATGAAGAATACTGAAAAAGCACTTCGTTTGGGTCTTCGAATCTTTGTTGAAAGAAAAATAAAAATCTTCCTCTGGATGCAACCTACAAAAGATAATGAAATAAAGAAGCCAAATGCTTGTCTTTATAGATCTTTAAGGCAAAAAAGTAGCTTTATTTGTGTCAGAATAAAACTTGGACCTCATCCATGAAGAAAGTAACTTTTAAAGTTGTTGGCGTTTCAATTCGTACCTCTGGTATGCGATTTGGAAATAGACAACTATGCACAGATAAACTGCTCTCCTATTGGAAGGGGGAGTTCCCTTTCTTGCTGATGTTCGCTGAAAAGATAACTTGAATGAAACTTCGCTTATCTTCTTTTTGATTCTCCGCTGCGAGCACAAGGTTATAAAACTCTAAACGCTACAGAAGAGATTTTTTCCTTTTTATTAAAACTTCTACTACAACTAGCATAGACTAATGATGCTTTCAACCTCCTGAGTAAATTCAGAGCAAAGGAAGTTGAAAGTGAATGAGGAATGATTGTTAACACAAAAACTTAAGCAATTTTCTTCCAAATTAACATCACAAGACTAAAAGTACTTTAATGATGAAAGCTGAAAATTAAAGTTGCAGAAGATACACATCTAACGACGATAACTTAATGAATCGATATAGAATATCAGAGCAAAGTAGGCATGAGACTTCTATTCAATATCACAAAGTTTAATACAACTCCAGGACAACAATATTGTAGCAAAAGGTAGGCATATAGTAAGCGATCAAACACCGGAGAACAATGAACACAAAGTGAACAAACACCTAGAATAACAATGTTTGCAGGCTAGAATAGGCACAACAAATTTGCTATCACAAAAGTCATTACCAACAATGGGCAAAAATGCCCTTATTTATACTAAAATCAAAGGAGTAGGGAACCCTAAAATCTCCTTGATTAACCCTAACTTGCCAACTCGCAAGCTTTATTACTATTTTAAGACAAAGATACAATAAACAAATGCTTTAAAGCAAAGAAGATTCCAACTATCACAAGGTGATTTCTTTCTAAATATAGAATGGATGAGCTTAGGATGAAAGCACACACTTTTAAAACAAAAAACATAAGTTTTAAAGCTGCTTTATTTTGAAATGCATCCTCATCAACATTCTAGCTTTTTGGTGATGTCATTCGTTGATATTCTGGGAAACAATATCTTTTGCCGATTTCTTCTAGAAAGCTGATTCTGAGCGAAAAAAGATGGCACATGGGTTTTGTAGATGATTCTGTTTTGAAGCAACCCAGATCATTGGATTTTGAAAAAGCAGAGATTTTCTCGAAAAAGCGGGAAAAAGTAGTTTCCCGAAAAAAAAAGCACAACTCCCAATCTTCAAGAGGATGATAATCTGGATGGACCCATCTCGACGAAAAATGAAAAAGCTCTGGTCGGATTTCTGAAAAATGATCTCCTTGAAACAAGGACCCTGAAAAAGCAAGCCTCTCTTCTTCCTCAACCCGAATCTATGAAAAACACTGAAAAAGCATTTGGTTTGGGTCTTCGAATCTTCGTTGAAAGAAAAATAAAATCTTTCCTCTGGATGCAACCTGCAAAAGATAATGAAATAAAGAAGCCAAAAGCTTGTCTTTATAAATCTTTTGGTCGAAAAAGCAGCTTTATTTGTGTGAGAAGAAAACTTCACCCTTATCCATGAAGAAAGCATCTTTTAAAGCATAAATCCAAGTGGATGTCTTCAAATAGGAAGAATCCCTATTTTGTAGGAGCCTATGGCTTCATGTGCAGGATGAAAAAAAATATCTTCTTTGATGATGTCATCGAACACGCGAGTTGAAAGAAGTGCTAACAAAATTTTCTTCATTTTCGACACTTCAACACTCGTTTTGACTCAACTATGGCCTGTCTCCGACTTCAACAAGGCGGAAAAATGTCATCATTGACTGAAAAAATTGACTGATCCTGACATTTTGGAGATTAATCAACTGAGATTTCATCCCCTGCCTCCGTTCGACGATCTGACATCATTTGACCAAGTTTGACCTCCCAGAAACTACCAACGGGTGAAGATTGGTAACAAAGCATGTCGAAAAACATTGAAAACATAAAAATATTCTAACACTGCTCAAGTTGGGCTCCCCAAGCCTCCTGGGGTGCTTGGTTTCCCAACACTTAGCCATTTTTTTAGTTTTTCCAATTTTTTCAATTTCTTGGTTTACGTGCACGTTCCGGAGGCACAAGACCCCTATTTGGCTGTCGATTTCTATCAAATGGGATGAAAATGAGTCTAATTATTTGGAAAATATGCAAGCTTGATGAAAACTGAGCTGATTGTACCTTCTGTTTGCCTCGAAAAACATGCCAAACTGATCAATTCTAACCCAGACAGGGCTGACAAAAGGAGATTCACATTTTTCGAGAAAAACTTCAAAAATAAACTAACTCTGATGAGTTTGGGCGCCCCAAGCCTCCTGGGGTGCCTATCTTTCCATGCCTTAGAATTTTTTTTGAATTTTTCAATTTCTGCTGCAAATCTTGAATTTCACCAAAATTTGAAGGTCCTACCTGACGTATATTTCAAAATATATTTAAGTATATGTTCAAATATTTTGAAATATACTTTCAGGATGTTTGAGATAGGTCTCAGATCCATGGGATTTGACATGCAGATTCTAGATTCTTGAGGATCCACCAAATTTCAGACTTAGTCAATTTTTCAGGATTTCAGGACATCAGACTTAGCCAATTTTAGGATTCCACAGACAGGCATCAGGATGATGGTAGATTGTATAGCCTGAGAATATCTAAGATGAATCTCTTGCTTTTATGGGCCTTTTGACTGAGTTTAACCAAGCTTGACCAACCGGGAACAAGTTGACGGAAGCATTTTTTACGTTTCTCAAAAAATGTGAAAAAAAACTAACACATGAGAGGATGGGTGCCCCAAGCCACCTGGGGCGCTTGGTTTCACCAAACTTAGTCAAATTTATGATTTTCCAACATTTCATTTCACCTTGGATCCATCTTGCATCGTTTTGCGTGCATCGTCGAGTCGACGGCTGTTTGTCAATTTTGTGTCGTTGAAACAGCATTGGAAACTCGTCGAAGAGTTCTGGTAGGTTAACTTTTTGTGTTGATGACTTTCGAGCTCATGCTTTGCCTTTTGAAAAAGTAGAAATGACCCAGTACAGAAAACTTGGTCGTTTGAAGATTCCGTCTGAACCGTGCCGATTGTGGAGCAAAATCGACCAATGAGAATTGAGCGCAACCCCTGATTTGGAGATTCTATTTTTAGAAACTTTCTATTTTTAGAAAGTTTTGCCAACATCCATATCTCAAGAAACCCAGAAAACCTAACTCGACGTCTATTTTTAGAAATTTTGCTTTTTTGACTTTTTGACGAAAAAATTTCTAGACTTGTTTCAAAATGCCTTAATGAAGCAAAAATTTTGGTTGGGTACAACAAAAGCACAAATCCAAGTGGATGTCTTCGAATAGGAAGAATCCCTATTTTGTAGTTGCCTATGGCTTCATGTGTAAGATGACAAAAAATATCTTCTTTTGATGATGTCATCGAACACACAAGTTGAAAGAAGTGCTAGCCAATTTTTCTTTGTTTTCGACACTTCAACACTCATTTTGACTTAAATATGGCCTGTCTCTAACTTCAACAAGGCGACAAAATATCATCATTGACTGAATGTTTTCAACACTTCAACACTCGTTTTGACTTAAATATGGCCTGTCTCTGACTTCAACAAGGTGACAAAATGTCATCATTGACTGAAAAAACTGACTGATCCTGACATTTTGGAGACTAATCAACTGAGATTCCATCCCCTGCCTCCAACTGACGATCTGGCATCATTTGACCAAGTTTGAACTCCCGAAAACTGCCAATGGGCGAAGATTGGGCATAAAACTGTCGGAAAACATTGTGGACATGGAAAATAATCTAACACTGCTTAAGTTGGGCACCCCAAGTCACCTGGGGCACCTGGTTTCACTAGACTTATCCATTTTTTCAATTTTTGCAACTTCTTCAATTTCTCGATTTGCCTACGCATACCGATGGTGGAGGACCCCTGTTTGGCTGTCGATTTCTGTCAACTAGGATGAAACTGAGTCTAATGATCTGGAAGATAGGTAGGCTTGATGAAAATTGAGATGATTGTACTCTCTATCTGCCTCAGGAAATGTGCCAAACTGATCAACTATGAACTAGATCGGGCTGATGGAGGGAGATTCACGTTTTTCAAGGAAAACTCAAAAATATTCTAACTCTGGTGAGTTTGGGCACCCCAAGTCACCTAGGGCGCTTGGTTTGCCATGCCTTAGAAAATTTTATAAAAATTTTCAATTTCTACCGTAAAACTTGAATTTCGCCAAATTTCGAAGGTCCTGCCTTACGTATATTTAAGTATATGTTTAGATATTGAATTTCATATACTTTAAATATTTTTAAATATACTTTCAAGATGTTTGAGATAGGTCTCAAATCCATGGGATTTGACATGCAGATTCTAGATTCTTGAGGATCCACCAGATTTCAGACTTAGTCAAATTTTCAGGGCTTCAGGACATCAGACTTCGTCACTTTCAGGATTCCAGGGAGATGCATCAAGATGAGGGTAGACTGGATAGCCTGAGCATATTTGAGATGAATCTCCTTTTACAGGCCTTTTGACTGAGTTTAACCAAGTTTGACCCACTGGAAATACGCTGATGGAAGCATTTTCGACATTTCTTAAAAAACGTGAAAAAAATCTAACACTTGAAAGGTTGGATGCCCCAAGTCACCTGGGGCACCTGGTTTGCCAACACTTAGTCAAATTTATAATTTTCCAACTTTCCATTCCACCTTGGATCCATCTTGCATCGTCGAGTTAACGAAATTTCGTCAATTTTGTGTCGTTGGAACAGCATTGAAAACTTGTCGATGAGCTTTAGCAGATGAACTTTCTCTGTTGATGACTTCCAAGCTCATGTTTCGCCTTCTAAAAAAGCAAAAATGACCCAGTAGAGAAAACTTGACCTTTTGAAGATTTTGTCTGAACCGCGCCGATCATGAAGCAAAATTGACCAATGAGAATCAAGCGTGACATCTAAGTCAGAGATTCTATTTTTAGAAACTTTCTATTTTTAGAAATTTTTGCCAGCATCCATATCTCAAGAAACCCAGAAAACCTAATCTGACGTCTATTTTTAGAAATTTGGTTTTTTTGACTTTTTGAAGAAAAATTTTCTAGACTTGTTCAAAATGCCTTAATCAAGCAAAAAATTTGATTGGGTACAACACGCCCTTCTCCTTTTCTTTGTGATGTATGATTCGCTTGCTAAATGTTTACAAGGCACTCTCAATAAATTCCATTTCCTCATGACTGAGTCATCCCACAACGTGAAGGGTTTTGATCTGTTTTGTGGAAGCTATACTCTGGCCATAACTGTTTCGCATATCCCTACTTTGATCTTCCTATGTACTTCATCCAAAGTTGATTCATTCTATTTGAAGATTCTAGTGATTCATTCTCGCCAAATGTACCATATGGTTAGAGAGGGGCTTGTAATCCAAATGCCTTCCCACATCGAGTTCCTCAGTTTCGTCTAACTCTCGAATAAGGAGTGTAAGTATTCAGGTAGGGGACCTCTCCACCCACAACAATCGAGAAACCAATTCCAAATATCATGTGCTGATGGATAATTTAATAACAGGTGATCAACGTCCTCCTCCACCCCTTTGCATAAGATAAATCTAAAAGGATCGGATATTCCTAATTTCTTTAGATGATCGCTTGTGAGTATTCTGTTTTGTATTGTCGTCCACGTGAATACACCTGAGCTTTCAGTAGACACCATGGACTCTAGCAAAGCTCGAACGACCAACTTGTCCCCTATTAAATTGCGTTTTGAATTTTATAGCCTAATTTTACCGAGTATCTCCCTGAGCTAGCTCCTATCCAAATGATTGTATCTTTCCCTAAGTTCAGGAATACCTTCCTTCGGGCTAGTTCCTATTTGAGAATTAATTTTTCTTCCTTCAGAATGTCTACATTGTTCAATGATTTCTAGGTCATTTCTCTCGAGATTTCATTAAAGGAGAAGTAATCTTTAACACGGGTCCCCCATTCCTTCGTGAGCACTCTCATATTGTTGTGAAGCCTTTCATCATTGTCCAGTGAAGGCATTCCATTCCATGAATCAGGCCAAAATAGAGCATTCTCCCAATTATTGATCTTCCATGAGAAGTGATCTACAATTGTGTCTGCAGTTAAGCATGAAATTCCAGATGTGGGACCCTCTTGGTGGATTTGGATTCGCAATTATCCTCTCCCTTTTGTTTGAATCTAAATAATTTTTTGAGAGATTTGGCACCATCGACTACTCGGGTTTTCATACATCCTCCAAATAAGTTTCGCCCCTAGCGTTTGATTTTGTTTTTTGATTCTTCTGATACATGTACCTCCCTCCACCTTCTCCTTGTACACTGTGTCCCAGTTTATCAGGGGGATTCTTTTGGCTTCATTGGAGCCTTCCCAAAGAAATTTCCTTAGGATTCCTTCTATCTTGTTAGCCACCTTAGTGGTGATTTGTATGCTTGACAAGAGGTAGATTGGTAGTGCTAACAGAACTGCCTTGATCATTGTGATCTTCCCTGCTAGCGTGAGCCATTTTCCTTTCCATGAGGCTACTTTGAGTCTACACTTTTCTACTGTCTTCCCACAAGCTGGTTCTTATTGCGCCTTTGAAGAGAGGCACTCCCAAGTATTTCCCTAGTAGTTCTGCTGGTTGGAATTCTAACGATGCAAGGATTCATTGTCTAACATTTTTTTTAATGAATGCTTGACTATGAGGGCCTCCGTTCAAATGTAGACGATGCTTTGTCATGGGTCACCTGGCCTCCGTTTGTCCCCTCTCGGTGCAAGGGTACGGCCACCTGGTGGAAGAATGCTTCGGATGATCACTTGACCATCAATGATTTTGATTCCCCAGCAAAGGCTCCCTCGGTTGGTGATCCCTCTTCGGTTGCAGTTTCATCTCCTTCGTGTCTTGTGGATGTTGTGGCAGTTGAGCTTGCCATGTGTCCTCCGCCTCCTCCTATGACTCATGTTTAGTCGACAGATGCCCCTTCCCTTGAGGGCATAGTGGAGCTCCCTGCTCCAATTCAATTATCGGGTACCCCAGCTTCTTATGCTAGGGCTTCCCCCACTTCTTGTGCTCCTTTAGGGTTTGTGGAATCTGATGAGGATTCCCCTCTCTCCTTGTTCTGTGGACTTAGACTCCTTAAGTTCATGGATCGTTTTGAAGGAAGAGGGGTCTTCCCAAATATGTGTCTACTTTCCACCATCGGATTAAAGACGTCTGTCTTGCGAGGTCGGGTTCTAGCATAGTTTAGTTCCTGACATTTGGTCCTTGTTTTTGTGCAGCAGGGTTGCCTTTCATTGTTCAAGGGTTCGGGCCCTTTCAAAATCCTATTTTGTTTCCCTATTTCACTGCTTGTGAAACTCTCTTCATTCACCTTTTGTCTTTTGTACATGGGTTCGAGCCCTTCCTAGTTACTTTAATCAAAACATTTTTTTAGTGCTAAAAAAGAAGATGCATGACTTGTGCATGTTAATTCCCTGTCCTAAGGTTATATATATATATATAGCTTTATATTTACAAAAATCTAACAGCCATCAAAATGACTTTAAAATAAAACCATTTATGTATTATAAATTCATAATATGAGACTTAAAATATTAAATATTAAAAATAAATTTTTAAAATAGCCATGACTACTAGCTCATATTGAAGTAAATGGAGTCACAAGCCTCTCTACAACCCATGCTTGCCATAAATCTTGTCTCTACTTTTATTTAAATTATGTCCCTTCTCTAGAATGGAAGATAGATTTAGGAGATGTCAAAATCTCTGGAATGACAAGGGTTTCTGAGGAGTGATGCAGGTTTTTGAACAACGACGACGAGGGTCATAGGCTCCAAGACTCCAAGTCTCGGATGCTATAGATAGGCGGCAGCTCAAGCTTCAGGTAGACTTTTGGCGGCAAGACCAAGCTCAATCATCTCTTCTCCATAAGGTTTTGTCGGGTTGTCTTTCAAGAGTGGGACCGGCAGGCCATAGAGGTCAGGAGATGGCAGAATATAAAAGGTCTGACCCAACCAATCTCTTCTGACTTTCATTTTGTCTTTTTCCTCTACTTTTCTACAAATTTCGAACAACACTTTCAATCTTTTTTTGCAAAACAAAACAAAGCAAACACATTTCAAACTCAAACACTTCCCAAGGCTGATTTCATTGCTCAACAAGGGCAGGTCAGTATGAAAGGGAACATGGAAAACATCAAGGGTTTGGTAGACTTGGGGGCACAAACGAGGGTAATGCTGAAAGAGAAACCATAGTTTTAGAGAATCATGTTGCAAGAAATGGTCCTTTGGGGTTCACAGGTAAGTCTGACACTATAGAAGAGATTTAGGGAGGTACGGAAAACCAGGGGTCTATTCTTGGGGTTTTACCTCAAGGGGGTTTTATAATCCCTTTTAGAATTTCAACACACTTTTTAGCAATCTCATCAAACGTTACTCCATACACTAGTATCAATGCTCATGCAAGAGCAAGTGGAACATGGGGTCGTGTATGCTGGGGTTCCCTCAGGGTAACCTTTCAAGCGCAATAGAAAGGTGTATTTATGTCAACGAAAAATAGTACAAAGGGATTCTAAGATGGAGGCAAACTCAAAAACTGAAGCAAGCAAGAAAGAGAAAATTCACTATTTTACCAAAAACAATGCTTAAGACCTTGTTGGGCACAACAGAAAATCAGCCAATGCAAGTAGAGAAAAATGAGTCAAAACAAGGTAAAGGAATGGAAGAGGGGAGTTCAACATTTCACAAAGCTTCAGATACAAAGCAAAAGGGACTTGAAATTCACCCGACATATAAGAAAGGGACTGAAAATAATCAAGAACATGTAGATTTATATAGTCCTACTACAACACCACTTATGTGGTCCTCAGATCTATACGTTAGTGAGTTAATGATCATGAAAAAGAGGATCCAATCCCTAGAAGCAAGAGGCCGATTGGAGGAAATAGGGTGAAAAAGATCATATAATCTAGAGGGAAACTAGCAAGAGAGAACAAATTACTTAAAGAATAGGTAAACAAAATGCAAAACAACATAACAAAAGGTGAGCAAGAAGTGATTTCGATAAGGCAGGTTTTAGAGAAATTGAAAGCAACAGAAGAGAATGAGTCAAATGTATTAGAAAAAAGGCAACAATTCCCAACTAAAAGAGATCCAATCTGCAATGGCAACCATGGAGATAAGAGAAAATAAGTTAAAAGAACAAATAGAGGAGGCCAAATCCTCTGCTCAAGTAGTGAAGGGTCCACCGGATACGCAAAGAGAAATCATTGAAAAGCAAGTGAGAAGGCAGTTAAGAGAGGAAAAGGACAAAAGTGATAGGGTTGTGAACATCATCATTAAGGGATTAAAATACTATGGGGAGAAGGAAACCAAAAATGAACTAACAAGAGACTTTTTTAAGGATCAAATGCAATGGACAGGATTCATCTCTCAAGCCAATAGGATTGGAACGTGGATAGGAGATGGAAAGAGTAGACATGTAAGAGTTACCTTGAGGACTATCAAAGACAATAACATGTTACTAAAAACAAAAGATTCCTTAGGGGTACACAAATATACCTAGATGAGGACCTAACCATAACCCAGCATGAGGAAAGGCGGAAAGAGTGGGAGAAAGTAAAGACAACATGAGAAGCTAGAAAATGGGCTTGGCTACAAAATGGAAAGGCCCAAGTTAGTGATAGAACGACACACAAGAAATAGGAATTCAGGGCCCCGCAAGATTATTTGACATTGGTAAGTTGGAACTGTAGAGGATATCTGTGGAGAAGAGGACATGGATTGGGGCCCATAGCAGAAGGAAAAGACATTATTATTCTTACAGAGACTCGTGAGCATGAGGGAAGTACAGTTTCTAAATTTGAAGAGTCTAAAAAAGCTTCAGTCTGGAATGAAAGGACGGAAAATGGCAAAGGGCATGGTGGGGTGGCAGTTCTTTTCAAAGAGTCATGAGACAAAGTTATAAAAGTGGAGAAAGAGGACCCAAACAAACAGTATATATGGCTGAAAATATTGGAAAATCAGGTAACAATATGGATGGCAGCACATTACTACGCTCCAAAAAGTTTGAAATCATATAAGAAAAGGAATCTAGATCGGGAAGATCCTTATGCATCACTTAAAAAAGATATTTATGTCTTTAGTACAATGGGTGATGTCCTAATTATAGGTGACTTTAATGCAATGACAGCAATCAACCAAGCCCTTAATCTGAAAAACAAAGGCAGTGAGGAAGGGAACCCTTTATGCCCGGATGAAGAGTCTGATCAGCTATGGAATAGGACCTCACAAGATAGCAAAGGGAGTGTTACACACTATGGGGCAAAATTATTAGAACTTTGTAGTCTACACAACATGGTCATATGCAATGATATGAAGGCATGGCCGAAATCAGGCAACTTTACCTACAAAATGTACAATGGGCAAAGTGTTGTAGACTATGTTATCTGCTCATAGAACTATACCTCGAGGTTGAGAGTTAGTGGTGGAGAACTGCCCAATAGAGTTGAAATCAGATCATAATCTAATTTTTGTAAAGCTTGACATCCACATAAGAAAACAATAGGGGCAACAAGTTTACTCCTACCAAAAGAAGGCAACTTCACAAGGAAAAATCTTCATAACTCAAGAAAATTAGGAAATCTTCAAGGCTTCCCTTGAACGAATTTTCAAGGAGTATGAGAGTAATACAACTGGCATGGAGAATCACATTGTAAACAAAAATATGTTGATTCCCCTTATACTCAAAGCCTTAAGTCGGTGTAGGAGGGCTAGATCCAAGAAAAGAATAAAGAACACTTTCTCGACAAATCCTTGGTACGATGATGAGTACAAAATGGCAAAAAGAGATTTGCAGAAAGATATGATAGACAAAGTAAGGAAGAAAGAGTACAAAATTTGTTACGGGTTTTAAAAAAAAAATTTGTGAAAAGTAGAAGATTGGAGCTGATTGTTCTTGGAAAACACAACCCCAAAAAATTTTGGAAGGAACTACAACAAAAGAAAAAACCAACATAAAATGATATCAAAGATTATCAATGGCTAGAATAGGCAAAGATGTTGTATGAGCGGGATTAGGATAAACATAGACCACCAGTAATCAATACAAATAAGCAACTTTTCACCATAGAAGATATAAAACAAGGCATTAAAAAGTTGGCAGGAGGGAAAGCTCAGGATATTTATGGGCTGCAAGTGGAACATTTAAAATGGGGTATTGAGGTCCTTGCATCGTGCATCAAGCGCATCTTCAACAATGTTACTCAAGAGGGCTTCCTAGAAAAGTGCACGACTAATGTGGTTATTCCTCTTTACAAAAGCGGAGATATTAATAATCTTTCAAATTACTGCACGATTATGATTAACCCTCTCTTGGTTAAACTTTCTAGCAGCATGATGGAACATAGAATTAGTAGTTGGGCTAAAAAAGAGGGGAAAAGAGCTAAAGGACTGGTTGGTTTTAGGCCGAAACACTCCACTATTGATCATGGTGTCACCCTTCGGTTCATAATAAAAAAAATATGGAACACCCAAGGTAACGAGGTTTTTTGTTGCTTTGTTGACTTTAAAAAAGCCTTTGACACGGTGTCTTGCAGCAAGCTTTGGAAAATGATGGAGGAACATGGGGTCCCTAATGTGTATAGAGCTGTTGTCCATAGGCTTCATGAGCAGGTTAAGGCTAAAATTCAAACCAAAAATGGGATGTCTGAGTGCCTTCGCAGCGATATCGACGACAAACAAGGTTGCCCACTTTCCCCAACCTTGTTTGGGCTATACATTGATAAGTTAGAAGAATGGATAAACAAGACTAGTGGAGAGGGAGTTCAGCTGGCTAAGTATGTGATAAAGTTACTCCTATACACTAATGATCTCATACTAATTGCTAAAACAACTCATGGTTTGAGAGAACAATTACAAGCATCAGAATCCTTTTGTCAAGAGGTTGGGATGCAAGTGAACATTAGCAAAACCAAAGTGATGATATTCTCGTTGAAGAGAAAAAAGGAGCAATTCAACTTTCTTTTTTAAGGCAGCCCGTTGGAAACAATGGATGAGTGCAAGTACCTTGGGCTTGATTCTCACAACAAACTCAGTTGGGAAATGTGTAGAGCAAAAAGAATCCAATGGGGTTCAAAGGCGCTCTACTCTCTTCAAAATAGATGTAGAAATGCAGAATTATGGGATTGAAAAACCAAGAGAACGCTTTTTGGTTTGCTTGTTGTCTCGGTGATTCTGTATGGTTGTGAAATTTGGGGCAGCAGTATGTCTGAGCAAAAATGGAGGTAAGTTGAGAGAATCTAGAAGCACCTCATCATAAGCAGTCTCAAAATCAAGACTACAGTCCCTTATGAGATCTTATTGGCAGAAACTGGTACATTTCCTTTGGAGGCATCAACGATGGTTCAGTTGGTAAGTTATATAAAGAAGTCTCAAAATATGGAAAACCACTGTTGGCCCAGGCAAATTATGGAAAAAAAGTTAAATAGGAGAAAGAATACATGGATGAAACAGAATGACAAGTGGTTAAAGAAGTGGAACATTATTATGCAAGAGTGCTCACATGTTACAGAGGAAATAAATAAATTTGTTAGAAAAATTTAGGACATCATGTGGACTAATCAAATGGGATGAAAAAAAGCTTACTATATCAAAGAATTCAACCCCACATGGGACCACGAGAAATAAGCCTACATAGGAGTGGATATTAAATGGAAAGCAAAAATGTTGATTGGACAGCTAAGGACTAGCTCGCACCATCTTAGATCTGAAACGTGCAGGTGGATGATTCCCAAAGAGTGGGAAAAGAGATTATGCCTTTTTTGCAACAAAGGTGTCGTGGAGACAGAATGGCATTTCATCATGAAGTGCTCAGCCTACGAAGACACTTGTGGCAGCGATGAAGACACTTTGAAGGACAACAACTTAATCACCTTGTTTGAAGAGTCAAGATTGAGCAGAACTACAAACTTTTTTATCAAAATTCATGACAGAAGATTTGAGCTTGAGAAGGGGCTATAAATTGTTTAACAGTTCACCGCCCTGTTTTTGGTTGGGGTTGTGTGCAATTCTCAGTCCCATAGGCTATTGTGGCCTTGTGGACATTATTAAAACCTTTCATTTCATTTCCTTTAATTTGCTTACACAAACAATAAGGAGTTGGATGATGAAGTGATTGGTAGGCTGACCCCTCACTTTGCAATCATTATTATATTTATTTATTTTCAATTGTGTGGTCCAACGTGACAGCCTCATTTTCACGAGGGATGTGACAATATTGTATATAAAACAAGAATCTACGAGGCTAGTTGAGAAGACCTCCATCTTGACATATATAATTTTCTCTATTACATGCTTATAAAAAAAATCTTTCATTATTGAGGTGTTTCATATTAAAAAAAAAAAGTGACAACATTAAATATTAAGGGGGAGTGTTAAACCCCCTATAAATATTAAGGGGGAGTGTTAAAGCATAATATTTATTTAGGGATTGCTTTTAATGTAAGTACTCCTAAAGAACATTTTTAAGACTAACTTACAAGTTTATCCTAATAGTATAAAATAAGAAATAATTTATAAAATTTGTTTTCATAAATAAAATATTTATTTATTTATTAAATGTGCAACCAAAAGGTTATATAGTAAAAGACTATCTATTCACCAACCCCTTAAATTATTTTAAATATGGGCAATCATAAAACATACCACATATGGTGAATCTATAGTATATAGAATGTGAAAGATTATGGAAAGAAAGGGTGTGAGTAGATATTGTAGCATCCAAATTCAAATTCTTGATATGTTTGTTTATGTAAACATTATTGTAAATTTCTTCATTTATTGAACAATATTTTTGTGGAGTTCTTAAACAATAATGGTTCTCTCCACATTATTAACGTGTTATGTGTATACTCTTTTATCATTTGTTTCTTATATTGTTTATATGTTCTATGATTAGTGCCTAATATCCTATTTTCTAACAAAATTTCTTACCTCCACCTATGTTAAATTTTATGTCAGAAATAGCAGACTAATAGTTAAGCAACAAAGTTTTTCTTTAATATTTAGACACCAAAATATTACAAACAGTTTGGTCATCTCGTAAAAGGGTAATTGTTTAAGGTCTCAATCTTTTAGTCGAATGCAGTCAATGATAGACCTGTTACATAACCATGGTAACACATCTACACAAAATCTGTGGCAACCTTAGGACAATCCACACTATAGTTTGAAAACTAACGACTCAACAAAACTCAGCAGACCCAATTTTAGCTTGGGCTCAGCAACTCGGCAAAAACTAGGCAAAAGCTGGCACATTATAAAAGATAAATTTAAGATCACTAAGTTGGCAAAACTGGGCAAAAAAAGGGGCAAGACTTGGCTAGGTAAGTTAATTGGCAATTTCCTTGGCTGCAAAATTTATTCGTGAGTTTCCCAAGTATTCAAGCAATTTTTTGAACTATGATCGAAACTGGTGCCCGGTTAAAGCTTCAATTGTTCCCATATCAGTTTAAAAAAGCATACGACAATTGATCGCACATTGGCATTGATTTTCCTTTTAGCATTGCCTTGCATCATGTCACTGATTTCCAACACATTGCCAGAAATTTCTTTCCTTTTTGAATTAGATTATTCTATTATGTAGATACCATCAATATGGGGACTAAAGCATTTCAAATATTCCTCAATGTAAATATAATTGGCCCTAAAAACGTTTTTCGCAAGCAAAAAAGTTATAAAGATAATCAATTGGCAACCCTACGAACTTAGGGTTTATGATATACATGTTTACTAGTTCTCCAAAATATAAATACATCAGCATATTTGAACTTAATGCCAGTGGCCTTTGTACTGACAGGCTGCAGATATGAGAGACCATACTTGAGAGCAGTGCTAAAACTCACAAGATAAATTTGAAAAGATACAGAGAAATAATTCTGCAAGAATGCCACCAAAAGATATGCCAAACTGAATAAATCATAAGCCCTAAAATCAAAAAGTTCCATTTTGATCAAGGGCAGGTCACAGAATAAACATCGTTACAATGTTGATGCAGGAGAATACCGTGCAGATCGATCCTCAGTTCCAACTTAAAAGCACAAGTATGGAGCCACTGAATACCAAAGAGAGAGTAAAATGGCAGGAAATATTTGGCTGGCCGTTCTTGGATGACGTTGAATTTTGTGTAGCTGTTGGAGCTGGGGTTGGAGATGCCACAGACACAGATGGCAATGGAGGTTCTATTACATCTGTTAAAGCTGGAGCTAGAGTGGGCGGAGGTACCGCTGCAGGTGGCATGGCAGCTAAGAGTGCCCCAGGTTCAACCAAAAACATTGAATATTCACTGTTACTTGTAGGTTGACGACAAGCATTATCTGACATTAAAAATTTTGTTAAAATTCTTCTGGATACATGACAAGCCATTAGACATAATGTTCATATGCATACACAGAGATAGATGCACAACCACACAAAACTGATCTTAGCTATCCTACACAGAAAATGTATAATAAATAAATTCTTAACCACTTAAAATTACTTACTCAAGTATGCCTTGGCAGTTGCTGGGAATTCAGTAAACAGGCCATCTGGTTTTGCAACATTTACAAAGGTATTGATTTCCATGGTTGGATCCGCAAGATAATCAAACGCTAGACTTGGAAACTCGTTCCTCAAACGAGATATAAACACAGTGAGATTGTTAAGATGCATCCGGCTTACAATATTTGCATTATCCATCAGGAAGAATTCAGATACAGGTAAAACTACAGTCCGGGATAATGTCACAGCATCAGCAAATCCTTTAATCTCCTTGATTGTCGAATCTGGCACTGAAACATCCGACTCCTTTATTTGGTAAACAAGCTTGTAAGCTGTCTGTTGCCGGAATTTCTGCAGAACAGCACTGTCCTCAGATTGTATCATGACTCTATTAGTCATATTGCCATAACCAGCCTTTTCTAAGGCTGTTTGAGTTGCATTTATAACATCAAGGCCCTGCTTTGATGCTAGGTACCGTGCATGCTGCAGAAAAAGTAAACACAACCTGTAAATAATGTGATATGTACATATTTCTTTAAGAGATAACAAGCTTGGTTAGCAGAAGTACAATACTAAAAAATGTAAACAATTGAGAGAAATAATGCCTAAAGGCGAATGGTAGAACAATCCATGCTAATACATAAAATGACATTTATAAGCTACACAAGCTAATGGAAATTTCAAGAGTAAGTTGGGTGCTAACTATGAGAGATCACTTTCCACCACTTTTATTAATAGGGTTTTCTAAATGTTAACTAGGCTAAGCACATCCAAATTGTTTGCTCCCTAAAACTAACCTTTTTTCTGATGGCAGGTAGTCAGGTTTTATTCATTGATTAACTTTGCCCTAGCTAGACTTAGGGTTATCAAATGATTGAGTTTATGGGAACTCCATTTGCCTGCTTGTGTGAATACAAAAGTATAATTATCATAAATATTTCACGCGCAAGACAACCAGAAAAATGCATGATTTGCTATTGACTCCATTAATTAAAGAAATTTATGCAATGCGGTATTCAGAAATAAAGCTTGCCTACAGAAATGATTGATATGGCGAATATTGTCATCCAAGAATCCATTATGGAACTTCTAATAGATGCAGCCTCCTATTATGATGTGGTGGAAATGTACAGTTCTCTGTGTGGAGTGCGAAACTACACGACTGAGTGGTAGCTTGCTGAAGCTTGTTTGCTTCCCTCTTTGTACAACATGGCTCAACGCCTATGCATTTACATTTGGACTAAACATGGCACCAAGGAGATATAAAGGTGATGCAAAGTCGTGTAGTCAGGTCTAGAACTGTGACTAATGCAAAACTATGAAGCTTTTTGAGATCCAATCAAAACAGAGAAGCCCTCGAGACAATAATGGTTCTCCATTGCTATGTGGTGAAACTAGAGTTCACCCTCAATTTAAGGTTTGTTATTGGCCTTGAAGGGATGCTTTTTGGATTCCTTCCCTCAAAACAGAGAGGTCTGCCTATTACTTAGTCTCGGTGTATATGAGAATTTGGCAACTTAAAACATAAGTCCTTCTATTCATCTGCATGGAAATATAGTTGTGGCAGAGAAGCATCTCATTGCTCCACTCATGAAAGAATAGAGAAATTCAAATCATAGGAATTGAACACCAGAATATGCCACAACCTAATGGTTTTTGGAGCTGGTTGGGCTCAGTTTTTAACAGGGTTTAGATTTCATCATCTTGTTGCTAAATGTCTATACGTGTTCTAAGTAATTTTCTGCTTTATCATGATCCTTGTATACTTGATTTGTATATGATGCACAGGGAGCAGGTGCAATATGTTAGCATTTAATTTTTCTATTCTTTAAAACTCCAAAGAAATTCAATTCTATGTCTAATGGAATATGGCAAGGCTCCAAGAAATGCACACAGCAAACCCAGCACTAGCAGCTTCCCTCCGCTTCTGAGAGGGGCAACTCACTCCTATGATATCACATTTTTTGTAGGTTTTGCTCACTTTTACCTGAAATGAGGAAGGGGGTGCTCGGAAAAAAATGGATAGCACTGGATGCTAAAGACTAGTAACTTGAAAACTGTTGTGACCACTTTACAACATCAACCCCAATAAGCAATTGGGTCCCCTTTTTTGCTTTTTACATCGCCTGGATCCTCACAGATAATCCCATACTCTGATCCGGCAATATTTTCGCAGCTCGGATAATGTCAGGAGCTTAGGCTCGCTCGTCAGTGTGAAAGAGAAGTGAATGCATGGATTACCCCTGCATAAGCCCCGAACCCTAAAACTGCCCAGTCTGGACTATCCTCTGGGAGGAGTTTTGTTTTTTTTCATCCTTAAGGATGGGATTTTGTCTTTCCACCCCTAGGTAGTAAACCCACTCCAGTCCCGGCATGAAACTGAATTCCAGTCTTGTTCCTAGACTCCGTGTCCCGCTGCAGGAAATCATTCCTAGATTCCAGTCCAGGAATCCAGCCCGGAGGTCCAAGCCAGAGTTCTGTCCGGAAATGCCTACCTCGGGGTCTTGTTCGAGGAATTCCTGCCCGAAATCCCGTCTCAGGGTTTATCTAGATTCTTCTTCCAACCAAGATTGCGGAATTCAACAGAGACTGTCACTCCTTGGCGTGGTCATCCTTCAGTCATGGAACTTAGTTCCCAGCCTGACAACTCTAGTCCGGAACGTCAAAACCAAGGGATATCTCTTCAAATCTCGGTCTGGCACTCAACCTCATTCCATAACTCGGAGGATATTCCACCACAATGAAATCCGGTTTCAGGAACCAATGATGATTTCAGGGCGAAAGATGTTCCAGACACCAGAAGGAAAATGGAAAAGCAGACCTAGGAAAATTCCTGGTCGCATATTCCAGTACCAACTGGAATATGCGCCCAGGACAACTTTTTGTCCTGAGTGCATAGTCCAGTAGGTATTGGATTATGCGCCCAGGACAACTTTTTGTCCTGGTCGCAAAATCCAATACCTACTGGATTTTGCGCCCAAGGACTGGGAGTATCCAGTTTCCCCCTCCTAATCTGTCCAGTCAATCCTGGCTTGAAATTCTTCCTCTGACTCCTCTGTGCATGCCTGAATCCTGGAATTCACTAAAGGATGGAACAAATGAAGTTTGTGTCTTGCCATCAAAAGCAGATTCCGCGAGGATGGAACAAACGAGGATGGAACAAATGAACCTCTCATCCCGCCTTGGAAGTAACAGATTCCGCGAGGATGGAACAAACAAGGATGGAACAAATGAACCTCTCATCCCGCCTTGGAAGTAACAGATTCCGCGAGGATGGAACAAACGAGGATGGAACAAATGAACCTCTCATCCCGCCTTGGAAGTAACAGATTCCGCGAGGATGGAACAAATGAACCTCTCATCCCGCCTTGGATGTAACAAATTCCGCGAGGATGGAACAAACGAGGATGGAACAAACGAACCTCTCATCCTGCCTTGGAAGTAACAGATTCCGCAAGGATGGGACAAACGAGGATGGAACAAATGAACCTCTCATCCTGCCTTGGAAGTAACAGATTCCGCGAGGATGGAACAAACGAGGATGGAACAAATGAACCTCTCATCCCGCCTTGGAAGTAACAGATTCCGCGAGGATGGAACAAACGAGGATGGAACAAATGAACCTCTCATCCCGCCTTGGAAGTAACAGATTCCGCGAGGATGGAACAAACGAAGGATGGAACAAACGAACTTCGTGTCTCGCCATCGAAAGCAGACTCCCGGAGGATGGAACAAACGAGGATGGAAGAAATGAACTCCGTATTTCTGTTCCCATATCAACAACTGAACCTTCGTGGAGTAGCTAGGAGAATGAACCTACTGCAAGACCGGAATCCCACTCTGAAACTCAGGAAAATGCAAATCCTTGACTTAAATTCCCTGAAACTGAACTCCAAGGTCAAGTGGCGCAAATTCCAGTACCTGTAGGATTCTGCGCTCCAGGACAAATTTTTTCCTGGGCGCAAATTCCTTAACCTTCAGGATTGTGCGCTCCAGGACAAATTTTGTCCTGGGCGCAAAATCCTTGACCTTCTGGATTCTGCGCCCCAGGACAAAATTTGTCCTGGGCACAAAATCCTTGACTTATTGGATTCTGCGCCCCTGAGGATTCCTGACCCAGTCTAGAATGGGAGACCTGCGTGATGAAATTCTGGAACCCAATCTGCCAGCTCCTGCATGGAAGAATTCCTCGCCTGTTATAAAGTCTCACCTCGGAATCCGGAAACCTTAAAGGAGATAGAAGGTACTTCTGGTTTTAAAATGGAGTCTCTGATCCCAGTAGAAGAAAAAGTTGTCCTTGCCAAAACACAGCATTGAAACCCTTAACAAAAATCCAAAAACTGAACATGAAAGACAAATGGCGCCAAATCCCTGACTGGCAGAATTCTGCGCTCCAGTACAAATTTTTGTCCTGAGCGCAAAATCCCTGACCTTCAAGAATTTGCGCTCCAGGGCAAATTTTGTCCTGAGCGCAAAATCCCTGAATAGCAGGAATCTGCGCCCAAGGATACATCCCTCCAGTTCCTTCACAGGTGGATTTCTGTCCGTCAGGGGATGTTAGAATTCGAAGATTCCTGCTGAATAATCCTCCTCACCCAGTCATGGATGCAACTGAACAACTTGATTCGGGACCTGTAGGAAGACGTACCAGGCAGATTCCAACTCCGTCCGGAAGTTTCAAATTGGAATGATTCCTGTTCAAAGTGCAAAATTACAACCTTCCATCTGAGTAAGATTCCAGAGGAGAAAATATTCCAAGACTTAGCTGGATTTTAGCAAAAGTTCAAGAGTTATGCTAGGGAAGAAAATCCTAAATGTTGCAAATTCCCCGACATTCATAAATACCCGACATTGCAAATTGCCCGACACTCATAAATCCCCGACCACCGACATGGGAGAAAACGACAAAAGGTTAAGTCGGCCAGCAATAAGGGTAGGTCGGCCAAGTCTTTCTCAATCATTCCACTTCAAATTCAAACCAAAGAGGAGCAGAAAAAAACATCTTAGGAGCAGAAATTCTTCATTAGGGCAGATTTCATCAAGAGGAGAACAACTTCATCCAAGGAAATTGCAAATTTTACCATTTCCAAAGACAAATTCGTCATTAGGGCAGAAATTTCTGAAGGTTTAGGGCAGATTTTTGAACCTTCCAAGAGCAGAAATTCATCCTTCAAGGGCAGAAATTCCTTCTTCAAGACAAAACTCCTCCATTCCAAGGTAACTTCTTCACTAAAACTCCATTTCTGAATATTCCTAAGGCAGATTTCTTGTTGGAGCATCCATTAAAACTCAGAAATTCCTACAGAAAAATCAGAAAATCCATTAGTAGGTCAAGAAATCCATAAAAAAATCAGAAATTCCATAGAAGGTCAAAAGTTTCTCGTGCAAGGAGAGGAATGTCACTGCATAGGAAAAATTCCTTTTACTTAGAAAATTGTTATTTTTTGTCTTTCCTGTGTACTTGAAAATTCTTAATTTTAGTCCCACATGCATAAAATGTCATAACAACTTCCCACGTGTGGGAATAAAAGCCCCCGTCTTACCTCTATCCTTGCCCCTTTAGAAAACTCATACTTTTCTTTTCTTTTCTTGATTTCACAGGTAAATGGCAAGTGCCAAGGCGAGATCCTCAAGACAAACTCAGGTGAAGGCCGCCTTCAAGGGAATGATCCCACAGTCCAAAATCAAATCAAAATGGGCAAACGTCGGAGACACCAACATCTATCCTTCAGTCATGGAAGAAATTGGGAAACGAATGTATGGAACGGTTGGACATCCTCCATCCCTGCTCGCAGCCAAGATCGTCCGGAACGGAGTTGCCGCCGCCGCATGCTTCCCACCCACCATTCCTTGTCCCAAGCTGACCGTGGAATGTTTCACGCACTATGATCCGAAGCGAAGGATGGTCGTCGATCGTAACAACACAGTGGTGGCCTATTTCACCAAAGAGAAGATTGCGGAGGCTTTCAATATCCCTGTCTATAATCCCGTCAAGTTCATGAGCAAGGAGGATTCGGCCGAAATGACCCAAGCCGATCTGGCAACCTGTTTTGGAGTCATCAACAAGACATGGATGCAGAAGAAAAGGCCTCACCGTTTCAAGTTGCCAAGGACACTCCTCAAGTCCGACTTCAAGCAAGAGCATGGAGACCTCGTCGTCATGCTGAACAGGATTATGGGAAGTCAGCAGTCCTCTACCTTCGAGCCATGGATGTTCTACTACATCGAAGAGGTCCTCGCTAGAACAAAGATGATTGATTGGGCTCGACTCCTCAACGACAGCATTGATGCACAATTCCAAAACCTGGAGGAATCAAAGACCTTTTACATGAGTTCCTATGTGATCTACATGCTGGCAAGGAACAACAAATATCGAGGACTGTCATGGAAAGGGCGTATCGGCAATCAAGGACAAGTCATGGTCTACAATTGCTATCCTCAGCTTCATCTTCAGAACATAAACCATTTCCGGAGATTCAATGACGCATTCGCCATGCATATTACCAGGACCCTCCAGGGAGGCATTCACCAGAGGCTATCACCCGAGGCCAAGCAGTTGATCAGGGCATATGGTTCCTGGTTCATCTAGTTCCCAAAGTTCACATACATCAGGGTGCAAGGATTCTCCGGCTATCCATACAAACTACCAAGGTATCCGTCGGACAAAATGATCCTGTTGGAATTAACAAGGCAACCCTCGGCGTATGACAAAGTCCAGAAGAAGAAGAAGGCCAGGGTGACTTATCCAATCCAGATGGAAGACGAAGTCGAGTCATGCCCATCTCTCCTAGCCGCCAAAAAGTCCGAGGAGGAGCTGTAGTTCTACAACTTGGTAACTCATTCCTTACGGGAGAACTTTGATTCGTTCAACACCACCAGGATAGCATGCGGAAGGAAACATAGACACAAGATACACCTAGAGGACCATTGGGCAAATGCCGAAGATGACTTCGAGGTGCGAAGGAGGATGTGTTCCCGACTTTCAGTTCACATGATCAGAGCCACCGGGGTCTTTCCAGTCCCTGACCAAGTCAAGGAGGATGGTAAGCTAGTCCAGCCATTCTTCGAGCAGGAAAAGGATAAGCCTCTTCCACCCTTAGTTTGGTCTGATCCAGAGGTCACCCACTTGGATGACCTAATGGCACCCGTGCTAACAGTAACACAGAAATGGATAAGTAAGCAGACGGAGAAAATGCATAAGATGGGTATCCGTCCAACTTACGACCCAATGGGAGGCTTGGATTCTCAGTCTTCCGAAGAAGATATGGCCGAGGACACTCCTGTGAAAGCACAAGAGGCGGGAAGACAGGAAGTAGGGAACCAGGCTGCGGAAGATCCACTAGCAAAGAGGGTAAAGGCTCGGAAGGAATTTATCAGTAGACCCAACCAGGAGGAGCGGAATGCATCCAGACCTCACTCTGCCAGCACTTCTTCCATCCGCGAGGTGGATCTTTTTGGAGAGGTACAAACAGTTAAAGGCAAGGGACCCATGCAAGAGGAAGTGGTCCCAAATGAACCGGATGATCAGGGAGATGATGAGTTCATGGATTCCACCCAGGAACGGACTCCCAGCCTCATAGTGGGGAATCAGCCTAACCCTCTACCTCGGAATCCAGGGGAAGCCCAGCTTGAAGACATGCTCCGTCATCCTAATATGGAATTCCTCAATGAGGAGTTCAATTACGGAGAAATACCCACCTCCACGCCACAAGTTGGTCAACGACCTCAGGAAGCACAGGAAGAAGCCGTTCCATCCACGAAGCCCAACTGGTTACAGGACAGGTTGCGGAAGAAGACAATCAGGAAGAATAATCCTTCCACCGCACTTGGTGATTTTCTTGCCAGGATAGGGAAGTCTGCAGTTCCAAAGAAGGTGAAGAAGTTTTCCAAGATTACCAGAGATGAGTCCGGATCCCGCCGAGTAGAAGTGGCAATTCCTAGGATAACCGAGGCAAAGGAAGACATCAGTCCTGATGACTTCGACATCTTGAAGGCCGACCTTGGACCAACCACAAAGGATCAAGAAATGGCAGAACTGGAGGATTCCGTCGCAGTCGTCCGAGAAAGGTTAAGGAAGAAGAAAAGAAGAACCAGTTGAAACAGGAGAATGAGCAGCTGCGGCAGCACATCCAGCAACTCATGGGCCCATTATAGTCCGCCCAAGGAGCAACGTCCCAACCTCTAAGCATAACTAAGGATTCCTTAGCTGAGGTTGAAGTTTTGAGGACAGTCGGCCACACAACAAAAGGCTGGATAGAGAAGGTCTTGGATAGAGCACATAGATTCATAGAAGACCTCGTCCAGGTGAATGGCAGAGTTACGGCACTTCTGGACAGGATTCATGCAATTCTGGATACATGTCAGCAATTCATAGTTGTCCGGGAGGAAACTATCCCTAGACTGAAGGCACTGATGAACACTCCGCAGCCAGACCTGATCAAGAATAAAGTAATACAGGCAGGTTCAGTATATGACTTCCTCAACTGGTATTCCGCCTTGCTCATGAAGAGGGATAACTTGGAGAAGATTGAAGGTGACACTTCCCGGACCCACGCCATGTTGAACGAAATCCAGGACAAAATCCTTGTATCATTGGAGACCTAGTTTGATCTGGATGTAGCACCGGACGGGATCATTGACTTGGAAGAATTGAAAGGCAAGATGCGGAACATATACTTCAAAGCAACTTATCCTACTGAGGAATCCCATCTTGAGGATGCATCCTCGTTTCTGATCCTCATTAACAGTATCCAGGAGCTAAGGGCAGATTGGGAAAATGTCCTTGTCGCCTGCACCACCACTGCATCCGTTATGGAGTTCCGGATTGAGAACCTGCCCAGTATTCCAATGGAGGAGTTGGAAGTTGTCCTGACCAGGTTCCTGGAGGCAGAGACAAAAGAGCAGGAGGAAGTTCCAGACAGACAAGACAGTCCTATCCAGGAGTCCTAGACAAGTGGCAACCAAGACAGCGGGAAGTTTTCCTTACACATTCTGACGACCTAGACAGGTGGCGATCTCCTGCATGAACATTCTGACACCCCCACCTGCTTTTCTAGGATTTGCAACCCAAGGCACATGTTTCAAGGAAATCTGATTTCCTTTTGCCCTAAGATATTTTTGAGAGCCTATATAAAGGTTGAGGGATGCCTCATTGTGTCTCTCTCCCTTTCTGATTTTTATCATTCTGAGGCTTCTAGAGCTCCTTAGTAGCTAGTTTTTTTAATTTTTGCATAGTTTCTTATGAGCTAAAACTCCAAAATCAGTTGGATTGTTGTGATATAAACTTCTGAAGTAATAATATATGCATTGAAGAATGGTGCTCATATATTCCTTTGGATTTTTGGCATGGTCTTATTGATTTCTTGGAGCAAATCTGAAATATTGAAGTTCTTTCTTGTATTTTCATGTTTTTTTATTAGTTAGAAAGATGGAGATTATTACCGTTGAATGATTGAATCTGTTTGTTCATACCATTGGTGATCTGTGGCCTGCAAATCATCATGCATGGTTAGCCTAAACTTAATCCGAACCTAACTTCGACTGTTCCGTATGACCAAATCCATGTCTCTTACTGAAGTAGTCTGAAAATTCTTATTCCTCCTTAGAAGATAGCACCACCCCTGCCTAGCTGTTGCCCCATGACGAAGCAGAGGACTGGTTCCAGTTTCTATCTCCAGCAGCAGTCTTCTTCCATCAATTAGTTAAACCCCTAAACCTTTCACTTTCTTTTAGATCTTCATTAGGATTAGTTTTCCAGAGCTTCATTGCCAAATCATCCGCCTCTGTAAGAATGGAACTTTAGAATCCCAGTTGTCCATCTGTGAAAGAATTCCATTCACCCACAAATCCCAGTCCGAATCCCAGAAATGAATTCCATGACCCTGAAAGAGCAATCTTACATAAGTCCCCTTCGTGATTACCAGCAAATCACATCATTCTACTGAGTCTATCCCTATGCACATCAAGACCTAACATAAAAGGAACCTTGGAGTAGTCTCATTCAATCACATAGTTCAGCATCTGAGAAGCTTTATTCAAGAGAGGATAGGATACCCAGTATTTTATTCTAATGTTGTTGTAGTCACAAAAACCTCATCAACATAAATTGGCGCTAGAAGGAGGGCCGCCATTGCATCCGGCAAAGTACTTCATTTTCAAGGAAGGTCAGCAAAAGAGCACGCTGGATCGAATCAGTTCTTTCTCACCGGAGAGACATCAACGAATCCTAAGGTCCACTCCAGGAGCCTCCCAGAGCCACGTGGAACTAGACTTCCTATCAAGGACCAGGCGAGGAAGGAAGACAGCATCATCTAGTCAGGGATCTCCCTGTGAAGGAGGCCTCTCGAACCGGTTCCAAACCCCACCATCTGGAAATTCTGTTCCAGGAGTTGCACAGCCAAGCAATCTGCAAGGACCGGCTCAAGCAGTTCCGCTTCAACCAGCAAACGCCCCGATGGCGTGGCTTCCTACGAATGCTTCCCCTCTCACAACCTTCGCCAACTACAATGATATGCCGAAGAGCCCCGAACACTTTTGCTCCAAATTCCACATCAATGATGTGAATCGGACGACGGAAGAGCATATCAAGATTTTCGAGGACGTGCTGCATAACAGACAAGTTAGGCATGAGGATGTGGCTTGCAGGCTATTTCCATACTCTCTGGAAGGAGACGCATTCTATTAGTTTATCAACCTGCCGGCTAATTCAATCACCAGTTGGGGGAACTTGAAGGATGCCTTCCTAGCCAAATTCAGATGTCCCATCAGTCCGACAGAGTTGTACAAACAATTTGTCGATGTACAGAGACAAGAGCATGAAACCATAAGCACCTTCAACCATAGGTTCCACAAGGCCTACTCAAGAATCCAGGCCTCGTATACCATAAATGATGGCTCCGCTCGAGCAATGTACTACGCAGCACTGGATCGTCTCACTTCCATGTTCGTGCAAAGAAAGACCGTTCCTCCGACCACCCTGCTAGAAGCATATGCTAAAGCTGTCCAAATGAACGAGGAGTTAGGAATGAGTACCCACGGTCCACTTAACCATTTGGGGTATGCTGCTATGCCAAATCAGATACAAGGGATTAATCATGCATTGGCACATCACACCCCAGCGGTGAATCCCATTCCAGCTCCCAGCGACCAGTTGATACTTCACCCCGGAGTACCCATCTCCCAAGCTATGCCTACACAACCGGTATACCTTCAAGGTGCGTCCTCGACAAGAACTCCGGAGGAGAAAGACGAGATGAAAGAGTTGATTGGCCAAGTGAGAACGCTGTCTACAGAAGTCACTCACCTCAGGAACCAGAACAATCACCTGCAAAATACACAGAGGAATTCCCAAGGAAGTCAAGGGTATCAAGGGAATCAGCCAAGTAATAATCAAGGAAATAATCCAGGATTCCGGGCGAATCATCAAGGATACCAGAGGCAGAACCGGACGTGGAACACAACTCCAAACAATGGAAATGTCCCTTCTCCTTTGGATAATCCTCCCAGTTCCGCGAACAGGCCGACGGATAAAGTTTTCCTAGCAGAAGCAGCATTATCCAGTTGGTCTAGATTGCACAACACCAACTAACATTCGAAGTTGCAATGCACTGAATTCAAGATTGCTGCGGACATCTTCCACAAGGAAACGCTGAGCTCACAAGATAAAGATACCCCTCCACTCGCCACGGGATATGAAATTGTTCCTTCAACGAGGTATGATCAAGCCCTTATCCTAGAAGATTTCACATTCCCCCCTGCACCAAAGTATGACTCCATGGGGTATGACGGAAGATTTCCTCCTGCATCAGCAAATGGTCCCGTCGATGATCCATACTATTGCCCTCCATATAACAATGATTTCCAAATGGAGAGGTGGATGAAGTACAAGCATTCCAACAATCAGCCAGGAATGCAGGTCCAAGGGTCTACCAAAGGAATTATCGTCCCCAAGGGTCGTTGACCACCTCGACCCATCCGAACAATTATCGGACTCCACCGGATCCAAATGCCAATAACAATCCTAGCTGCCCGAGGGATTCACCGGAGTACCGACAGAGGGATGTTCCTCAAAGAGCTGACTTATCCGGAGGTGCCGCTCCCAAAGTCCCTGTTCCCAGGGATAGTAATCCCAAAGATGGACTAAAAAGGTTAAGCCAGTGTGTGACGGAGGAATTCAAGAAGATAAGAGTAAGCCTCCCCATGACTGAGTTAATGAGAGTGCTCGAAATCAGAGAGACCTTTTTGGAGAGTCTGAATGACACCAACGCAAGGAACGTCACCTCAGGCACGCAGGGCATCTCCAGCGCGTCTAAACCATCTGCTCCACCTAATGCATCTCGGGCAAATGGAACTCCAAATACCAACGTAGCCCAATCATTCGCCTATGATCCTCAGGTTCAGCAAGATGCTATATAGGTAGCCCAGAACGCCGCTGATACCACCGAAGAAGCACCAGGAGGAAACTTGCAGAGGCATAAGGAGCCTGCGAGGGGTAACAACATAGCATAAGGTCAAAATCCCGAGCTAGGAAAGGATGCCAATTTCACTGCTCCCAAGAAGAAGTCGGTAGTTTTCTACCAAGGAAAAGATGAGCCTCCATCGTTTCTCCTTTCAGTAAGGATGTTCGGCAAGCTCCTGCACAACTATCTGATGGATTCCGGAGCATCCAGCAATGTCATGCCCTTGGGCGTATGCAAGAGGTTTGGTCTAATTCCGAAGCAGACCTCCAGGAAGGTCACTCAGCTCGACAAGACGGAAGTCCCAGTTGTGGGAGAGCTGCATAACATCCATATGCAATTAGCGGCTGATCCAAGGATCCAGTCTTATATTGATGTTTCCGTGGTGGACATTCCAGAAGGATATGCCATGCTGCTGAGTCGAGACTGGCTGAGGAAGCTAAATGGGTACGTATCAACTGACTTCTCCCACATGTGGTTGCCATGGAGGGGACTTCCGAACCAAATCAAGATAGACAGTACTCCTCGTCTGAAGCTAATGATCACCGAATACGGTGAAAAGAATGAGATATTCTTTGTGGAAACTAGTCTCGGCCTCTACAGACCAAAGGTCGATGAAGTTCTCATGATGAAAAGCTCCACAGAAGTATTGAGTGATTGCGATTCTAACTCTGAAGAAGGAAATCCCGTTGCTCTGGAGCAAGTTCATCCGTGGATTCCAGAAGCCTCCCACTTGGAAATTCTGGCAGTGCCCGACCCTGAAAGGACAGCTCCTGAAGAAGCATTAGCAAGTGACGATGTCTCACCTCAGGAAGGAGTCCTCCGGAAGGAACAGACAAAGGACGGCAACGAGAATCCAAGTCCAGCATCAGAGAAAGACCAAGCCTGGACATTGAGATTCGATGGATCCAAATCCAAAAGGGGAGCTGGAGTTGGCTTTGAACTGATAAGCCCAACTGGAGAAGCCTACCTGGCCGCCCGTAGATTACAGTTTCCCTGCACCAATAATGTTACTGAATATGAGGCACTTGTCCATGGATTGTTGCTCGCCATCGAAAAGAGTGCCAGAATCCTGCATGTGTTTGGAGACTCCGAAGTGGTCATAAGACAAATAAGGAAGAAGTATGTCTGTCATGACAAGAGACTGACTAGATACCGCAATAGAGTATGGGATCTCATCGAGAGCTTCGATGCCTTCAATATTCAATCTGTCTATAGATCCAAAAATCAGGTTGCGAATGCTCTAGCCCAGGCAGCAAGTTCATTAGAACCACTCGCAATGGAAGGATTGAAGAAGTTCACTGTGGAGCTGACTTCTGTCCCCTCAGTTCCGGATAATATCACCAACTTCCAAGTGTTCGATGATGATAAGCATATATTGGACTTCTTGACCAACTCTGGGATATTCACTGCCCAGGTCATTAATGAAGGGGAAAGTGAGCGAGCAGGGTTAGAGCCTGACGGAATAATGAATCTAAAAAATAATACTATCCCCAGAGGACTGATCGAGTTAGAAAGACTCTTCGATTCCGACAGAATGAGTGCACTCCCACATCCCAGTGAGGAAGGAAGCAAGTATGACCTAGTGAACCTCGGGACTGAAGAAGTAGTGAAAAATGTATTCATTGGGAAGGCTTCCACGCCAAAGGAACGAGAAGGTATCCTCAGAAATTTGAAAGAATATATGGACGTGATAGCATGGGGATATGAGGACCTGAAGACTTACGATACTTCCATCATTACACATACTATTCCTCTTAGGCCCGGAAGTAGACCTTTCCGACAGCATCAAAGGCCAGTCAATCCACTGCTAGAGCCTTTGATATATCAGGAGGTCAAGAAGTTACTGGAAGCCAGAATCATCTTCCCAGTAAGACACTCGACGTGGGTCGCCAACCTCATCCCAGTCAGAAAGAAGAACGGCGAGATAAGATTGTGTGTGGACTTCCGCAATCTCAACCAAGCTTCAGAGAAGGACAATTATCCTCTCCCTCCATTAGATGAAGTACTTCAGATCATGAATGGGTCTCAAATGATGTCCTTCTTGGACGGGTACTCGGGGTACAACCAAGTAATGGTTGATGAAGTAGACCGACTGAAGACAGCATTCACCACCAAGTGGGGAATCTACGCATACAGAAGAATGCCTTTCGGCCTAATCAATGCCAGAGCTACCTTCCAACGGGCCATGGACATCGCTTTTAGGGAACTAGTCGGCAAATGCATTATCATATACATGGACAATCTCACCGTGTTTGCAAAGAGAATGGAGGATCACGTAGAAGATTTAAGAAAGGTCCTCCAAAGATGCAGAAGGTATGGAATTTCCCTCAATCCGAAGAAGTGCATTTTCGGCGTGACGGAAGGAAAACTCCTAGGCCATGTAATATCAGAACAAGGGATATTCATTGATCCGAACCAGGTGGAAGCTATTTCCAAGGTAAGCATGCCAGCCAGCAAGAAAGAACTGAAATCTTTCTTCGGAAAGATTAATTTTGTAAGGAAGTTCATTACGGGGTTTGCTGAGATAGTGAAACCCCTGAATGAAATGTTAAAGAAAGATGCCAAGTTAGAGTGGACTCCACCAGCCAGAAGAGCATTCGAGGAGATCAAACAAGCCATTTCTAGTGCTCCTGTCTTAAGCAGTGTAGACTATACCAAGCCGTTCTATCTATACACTTTCGCATCAGAACACACTTATGCCGGCATTCTCACTCAGAGGGCGGAGCAAAACGACGAGCATCCGATTGCATTTATGAGCACTCCTTTCAAAGATGCAGAATTGAGATATCCATGCGTGGAAAAGCATGCCTATGCACTTGTAAAAGCCATCAAGAAGTTCAGGCATTATGTCCTGAGGAGTAAAGTCTATGCCATAGTTCCAGATGTTGTTGTGAAAACACTGTTAATGTAGAATGAACTCGGAGAAAGAAGAGGCAAGTGGGTCGCCACTATCCAAGAATACGATATTGAGATCCAACCCATGAAGATAGTGCGAGGACAAGCACTTGCTCAGACAATTGCAATCGAAGGACCCGGACTGGTACAATAGACCTATGTGCTGGAAGACATGTCTCCGGATGAATGGTATCACGACATCATATTTTACTTGCTAAACCAAAGATGTCCTGCCCACCTGAAGTCAACTCAAAAGAGGGCTCTAAGATTCCGGAGTCAACGTTTCATGCTCCAAGGAGCAGTCTTATTCCGGCAGAACCATGAAGGAATTTACTTAGGTGCATAGGAAAGAATGAGGCCGGTCAGATCATGGAACAGTTTCACGACAAATTGGGAACCTGTCACGGAGGAGGATTAGCCACGGCTCACCAAATCTTGAGGGCGGGATATTATTGGCCGACGCTGTTCCACGATGCCTATCGGCATGTAAAGACCTGCCACACCTGCCAAGTAGCTACCGCGAGAGAAAGGAATGCTGCTATGCCTCTTCAACTTGTATTCGAAGCAAGACCTTTCGCCAAATGGGGAATTGACTTTATCGATATGATCAATCCCCCTTCCTCTGCGCAACACAGGTATATTCTGACCGCTACTGATTATTGCACTAGATGGTCTGAAGCTCATGCTTTAAAACATTGCACCACAGATGTCGTAATCAAATTCTTAGAAGAAAATATCATTACCAGGTTCGGATGTCCTCATGCTTTAGTCTGTGATAATGGTTCTGTATTTTCTTCCTTAAAGTTTTCAAATTGGGCTTTTGATCATGGAATAACGTTAAAATTCTCATCAAATTATTACCCACAAGGTAATGGATTAGCTGAGTCCACGAACAAAAACCTACTCAATGCAATCAAGAAACTGCTGGATAAGAATCCCCGAGACTGGCATACACAGCTAAGATTCGCTCTTTGAGCAAACCGGACCCGTGTCAAGGCCTCCCTAGGAACGTCTCCTTATCATCTAGTCTATGGCCAGGATCCTGTTTTCCCTGTCCAACTGAGAATCCCAACCTACCAGTTTATGCTAGAGTACTTGGCAGAGGATGAGAGAATCCAAACTAGGCTTTCACAGCTATTGCACCTGGAAGATAAGCGAGACACAGCCTTAGATAAATTCATGAAACACCAAGGGGTTGTGAAACGTTGGTTCGATAGACAGGCGAAGATCAAGGCATTCAGGATTTCTGATCTGGTCTTGTATTAGGACAAGGCACGTGCAAGGAAAGGTGAACACGACAAGTTCGACCACTTTTGGAAGGGTCCTTATCAAATCGCAGAGATATTGGGAGAAAATGCCTTCAAACTTAAGACCCTTACCGGAGAAGACATCCCATTGCCCGTTAACGGGCAGTTTTTGAAACACTACTTCCTACCATGAGTTCATTCGCGAACTCACCCTATATATAGTTAGAGTAGTTCTATCCATTTCCATTGTAGTTTAGTTTGTTACTTTCCGTAGAGTAGATGTCCTTTAGCATTAGGTTAGCTGTTACCCATTTTTTTGTGTCCAATTTCCTTTTGTAGGACTTTGGTCTGCAAGGAGGTGTTGAACTTTTGAACACATTTTGGCACTCCCATCTAGGGGCTCATTCCTTGGATAACTCGCTCATGAAACTATTTGAATTTTCAAGATAACTTCGCGTTAGTTTATCTTCTGTTAAGATTGGTACTTGACTCGGAGTTGGAATCATACGTTACATCGTGATATGAATATCTTTGATTATATGTTTAAAATGTTTAAATCTTTAAATGAACACTTCCTAGTTCTCCTTTGACAAACTCATGTCAAAACGGATGCGTTCGTTGTAAGCTCCATTGTTAGTGTTTGGATAACATGTTGCTTGCTCTTGGAAGATAAATTAACTGTTTAGGATAACTTGAAGTTTGTTGAGATCTTATACCTTTACACACTAAAAATCTGGAAGTAGTTGAAGAAGTCTTAACGATCTTACATTAAGTGAAAAATCCATGGTCCACCTTTGCCGCCATCGGAATTCCACACCCAGTCTTAACTTGTGTGCATCCCCTACTAGTAGATGAATATAACTTCAAGTGGATGTCATTTGAGGAAAATCAAGTTTGGGAACATTATACCAATATTAAAACTTGAATTAAGATATCTTGTTAGTGTTTTAATTCACAAATTTTAGCGCAACACAAAACGGAACAGATGTGCAATGGAACTACTCTTCGAATTAGAAGGGGAAGCTCCATGTAAAACAAAAACTAACCTAATATGAATAATATGTATTTGTTACATACAATCTTTACAATGTTTTATGGGGTGGTTCACACTCATTGTAATGCCCCCTTTTTGCGCATAATCAATTTGAGAACAATTAACCTATTTTCCAAGTTTTCCCGTAGGCTAATTGGTGGTGCAAGGGAGAACTCCAGCATTCTTGGAGAGCATTGGGATTCACAAGCGATGTTTTTGATAATAGCAGTGAGTTCAAGAGACCATCATGAGCCCAATGACACTTTCCGAGTGTGATTCTGTCTTTATGGGAGCACTCCACACCTCTTGGAGAAGCCTGCTATTTTTGGAAAGCACCAAGTTGCATACATTTCATCACCCTAAATCTTAGGGGTATCTTTGGTATGATCAAAAATTCATATTTGATTCATTATGATGCTTTCCGCATTGGATGATAATTAAAATTATTAAATAGTTATTACTTAAATTGTCAAAAAGTGAATAATGCAAAAGACAACTCGTGTGTAATTATTTAATTAAAAGATCTTTAAGTTGTGCAGTTAAGTGGTACTAGGCCCAAAGGGACATAAGGGAGACTTCTGCACATAATAAAATGAAATGTTTTATTATTTTGAGGAGAATATGGAGGGATAAAGGAAATTAATATTTTATTCCCTCAAAAAATGTTATAAAAGGAGGTGTTGAGCTCATTGTTGGGGTTAGACTGAATATTGATTTTGCTTCTACTTTGAGTGAGAATTGGTGTTCTCTCATATTTTCTTGAGAGCGAAAACCCTCTTGAAGATACCAATTTCAGGGATGAAAACTCTCCTAGCTAGACTTGGTGGTTTCATACAGTAATCACATTTGTGCTGAAAGGGGCGATTTTAGTTTACTGCTGTTACTTTTTGGTTTTGATGCATTTTTTAGGAGTGATATTGATCAGATTTTGATATTTGTTCACTTTTTGGATGAGTAAAATTTTCTTGGGAGTTTGTGTGCCTTCCAGAACAGACCGTACCATTGCAAGGCATTGATTCCTTGTGCCCAAGATCAGAAAATTCTGTTGGCTATTCGTACTTCCTATCCGAATCAAGGTGCAGAGGTTTAAGAAGGAAATCCATGATAATTTGATAGTGTTTTATGTGCTGGAAACTTTCCTTGTTGGGCCGTACGATTTGGTATGGGCCGTACCATCTAGTATGGGGACGTGGGTGCTAAGAAGTGGAAAACGCCCCTTTTTTCTTTGTTATTTGTTGTTGAATGGTGGCGCCTCATGTGCTAACAACTATTTGCATCAAAAATGAGGTGGAGAAATCAGTCTTGAGGGGGCCTTACAGCTGATTTGGGGTTTGGGCATTATTATATCAGTCATTAATTGCTGTTACAGTCGAAGATCCACCCTAGGTATTCAATGTTTCAGATTGAATCAACATGATACAGATTGGTTTGGGCTTCTATCTTCATCTTCAATGGTTATTCTTTAGTTTACCTTCAGTTCTGTGCATTTTAGCATGATTATATGTGTTTGGAGGTGCTAACAAAGTGGTTGCAGCAGACTGATCAGAATTTTCAGAATTAATGATCTGTGTTGTAGCAATCTTTCCTTAAAGAAACTATCATATTGTAATGCATCTACATCCATTATATGTGTTTGGAGGTGCTAACAAAGTGGGTGCAGCAGACTGATCAGAATTTTCAGAATTAATGATCTGTGTTGTAGCAATCTTTCCTTAAAGAAACTATCATATTGTAATGCATCTACATCTTGTAAACCCCGGAAGGTACTACCACCGGAGGTATTTGCATGTTTGCATTTCATTGTATCTTAGCACACTTCGTTGAATAAGCGTAGATAAGGATGGCTTGCCGCCTTGTGTGCTTGTTTTTTTTGTTTATAATTGCACACTCCACTAAATAAACGTAGTTTTGGTCGGCTCAGCTGCCTTGTGTGCTTCATTTTATATTGCATTGGCACATTCCATAGAAAAATGAAGACTTGGCTGGCTCTGTTGCCTTGTGTGCTTTAGTTAGTTACAATTTCTTCATGTTCCTACATTCATTTTAGATTGTTGGGAGTGGTCCTAAGCACTATATGCTCTCACCTTGCCCACTCTTGGATCTGGGTGATCAGATGGTGATAAGAATGTTGCATTGTAGCTTTACTTCAGTTGCAAAAATAAAAAAAATTGGGGTGGTCATTACACTAATGTTAAATAAAATTAAATGTGTATCTTTTTGGATTCAGCTAGGGCAAAAAGGCTAACGTGCTCTTTAACTTGAGACAAAAGATTTTTATACTTTTTGACTAAAAATAAAACTTACGACTAATCACTTACATTATTCAGCTAAAAGCGGAGATTGAACAGTGCAAGTACACAAAAGAATTGAATAATTAAATCACAAGGACACAAAACGCCTTAGTAAATTAAATTAAAGAATCGATATAAAGTCACAATCTCCAACTTCGAACAAACTTGCAATACAAAGCTTGCAGACCTGCTAAAAGTTAATTAATCTACCTCATCACACATAACAAAACATTTCAATAGCGATTTAAAAGCAAGATATGCATAATAAATTCTACTGAATGAGCACTGAATTTTGGATTAACAATAATACTAAACAATAATTTTAGCTACAAGTAGGGGTGAAAATTATTATTAGAAATGTAAGTGCAAATGCCACTTTTTTTAATGTTTACAAAGCTATTATTGCATGAAAATAAGTAGAACACTAACTATTACTTCTATTCTCCAAACTGATTGCTTGCATGCAATGCAAGTTTTATTATAAAATCATATCCACTAAAACTAAAACTCAAACCATGTGACTACTTGTTAGATTGACGATAGGAATTATTACAATCTCACACTTAGACGTCACATCTCTTGCATGACAAAAGATCCAAAGATATATGATCTAAAAATAGTTCAGTTTGGACTAAAAATAGAGATCGCTAAAATAACATGAGAGCTAAAAATAGCGCGGGCTAAAAATAGAGGTAGCTAAAAATAGCACGAGCTATAAATAGATCCAGCTAAAAATAACAAAACTTGGAATATGCTCCTTCCTTTGAAAAAGATGATGGCTAAAAATAGCACAACTTCCTGATAGGCGGCTCTAGATGATTGATGATTCTCCAACATTTCATCTGATCATGGCCAACTCTCTAAAGTCATCTAAAAACAATATGAAAATTCACTTTGATGTTTTGAATCTCTTTTTGATAGGCGCACATTTCTACTTTACAAATGCAACAATAGGGTTTTCAAACTTTGATGCACGAGATAAAAAAAATCTTTGTTAGGGTGCACACCTACACCCCAAACATGCACCAAATAACTAGATTTGAAAGTTGAGTTTGAAATCAGATTTTCTTTAGTGAGGTGTGCACTTGCACCAAAGACGTGCATTATGACTGGATCGGATTTCCTTCATTGTTGATCGCACAATTCTACATTGGAATTTCTCTTTACTTAAGAGTGTTTTCCCCTTTATAGAAGCATGCACCTTAGGCTTAGGCGCACACATGACAAACAACCTTTAAAAGATTTCTTTCTTGTTTCGAAATCTCTTTATCAAGCGCATGCATCTACCTCTTATGCACACCTATGAATGATACTCCTCCTTTATCAAGCATGTTTTCATCTATACTACACGCACATTGAAATGGCCTTCAGACATTTGAATTTTGAAATCAAATTCTGATTTGGGCAAGTGCACCCCTCAAGTGTACACACACACACACACCTCACAATCGCATCTTTATACTTTTCAAATCTTCCTTTGCTAGTTGCTAGGTACACATGCCAACACACTTTGAACAAAGTGTGAAACTACTAAGTACTATTAATCCCCTTCAAAGGTACCCCACTATGTTACATGTTTTCAGCCCTTAAAATTTTGAAACCTCTTTGGTTGAATGTGCACTTATACATCGTCCTGTTTTCACAAAGTTAAATCCCCTTAATATGGGTGTGCCCTTTATAACCAAGTGCGCACTTGTACAAGATGATCAACTCAAGTGCATTGAAACAAATTGTCCTTAACATGAGTGCACCCCAAGTGCAGACCTATATACATGTAACTTAGATTTCAAATTCCCTGCCTCATAAGTGTGCACACTTCAACACCATAGCTAATTCTTTTATTTGAACACCTCCTCAAAGGTGTGCCCTTGAAAATGAAATTTTGACCTTGAACTTGCCCTTATTAGGTGCATGCACCTCTCTATTGAATTCTTTGACTTTCTTCCTCAAGTGCACACTTTTCTTTGTCTTAACAAAATATTTCAATAATTTCTCTTTCTTTGCCAAGATGGATGACTTCAAGAGCTTTGTTCTGTGATCCTACGAACATTAAAAAAAGAGCCACTAAGACAACAAGAAAAAACAAACTAGACAAGACTTGACCCTAACTTGCACTTTGATGAAGAAAACAACAAATTTGAACTTGACACAAAATGAAAATTTTGTATGGGTACAACAATTGGCTTAATCTAGGGACCTAAACATATACTTGCAGTGTAGAACTATAGTGCTTTATTACTTGGGCAATATAACCAAACTATTTTTAAATCACCTAAAGACAAACATTCATGAATCACCTAACCAACAAAAAACACATCACATTATTGAAAGGGAAACACAATACTACAAAACATGGCAAACAAAAATGCTCTTTTACAAGTTGGAGCAAAGAGAAACAGAATGGATTACACAAAACCATTTACAAGTTGGGAATTGTTGTAATGTCCCCTTCTAGTAAGCCAAAAAATTTCACAACCTTGCACAATTTCAACTTAGTAACAGAGAACATTAGTATTCAATTCTCCTTATATTTCAACATATTAAGATTAATGAACACTTATCAATATCATTATCAAGATTCATATACTTTCACTTTGCCATTAAGGTTAGTAATCTCATGATCATAAACTATAATAATTTCCCTTCCTTAAATGCATTTCACATTCACATTGTTTACTCTTGTAGCTTGTCCACGATATATCTCGGGAGGGGCATCACCTAGAGTTGAACGTTAACCAACTCTATCACCACCCTCTATGAATATGACCTTCGTTAAGGCGCTAGTTTAACCATCCCATATGGAGGCCCAAAGGCTTCACACAACACTCGGTGTTCTTCGCCATTTGGCTCGAGGGACTTCATGCATCACTCGGCATTCTTCATCCAGTCGAAAGTCACCTACCGTAGGGCACATAACTATGCAAGTTATACCTTAGGCCCAAGAGCTTCACACAACACCCGATGTTCTTCGTCTCTTGGCTCAAGGGACTTCACGCACACCCGGCGTTCTTCATCCAGTTGAGGGTCGCCTAGGTCCCATATACCGCCCTTCCTTAACTTACATCCTACTCGAATGGTGATAGAGGGGTTAAAGGACAAGTCCGATTGTCAGCTCTGAGTATATCATGGATCTATTTTCATAACTGTTTATTCTTATCATTACCATATTCTCTTGTTATTACTACCTTGTTTATTGCCATTCACCAGGCACCATACTTTATCATGCTAGAAAGCATTCTTATTCCACATGTTATGAAATATTCTTTCATTTTATGTTACTATTTAATTTGACTCATTTATTCTATTTCAGCTATGTTTATAATCACATTTCTCATTCTTACATCTTACATAATAATCCCTTATACTATCTAAATTATTCCTATCCATGTTATGACAATAATATTTATCTTTACATTCATTCTATTATCATAAGTCTGATATACCTTCTAGACATATTTCATTCACATTACATATACCATATCTTACACATTACATGCTATGAATACTAATTCTGTTGATACTATTAGATCATTATGCATCTGTTACACATTCTAAGGAAATCAATACAATTTGAATTATGAACATACCTTTCATATGCCGTTACTGCGCTGCTCAATAATGGATGCCAATAAACTGTATTTTCAATGCTATACTGCTGATCTGATATTACTTGAATGAATATAATAGAATTCTGATAAAGAATCTGGTCAATAAGAAATGCTACGTTGGAATTATATCTGCTGGACGCTGATCTTCGAATAGCATACTTAATACTTGCCTCGATTGCTAAATTCCTCAATATTCTTTATTGTATCTCTTGCTTGTAATTTGATATATCATTCCTTGTATTCTCTTGTTGTTTTCCTTGTTATGCTCAAATCAGAAAATGTGTATCTTTCTATCTTCTTGCTCAACTCCACAAATATTCTCAGAAAATATATTCTTATATTCTGAAAATGTATATATATATTTCCTCATTTCTGCCTTAGAATCCCCCATGATTCCCCTTTTTCAATCGTACTTCCAATCTCAATATATATATGTCCTCAAGAGAGGAACATACCCTTTAATAATGAAAAGTCGCAACCAATAGAGACACGGCAACTACAAGTCACACCCTTAGTCATTGATCGCTGCATTTATAGATGTTTTTTTGCAAATAATCATTGCCGATTGCTATTGTATTAATACTTACTTAAGAGTAGATGCCTGTCGCTGGATTTTTGGGCAGTCCTTTATTTGGATCTGCTCATAGATAATATTTAATATTTATCATATATAATCTCTATAATATTTGATTTATATTATTATATAATAATTAATATTTACTTTTATATTGATAATTATATAATATTTATATTATATTGATACTTATATTTATGATAATATTCAATTTAATATTTATATTTATATTAATGGTATTTATATTATTAATATTTATATTTGTAATTATATTTATTTTATATTAATATAATATATCTCAATGTGAATATATTATATATTATTTATATGATAATATTATGTGTTTATTCTTATGCCAAAGACCTTATTTTCAAGAGGGCAATTTCGTCGTTTTATCATGATGTTTACATCTTTAATTTAAACAATGCCTTAATATCGGGACATAACAATTCTGATAACACGTAGCCTCACAAATGATGTGAAAGATCTGTTACAAAGAAATGCTTAGGAAGACCTTGAGAATCATGTAGAGTAAGCCTTGGCAAGATTTAATCAATACTTTCTAATTAAGGATAGTATTCCATCTCATTAAAATTTCACATCCATTAAAGAGCCTTCAATAACTTTTGAAAAGTAAGCAAAATTTCTGCTTCTTGTAGATATTCTTGTTCTATTCGTAGTTCCTAGTTATGCGAACACAACATTATTCAATGTATGATTATGAAAATTATTCCTTACCTTATTGGATTTGTATTGGGTGTATCCCATCACAAAGATGCCATTGGATTGGTCTAGGAGATGTTGAGGATCATCCAAGACCTTTGATTTGTATTTGAAGCTGCCAACAGTTATTTGAACTATTGCATTTCAAGACAAATTTTTCCAACATGTTGATCTGTTCCATGAAACATGCAATATGTTCATGAAGGAAAAGAAACTTCTACTACTTGCCTTGTTGGAGTGGCAAACAAGCTCTATTACTGAGATAATTGATGAAAGAATCATTTTTGCTTGGAGGTGTTGGATACTACTAAAGTGGTTGGACATTCAAAGGAACCAATAGCCTCATTGAATCTTTCTAGATTCTTCCCCAAGTAATCATATGATCCTCCAACTTAATGGTATGTTCTTGAGCATCCTTCAATTTGGTAGCATTACCTATCTTGAGGAAGAAAGCAACATCTAAAGATAGAGCATTTATGAAACAACTCAAAGGAATTTCAAAAGAAGGATTTCGAGTGCCAGCAATGCTAGTAACTGGATGACTGAATCTTGCAACAAACTCTCTCGTAGGTTCACTAGCATCTTTCTTGACATTTGAGAGTTGTGCAAACAACATAAAACTATCTTTCGCTAGTTTAAAGCATGCAAGAAACTCCTAACTCATTAACTCTCAACCAGTAATAGAATTGACAACAAGATGGTGAAACCAATCAATTGTTGCATCTTATAATGTTTCCACAAACAAGCAAACTAGAACATCTTCATATGCAACATTCAATATTCCACATGTAGTGAAGGCTAAAATATACTCATCTAGATGTTGTTTTCCATCACCATCAAACTTCGGAAACGTTTCCTTGATCCTCGAGGAATCTCATGATTTTTAGTCAATGCCAATGTGTTAATCTAATTTCCCCACGATATTAATGAAGGTGGGTGATTGTTGTCAATGCGATTACTCTCCTAATTAGCCATTGATTGTATTGCTTCTTTTGAAATTAAAAAATATCTCTATGAACTTTGGAACTTCTATGCCAAACTTGAATATCTCAATAAATAAGACAACAATCTTATGTCATTCCCTAACAAAGTTGCCAAAAACTATTAGCATTTTAATTTGCACATTTCAGTGCAACACAAAATGGAACAAATGTACGGTAGAACTGCTCTTCAAATTATAAGGGGAAGCTCCCTATAAAACAAAAACAAACCTAATATGAATGATATGTACTTGCTACGTACAATCTTTACAATGTTTTCAAGGGTAGTTCATGCTCATGCTGAATAAAATCAAATGTGTATCTTTTTGATTCACCTAGGGCAAAAGGCTAACTCACTCTTTCACTCAAGGCAAAAAAAATTTATACTATTTGACTAAAAATAAATCCCTATGTTACCCCAAGTTTTTGGGACAGGGACGGTAGAGGACGGGGGGCGCGTTTCGGGGATAGGGACGACAAGAAATGACTATTAAAAAAACAGGGAAAATTTTAAAAATATAGAAAATTTCAGATATTCATAATTTCATATGATAGTATTGATAAGACAATCATCATATACATCATAGAACCTTAACACATAATATTAGAGACTAGAGTTCAACTGAGATTTTATATGAGAGTGAAAAACAAATTTAGTTAACGAATTTAATTGCATTCAATGACAATATGCATATATATTATATAAACAATACATCAAAATGCCTAAAGGCTACAAGTTTCAACTACAGAATGACAAAAATATAGAAAACATAAATATGCAGCTGTCCCTAATCAACATCTCCTAACACTATATCAAAATCGGAGTTTGAATCACTATCACTATGAGAGGCTATGGCTGCCTCATCCAATGGAACCCCAAGCAATCCATCTTGTGCCCTCCTCATCATCAAACTGTGTAGTGTCTTCGGGATCAACATCCCAACGTGCAATTGGAGTCTGACGATCTTGAAACCACAAGGTACAATGCACAACCACCGGCTTCTTCAATCGTCTAGAGGTAAGCCTATTCCTCTTGATTGACTGGATGAAGCTATATGTAGACCAATTCCTCTTTGCAGTAGAGGAACTAGCAACCTATGAAAGGAGACGAGTGGCAAGTACCCTCAACTCTAGTGCATCCTTGCCATGCCATGTCCACCATCCAATAGGGTTATTTTGAGCTAATGTAGCTCTATCTGTCCTTGCTTGTGGTTTACTGAATTTTGGGCCACGAAGATTTACAAAGGCTAGCAACCGTGCACTAAATATGGTAGACTCCTCCTCACTATACATTTTTTCAAGAGCCTTCATGAACCCTTCTTTCACCTCTTCATCATCAGATGGAGGCACTCTCCCAAGCCTTGGTGCATACCATTTGGGATTTAGAGCATAGGTTGCCATATGAAGCGAGGTGTTCATAGTGTCCCATCACCGCATCACATGGCCCTAATATGCTCCTCATAAAACCCTAGAGTAGGGTCCCTGCTATGAATTACTTGTTTCATCTACCCAAGCATGTTGTCAAATATTTCATAAGTCTCTCCAAGGCTAGGAGAGTTTTTATCAGCTATCTTATGACCCGCACAACAGGTGAGACAATGGAGCAAACATATCTGCAAAGAATGAAAATAATTTAGTAAATTTACAAGTTAGAAACAATAAAAATTAAAATAAAAAATTTAATAATGAAATCAGCAACTTATTAATTTACTATTAATAATAAAATGAAAACTATAAATTTAATACTAAAATCAGCAATTTATAAGTTACTAATAAAACCAGAAATTTAATACTAAAATCAGCAATTACTTAAAAAACAACAATTTCTTACCTCAATGTGGACCACCAATCATCATCAAGGATTCTTAGTTTGACACTTTTGCCTTCAGCTATGCTTGCCTTTACCCATCTAGCCCATTTTGAATTAACCACCATTTGTTGGAGAGGCTCCTGCACCTCAATCATCCTCTCCGACAAAATGAAGTAGCTAGCATATCTGGTATCCACGGGCTTGAGAAATTCCTTCCTCGAAAAAGACCTAAACAAAGCAAGTGATGTGTGATGATTGCAAATGAACATCTGAATATCTCTAGCTTTTGACACCACTACCTTCACCCAATCTATCTTCCCAATGTCTTTCAATGGGTTGTTCAACGCATGAACACAACATGGGGTCCAAAAAATGTGTTTGTAAACACCCTCCACCATCAAGCCCACTAACTTTCATACACGAACCGAATCAATCACTACTTGTACAACATTAGAGGGCCCAACCTCTTCTGTGGCATCCTTCAAAATCCAAAATTGGAAGCTTGCATCCTTCCTCATCCCCAAACAATCAACAACTGTAAGAAAATAAGAGTCCGCTGGACAGGTGACAATAATATTGATGAGTGGCCGATGTCTAATATCGCTCCACCCATCCATAATGATAGAGTAGCCATCCCTTATCCAAACTTGTCTCATCTCCTCCATCACTATACTCACCTTGGAATACTCCTTATCAAGGAGGGAGGTGCATAGCTTATGATCTCCAGGGGGAACATATGAAGGACCAACAGCAAGTGCATCTTTGAACATTTGTTTAAAATATGGAGAGCGTGCCACATGAAATGGTATGGCATTAGCATAGAAAAATTTGGCAACAGAAGTATCGGCCACATCTCGTGATTGGACATTAACCATGGTTGCAACACTAGTGGACCTTTTCTTTACTCTTTGACTCTCAGGCTCAACATTTGTAGATTGGGTAGGCAATGACCCACTAGGCTGAGAAAACTCCATTGGCATTCCTGTTTTTCTTGCTTCACCCTCCATGTGCAACCTAGTCACCTCACCCTTCTCCGCCATTGATATGCTCTTGCATGCTTTTACCCCTTGACAAGGTATGTCCAAAAGATAGAGTAAACTCTTGTATAGCTGCCCATATAATCCGTGTTGCAAATATGACACACCCATTCTCTACTCGCCACTGAAATTTTTTTCTTAACGTCTATGGCTGTTGCTGTAATGTCCCCTTCTAGTAAGCCAAAATTTTCACAACCTTGTACAAAATTTCAACTTACAAAAGAGAACATTAGTATTCAATTCTTCTTTTCATATCATGATTAGAATTAATAACTAAGTATCAAACTCATATATTTTCCACAATTGTATTTAAGGCTTATAATCTTTGATCATAATCACATAATTAGATTGAGATATTTGTAAGTTAACGATTATATATAATATCACATTCTAATGAAATCACTATCTATTTCAATCATAAAGTGAACATAAAGCATTTAGTTCTATTATCATTTCAACATTATTTCTACATGATCCTTTACTATAATAATACTTATCTAATTCATGTATACGCTGCTTAATTACTATCTACCTACATGAATAAACTGCATTTTATCCAATCGGAATTCTGGTCTAATCCAGTCAGCAACAGTATATATATTAATTTCCAATGCTTACCCATTAATGATATCATTCCTTAATTCATATTCTATGCAGATGTAATTGATTTGCAGAAATAATATTGACAAAGACAAATTTGCCATACCTAGCTAGGGATCGCGAATTTGGCAAGAGATGTTTGTTATTCAATTAGCGTTAATGGCTCAGATTTCTTCACACTTCCTTGATCAGGATTTTAAGCACTTATTTGCAGTAGTATCTGCTTGCAAATTCAGGGATGCTGGATTGTATTGTGTGATATGATTATTGATCCATGATTGAATAGAGAAGAAGACTGGTTCGATACTCCCTTGCTGACTTTTATTAATGAATAATAAATCCGATTCATGCCTCCTCGTCCAAGGGAAGCCGATCGTATTTAAACTTGTGAAAAGTCTCCTATCCACTAAGAGACACTTCGATTACCTTTTCAAGGGTATCCGCTGATCATAATATGTATCACTTGTCTTATATGATCTTAATTGTGGTTTATTAAATTTCTAATATTTGGATGTTTATATCCATCGCAGCTAGGTAAGATGTGTATAATTTAATATTTATTATTTGTATCTATTTATATATAATTTAATGATATATAAATTACTAATATTTATATTTATAATATATACTTATTATTATACTTACATATGATATATTAAACATTTATATTAATATAATATGTTATATTATAATTGAAATTGATATTATTATATATGTTATCAAACATTATTGTATGCATAATTATCATCAGAGCGACTTTTATATCTTATCATGATGTTTAAATCTTTAATTTAAACAATGCCTTAATATGGGGACATGACAGTTGCAAATTGTAAAAGTGGTTTTTGAGGATTAAATGGGCCTTTTGCACATTTTTCCAAGGTATCAGAAGGGCATTGAAATGGATTGTTTGTAAGTGTAACACTCCCACTTCTTGAAGTACCTCCAACATCAACTCTACTACCACCTATTTGTCCAACTTCAATTTTTTGACCCTCATTACCCTAACTACCCTCACTGCTGCTCATTGTTTTTTGTTTTATTTTATTGAAAATGCAAATGGCAGCTGCAAATACAAACATAGGACACAAACTATAATGTCCCCATTTTTGGAATGGTCGCCATTGGAGAGCAGAGAGGTTGGTTTTCACACTCCGGGATCTTTCGAAGGAGAATCCAGGTTTGGAGATGACTTTAACATATTTTTCTAATGGTCTGGATATGTTCATATATTTCTCTTTCCATGGAGCGAATCATTCTTGAGAGTTGAGTATTGAGACTTGTCATATTGAAGGGCTTTCGTATGCGAATGGATTTGCTAACATTTAATGCCACCTTGAGGAAGAATTGTCATATCCCCATTTCGACACTCTATAATTGAATGACCTTAAAACCCATATTCATATCAAGATATATAAATAATATTAATGTAAATATAATTACAGATATAAATGTTATTAATATAAATATGAATTAAATATTATTATGTAATATAATATAACTATTATAAATAAATAAATAAATATATATATATATAATATAATATAAATATTATATATATATATATATATACATTATTATTATATAATATAAATATATAAAGTTAATATATATTTAATTATATATTATTATATTGTATAAAATAAATATAAATATTATAATATAAATATAAATGTAATCAATTTAATTATTATTATAATTATCAATATATAAAAATAAAGATAACTATAAAGAGAAGTTGTTTTATTTAAAGCTACAGCAGCGAATATATTCTAGAAAGTTTAATAAGACAAAACCTTATGAAAAGAAACAATCAGTTTATATAAAGCCCCGAATATCATATGTTTTGATTCATATTCATGTTATTACAAGGTGCGATTTATATGAGGGGCAGCAGATAATATGGAGTCTGCGAATGATTGCAAATAAAATAATAGTTTTAAGAAATACTCGCTGTTTAAGAACAGCAAACTAAATAAGGAAACAGTCACGTCCCCTTAGAAGGTGGTGACGAATGGGCAAGTGGACAGCCCTTCAAAAAGATAAATATGGAACGGATGGGCAGCATAAGGAATCATCACCTGATCTCATATCATCCATTACACAGGAGAAAAAGGAGAATAATAACCAGTCATCACTACTCTTAGCATAAGCAGATCGAATAAACACATTCTCATCAATCAGCCCAGGGAGAAATAAATGAAGGTTATATTTTTATTTCTGAGTTGAATATGAATATAACAGCAAGAAGGGATACATAAGAACATTTTATAAGCAGATTGGAGAAGAAATAGGAGATCTCTATCTGATAGAAAAAGAGGACAATTCTGACTTATATACATATATTACAGTGGATACCATTAAGAAGATATTATACAGATTTACATACACAGCAAGTGCACAAAGAGGAAGTCACCAAAGGCATAGATCTTTATATATATGTGAAGTATTCTGATTTATAAAGAATATATATACAAGAGGAACATTTACTGTTGGTACATTGAGAAAAGTATCATAGTGAGCAAGAAGAAGGCATATTGCCAGATCGACAATCAAGCCATATCGAAAGGACGTCACATTGATGGCTAAACCATTAATTTATTGTGGTATGATACTCTATGGGAGTATCATTAATTATCTATACTTGTTATTATCATTGATGTGTATTTGATTACTTCTTTCGGCACACACCTTCGCCATGATGGAAAGGGAGGATTACAAAGGAGAACGGCACGAGGGCTCTCGTCTAGGTACGCCACCCGGGGGGGGGGGGACATAATGAGCCCACAAAGGGCCAGAGGGGTACTGCCTTCGGTCATAAGGATATTGCCTCTGGGCTTAGAGAGTAGCTACCAAGACACCTTTGCAAGCTCACTCGTCCATCATGGTATGATAACAAGGGTGAGCAATCATGGGACATGGAAAGATGACAAGACGAGGATAATAGACTTCATATGAATGGTATGTGCCACATGAGTCTGGGGCGACCTCATATGAATGGCATGCGCCACATGAGGCCGAGGACGATCTATTATGAATGGCATGTGCCACATTAGATTGAGGGTACCTTATATGAATGGCATACACCACATAAGGACAATGACACTCCAAATGAATGGCATGTGCCACATGGAGACTAGGGAGGGAGAGTATAGCCACCTTGAGATCTAGAAAGATTAATTATACCTATCGAGTCATTCTAGTCCATGCTTCCCATTGTTGATAATCCCAAGGTAAGATTTGATTAAGCTAACTAGTTGTTTGCTGATGCAGGGTTAAGTCCAGGTATTATCTAAACCCATTGTTTGCTTAGAAGTGGATAGTTAAGATAAAATTTGTATAATTTTCATTAAGAATATTACATAAACTAGGATTTATCTTGCTTACAACATTTCATTGGTAAGTTGCAACCCTAACTTGTGATTTTAGGGCAAGATTTAGTTAAGTCCCAGAAGGGACATTACAAGTGGTATCAGAGCTATCGTCTTGCCATCTTGTGAAGCAATTTATGCAAACGTATACAAGGAGTACTCGTAACAACTTAGAAGTACAAATGAACAACGAGTTGAGAGCCTTTATGGAGACAACTACCAAGAACATGATGGACCAAAATGAAAGATACACAAAAACCACTCAAGAACTTTTGCAAACATTGCAAACTATGAGAAGCGACATTGAAGGCTTAAAGGCTCAATCAACAAATGGGAAGGAAGTAGGCTCTAAGCAAGCCGAGAATAGCAACACTTGATCTAGCTCAAGAATTCCATTACCATCTTTTCTACCCAACGAAGAAACTTCAAGCGCCGAAGATGATACTCCGCAAGCCATGAGCACCGAAGATATTGCTAGGGCTTATGCAAGCCTAGAACCAGAAGTAAGAAGAGTATAATCCTTCAATGATTTTAGTCATTCAAAGAGGAATGAGATAACCAGGAAAGAAAGAAGACCTATGAACAAGGATCTAAAGCATAAAGTCAACAAGGTAACCTTCCCAACTTTGATGGAACCAACAAAATCACCCCACATGCATGGCTACAAAAGTTGAATGACTACTTCCACCTTAGCCCAATGACCGAGAGGGATGCCCTACAATTTGCCATTTTACACTTGAAGGGATTAGCATATGAATGGTGGCACCATGGGAAACACACTCAAGGACATCAAGACATAACTTCTTATGAGAAATTTTCCCAAAAATTCATCAAGAGATTTGATCGAAGGCATCCTCAAGAAGATTTTAAGGGGTTGACACACTTGAAACAACAAGGAATGGTGGAAGAATACATAAATGAATTTGAGAAATTATCAATAAGAGTTTCGAGAGTCGAAGAGGATACACTCACATATCTATTCGTTGACGGTTTGGATAAATCATTAAGAAACCTAGTGAGTGCTTTCAAACCCACAAACTTAGAAGATGCCATAGACACATCATTGAGACTAGAAAAGGATAAGAAACCAAAACCCCTACATAAGAAAGAGAGTTTCCCCAAAGACTTCACTTCAAAAGGTAAATCTATCATAAGAGAAGATGGACACGAGAAACCGTATCTTTCTTACAATGATTGTGAAGAGCTAAGAAAAAAGGGCCTTTGTTTCGACTACAAGAAAGAATGGAGGAAAGGACAAATTTGTGGACAACAGGAAAGGATGTGCTATAAATGTAAGGAACCATGGGAACGAGGCCACATCTGTCATAAAAAAGAAATTGGAAGGAAGAATTTATGCTATAAATGTAATGAAAATTGGGAAATCGGGCATAAATGTGGAAAAAGAGCTCAAGCAAACAATATAGAAGTTGTATCCAACAGAGAAATTCAAGACGAAAATGAAGTAACTTCAAGTAAAAAAAGGAAAGAAAATTGATATTAGAACCCCGAACGCTTATTACGTGCAAGAGAAGACATGAATAAACAAAATCATTCCGAGTATCCGAGAAGTCGAAATTGCTTGAGGGCAAGCAATTTCGAGTGGGGAGGGATTGTCATATCCCCATTTCAACACTCTATAATTGAATGACCTTAAAACCCATATTCGTATCAAGATATATAAATAATATTAATGTAAATATAATTACAGATATAAATGTTATTAATATAAATATGAATTAAATATTATTATTATTATTATATAATATAAATATATATATATATTATTATTATTATTATATAATATAAATATATAAAGTTAATATAAATTTAATTATATATTATTATATTGTATAAAATAAATATAAATATTATAATATAAATATAAATGTAATCAATTTAATTATTTTTATAATTATCAATATATAAAAATAAAGATAACTATAAAGAGAACTTGTCTTATTTAAAGCTACAGCAGCGAATATATTCTAGGAAGTTTAATAAGACAAAACCTTATGAAAAGAAACAATCAGTTTATATAAAGCCCTGAATATCATATGTTTTGATTCATATTCATGTTATTACAAGGTGCGATTTATATGAGGGGCAGCAGATAATATGGAGTCTGCGAATGATTGCAAATAAAATAATAGTTTTAAGAAATACTCGCTGTTTAAGAACAGTAAACTAAATAAGGAAACAGTCATGTCCCCTTAGAAGGTGGTGATGAATGGGCAAGTGGACAGCCCTTTAAAAAGATAAATAAGGAACGGATGGGCAGCATAAGGAATCATCATCTAATCTCATATCATCCATTACACAGGGAAAAAAGGAGAATAATAACCAGTCATCACTACTCTCAGCATAAGCAGATCGAATAAACACATTCTCATCAATCAGCCCAGGCAGAAATAAATGAATGTTATATTTTTATTTCTGAGTTGAATATGAATATAACAGCAAGAGGGGATACATAAGAACATTATATAAGCAGGTTGGAGAAGAAATAGGAGATCTATATCTGATAGAAAAAGAGGACAATTCTGACTTATATACATATATAATAGTGGATATGTAATGTCACCATTTTGAGCTAAGTTATATTTGCTAGTTGAGTTTGCTTCAATACATGGAGAACCGGAAAGTTGGATCAACTAGTGTGTTATTGAGCTATATGGGAAATGCAATATTAAAATTGTATTTTCAATTATTTGATTTGAATTTTCAAATGATGGAATAAGAGGGAAAAAGGAATCTTTAATTACATTTTCTCTAATCTATTTTATGGAGCTTATGTGGAATAAGGGTGTTCGCCCAAGGGAGATATAGGTCCAAACCCAATTCAAATAGCAAAGAATATGGATCAATTGGCACATTTTATGAGGTTCATTGAATAAAGCTTGGTTTGTGCATTGCTCAAGGAGCCAACGACTACTAGGAGATGATCAATTCACATTGTAGAATGCAATTTACATTGGATCATGTGCCAAGGAATGGGATCGACGCCATGAGGAGTATCATTCACCAAAATAAAAACATTTAAAAACATTTGTAAGGAAAATCAATGAAATCGCCCAAGCATAGGATCGATGGAAGACAATTTTAAATGCAAATTTTATTTATTTAATATTTGCATTTGAGCGATTGGGATTTTTGAATGCTAACGCCTCAATTGAGGATGTTCTCTCAAGCCAAGGAAAGAATTTCATTGCAAAATAAAATATTAAATGATTGCACACAAGCAACTGCCGCCCAAGCAAGGAAATTCAATGATAGTGGATCGATGCATATGAAGGAGATGTTACTCATTTAAAATAATTGAAGATCGTTTTAAATGAATGAGTTTAGATTGCAATTCATTTATAAATGTTCCAATCAAGTGATCATCATTGGTGGATTTCAAACTTCAATCCAAAACACCAAAGGAGAGGGACATCCATGCTTGAGGAGTTAAATAGAGGACTTGAACATCAATTTGCAACATATGATGCTATGGTATGTTTTCTTTCTTGTTGTTTATGAATGAGAATTCCGATTTTCATTTTATTTGCAAGGAGATGACGCCTTGTTTTGTATGGAGATGATCCCATACTAGTTGTGAAGTGATTTCATTCAGAATTAACTATTTGTGCTTCATTTGCAGGTTGTTTTGAGTGGTTTTGTCATGTCCCCATTTCCGGCATAAGTCAACAATGAACCCGGATTAGCCTATTCATCATTCCTATGGGCTAATACGTATGATAAGGGAATGAACTTGGTTTTGACTAATGAACTTTTGTTTCGCAGGTCAAGACCTTTGTCAAGTGACATCAGGTTGTCTTAGTGCTAGGCGCACTTTTCCTTCTGTGGAGCTCAAAACTTGCGTCTTGCAAAGAGAAGCTCTTCAACAATGGATGAAGTGTCATTTTGATATCATGTGAAGGAAAGAAGTCTCCTAAATGCCTTGATGACTACTCGGTGAATTGGAACAGTTGAAGAACTTGCTAAGTGACCTAGGCGCACTTTCCCACCTGTTCAACCTCCAAAGTGCATCTTGGCAAGGATCCACTCAAACATGAATAGGAAGTCAGTGTTTGAGCGTTTCAATGATGGATGGTTTCTAGACACAAAAAACAAGGACTAGAGAACTTCAAAGTGCCAAGGGAACTAGCTAGAAGACTACGGCGCTAATTCATGACTTCGGCACCTTGAACTTGCGCCTAAGTAAGGAGTTCTTAGGAGTTGAAGTGTTTAAAGTCATCAAAATAAGTTAGGAGTACTTAAGGCGCAAGATTGCTACTATACAACTCCAAATATGCGCCTAAGAAGTCAAGGCGCCACTTCTTGATCCTACACCCCAAAATGTGCGCCTAGGCGCTAGATCATGCCTCTACAACCTTGAAATTGCGCCTTAGCAAGGAAGTGAATTGGAAGGTTGAAATTGATCATAAAAGGGTAAAGATTGTTCAAAAGATCATCCATTCAATTGAAATCATCGTCTATGACAAGAGAAGGATTATGAGAAGTGAGGCGCACTTTTCCTCGTCTTCAACCTCACATCTGCGCCTTCTCTAGAAAGCCCAATTTGTGCCTAAGGAAAGGATCTTGAGGCACCATCATTGCTATTGGCAAACTTGCACTTGGAGAAGCCTTGGAGAAGACTTGAAGGTTTAAACTTAGTTGAAACTTACCTCCAAATGCTAGGCGAAACTTCATGACTCTAGGGCCCTAAATATGCACCTAAGCTTGAAATGGAATGGAAGTCATACTTTGATCATTCATCTTGTTTAGGAGGTAAAACTTGTTTGAAGGATCATTCATCCAACTAAGCTCTCAATCTAAGACAAGAAAACATCATGATGTTTGAAGCGCACTTTGCCTCTTGATCAACCTTGGATATGCGCCTCACTTGGATCCTTCATCAACTTGCAAGTAAACATCACATGGGAGAGAATTATAGCTTGTGCCAGTGTTTGGAGAATTGGTTAAGTATCAGAAGACAAGTCTTGTTGATGAGGCACACATTCTAGCATATGCCACCTCAAAAGTGCGCCTAGCTTGGGAGAGGCGCCAGTTTTCATCTCTGCATCCTCCAATATGCACCTAACCTTAATTGAGCACCGTGCAAGCAGTGGGTCCCAGAGCGACCTTGGGTAACGTCATGATAAGGCTTCCAACTCAGAAATGAGTCATTCCAATAGAATATTCCTCTAGAATATGCTCAATGGAAAACATGTCGTGGTTGCCTCTTGCTCTTGAGGAGCACTATAAAAGGAGAAGAGTGACTTCATTTTGTATCTTTTGCTATTTGATATTTCTTGGTAAGCTTTATGCTCTTTTCATGAAATTTGCGTATTTAATGCTTGTTGGGGTGATGCTCCCTCAACCATGATAAGGTGATGCTCCCTTATCTCTTGAGAGGTGTTAACATTCAGTTATCATCATTGTGCAGGATTGAAGTCATTACTTGCAATACGAAGCTACTTGCATCTTGAAGACATCATAAAGACACTTGCGAGTTGAAGACAAGATACTTGTAGTTGGAATATATTCATTGTTCAATCTAGGCGCTAAGGCCTATCTTTTGTAATCTTTGTAATAAGTTGAACATTGATGCTAATAAGCATCTGCTGAATGTAATAAGAAGTGGATTGACAATTGCAATAAGATATCTCAACTTCCTTGATGTTCAATTCATGTTGATCTTATTCATGTTTGATGTTGATTGATTGAAGTAAGTAATTAGAATAGTTAGCAAAAAATTTGGTTAAGTGGGATATTTCAGTGGTATCAGAGCTTGGATCCTGCCAGCCTATGGGTTATGAGCTACTACGCTGATCCTTTGCCACAACACTATCGAAGGAGAACAGGTACAATGGGAAATAGAAGGCAACATAATCCACAAGATGACATTGATAACATGTTAAGGGAGATGCTTGATAATCAACGTGACATGGCCGCTCAACAGCGTGAGGCAGCTGAACAACAATGGCAAACAAATGCAAATATTGAAAGGATGTTTCAAGCCTTGATGGGTAACAAGAATAATAACAATCAGAATAATGCAGGTAATTAGGATGTAGGTAGTGTAGCTGGAAGATCACCGCCTCGTGTTAGGAGAACAAGGACACCTACAGTTGAGAGGCCTATGCAACCTAATTTTCTTCCTAGGGAAGAAGTAGAAGAGGAGCATCCACAGGAGGAAGAAGATGTTCCTTTTGAGGAGAATGTTATATCTTTGGTTGATGAGTATGATGCGCTTCCTGAGCATGTAAGGAATAGAATAAATTTCAACAACTACATGAGCCAGAAAAGGGATAGTCAAAGAGGTAGAGTGAATCGACCAAGGCAAAGAAGAGCTCAACCTACCCAGCCAAAGGAGTATAAGGATGCCTTAAACAAAATTCCTCTTCCCAGTTTTGATGGTAGTGGTAAGCTAAGTGCTAGAGCATGGGTGAATAAGTTGGTCACTTTTCCTACACTCAAACCCATGAGTGAAGAAAAGGCTATACATTTTGCTACTATGCATTTAGAGGGTTTGGCATCTGAGTGGTGGCATCATGGTCTTCTCACAGCATCACAACCGGATCACTTCATATGATAAGTTTGTTCAAAAACTCATAACTAGGTTTGACCGCAAGGATGTTGAGATCTACTACCATGAGCTTGCACAGTTGAAGCAATTTGGTAAAGTGGATGCTTATGTCAATGAATTTCAAAAGATTGCGGTTATGGTTCCTGATATGAGAGATAGGAGAATCACTATGTTGTTTGTTAAAGGGTTGAATGATAGGATCAAAGTGTTGGTTAAGGTACATAAACCAAGTACACTTGAGGAGGCAATTTTGTTAGCACTTGACTTGGATATTACTCCTACTTTCACTCCAAAGAAAAACTTCTTTAAGGGCTCTAATGCTAATCCGAAAAAACCATTTCAGCCTAAGACTAATCCTTCTGCAGCAGAGAGAGATGAATTGAGAAGGAAGAAGTTATGTTTTTCTTGCAAGCAACCATGGGAACCAGGTCATAGATGCCTTGGAAAAGGCAAGGCACATCTTATTGAGGTAATTTCAGATGATGATAGTGATATACATGAGGATACAGTTTCAGACGGGGATCATCAGGAGCAGCTTACATTACAGCTTGATACAGGAGAAGGAAAAGTGACTATTGCTACTATGTCAGGAGTTCCTAGGTATCATGCCTTTCGAATAAAGGGTGTTATCAAGGGACAACGAGTCACTTGTTTGGTGGATAGTGGAGCCACTCATAACTTTATTGATGAAGGTTTAGTTATGAAACGTGGTTTACAAGCTGAGAACTTTGAGGGATTCACAGTTGCAGTGGTAGATGGGTACACTATGAGTTGTCAGAAGAAGGTACCCCAACTCAGCATTCAGATGGGGGATTATACATTAATAGATGATTACTATATGGTTGGACTTTTAGGCATTGATATGGTATTGGGAATGCAATGGTTGCATTCACTTCGCCGTTACATACAAGATCTGGAGAAGATGGAGACAGAGTTTATTCATGAGGGAAGAAAAGTGATTTTGAGGGCTATTTCAGATGGAAGGCCTAGAGTTATTTCAGCTAGGCGTATGGAAGCATTGTTTCGCCATGACGATATTGCTTGGGCAGCTCGAGTCAATGTTTCTTCTAAGTCTTCTTCGGATGGTGAATATCATATAGACATTCAATCTGTGTTAGATAAACACAGTAAGGTGTTTGGGAACATTCCTCCAGGATGACCAACGGATCGGGGTTTTGAGCATGTGATTGAGTTAGAGGAAGGGACTAAACCTATCAACATTGCATTGTACAGACATCCTCGGCACTTCAAGATTGACATTGAGAATACAATCAAAGAGTTGATTGATATGGGACACATTCGACCTTCATCTAGTTCATTTGCTTCTTCAGTAGTGTTGGTAAAGAAGAAAGATGGAACAATGCAGATGTGTATTGACTATCGCGCATTGAATCAAAGGACCATTAAGAATAGGTATCCAATACCTAGGATTGATGAGCTGCTAGATGAATTACATGGGGCTGTATTCTTCTCAAAGATTGATCTTCACTCTGGTTATCATCAAATCCATGTTCGTGAGGACATCCCAAAAACAGCATTCAGATGTCACTACGGGAATTATGAATTCTTGGTGATGCCATTTGGTTTGACCAATGCACCAGCCACCTTCCAATCTTGCATGAATCATGTATTCAACAAGCAGTTGAGGAAGTACCTGTTGGATTTCTTCGATGACATTCTAATCTATAGCAAGACATGGGAAGAACATCTCTAACACTTGGACGAAATCTTAAGCATAATGGACAGTCTTTGTATGTGAAAATGTCTAAGTGTGAATTTGGTTTGAAGGAGATACTATACCTGGGCCATGTAATTGGTGCTAATGGCGTGAAAGTACAAGAAGAGAAGATTGAAGCCATTTGCAGTTGGCCAATACCCAGGAATGTGTCAGAATTAAGAGGGTTCCTTGGCCTCTGTAGTTACTACAGACGATTTGTTAAGGGGTTCTCACAACTGTCCGTGCCCCTGACAAATCTAACAAATAAAGCTGCTTTTGTTTGGTCAATGGAAGCTCAAGCAGCCTTTGAGAAATTGAAAGAGGTAATGAGTACAATGCCAATATTGGCTTTGTCGGATTTCACTAAGTCCTTTGTCCTCGAATGTGTGCTTCTGGAGAAGGCATTAGAGCAGTGTTGATGCAAGATCATCACCCAATTGCATTTGAAAGCAGGAAGTTAAAGGATACTGAAAAGTTGTACTCTACATATGACAAAGAGATGCTAGCTATCATGCATGCTTTTGCTAAGTTCTGCCAATATCTCGTGGGAGCTAAGCTTTTGGTCAGAACAGATCACAACAGTTTAAGATACTTCTTAGGGCAGAAAGATTTGAATGAACGGCAGCAGAAGTGGGTTACTAGGATATAGGGTTATGATTTTGACATTGAATATATTAAAGGCAAGAAGAATGTAGTTGCGGATGCTTTGTCTAGAAAGCCTGCCAATTGCACCCTAAGTGAAATCTCCACCAATTGGAAGTCTCAGCTTCTAGTTGAGTACTCCAAATCGAAGTTTGCTTGTGAAATCATGGATGGAATCATTCAGGATGATCGTTATAAGGTGATTGATGACATCATTTACTACAAAGATAGGATTTTCCTAACTCCTGAATCTGAACTTAAATGAGTTATGAAAGCATACCATGATACTCCACTTGCAGGACACCCTGGCTACTTCAAGACCTATCGACAAGTCAGAGAAAGATTCACTTGGAAGGGTTTGAAAGAACAAGTTTTGCAATACATCAGGGAGTGTATGATTTGTCAACAGAACAAGTCAGAAACTACTTTTCTAGCGGGATTACTCCAACCACTGCCAATTCCAGAACATAAGTGGGAAAGTATTTCGATGGATTTCATTACTGGTCTTCTGAAGGTCCAAGGGAAAGATTGCATTTATGTAGTTGTGGATAGGTTGACTAAGTATGCTCACTTCTTTGCAATTCTAGTTGAGTTCTCGGCATTACAGGTTGTTGAGTTATTCTTTCGGGAAGTGTTCCAACTACATGGCCTTCCAAAGACCATAGCCAATGATCGAGATAGTAGGTAATCAGTGTATTTTGAAGAGCTATTTCGATTAGCAGGAACTGACTTAACTCCCAGCACAAGTTATCACCCTCAAACAGACGGGAAAACCGACATAGTCAATAAGTGGCTGGAGAGATATCTACGAAATTATGTCTGATCATCAACGTGCTTGGATAAAATGGTTACACTTAGGAGAATACTGCTATAATACCACTTTCCACATGTTAATTGGCATGTCTCCTTTTCATGCGTTGTATGGATATGATGCAATTTCTTTTGTTGATCTAGCTTTAGATGACAACTGAGCTCCTAGACCAAAGGAGTTGATGCAGGACATGCAAGATATCTTGCGAGTTCTTAAGGAGAATTTGCAGAGGGCTCAAAACCAACTAAAGTTGTATGTCGACAGACATTGGGTTGAACGAAGTTTTGAAGTAGGTGATATGGTGTTTCTACGCCTTCAGCCATATAGACAAAGCTCTTTGAAGAAGTCAGGTGCAGAGAAGTTGAAACCCAGGTTTTATGGACCCTACAAGGTGCTGAGAAGAGTAGAAGTGGCATATGAACTTGATTTGCCAGCTGGAAGACGCATACAAAATGTGTTTCATGTGTCATGTCTCAAAAAGGCACTAGGACAGAATGTGGTTTCATCTGACGAACTTCCACCTCTGGATGAATAAGGAATGCTTGCCCTTGAACCTGAAAGTTTGGTGGCTATGAGGGAGAAGAAACTACGCAACCGGAGCACAAGAGAATATTTGGTGAAGTGGAAAGGGTTGCCAATGGAGGATGCTACTTGGGAAGGAGAAAAGATTTTAGAGCATCCTAACCTTCGATTGCTTGAGGACAAGCAATCCCGAGAAGGGGAGACTATCATGTCCGCATTTCCGGCATAAGTCAAGTCAACAATGAACCCGGATTAGCCTATTCATCATTCCCGTGGGCTAATACGTATGATAAGGGAATGAACTTGGTTTTGACTAATGAACTTCTGTTTCGCAAGTCAAGACCTTTGTCAAGTGACATCAGGTTGTCTTAGTGCTAGGCGCACTTTTCCTTCTGTGGAGCTCAAAACTTGCGCCTTGCAAAGAGAAGCTCTTCAACAATGGATGAAGTGTCATTTTGATATCATGTGACGGAAAGAAGTCTCCTAAATGCCTTGATGACTACTCGGTGAATTGAAACAGTTGAAGAACATGCTAAGTGACCTAGGCGCACTTTCCCACCTATTCAACCTCCAAAGTGCGCCTTGGCAAGGATCCACTCAAACATGAATAGGAAGTTAGTATTTGAGCATTTCAGTGATGGGTGGTTTTTAGACACTCAAACAAGGACTGGAGAACTTCAAAGTGCCAAGGGAACTAGCTAGAAGACTAAGGCGCTAATTCATGACTTTGGCACCTTGAACTTGCACCTAAGTAAGGAGTTCTTAGGAGTTGAAGTGTTTAAAGTCATCAAAATAAGTTAGGAGTACTTTAGGCGCAAGATTGCTACTATACAACTCCAAATATGCGCCTAAGAATCAAGGCGCCACTTCTTGATCCTACACCCCAAAATGTGCGCCTAGGCGCTAGATCATGCCTCTAAAACCTTGAAATTGCGCCTTACCAAGGAAGTGAATTGGAAGGTTGAAATTGATCATCAAAGGGTAAAGATTGTTCTAAAGATCATCCATTCAATTGAAATCATAATCTATGACAAGAGAAGGATTATGAGAAATGAGGCGCACTTTTCCTCATCTTCAACCTCATGTTTACCACAATATGGTGTGTTTCACAGAATATGAAGTAAACAGAAATAATGTAGTAGTATAGTGTGTCACACGAATAGAACATAATTACTCAGAATGGACCATTGTATTTATTCATTGATTCACAGAAAACATTACAATGTTCATGACAATGGCATACATATCTCATTATAACTCCAATATATCCATATATCAATTATTATCAAATCACACATGCCTGACTACAATGTATTAACACTTTAAATACTCATCGCCAAGGTTGGTTGTGATACCAACCATTGGTACCGACTCCAAATTACCCGACACATCGGTTGGTACCGACAACTGATTACATTATTTATTCACTTAAACTAATTTGCTATCTACATCTATCCCCCCCTCAAAATTGATCTTCTAGACGACATTTACATCAACACAACAAAATTATGACAAAAACTAAGATAACTCAAAAACATCCTACTGAGACTGTGGAGGTTGGGAGGACGTCTGTGGGTGTACTGACAAAGTTGGGGTGACTGATCGCTGCTGTGCTTGTAGCCTCCTTGCTTCCTCGGTCCTTTGTCACAGCTGGTGGTAGGCCACTAGCTCCCGCTCTCTTGCTGCCTTCACCATGTGACCTGCTTCCATTACCTGTGCTTTGGCCTTCACCACTTCTGCCTCCTTCACCTCAAGTTGTGCTCCCATTTCCTTCATTTTTTCCTCCAACTTTGCCAACTTGGCCTCTAGGCCCGATGCTCTGGCCTTCTCTGCTTCGGTGGCCTTTGTCTGCTGTACTAACTGCTCCTGAAATCTTTGAATATGCTCAGCCAATTCTTTCTTCTTTTTCTATAAGGCTGCCTCACTCTCCTTTTTCTCCAACATCACATCCTTATTCTTCATCTCATAGAACACTTGTCTATATGCCTTCTCTATTGTAAACAAGGACTCTATGACCTCTCCATCTCTTCCCCCTACCACCGGCAGTGACCCTCTCCATCGGTCATGCATGTCTTGAGTGTCCACCTCTGGCCATCCTCTTGCTGTGAAATGTCGAGCAAACTCCTCTTCACAGCCCAACTATACAAAGTTCCTGATTCTCCTTACCTCTTGAGCCACTACCTGTGATTGTCCCAGTCTGAGCTATTTGGAGATCTCGGCTATCTCCCCCATAGAATCTGCCACGTTCTCTAAGTCCTCCATGTACCTCTGAATGGTGCCGATTGGGTCTGAGGGGTTGGGTCTGGAAAGTGTGGGGGTCATCCCCTCTGGAAATCCCTCCTCTGTCACAATGTGTAGTGGACTCAACAAGGGTACTCCAGGCATGTCTACTGTTAACCCAATGTTGTTCAACCAGCTATCTATCTTGTCCTAGGAACCTCCTGGTGATGTTGATGGTGGCTCTACTTGAGATGTGACCAACCCCCCTATTGTGGGAGGCTACACTGGCGAGGTCGGCTAACTATGCTGGTTGTCACCAATGGTGTAGCTGGTGGTGATGTGGCTCATGCTGACAGTCTTATCTTGACTGGAAGTGTGGCAGTGCCCTATGCCTTCGTACTATTTGAGGGCGCTGGTAATGTAAATGATGCTAATTTGAGTTTTGGGAGTACCAGAACTCCTTCCACAACCTTAGGCTGCCCCACTTTTGCTGTTGCTTTCTCCACCTCCATGGGTTGTCCCGTTTTTGCTACTGCTGTATTTTCCCTCTCCTCGGCATCCATCATGGTGGCCTCTCTCACCACACTCCATGTCATTCTCCGCACAGGTATTTCATCTATCGATGAGTCACTTTCTACTACTGGTGATTGCTCCCTGTTTTCTTCTTCTTCCTCTTCTTCTTCCTCTTCCTCTTCCTCAATTTTTGCCAATGCTTCCCTCTACTTCCTTTTCTTCTTCGGCCGACGTGATGGCTCTTCCCCATGGACTATATCGAGGCCTTTCCAATAGAAGCCTGTAGGCCACCTAGGCTCTATCTATGATGTCGGTTGTAGCCCACCCCATTTGTCGGCTGGAACCTGGTTATGGACAGCGTCGAGGAAGAGGGCAATGGCGTGCTATGTCATATAAAAGACCTTATGCCGCTATGATAAAAATTCTCTGATCCTCTCCGTCAAATACCTTGCCCAATTGTAAACCTTTCCAACACTCAGTCTAATCATATAATCCACGATCCAAAGGGTGATGTCCGATGCCCTACTGGAACCCGTCAGCCTGCATTTCATTAAATCCAGGAGACACTTCCATTCTTCGTTTGCTAATAAATTCTTTCTCAAACCCCTATTACCTGAATTCCAGATGGTATCTTTTTCTTTATCCATCAAGTCACTTCGACATACCCTCTGGATTAAGGCCTCTTTGTGCTGCTGCGTCATTCGGCCCGGTTTCACCACGCTCATGCCCATGGCTAGAACTCCCATCACTCTGGTGAAATCTTGTGGCCAGACTGATATTGTGACTGTATGGCCCCAATAATCGATGATGGATTTGTTGGAGTACTGGCAAAAATTGTCGACCATGGCCTTCAAATACGACTCGAACTCCCTGGCATTGAAGTAAGGCATCAATATTGCTTTGTCTACCTGAGCATGTTTTAATGCAATCTTCAGCACATTGTTTTCTGGTGCATTTTTCCACCATTGCTTGCACTCATTTCCCATGAAGCTTTCCTAGGTGATGGCTTTCATTCCCATATCAGCACTTGGTTTTTTCTTCTCTTCCGATGCAATTTTCGGCCTGTAGGATGCAACCTTCTTCCCTTTGTCCATTTTGGCTTCTTCGATACTTCTCTGCCAATGATATTCTATAAGTGAGTAAGCAGTTACTCCCTCCTTCCAAACTCTGGGAAAAAAATCTTCTGTTTAGCTGGTACGGCCTGCTCTTGTGAAATTCGCATGGCCTCTTTGAATTCGTACGACGGCCTTTGCGAAATCTGTATGGTCGACGTCCCGATGTCCTTTTCTATCCTTTCTTAGACTCCCTCTCCCTTCTGTACGGCATGAGTTTTGTTCTCTTTTTTTTTTCTGTTATGCCCAGGGTTTTTAATTTGCAAGGGACGGCGTTCCGTGCATCGTATGGCCCAATTGTCCGTCGTACGGACTGGGTCGTACGTGGTACCTTTTTTTTTTCAAATTTTTTTTTTTATTTTTTATTTTTAATTTTTTTTTTTCTAATCTAATTTTACCTTACGGTGCTGTTGTGTCATCCCCGACTCAAATCGCCTCGGTCTCCTTGTCTTCCACGACTTCAATTTCTGTCATGTGGTGAAATATACACTGTATATACCCTCGCTGTCGAAGACAATCATTGGAGCAGCATTGATCAACTTCTTCAAGCTCCCACATCTGATCAAATACTGTGTTTTCACCTTGCATCATCCTCAGGTTCCACCCCATAGGTTCCTAGGCCCACTGAAATGTTCTTCCATCGCTGTTCATTTTAATGCTCTTAGTCCTAAACTTTGCTTTCCAAATCCGACTCCTCAAAATCTGGATATGTAGAGTTCCCTGTTTCTTCATTCTTAGTTGCAGGATTTCATCGTCGTAAGGGGATCTTTCAATTATAAACATACTCTCCACTACATACCTTCTCACTGGAGTTTTTACTTCTCTTGGTAACAGAAATTCAAATTTATCTCTTACCTTGTTGCCTTCTCTTATCCATTGGATCCATGCCTGCTCCTCTTCATTTTGAGCGTCTTTATGTGAGCCATTTTTAATGATGTCACTATTGACCATTCCTTCTCGTATGCCGGTTTGCATTGTTCTCGGTCCAATGAACCCAGTTACAAGCTCAAATGGCGCACTCAAGAAGCATATTCCATCAACCCCATTTGTTGTCTTTCATCATTGCATATCCCAACATGTTTATTTCCACTGTTTCTTCCCTTTTCTGCTTGTACTTTTTCAACTTTGACCCATTCACTGTGTCATTGATTGGGGTTCCATTAAGGTTGTCGAGTCTTATAGCCCCATTGTCCAATACCTCCCATACCCTGAACGGTCCCAACCAACGAACCTTGAACTTGTTGGGCTTGATCTCGTTACGACCATTATATTTCAGAACCAACTGTCCCGGTCGGAAGTTCATCCGCTGGATGTGTTTATCGTGCCAAAACTTTCTTTGCTTCTGCATCACCTCTATGGACCACTAAGCCATGATCCCCTTTTCATCAAGTTTACTCAACTAGAGTAATCTTTCTTGCAAACTCTCTGTATCTCCCAGCCTGTTTTCTATTGCTATCCTTAGGCTCGGGACGAGGTATTCCGTTCGCACTACTGCTTCTTGGCCATACATGAGTTGGAATGGTGTATGCCCCGTGGTTACCTTGTACATCGTCCAACACACCCATAGAGCTGCTGGTAGTTTTTCTTCCCAATCTGCCCCTTCTATCCAACAGGACTTGTGGATCACCGAAATTAACACTTTATTTGTTTATTCTGCCTGCCCATTTGCTCTCGGGTAGTATGGACTTGATAGTAAATGTAAGATTTTGAACTCCATTGTCATCAAACGGATGACATGATTGACAAAGTGTCCTCCACGATTACTTGTCAATTGTATGGGTATTCAATACCTTGTCACTATCTGTTCATATATAAACCGAGAAGTGCTTAAGGCAGAGTTATCCTCCAACGCTCTTGCCTCTACCCACTTTGTCAAGTATTCTGTGGCCACTATTATGTACCGACACCGATGCAGGTGGCTAACCTTCAACGGCCCAACAAAATCTAAACCCCACCTTTCGAAGAGTTTTTGAGTCTGGGTTGGCCACAGGGGCATGTAGTCCCTCCTCAATGGTTTCCCTACTCTAACATGTGTCACACTCTAATACCCATTCTTTCACATCTGCATACAATGTTGGCCACCATAGTCCAGCTAGCAAAAATTTTCTCGCTGTGGCATCCGGACCCATGTGCCCTCCTGCCAATCCTTCATGTGCTTCTTCTAGTACACCCTTTATTTCCTCTTCCATGACACATCTCCTTAGGATATGATCTGGTCCCATTTTGTAGAGTAACCCATTTATGAGTTGGAATGTCTTGCTTTTCAGCGCAATCTTTCTCCTTTCACTTGATGGCATTCCCTGAGGGAATGTTGAGGTTGACAAGTACTCACCGATCTTCTCATACCATGATGGTAATGCTGCAATCTGAAAGAGATGAGCATCGGGGAAGTCTTCATCACCCCTTTGGCTAGTTCCCCCAACCTGATCCGTGACAATTGATATGCTATTACATGACTCTTCCCCAGTCGTACTATGATCATGAAGGTGAATTCCTATAAGAGTAGCAGCCATCTACTAATTCTCCCCTAAATGATCGATTTGTTCACCAAGTACATGAGTGCTTGATGGTCGACATAGAATGTAAATGGTGTTGCCAGTAGGTAGTGCCAGAATTTTTACACTTAGTACACCATTCTAAGAGCCTCCCTCTCGGTTGTACTATAATTTCTTTCTGCCTTTGAAAGTAATCTACTGGTGAAATACACTGGGTGGTCCAGACCATGGGGTCCTACCTATGCTAGTGTGGCCCCGATTGCAAAGTTTGAGGCATCTATGTGTACATGGAATTCTTTATCCCAGTTCGGGTATGCCAGTATGGGTGCACTTATCAATCTGGTCTTTAACTCCTCAAATGCCTTCTGCTGTTCACTGGTCCATACAAATTGAACTCCCTTCCTTGTCAACATATCAAGTGGGCAAGAGATCTAGGCAAAATTCTTTATGAATCGCCTGTAATCTCCGACATGGCCAAGGAATGATTTTATTCCTGTGATGTCACTGGGGGCTTCCATCTCCACGATCACCTGTATCTTATCCGGATCTGCTTTCAGTCCCGCTTTGCATACAATGTGACCCAACAACTTCCCTTGTGGTACCATGAATCAACATTTCCTCAGATTCAATGCCAACAGTGCCGATCTGCAATGCTCCATACATTCAGCAAGTGCCTTCAGATGTGTTTGTTGATCGCTATAGATTGACCAATCATCCAAAAATGCCTTAAAATTTCCGACTAACATTTTATCAAAGATAGGCAAGATGATTCTTTGAAAGGTTGCTGGTGAATTACAGAGACCGAAAGCAATCTGATTGTATGCATAGACCCCATCCTCTACCACAAATGTCGTCTTAAGTTTATCTTCCTCAGCAATATTGATTTGGTTATACCCCGAGAATCCATCCATGAATGAATAAATTTCGTGACCAACAACTTCTTCCAAAATTGAACCTATAAACGGAATGGGAAATGGATCCTTGATAGTAACTGCATTTAGGCATTTGAAGTCTACACATATTCTAATCTGCCCACCCTCTTTCTTGAGTGATATGATGATGGGTGAGACCCATTCACTGGTTCCTACCTTGAATATAATTCCGGCCTCCAACATCTTCTCTATCTCCTCCTGGACTTTGGCCACATAATTCCTATTCATTCTGTATGGTCATTTTCTAACAAGACGTGCCGCTGGTATTAGTGGGATCCTATGAACACATAGTTCTAGAGGAAATCCTTTCAAGTCCTCGTATGTCCAAGCAAACGCCTCCTTGTATTCCATGAAGATCCTAAATGCCGCTGCTTTGAGGACAGGATTCCAATCATCCCCTACTAATATTACTCGAGGGTTACTATCTTCACCCAAATTTAGCTTCTTCATGGATGGTTCCTCGTATTTGATCTTTCCTTCGGCTCCAAAGTTATGAGCGGGTGTACTGTCTATCTCGGCTATCCCTTCTGTGTATTCCCCAAAGGCGGTCGAGAAGGTGTGTTCCTCGTCATTTCCTTCCAATTTGTCTTCCTTTCATTCTCTTCCATCACCTTCTGTGTCTGCATTCACCCGAGAGTTCTCGTCGGTCTCCTTTATCGACATCATGTTACATTCTGGCTTGAAGAACTCAGTCTTCCATCTGCCAGTGGAAAAGCCCACTAAATGAATTAGTTTCATCATCAGAACATTCTTGTAGTTTTAATACTCCCTCCTCATCAGGTTCCATTGGTCCTCTGCCAACTGACTCCCCTTCGTCTGTATCGGAGTTTGATGCCAACTCCAGCCTGTGCTCTTAGATCTACAACGATCTTCTTACTCTTGTTTTCTATCGACAAGGTGTTCTTTTTCCAGTTGTCGTTGGCCTTGAGGGCTACCAGCCATGCTCGGCTGAGTAATGCATCGTACGACGCATTTTGTGCTGTTATGAAAACAAAGTTTAACAGAAAGGGTTGGGTGCCAATCTTCACTTTTCGAGCCATTAGCACTCCCAGCGCTTTAATTCCGTGCTGGTCTGCTCCCACTAACTGGAAATTTTGTGGCCATAAGGTAGGTTTTCCAAAGCACTTCCATTATCTTCTGTCAACACATTCACTCCGGATCCTCCATCGATTATTGTGTTCGTCAAGTAGCATCCACTGATTGACATGTGCACGACGGCTAGATTCTTCGCATTGTCAACTGCCAATAGCCTCGGGTCAATGACTTGTTCTCCCTTCGGTAGTGGCTCCACTATGACATCCTCGTCTTTTGTTTCCCCACATAGGTTTCCTTCCATTGCCTTAGAAATTGCCATCCTCAGTTGTGGCATGCTTTGTAGGAGATCTGCCATCCTGATGGATACAATGGTCTGCAACACCTGATTTACAATATTCTTATCTGACTCTGGTCATACGGTGGTTTTTTTTTTGTTTTTTCCTTCTGTTTCCATCGCCATATCCACTTCTTTTTTGGCATCCCGGAGGCTCTCCTTCTCGGTTCTGAGATCTAGATAAGTGACCTTTTTCAATTGTGCTCTGGTGACGGCAAGGATCTCTTCATCATTTTCCTCGACATTGATAAGGTTCACCCCTTTCTGGTTTGGGCAATCTTTTTCTTCATGGTCTCTAGGCCCACACCACTTGCATGATGCATTTATTTTGTTCTGATTATTGTTCGGGCATTCCCTTGCAAAGTGTCCCCATTCGTTACATTGTCGGCACTATATCATGGGTCGCCCCTTACTGTCGTACTGTAATTTGTTTCTGGGGCTACTGTTGTTTCAATAGCCTCCCGGAGATGCATTGGGATTCTGGGGTTTCGGAGGTGTAGTTGGTGGATTTGACGACTCTCCTTGTGTGAAGAGTACCTGAGTACTTCTTGCTTTAGATTAAATGGACATTCCTTGATTGAATGTCCCACCACTTGGCAGATATCACCGAATAGCTTCTTTGGACAATTTGTTTTTATGTGTTCTTCCCCATTACAATCAATACACCACAGTTCTCGACCTTCTTTGGTTGTTTCTTTATCAACCTTCAACTCTTTCATCATGCGAATCATATCCTTCCTTAGTGCCTGGATGGTCTTTGACTCACCGTCACTGCTGTCATCATCTGTACTCTCATCATCCTCAATCCTTCTCTTACTTTGGGAGGATGTCTTGTTCTCGCTTTCTATATCCATCGCTTGACTGTACGCTTTAGCGTACGATGACGGTGGTACCACTTTCATTTTTTTCCTTAATGACAGAAATAGTTCTTCAATGAACCATCTCTTCTTGAGTCCGTCGGCGGGCTGGATTTCCAATTTTCCAAGCAATTCCTTGAGCCTCCTATTATATACTCACGTTCTCGTTTTTTTCTTGTCTGGTGTTGTAGATTTCCGCTACAATCTCGTTATCATCTCTTAGAAGCTTGAGCTCATTCTGGAAGGCTTTCTTCAATTCATCCCATGAGGCCTTGTGTGCCGCCTCTAGGTTTGTGTACCAATCAATAGCATACCTCTTAGCCTTGCTGGGAACGCTTTTACCCAGTAGTCTTCATCTTCTTCTCCATTTGCCACCCATATGGTTTCACAAGTTTTACAATGCCGGACAGGATCCTCTGACCCGTTCCCCATAAACTTTGGCAACTTCTGCCTTTCACTTGCCGATGGAGTCACCATCCCTCTCCACAGGTCTTTGGCCCAATTGGACTGGTTCTATCGTGCCGCTCCGGTGTCTTGCTCACACTATCGGCCACGTACGGTTCCTTCCCACATCCGTTCTCGGCGTCCTCTACACTTTGAGTCACCCCTGGTTCTCTCTGGTACTCCCTCTGCACAAGGGTCTTGGGCTCAGGTCCTCTGATCCTTGGCCTTTCGTCAGAAATGGACAATGCTACAATATGACGTACGCTATCTTCAAGCTCTTCTGTCGATTTTTTCCCATTTTCTTTTTCCCTATTTGTTATTGGTGTTCTAAAGTTTTGTTCATCAACTCCCTCGCTGTAGAACTCGCCAATATCTTGATTTATTTCATGTCGTTCATTCCCTTTTTCAATAATCTGTTTCAACCTTTTTCTACATTCTTCTTGTTCTCTTAATCTTAGTGATCTTCTCAATATTTCTTCCGATGTTTCTTGCCCAACTGGTATTTTATTCTTATCCTTATTAAGTTGTATGGGCATTAATTATACTTACTGTCAATTGTACAGCATGCGACGGTGATTGGCATCACGCTCTTCCTCCGCTTGTTTCATACGCTCCTCATACCTCCTGAGTACTTGTTGTCGTCGCAATTCCCTATCTCTTTCTTCTCGGAGGTTTTGGAGAGTTATCAGATTCCTTGCCAGGAGTAGAGGGATACGATTCAGGAGGTTATCCACTTCACTATTGACGCACAGGTTTTCTTCAATAATTTCCTCCAGAACCTCCCTACGGATGGATTCATTCCTTAGGTACCGTCCGACTAACAACAACCACAGGTTTACCAATTCCTACGTTAAATCATCTTCTCGGCTCCTTGGTTCATTCTCTTCCCTGTCACTTCCCTCATGTTCTTCTTGAATTTCTTGTTCTACTATTTCTACTTGTCTTCTATTTTGTAATTCCTCGTCAGTGTGGATTGGTTACCCCATTATGTTGCCATCTTCCTTGTGTTTTTCTCGACCCTAAGTACACCCGATGGTTTGCTCGTCCCTGATACCACTTGTCCGATGGTCTCCGACGACTCAACTTGTCATCGACTTGTCACCCTCGACCCGTTTTCGAACAGGCAACGGCACCAAATGTTTACCGCAATATGGTGTGTTTCACGGAATATGAAGTAAACAGAAATAATGAAGTAGTAGTATAGTGCATCACACGAACAAAACATAATTACTCAGAATGCACCATTGTATTTATTCATTGATTCATAGAAAACATTACAATGTTCATGACAGCAACATACATATCTCATTATAACTCCGATATCTCCATATATCAATTATTATCAAATCACACATGCCTGACTAAAATGTATTGACACTCTAAATACTCATCGCCAAGGTTGGTTATGATGCCAACCGTTCGTACAAACATTAAACTGCCCGACCCATCGGTTGGTACTGACAACTAATTACATTATTTATTCACTTAAACTAATTTGCTATCTACACCTCACATTTGCACCTTCTCTAGAAAGCCCAATTTGCGCCTAAGGAAAGGATCTTAAGGCACTATCATTGCTATTTGGCAAACTTGCACTTGGAGAAGCCTTGGAGAAGACTTGAAAGTTTAAACTTAGTTGAAACTTACCTCCAAATGCTAGGCGCAACTTCATGACTCTAGGACCCTAAATATGCGCCTAAGCTTGAAATAGTAGAGGCTATAAATAGCTTCAATTAAATATAACAAAACTCAAAATATGCTTTTTTTCCTTAAAAAAAGTGGTAGCTAAAAATAGCACGACTTCTAGATAGGCAACTCTAGATGACTTTGATGATTTTGCAACTTTTCCTCTAATTATGGCCAACGCTTTGAAAACATCTAAAACAAAACCTAAAAATTCATTTTGACATTCTGAATCCCTTTGATAGGCACACACTTTTGCTTTACACGTGCATTTGACAATGGAGTTTTCAAACTTTGATGTGAGATAAAAAGAATTCTTTGTTGAGGTGCGCATCTGGACCCCAAACGTGCACCAAAAAACTGGATTTGAAAGTTGAGTTTGAAATCAAATTTTCTTTAGTGAAGTGCAAACCTACACCCTAAACACACATTGTGATAACTTAATCAGATTTCCTCCTTTCTTGAGCATGCCCTTCTACATTGGAATTTCTCTTAACTTAATGTGTTTTCCCCTTTATAAAGGTGTGTACCTTACGATTAGGCATGCACTTGACAACAACCTTTAAAATATTTATTACTTGTTCTCAAACCTTTTTAGTAGGCACACACCGCTACATCTCACATGCACCTATGAATGATACTCCTCTTCCTTTATCAAGTCTATTTTCCTCTATCCTATGTGCGCCTTGAAATTGCCATTAGACTTTTGAATTTTGAAATCAAATTCTGCTTTGGTGAAGTGTGCCCCACAAGTGCACACACACACACACCTCACAATGGTGTTTCCATACTTTTCAAATCTTCCTATGCTAGTTGTCAAGTGCAAACGCCAACACTCTTTGAACAAACTCTAAAACTATTATCAATCTACTTCAGAGGTATGTATCATGCTACATGTTTTCAGCCTTTGAAATTTTGAAATCTCTTTTGTTGAATGTGCACTTATACATTATCCCTTGCTTCCAACTATGTTTTGAAACTAAACATTATTTCCTCAATAAAAATGCGCCCTTTATGACCAAGCGCACACCTATACAACTAAATCCAACTCGGGTGCACTGAAACAAATTGTCCATAACATGAGTTTGTGCCCGGGGTAAATACATAAAACTTAGATTTCAATTTTTTCCCTTCACAGGGGCACACACTTCATGCTCCCATGCGCCCCTAACATTAGATACTAGAATTTTTTCTTTTTCAACTACACCCCTCTACTCCAAGGGCACACCTCAACCCCATAGTTAGCCAATTTTTTTATTTGAATGCCTCCTCAAAGCTGCATCCTTGAAAATGAAAATTTCACCTCCAACTTGCCCTTATTAGGTGCACACATCTCTCCATTGGAATCTTTCACTTTCCCTCACTTAAGTGTGCACTTGTCTTTATGTCTTAACAAATTCATTCAACAACAACTTCTCTTTCTTTGCCAAGACATATGACTTCAAGAGCTTCATTCTATGATGGTACAAACATTCTAAAAAAGAGCCTAAAAGATGACAAGACAAAACAAACTGAAAAAGCCTTGACCTTGACTCACACTTTGATGAAGAAAACAACTACTTTTAGCTTTAGAACTTGACACAATATGAAAATTCGTATCGGTAAAACATAGCTCTCACACAGAAAACCCTCCATCCATTTGCCCAAATAAAAATAAGCATCATCCATTAATTTCCACAAAATGAACTCATTCATTAATTACCCACTCACTCTTTATAATTAGCAAGAAATTGCAAACTCCCTAAAATGGGTGTGGAATGAGCCTTTTTCATTCATTTTTTATACTTTTATATAAACCCAACTCAAGCAGCAATCATGTAGTCATGTATAGCTTGTCATTTTTCCTTTTTGATGACTTTGAATTATTTGCCTCTCCAGATTGATATTTGCACCTTGCAATTGAACAAAGACATTCAAATCACTAACAAGATGTTGCATGGTGTTGAGAGGACTAACGATTGCTTGCCGATACACAAGCCAATGTAGTGTTGGCAAGTATCACCCAAATCTACCAGTGTGCCAAAAAAATTTGAAAAAAACTAAAAATCATTTGTTTGTATATTATATTTTCTTCAAAAACTATCCAATTTTGACTTAGGTTTTTTACTTGACCAAGTCTCAATATTAGGTGTTCTTTTACAAATAAACAAATTTGAACGAGCCTCCTATATGCTTGACATTTTGACACTTGTGGGATTCAATGATAAAGATCTCACAATGTGACCTACTAGAATTGTTGACAGGGTTTCTTGGCACGCACTAACATGGGTGGAACCATGGTATATAGCCTCGTAGAGTACTTGACAGGAATTCTAGGCAAGCAAGTAATCTTCATGAAAACTCGCAAGGTGTACGATGTTGAGTTTTCATCCAACTGCAAGGAGAAAAATGGGTAAGTACTCTCCAAAACTCAGTGAGTCTATGTTGGAAACTCGGCCACACATAGCTTACACGGAAAAAAACACACTAAAAACACATTTTTTTGCCTATTTAAACCTTAAACACCCACAGCTAAAGCTCACACAACAATTGAGCATCCTTGAGAGTGATCTAAAAGGATTTTATAGCAAAATTGAAGAGCAAATTTGAGCAATTTTCAGTTTCCAAGTTAGTTGTTTTTTTCCAAGCATGTAAATTGGTGTTAACATGCTAATAATAGATTTGTAAACATTATTTACAATTTTACTTGGAATAAGTTTGATTTATAGAGATTTAATTGCTGATTTATACTAGTTTTTTCAAATGAAATTGTTGTTGTGTTTTTTTTAACAAAGGGTTTTATGCTTTAGAGTTGAAAAAATGTTTTTTTGGTCAAATTAATTAATGGTCTTGCTATTCAATTATCATATTACGTTTATAATGCATCTTATATATGAATTTTATTCGATTTTTCGTATTCAAATTGTTCTTTTTTAAAACCTTTTTTTTCCTCTATTTAAACATGCTACAAGTTAGATACGACGGCATCCAACTCCACATTAGGCTCAACATCAATTAGTGAAGTCATGCCGGTGGAAGCAAAGACCCCACTAAGAAATATGCTATAATAGGACTTATATTGGGGAGTGTGATTTGCCTCTTATGCGCGAAGCAACTTAATGGATATGCACAAAATAACAAAGACCCAGTTCATAAAATCACTCAAAATGAATTACAATGACATACCCATTTTCAAATATCCAACTTCGTATTTTTGTTGTACATGGACCAGCACTAGGGACACTAGAAAACCACTTCAAACGCCACATAGCAAATGTTCTTCCACAAACAATGAATAGCATTGAGATATAATGCCCTAGGCGACCAAGTTACATCAGATATCGATCCTAAATGATAGACGTTTCACCCTCTAGAAGACCCACGACCCTATGTTGATGGTACGGCCTGCTATGTAGGCTGCTGCAATGTTATGAAGCTCCAAATCTGGTCTAAACTCCTTCATAAACCTTTGCAAAATGGTCTCTAATGTTGATGCCTCAATATCAGATGATAAAGCATGCAAATCATTCATTAATGGTGCCCAAAGATGTATGGCCAGATCTGATTCTATACGACCTGCATTGGACGAGGTACGGCCAGCATGGATTGAGTATACAGTCCCAACAATCACTTCAAATCTGCTCAAGATTCTAACTACAAAATATGTTCTCTGTTGTTCAAAAAATCTGCATTAAAATGTGTACAATATCTGCTCAAATCTTCATCAAAATACATCAAACTAAGCTCATTGCAAAGCCCTTTGATTAGCCTCCCAGCAACTCTCCTGATGTTGTCTCTCAAACATGAAGATAGTGATTCTACAGAGGCTTTCGTCACTGCAAAACCCTTGTTCAACCTCAAAGTCAAGCTCCAAGTTTGCACGAAAATGTATTCTTTGCAAAGTGAATGGTTGCAAATGAACTTTCATTTCTTTCTTTTATTCCTTGGCTTCCAACGCCCAAAAGGAGGAATATTTTATTATTTTATTTTATTAATTTCAAGTCCCATGTCTCCTCATGGATGGGCACCCAACTCCTAGCACTCAACTTAAAACAACTTATATCTCCCATAAGTCACCTTTATAACATAAAGTGACTTAGGCTTTATAACTACTGTAAATTAAATATTTAATTTAATTTACATTTCGACAATTCACTCCTTAGCCATCTCAGAACCCAATGGTAACGTGCTAGGTACTCCAACCGGTACTGCTAAACATACAAAGTCAGTCAACATTCACCGGTGATCCTCCCGCCTGACTTACTATAAATAGTAAGTCCTAGTAAATGACCCCAAATAAGCTCCCTAACCAACTCCATTAGCCTACGGGAACCCTGGAATAGGCTAATCACCTCATCTGTCAATCTGTGCTAAGAAGAGGACATTACAGCCAAACTGTGTGAAAATGCCACAAAAGAGACAAAACAAGAGATGCAAGCAATCCTTGAATTGTTGGACAACCAACTCCATTAGCCTACAGGAACCCTAGAATAGGCTAATCACCTCATCTGTCAATCTGTGCTAAGAAGGGGACATTACAGCCAAACTGTGTGAAAATGCCACAAAAGAGACAAAACAAGAGATGCAAGCAATCCTTGAATTGTTGGACAAGAAAAAACTAGAGAGGGCAAGAACACAAGTGGCCATAGCACAAACCATTAATCCTAATATGCAAGTGGAAATGGAGGTAGATATGGAAGGCATGATGGGCTCTAGTCATGGTGTACGCAGACAAGGCACATCCACCTTATCCAATTTGAGCAAAACCCAATGACAAAGCTTTATGCTTGGAGCACAACCTTCATTCCAAGGAACATGGTGGAACAAGAAGGTACACCAAGAAGTAGATAAAGGTGTGTAAGTTTCTAGTTTTACGTGTCAAAGGGCCCATACTAAGAGAATTTTGGTGATGACATTGACAGTTGTAGGGAAAGGGTACAAGGCACCCTCTCCAAGAGACTTAAGTGTGAATATGCTCCAAAATGTTGTTGAAGGTGCAAAGTTAATTCTAGAAGAACAAAAGAGGCAAGTTCTCTTAGAGGTGGGCATAGAAAATGTCATGCAAGTTGTCGCTAACAATGAAATGGCATATGTGACAATTGAGAAATTGCTTGAAAGGAATTCATCACTTCTTTTGGACTCCTTGTGTAGCATATTGCCTTGAACTTCTTTTGAAAGACAAACAAAATTGATTAGGTGAGACTAGTTGTAGAAGATGCACGAAACGTCAGAAAATATATTTATAATCACCCTTGGGTTCTCAGCTTGATGAGAGATCACACCAAGGGGAAATAGCTTATGCAATTGGGTGTCACAAGGTTTTCAACTAACTTTCTAACGTTGCAAAGCATTACTAGTTTGTTGACATCATTGAAGTAGATGTTTGCGAGTCAAGCGTGTCTAGACTCAACATATTCAAAGAAGGCTGATGGAGAGAGAACTACAAAGACAATTTTTGATAACCTATTTACGAAGAGAGCTACAGAGATCATTAAGGTAAATTCAAACATCAATTTAAATTTCAAATTGACTCTTTTTTTCTAATTTTAAAAGTATCTACTTTCACTGTAAGTTTGTAACTTTAATTTGTTTGTCCTTGTAGGTGACATAGCTATTGGTGTGGATTTTGCGCTTGATGGATAGGAACCAAAACCCAGTGGGATATATTTATGAAGCCATGGATAGGACCAAAAAGGTCATTCAAAACTATTATAGGGGATAAAGAGATTTGATCCCATTTAGGAGATCATTGATCAGAGGTGAAACAATCAACTCCACCAAGCCATTCATTCAGCAGCGTACTACATCAACCCCAAGTCTTCTTCTCCAATAACTTCACAAATCATAATGGATAGATTATGGAGGGCCTCTCAACATGCATTGAGAAGGTGACACCCAAGGTTGAAGTGAGAGATCTCATCATTTTAGAGTTGCAAAATTACATGAAAGCTAGGGGAAAGCTCTTTTCTTTCGAAAACTTATATCTTACAAATTACAATTACAATTACTAATAAAATATTGCTTGCTTACAAACTTTTGAATATCTTATTTGGAAGTTCTTGGTAGGAAGATTGGGTTTGAAATATCCCAAAGCTTCAAAAGTTAGCCATCTAAATTTTGTCTCAACCTTGGAGCACTTTTGGTTGTGAGTGCAATTGGAGTTTGTTTAATGCCATTCACATAAAGAAGCACAATAAGTTGACTCAATGACACCTCAATGAACTAGTTTTTGTGCAATACAACCATCAACTTCACACAAGAAAGGTGGAGGACAAATCACAAGAGCTTATTGATTTGGATGAGATTGATCCATATAGTAACTAGACTTTGTAGGATGAGGAGCCCTCCTTGTTTATAGGCGATGAGATTGTTGATTTAGGAAGGTGTAAATGTAGCAAAAACAAGAGAGATTGGATTGGATGACATCAATGTAGATGATGTCGAACACGAGGCAAAGGAGGAGTCACTACCATCTAGCAACAATGTGGAGCCATACGGGTAGCCTTCTAGGTCAATTGGGGATCCGCAACTGAGCATAAGGACTGGACCCTCTCCCCAATTTTTCACTAGAATGGAGAAGAGGAAATTGTAAAATCTTGTAATTTCTAACTTGCCTGGATATGCAATTTATGATCATGATTCTCAAGGACAATCATGATAAATTCATAATAGTATTAGCTAGTCATTGTATTCACACCATGATACAATTTTGTACTCTATTTGTTTTCAAATCTAACAGAAAACACTTCCTCAACATTTTATAGACTCATTTGATATATTTTGTAACTGTATTTTGCATAAAATTCGGGATTTTTAAGAAATTTAAGTATTTGTTGAAAGGGAAAATTACCCTCCAAGGATCGAGGCTACCTATTCAAGAATGGTTAGCCCAGAGATGTGTGGATCTATTCCCTTACAAGGGGCTTACTAGTGTTCTAGGAAAATATAGAAAATTAATATATGATAAATAACATGCTTTAGTGATTTTGTGTTTATTTTATTAACAATATTAAAAGATTTTTACGGGAACTCAAAATGAAATATAATCTATTTCTACACTAATCCTACTTTAGCCAATGATGAAAGAAAACTAAAAAACATAAAGGGTAGGGAGAGATAGAAGACAAATGAGTCCATAAACTAGGATGAAAATCGTCATATGCTAAGGATCCCTTGCGAACATATAATTTTTTTTTATGCTGAGGATCTGAAGTGTAACAATAGTATAACAACTACCAAATTAATTCAACCTCAATCTAGGTTAAGCCTTTAATGGGCCAATTCAGATCTAAAGTGTAATAATAGAAAAATAACTATCAAACTAATTCAATCTCAATCTAGGTTAAGGGGTCCAATGGATAGGTAGGGCCTTGAATGGGCAAAAAATATTAGAATCTCAAGGCACAACACTATGATATATTTAAGATCAGATGTAACAATAGTATAACAACTATCAAAAATGGAGCAAATAGTACTTGAATGAGATTTAGATCTAAAATGCCTCATATATCCTAGGTGGATGTTCATATGTCCGTATCTCCCCCTCTTAGACACATTTTCCAGCCTTCAAAATCATTTTACAGATCTTGTTATGTCCTTAAATAGCCTCCAAGTGCCTCTTTGCATTGTTGACCTATCAATTTCTTGAGATCCTTTGCAAACTATTGAATTGTCCTTTAATAGTGTTCAGACACCCAAAGGAAGACACTCAAATACCAATCTCTTATGAATTAGAGCAGTCTAGAAAGCTCTCTAGAGGTATGAGAGGGCCTTTTGAAAACATATAGGGCATTTTCATGAGCAATCCCCTTAAACCCTTATTTGAACCACAAACATTTTCACTCCATATGTTCAGTTTTTTTCCAAATTGAAGATAATATTTAGTGACAAGGAGTCAACATGTTTACATTAGTTAATGCTCGAAGCTAAGGTACAGGTTTGCTAGAATGAACATTTCTGGATAAAAAGTGTATGTTTCCTCGTTATGTTATCAGACATAGGCATGTTAACTATTTCTGTAAAGCTATGGGAAAATATTTTTTAGTCTTGTAGAACTCATTTCCTAATTTGCTCTTGGACTATTTGCTTTCTTAATAGATTTCCAATGAGTCATGATGCTTTCCATAAGTTTGAAGTTTATATGTCACATGTGGTGTCAAGTATTAGGGGCCACAACAGGTGGTCAAATATCTTGTTGATGTCCTGATGTAGGCCATCCATATGACACTATTAAACTAGGCCATTTGTATGACATCTAGGCCAGCATTTTGAACTTTCAATAAACAGATCTTTGTGTCCAGTCCAAATCACCTTTTAATGATGTTGCTTTGAACTTTCAACAAACAGATCTTTGTGTCCAGTCCAAATCGCCTTTTAATGATGATGGTTATATGTAATGTCCTCATTTTCGAGAGCGTCAGAGTTTGGAAGATTAGTCTATTATTTCGACTCTCGTAGGCCAATGGACTTGGATAGAGGGTCCACTGAGGCAGTTGCTTGGTCAGTTGGTGACCTTACTTCTCTCCAGTGCTTCGGTTGGTTCAAGATTCGGCCTTTGTAGAGGTTTTTGGGCTCAATTTGACACACTTACTATTTATAGTAAGACTCTAGTTGTAGAGAGAGACCCCTGCTATTTTTGGTAAGGCAATTGGATGCATAGAGGGTACCATGGTGAACCCCCAGGTTCAGACAGAATTGAAAAATGATGTCTATTTAAGATGATTATTATTCAAGGTGCATATTATAAGGTCTTAAGTTGACTTTATAATAAGGGGGTCATTAATGATATTAAAGTCAAATAATAAAGTGACTTTGGTTAGAGCACTTATTTAATAAGAATTTAATAAGTCACATCAAAAAGCAAATGGAATAAATGATTTAAAGTTTAAAAAGCGAAAAAGCCATGGGGAGTCGTGCCTTTTTGAGGGAGTATAAAAGCATTTGAAAAAATGCAAATCATTCATTCATTCATCCTTATTACCTTTGGCTTTTGTAAAACTTTGCCGTGCATGAAGATTGGGAATTTGTGTGGAGACCAAGGGTTTCTGCAGATTGGTTTCAAACCAGCATTGGTGAACGTGCATTCTTCACTGTATTTTGCAATCAGAGGGTGTGCAATACCATCTGAAGGTTTACATGTGAGTTGGCTTCATTCAGAGGCCAATATAGAGCAAATTTGAGAAGTTATTTCAAGGGTTTGATGAGAACATTAAAAATCAGAAAGGCATTTATTATTTCTGCATTTATTGGAGATTGTTCCTGGCTGGGCCGTACATCAGCAGCAAACAGAGGCCCGTACCATTCTTGGTGGGTATTGTGTTTATTATGGAGTATTTAAAGTGGTTTTCCATCACAGTTTGGAGTGCTTGGATGAGCGATTGAGTTCAGATTGGGCTGAGCAGATATTTGAGGGAAGTGTGGATTCAAAGTGTTATTTTCTACTGCTGTGAAGGCTGTACCAGAAGGCCACAAGGACGTGGGTATCTCAGTTTGCATTTTTCCAGCATCTTTTGTACCTTCTTGTCCTTTTGGAAGCAGCAGATTATATATACACAGCTGTCTTGTATCCCAATAAATGTAATCACTTGTTTGACGAATATCAAAGAAGATTTCTATGTGTAAGCTGATGTTATAGTGTGTTTCAGAACTATACCTTCAAAACAGCTCATGCATATGTGAGTTTTTATTTATATGTCCATTCCTTCATATGGGTATTGTTTGAAAAGATGTTATTATGCATTCCTATTGAGTTTTAGCTTTTGGGTATTCCTATTTCAATATATTTTCGAAAAATATACATATGCATGTGTTCCCAGTCAAATCGAAACAAACAAAACTTGAAACCCCTAGCGAAATATACAGGCAGAAACTCAGTTAGCAGTGTCCACCTAGAGTGGGACATTTCATTATGTCATACATAAACATCATCTTCTCCCAAACGTCATTATTGATCCTAGACTTGTTCGTGCTGCTCTAGGTCAATTTCATTTTTATCCCTCAAAGAATCAACTTATATGAAGACGAACTGTTCACCATTCAGGTAATCAACAATCCCTCTATACACTACCTTCAACATGTTATCATCAAAATGAAAAATAGAAAAGAATTACTCTCCTTGCCTAAGTTCTATATTTTTTCATGATGCTTTTTGTGTCACTGGTAAGATTGATCCAGAAGGTGTACAATTGATGTCATCTTCTTCTCAAAACTAAGTACTTGGATAGCATTCCTTTCAATCTAAATGCCTTGAAACATAGATAGGGTATGAAAGCACTCTTAACATCTTCAACATTAAATATGTAATTACAAAGTGTGCTGCACTTGATCTTAAAACACTTCTTATAAAAAGCAAAAATGGAAAAAATTACTCTCCTTGCTTGTGTTCTATATTTTTTCATGTTATTGTTTGTTGTCACTGCTCAGATTGATCCAGAGGGTGTAGAATCGATTTCATCTTCTTGTCAAAACTAAGTACCTAGACACCATTGTTGTCAATGTAAATGCCTAGAAACGTAGATAGGGTATGAATGCACTATTAACATCTTCAAAATTACACATGGAATGACAAAAATGTTCAATAGTGCCATGCTCAATTTTAAAACTCTTATTATAGGATCGAGTTGTTTGAACTTTTATATACATATTAACACCTTAGGAGATGTCGAATTTGCCTCGGAACAAAGATGTTCCACGCATGCCCCAGAAAAGTCCAGACTTTTGAGAACCATTTCAGTGTTGATACTGCTTCTGAATCTATTTTGAAATGCCAGAAAGCTGAAATGTGAAACCCCAGTGGGAAATCCTGTAACTAAGTTTGCATATTGAGACAAAGTTAACAACCGAAGATTTGTCATCAAGACATTCATTCCTTATGCATCTAGTCCCAAGAGATTGCCTGCCAGCTCTTTGGGTACTTTCTTTAGGACTCCGTTTGCTTCCTCATTCACGACAGTCCATTGACACAATCAGTCTGCCCCCATCTTGTACAACTGGCCAATCAGTGGAAAGGCCTCATCTTCCTGGCAATTCATCTCCATTCATCAACTTTCGTTATGGAATGAAAGATCACGTGAACTACCAAACACCACATCTTCATATCATTTTGCCATTGCTATGACTTTGAACGACTAAATATCTACTAAAACATTATTAACTGCAGACAGAACCAATCATGAAAAAATATGAGAATTTGCTGCCATGTGACATTTTTCTAGCCTGAATACCCCTTGAAATGTGAACTGTTGCAACGATCCCATCCACGAATTATTGGATTATTTATCAAATAAAAGCATTCCTTGATATTTGAAATTTGATATCAAAATAATCAACAATCCCTTTCTTCGAAGGTTCAACTACTTTCACAATTTTTCCCCAAAAAATATTAGAAATTTATAAATTTGAAAATGAGGATTTCCTATTTTCTATCATACATTATTTTTCCCTTGACGATTTACCAACTTTGTATAATAAAATATATAGAACCTTTGGGGGGGAAAGACTAGTTTTAAATTTCGTATTAATGCTAATTCAAGAACTCATTATTGAAAAGATTCACCAAGATATCTAAACTTCCAAATCAACTATGAGTAGTGGAATTCAAATTTTTAAATCTATTGCATTTGCATAGGGTGTTGCTACATTGAATCAACAACACAATCAATTTTACGGTGTAATTTTCCCTGTTGGCCTACAATTTCAAGAATTTACTTTGGACATAAATTTGTCGCCTGCAAGTCTGTGTGTTCAATTTTCAACATCCCATCTTTTATCTGTTAGATGTTTCTTGAATCAACTCTGTAGGAAAATTAGTGTCCAAAATTTCAGATCTCTCTTCTGGATCCATCGTCAAGGATAGGAATTTTAAAGTCAGTGCTTGAATAACTGACAAAAAGATCACTCTCTTCCTCATATCTAACAAAAAATCCAACTCATTTGAGATGAAAAAATTCATAAGGACATGATCCAACTGTTACAAATGAAATTTACCTGTATATTAATCAGCACACCAACATTTGCTTGACCCTTTGCCAATTTAAGGAAATCAGACAGTGTCATGAACTGTCCCACATTCATATATGCAGGATTACGAGATATGTCATAATCAGGGAAAGGTTGACCAATCTGTGCTGCAATGGACCAAAAAACATAAGTCAAGTGATCATTCCACTTTGGAGACAAGATTGGCATCTACATCCAACATAATCCTGTATCTCCTACCTGTATTCTTACAACCTCAGATACATCTAATCTATTTCACACCATGTCCATGACACCACCAAATTCTATTGACCAAATTGATAGTGAAATACTGACAAGAAAACTGCTAAGAAACTGATAGCTCAAAAATAAAATCATGCAATACATGTTATGTCCCATTGCACAGTTCACACTAAAAGATGTCACAGAGTTAAAACCACTACACAGTTAAAAAATCCAGAATCACTTACATCTTAATACTATGGACTGTGGAAATTTGATGTCTCTAGATGTCACAAAATATAATCAGGACATGGTATTAAATCAGAGGAATGCATAATTCCCAAATACTATCACATTAATTAATTATTATTATTTTCTACTATCATGAAAAAGCCATGGATATTTTACAGAATTGAGAGACATTTGTATTTTACTAATTTCCATTGCAGGTACAAAATGTTTTCACAACATTTCCATTTGCCACAACACCTGTACACATCTCACTAGAAAAAACAAGAATTGGAAATGGTATAAATAATATGCAAAAGGATGTGCCAACAGAATTCCTACAAGCCCTACGAAGAAATGAAATAGAACATTTGAAATAATTTGTCACCATTCTTTTCCAAACAGTTGTGTCAACTACAAAATCCCTTATTGGTCTCTCAAAAATCATGTGATTACAGGAAAAGTGATATCATGCATGGATCAAGGGATCCACATTCCACATATGTATGTATGTATGCATGCATGCATGTATGTATGAGAGTTTGGTAGTGACACAGGAGCATGACTCTTGTCTTCATTTTGGTTATTGTTAGAACTTAGAAGAAATTGAGAAACATGCAAAAGCATGCACGAGAGCCACTTAAGAGCATTGCTTCTATTTTGTATGTTAGTGCTATTATTACTATTAGAGTAAGGCATGTTCATATTTTATTTTCAATCACTTGAGCATAATAATATAAATGATGTGTGCAATTAAAAATGCACATAGGCTCTTATATTTAAGAAGATGTGATATAATCATGTAAGCAAACATAAGTGATGTGACTTGAGAATTAAATGCAAAATGTTATGGATCACTTGTATCTCTTGATATCTTTTGTGCATGAGGGTTTTATGGATGCATGTCTTTTATTGACTACGGTGATTTGTTTTTATTGTGGATGATCTCACTTCAGCTCCTAGGATTACTTCTCAAAGAGATAGCTCCAATGCTATCAAGAGCTCTCAATAAAATGCTCATGATCAATGGCTTAATTGGCATAATTAATTATAATATTTCTGGAGGAACCACATGCATTATATGTATATAAGACATTCGCCACTTTGGTGCTGACCTAATGGCTCAACGAGAACACCAAAGAGAGTGACATCATTGAGTGTCACCATTATTCCAAAGAACTAAATGCCTAGAGCAAGATAATGGGAACACAAGTACCACATGCCTGGTTTTTGAAATAATTCATTCCTTCTAACTCTACTAAACCCTCATTTAATATCTTGCACATTTGAGCTTATAACTCCTAGTGTAAATAATAAAACTAGGGCTTAAATTGCACCGAGGATAAAGGCAAAAAAGGAGGCCTCCATTTGTTACATTGCATAGTTAAAGTGCCTTCAATTTGACGTTTGTAACAAGACAAATACGAGGATGCATATCTAAAGAGATTCCAAAAGACCAAAGGAAGTAAAATAGATGGGGAAATGAAGTAGTTGAAATAGCTTCAATTAAAAGGGTCATAAGGGTTTGAAAGGTTGATTAGGTATCTATAAAAGGTACAAGTGAAGGTAGTTTTCTAGGTCACCAAGCAAGATGCCTATTTTGATCTCTAAAACCAATAAGAAACAAAAAAAGATGACAGAACGAGATGCTTGAAATGTCTTCAATTCAAAAGTAAACAAAAAGAAAATATGAGGGCACCTATTTTAAGAGATTCTAGTGGGCAAAGTGAAATAAAATAGACGAAGAACTTAGGTGGTTGAAATGGCTCCAATCAAAAAGGTTGTAATGTTCCCTTCCTAACCAGCTTCAGTACTTTGGGTTAGTCTATCACTTGGGTTCTTGTAGACTAACGTGGATGGTTAGGGAACCCATTTTGGGTTGGTCGTCCCGATGCTCACTCAGCATATTTGCAGATGTGATTAGAATTCCTTTTGACCGGATGTCACTTCTCAACTTTTCTGGGGTGACTTTGGGCATGTGGTCCGAATTTACTATTTTTAACAGTGGTTCCAAGTTTGATGCGACTCGGTCCAACAGACTTGGATTTCACTCGATCTTCATTGGCCTTCTTGTCGATGCTTCGAAACCCATGTTCAAAGTTTGTTTGAACTATTATTTGAATGTTGCCATATTTTCCTAAGTTAAAATTAAATATTTAACTTAGTTATATAGTTATAAAGTGACTTTATTGAAAAGACATGAAATATTTTTTTAAGAAATAAAGTCATTTAATTCGCTAATAATGGGTCCCCTCTCAAGATGAGTGTTGGAAAAAGAGAAGGAAATAAAAGTTGAGTTTGAGCACTCATTTGGTATGCTTGAATATTGTGATTTTTTCTCTTGAGGGTTTGAATAACTGGTTTCTTTTTGCTTCTTGGAGACGAAAACCTCCTTGGAGATCAATATCTGCAGGTGTGAGAGATCACCCAAAGGATATTTGTAAATAATCTCATACAGGGGTTATGCTGGAGTTTCACTTTTCAGTTGTTTGGTTTGTCATGGAGGATTTCTTCAGTGAAAATTTATTATTTCATCGCACAATATTTGGAGGTTGTTATTGAAGTTCATTTTGCAGGGATTATTTCAGTTTTCTGAGGATTGTTGATCGGGTTTTCTCTTACGGCTGGCCATACCATGCCACAATTGGGTCGCTCCATTTTGGGATCATTTTTTAGTGTGTTTGAATCCATTTATCAGTGAACTTTTCTTCAGCTTGGATGTGAAACTTTGCAGATCAGTATTGGGGCAGAAAACAGGAGTTTCAAGTACAGATTGGAGTGATTCCACAAGTATTGATGGTCATTCATTGATGCACACAGGCCGTACAGTTTTGAGAACAGACATAAGGGTTTGTCAAGACAAAAACGTCTTGTTTATTAACTCCTCATTTCATCATTTGGAGCCACCAATATGTGGATGTTGCTGTATGCAATTTGGTATTGGGATTGAATTCATTTTGACTCAGACTTAGGGTTTTTTGTGTGCTGGATTTTGCTGTTACAGTCCTATTCTTTTCATTCCAACAAATGGGTATGTAATAAACTCGTTTATAATACCAAATCTTCATATGGGTATTTAATATTTTAGTTGTATGGATGTTTTCCCACATAAATAAGCATCTGGGTAGTTTTAGAATGCTTTATTTCTGAATTTATGTATGTATGCAAAAACAAATGTTATGTTCAAACAATAAAACACACCAGGTTCAACTAAACATTAGAAAAAATTAAGGGGGGGCATTACAGTGATATCAGAGTTGGTTTTCCTGCCCCCTATTGGATTTCTACCTTTGTGCAGTGTTGCATATCAGTTTCATGGGTCGAGCAGTGGTTGCATGTGAGTTTCTTGTTGGAGTACTTGACAACACTAAGAGGGGGGTGAATCAGTGTTGTAGAAAACAAAAACAAATTTAAAACACTTTTAATTCAAGCTTTTCAAAACTGAAGCAAATGCTGATTTAGGCTCTATCAATGCAAGTAACAGTGCATTAAAGAAATAAACAATCGAGTATAATGGACAAATTAATCATGCAACAAATGAGACCATAAGACAAAGATTTCAGGGCTAGAAAACCCACTTGAGGTAGAAAAACCACTCAGTAAAATGCCTAACTGGCTTATTCAAGAATCATGCCTCACTGGCTACAGAAAAATGTCTCACTGACCTTTTTATCACCGCCTCACTGGCTTGTTTTTATCACTGCCTCACTAGCATATCATAGAGGGTTACTATGTTCCTCTACATTCCAGTCCTTGACTGTCTCATTATTTGAGACTCAAGAATCAACTATACAACAACTCAAGAATATCCTTTCATCAACACACTGATATAATCTTAATGATAGTGAAATGAACACACACCATCAACATCACACCAGGTGTTTACCTTACATGCCTCTTTATACATTTTCACAATGCCTTCCTTCTTTCATGAAACAGTTTGAATCTGTAACTGAAACAGTTTAACCGTGCATAGAATTTGCCTTTAGAACAAATAACTGACAGAGCCATATGGTCGAACAATGCCATTTGAGTAACTAGATAAGATCGTTACAAAGTTTAACCCATAGGGTTACAACAATTTTCTAACTATCCATTAACCACTGCAGAAAAACAGAATATTCCTTTAACAGTAGTAAACAATATAACTGCCTTCAAGATCACAGTGAAACCCTAGTGCCAAGTTTATCAACTACTTGCAAATTGTTATATTCAAAAGAGGTTTAAAGAAGGTTTAAAAAAACAATTCTTCCAACCACAGTTCATGAAGCCATACATTATTTAAGCAAGTGGTAAAGACCTTCTCCACTAGGTAAATGACCTTTGGTTATTGTTACAAACCCTAACCAAAACTTTCCTTGTTTCATGAGAAGATCATAAAAATTGTTGTCGTTCTTGAATCTTAACTGTTCTTTAATAGAATAGAAAAGCATAGTTTATATGAACCAAGAAACTCCATTTCGAAGTCAAAGACATCATAAAACAAACAATACAAAAAAAACCTTAACACCTTTACATTATCAAGAGCAAGCAAGAATAAAAAACCATTACCCTCAACATTCACCCAAATAGAAAAATATCAACTGTATACTGTCGGCTATAGCAGAGCTTATGAACTATGTAACTGTTGCTTACTTTGCTGAAGCTCACTGTACCTCAGCTCGTCAACTGTTTCAACATTGTCACATCCCCAAGCAGATAACACAACTATTTCACAAATTTTTCACTCAAAACCTCATGATTTCACAGCAAAACTTCAAAGCCTATGCTCGAGAGAGTTATTTCTCAAAGTTCAACATTGTGAAATAAACAACAAAACTGCCTTTTTGCCCAAAATTACCAAGGTCACCGAAAGTCTAGGTTTGCCCTAAAAGGGCCAGTGACATTCATTACAATATACCAACGTTTACCTACTCATTATACCCGAAACCTGCTGACCAAGTTATAACTTAAGTGCCCGAAAATGCCCTTGAAGATTTCTTTTATTTGCATAAAACAACTCTTGTGACAAATGGTGCCTTTTGAAAATTAGAGATCCCCTTCATAAAACCTCTAGACCTCCTTAATATCTTTTAGCAATATGGAACCTTCGTTATATACAAAAGAGATAGTAAGGAATAAATAACAAATGTAACCTTTTAGAAAGATATCATGCTTTAGAAACATTGTTTTCCAAGGCTAAGACAATAACATTTGACTTCCTTCTAACCACATGAAGACATCAAAAAACAAAACTTCAAAGATCATGCCAATGGTGCCTTTATGAAATGAAACAAACAATTTTTGTGTCACAATGAAAGTGATCAAGACATAGTAAGCACAACTTCAAAGATCATTGTAGAAACTGATGCAATTTTCAGCCCACTGCAATGCCACCATAATACCACTGCAATTCCATACCAAATCAACCAAATGCTGCCACAAACCAAATACCTCTGCCAACTGTCATAGTACCATGAGAGTGTGTGAATTTGACATAAAGGACAACAACTGAGAGGGCAACATCTCTATGAAAGGAAGTGATAGGGAAAGGAGATATCTTGAAAGATTAAGAAAAAAGGAAGCTGAACAGGAACAGTGGGAAGAGTGGCCAACAGAGTTTGTGTAATGTCCCCTTCCTAGATGACACAGATGAGCAATGGTTGACATATTATCTGGGTCCCTGTAGGTCAGCAGAGTGGTCAGCAGACCTATCCAGAGGCAGTGGAGCTTGGCAGGGAGCTTTACAAGCCATTCCAGAAAATTTGTGGCAATCTCCTATTTTTTAGGGTTTGACTACGAGTTGACCAGGAGGCATCTGGAGACCTCCGGGAGCATTTTGGGAGTTTTGGTCACAATTCCTATTTTTCAGGAGGTATCCCTATTTTGTAGGAGGGGACTTTCAGTTAGCCTGCCACATGGCGACCTCATCAGTATGGCACGTTCATCATCAGTTTTCAGCAGGATGAGGATTCAATTCTTGCATCAACCAATAAGTAGTACATGTGTCTTCATAATGACCACAAGGTAGAAAGGTATTGTAAAGAACCCTACTTGTTCTATGCAATTTTTTTTGGATTCTTTATGCAATGTTTTCAATCTTTTGCAATCATATAATCAAATTGAAACAATATGAACATGAAACATCAAATACCATATAGCAAATCAAAGCATATGAACCATCAAATAACATACCTGGAATACACTTCACTTCTTATTGATTCCAATGAGCTGATTACAAATGACAATTGACTGGTCTATTATATCAGACTTGACTGATTTTTGGATCAGACTTCATACAAGTGAAATATGTGAACAAATATATGCCAAAACCCTAGCCCAATGATAGACAATGATGTCCAATGAAATAGTAACCCAACTAGGAATGAATGTATGCCTGTAGCTAACCCTTAAACACTGTTGTACCTCCTGATATGACTGCTGTACCTGCTGATGTCACTGCTGTACCTGATATAGACTGCCCAGATTTGCAAGAAATGCCAAAAACATGCCAAAATCAAGATCCAATAACTAGCGATAGGCTCTAGGAAGGCAGCGATTAGGGTTTAGAGGATTCTAATGATGTCAAACCCTTTAAATGATGATAAAATTTGCTCAGACCTGTATAAAACCCTATGCTATACCTGTTGTACCTGCAAATCAGATAGATAATGGTGGCTGGAAATGAACAAAAACCCTCAATAACCCAAGCGATCCAACCACAAATGCTTCAATGCCAAGCTATGATGAAATATGATCAAATAACTCTCCAAATCTGCAAGATGTCTCCATGCAAACATCAAATTTAAGCTCCATGATGAAATCTAAATGATATCATCCCATGATGGTGGAAAGGGATCATCACCAATCCACAGTATGCCAAGGGAACACCACCTTGAGCAAACTGAAAATGCAATTTCAGTCAAGAGAAGCTTTCAAAATGCAAAATTACCAAATGATCAATATCCTCAAATTGAAGCCAAACATCTCTATTTATTCTCCTCCCAATTTAGGCGTCCCAATTTACTTGATTTGTGTAATTTTTCATGTCCACCAATCAATTGCAAACTTCACTTGACAATTTGAAATGAAATGCACTCATGAGCCCACAATCATTTAAAATAATAAAATAACAATATTTTATAATTTTTCCTTATAAATCCTTGGATGCCCATATTTAAAAAATATATATTATTTTATTGAATTTTCCTCTTCCCTTGATCGTCGATTTCCCTTGAGCCAATAAAAAATTAATTTTTATTATTTTCTTTTTTATCCTCTTTGAATGGCGAATTCATCTTGGGTGAATAAAATATGATTTTAAATATTTTTCTCCTTCCTTGGGCGACACTCCTTGATAAATAATATTTTATTATTTTTTGCAAATTCTCCTTGACGTCAACTTGGGACCCAATTAATAAAACTAATAATATTTTCTTATTTTTATTTTGCACTCCAAAGTGGCGTTCGGAAAAATATAGGAAAATATATAATTGAAAACACAATTAAAGATAGCATTTTCCATCTTTCCACTTTTCTATCTCCAACATTTATTTTTCCCATCCTTGGCTAAAACATAACATTTTGGCTATATGAAAAAAAAACACCAAGTAACACTTAGCCAAAATCCAAATGAAATAACCTGTTGAGCCAACATTATAGATTTTCATCCTCTAGAACCAAGCTCTGTAAAATCCCCTATCAAGATTTTGCTTCAAAACACCAAAAGAAAAAAAGCTCTAATACCACAATAAAATACCCTACTTAATTTGACTGAAATTTTTCCTTCAATTTCACTTCAACAATGAATATTAAATTGCAAAATAACATCAACAAACATATGAACACTTGAATGTTGGAACTCCTTGCTTTGTTATAGCCTTCAAAAATGTTGAATACAAATGCTTATTGGCTGGTTATTATGACAGTCTGTGACTGTTTCATATCAAACCTTATTATATGAACCAAAGGTGCATCAAATTACATCAAAACCCTAGATTATCAATGCCAATCTCATAAAGAATGAACAATATGTCAACCCAACTCCACTATGGCTTTGAATGAGCTCCAAACATGTATGAAATCACTGTATAGTCTGCTGTTACAAATGCTGATATCACTGATTTAACACAGCAATGAAAATGACAACAAAATGGCATCAAAATCCTATTCAAATGCAAAGCGATTCGCTCCTATAAGTGAGTGATAGGGCTGGAATGATGTTTAAAGGCTTCAATTGCAACAATGACTTCAAATATGAATGATATCCTTGTTGGATCAAACCTGTAGCTGTCATGAATGTGCCCAAATTTCAAATATAGTGCCAAACAATGCTCTCCAAGGCTAGCAATTCCTTCCAATGATGCTTGCTTGTTTTCCAAATAAAATATTCTTCAATAAAACCAAGTCTAAGAAACCTGAAATTGAATTTCCAACTCGCTATTATAAACTAAGATCATGCAAATGATGTTAAAAATCACACAAATCTCACTTATAACCAAATCGACTACCTTGGTAGTCTTCAAAAATGACCAAGGGCTTCAAATGTAATCCTATTTCACTACAAATGCTTTAATATCAATCCTACAATTCAAAAACAATGATGAAATCTGCATGATATCATCTCATAAAATGATATGAGATCATCACCACATCAATCAAGGGAGCATCACCTTGATAATTCACTGAAAAATACAATTTTCAGCAAACAAACATGAAATATAAAAGCTTACCATATGATCAAAAGTTCAAATTATTATGAATTGATGTTGAAAAGCTCTATTTATAATTTTCCTTGGCTAGGCGATCCTCTTAGCTCAAATTTAGTGATTGTTTGGAATCCACCAATGGAATCCTATGGCTTTGAACAATTTTAAATGCATTGGATCAATAGGAAACAAACATTTAAATTCCTCCTTGATTTTAATGAATGCTTTCACCTCCAAATACAACGCCTAGACCCATAAAAAACACTTTGCAATTTTTAAATGATTTTTCCTTGTACGGCGGCCATGAGGAAATAATATTTTATTATTAAAAAACCTCCTCCTTGACTGAGCGGCAATTCCACATCAGCAAACATATTTTATTTAATAAAAATCTCCTCATTCTTAGGCAAATCCAGTTGGCATTTGAAAATACAATTTGTCTAACTCCCAAATGGCCGTTGGCACATGATCCAATGTGCTAGCATCATTTATTAATATTTTGAAAGCTTCTTCCATGTGTTGGGTGCATGATCCAATAAATATTAATATTTTATAATTTTTGCAAATCGTCCATCCAAGATATATATAGCACATGATCCAAGGTATTATTTGAAATTACCTTTTTCCATATAGGCGTTGGCACAAAGCTCTATTCTCCTCACATGTTGGCATCCAACTCAATGCTATTTACCTTATCCCATGCGTTAACACAATAGACTATGCAAATCACCTAATCCTTGGTGTTGGTATTCAAGAGCAAATAGATATTTGAAAATTGCAATTAAAGATTGTCATTTTTCCTTGTCCACTTGGCACCAATCAATCCCATGATGAAAAGACAATTGAAATATTGTATTTTCCATTTTTCAATCTCTATCCACTAGAAGAACCTTGATATTTGTCTAGATAAAACAATACCTCTTAGCAACACTTAGCTAAAAATCCAATCAAAATCACTAGTTGAGCCAACATTACCATTTTTCATCCTCTAGAACCAAGCTCAATCCACAATCATTACTTAGCTCAAAATGGGGACATTACAAGCTCAAACCAAAATCATTCCCTTACCACAATTATTCGCCTACGAGAATGGTGAGTAGGCTAATCATCATCTCCACATGTGATCACTCCGAAAATAGGGACACGACAGGTATGCTGTCATAGAAATTGCCAAATCAGCGGTGATTGATCAATTTATTGACAGTGGTGTTGGCCATTATAATGAAGCCAAATCAGAAATGTTGCATGAAGATTTTGGGTCTCATAAGTCACATCACTTGGAAGGGCAATTGAAAGTAAATGATAGTCAGATTGTGGCAGCCCTAACTCACTTTGATGATATTCATAAGATGGTGGCAGATTTGTGTTGGAAGGCACTAAGGGAACATGAAGGTTTTGAAAGAGGTATATCTCTTGCCAATTTACACAAACTCAAGGAGGGTTTGGTGGTACTGAAGTCAAACTACCTACACTTACTTATTGATAGAGGTCATCTCCTCACACTTGATGAGATATACTCGGACGCTTTGAAAAGAAAACAAGAGAAGGTGGATAAGCTCACCCTTGAGCTTAAGGATACAGTGGATTCTTGGAGGAGCACCCAAAGGGCTCTTCAAGAATCGGAAGACCATGAGGATAAGCTTTGTTGGAAGACAACAAAGAGTGGAGACATGGAGGAAGAACATAGAGAATCCCATGATGAAGTCATGAAGATAAAAGAGATCTATACACACGAAAATTTAGCTTGCAGCCATGGGACAGAAGTTGTGGCATATGACACACTTGATTTTACATTGGAGTCATCCCTTGGACCTGCACTAATGAATGAGCACCCATTCGTGGAAGAAGAAGAGGTAAGGACTAATTTTCTGTGTAACAGCAGTCCCCTACCTTCACAATATCATAACATGACAGCCAAGAGGATAGAGGTCCGATTCAAATTAGAGGCAAGTGGTTTTCAGTTAGAGCCACCTTTTGGATCTGCACTTGTAGGAGGACATGAAGCCAAGGAAGAGGACAAGATTGAGGAGCTGGAGGATGATATGATAATGTATGACAGCAGTCCCTTATCTTCATATCATCATGATATAACAACCAAGAGGACCAGCCTTGAGGCTTGTGAATTTCATGGAGAAACTCATGTTGGATCAGCATATCTGGGAGAACATGCAACAATGAGGAAGGAGTTTGAGGTGATTGAAGACACTATAAAAAAGTATGACAGCAGTTCAGATTTTCTGATTTGGAACAGCAGTCTTTCACTTTTGCATAACCATATGATGGTAGCCCTTACACATGAGAATGAGGGTGGAAAGACTTCTATTGTTGGCACTCATTTGGGAGACAAACATGAGGTCTTATTTGTGTGCCCAAGACACAAGAGGACCAAGTTAGTACAGCATGACATGGCGGAGGCAAAGAGGATTCAAACAATGTGGCATATGAGTAATGAGGCTTGTATGGTGGCCAAGCAAGTGGAGCAATCAGGTTTGAGGTATGATTCAGAATTCCTTGTTTGTTCACATAGCTTGCTTCATGGGTATTTGGTGTCACTTCTTGTGGAGAGCCACTTGAAGGCTCGCATGATAGACTTGGATGGCATTATGGAGCATACACTTGGTGGACCAGCCACTAGTGTAGATGGAGCTATGAGCAATTCAGTTTTGGTTGGGTCTTTGATCATTCATGGCGCACATAAGGAGTTTGCTTGTGATGAGCCCCATCATGTTGATGACTCTTTGGTAGAGTATGTAGTTGTTCTATTTCAAAGATTTGTGATGCATGCCATGGAGACACTTGCATTTGTTGGGCATACTTTGGAGTTGCAGCTGGCTCATGAGCCTAGGTATGGAGACATTGCTATGATTTGTGATTTTGAGGCACTAATGTTTGCATTGCATCCGGACTATAGCGTTGGGCATGGAGGTGAGCACGTTTGCATTGGTGTTCCAGCCCTAGTTTGTGAGAATCTACTCCCTTCTTTGATAGGAGATGGCTGTTCTCCTTTATGGAACATGGATTTCTTGCATAACTCTTGGAGGACAGAGCCTGTTTGGGAGTTTGGAGGAGAGTTGCATCATCTCCTCATCATTGGAGAGTAGCATAGGGTTGATAATCTATCATCCTATGACCTTGGCGGTGTTATTTGCATCCACATAGGTCTGATTTTCAGTCATGAGGTTGTTGTTCTGTTCTATATCAACAACCTAAGAGCAGTTGTTATACACTTTTTTGCACCTATGTTGGGTATTCTTCACATCCAAGGGAGATCTACAGGAATTGGGGAGTGGTTTTGTGTTGCTAGCACTTTGAGATGCTTCCATCCCCTCATGTTTGACGGATGTAAGGATGTGATGGTTTGGGATCCGGGTGGTGGCACATCACTTCATTAGGATCTTGTTGAGTTGCTTCACAACTCACGGAGCATTGTTGATGATTTTGACGGAGTGGAGCAACGAAAGCTTGGACACTTGTGGTTGTGTTCTAAAGTTCACATTCTTCATCACTTGTTGACAGGTATGGTTTCCTCCAAGGCTTTGGTTTGGCATGGTGTTTGGTCCTTGTTGGACTTAGAATTCATTGATGGTGGAGCCTTTGGGGATTCAGAGGTGTTGATACGTGTGGTTGATAACATTGCATTCTTTGGAGGATGGGGCCGAGTTGAGTTCGAGTGTGTATGGCTTTTACCACCGGAGCTCACTTCGCATTGCATTTTTCACTCTTCTTGGCGGATGCAGCCACAAGTTGAGGTTTTGTGTGATCATAAGGCAATTAGGTGGGATGGAGATACATGTCATTTGACACTATCTCACAGGATGCATGCTTGCTATTGCTTGAGAACAAGCAATCTCGAGAAGGGAGGACTGTAATGTCCCTTTTTTCGGAGTGATCAACAGAGGACACTTAAACGGATCATTTCCACACTTCATGTTTTTTGGAAGGCATTTTGAGTATTGGAGACGACTCGTTATATTTTTCTGATGCCTTTGATACCTTAATTTTGAATTAAATAATTTGTTCTACATTGGAGCGAACCATCTTGAGATGGTATGAGTGTGGGAAGATGATCATTGATGGACTTAAGGAGGATTTTGATATCATGTTTTAAGATTTGCCTTGAATAAGTTTAAGTGGAATATTTGATCTCATTTCATGTGCACATCGGAGAAGATAACTTGTATGAGCGCCACCTTTGAGAGAGCTTTCAAATTATAAGTCAATGATATTTTATTTTGGTGTCTTGTAGAAGGTTAAGTTGAAGGTAATACAATAATTGAGTCCTTAAGGACGACTTGGGAGAAAAGAAGAAAATAAATAAAATTCAAATCCTTGAAATTGGGCGCCAAGATAAAGTTTCTTTTGGTAAGGTCGGCCTAGTGGAGGGTAGGTCAGTCAAAGTCTGATTTGGCCGCCAAAAATGCATATGAGGTCGGCCAAGATAAAGAGGAATAAATAAAATAAAGGAGCTTAAAGTGGGTCGTACTATCTTGGAAAAATTAATAAAATAAGGAGAATTTCTCCTTGGTCGACCAGCATGAAGAGTTAAGTACAAACAAGTATAAAGACAAGTTCATTGGAGGCATTTGAAGTTTGATGCGAATTTGTCTTTTAATTCCTTTTGGACTGCATTTCTGAGCAGCTTATTCCAAGGACGAAAACCCTTGAGAATAAAGGGTGAGTTGGACGAAAACCCAATCTCATCTTGGGAAGACTTCATAACGGAGGTCTACTTGTACTTCATTGGCATTTTGTGGAGAAGAGGAGCAAAATGCAAATCAGATTTGGAGATCATTGTTGAAGACCTCTCTGTCATGTCCCCGTTTCCGGCTTGATCATCAAGTGTATAATGGAATAGCCTATTCCTCATTCCCGGAAGCTAATTCTAAATGATGAGGGAATGAATTGGTTTCTGACTAACTCTATCTTTTGTTTTGCAGGAACAGAATTAGAAACCTAAAATTTGACTAAGTCTGAGGGTCATTTCATCAACTCCAGTGGTCACATTGTCAAATAATGCTTTCATGTTGTTTAGGCGCATTTCCAAGAAAGTCATGCTCATTCTGGCGCCTGACCCTCAAATCCACTTGTAGCACTCAGTAAGGGACTTCATTTGAGGCGCTTCATGTGTTTAAACTCTTCCAACCCAGTGCCTAGCATTGAGATGAGGGGAGTGGGTATGAATAAGGTTTTCCTGCTTGGGCGCCACTATCATGTTAAAGAACACCCAATGAGCGCCTTAGGCATTGAAGGCAAGAAATAAAAGTTGAAGTCATCTATCAACCAGTGGAGCATTCACCTAACATGTGTTTGGGGTCCTTGGCAGGAACTTCCCCAAGTAAACTCCATTTCCAAGGAGATCAAGTAGAATTGTCAAGGAATTTTAAAGAGCGCCTAAGGGGTGATGTGATAAGTTGCTTCAAAGTCATCTTTCTTACAGCTTGAGTAGGCGCCAAAACAAGACTTCAGTGGGTGAATGATGTCCTCACTTCTCAATAAGCTAAGGCGCTTGGTAAAGCAAGGGTTTGGTGTCATTCCAAAGACCTCAAGTATGAGCACTTTTCAGGGAGAGTGGCAACTCAAGACTAGGCGCCAAATCCATGCAAGATGAACCATTCAAGTGAAGGCGCCATTTTACTCTTCTCCTGGCATCTTGAACTCATCCAAAAAGTGCGCCTAAGAAGGGAAACAACTTTTGATCCACTTATAGTGAAAGGCGTTTGGTAGAAGATACTAAGTTTGATTCAGTTGTGACTTGTGTTGAAGATTTTAGCTTGGCAAAACCATTCTCTTCCTAAGGCGCTAATCTAGACATTTCTCTATCAATGAGTGCGCCCAAGAGAAGTTGAAGACTCAAACAGGATGTTAGTACTCCAAATGAGGGCGCTAGGTTTAAGGAGCATCAAAAGGCTTGATTACAAGTATTTGAAAGTATGAGTTGTGTAGAACATCTTACTTGAAGTGTTAGGCGCGGATACTAGTTGAAACTTCCCCAATGTGCGCCTAAGTTAGTTGACCCCAAGACTGGGTGCCAAACCCATGTCATCTCATCTCAAAAAAAGCGCCTCATAAATAGAATGGACTTCAAACTTTCCAAATAATTTAGAATGATGTTCTTGAACACTTGTATGGAGATGAACCATTCAAGAGGAGGGGGCGCCAATTCACCATTCCACAGACACCATGGTGTGCCTAAGCATGAAAAGATCTTTCAAATTCACTCAATATGAAGGGCGCTTGGCAAAAGTTGGTGTTTTTGACTTAGATGTGGCTTGAGATGAAGATGATTGCAAGGAAAGGTCACATCCTTCCTAAGGCGCCAATCTGCATCCTGTCCTACCCACAAATGCGCCTCAATGAAGATGAGGACTAAAAAGCAAGTTTTAAACACTCTGATATGGGCGCTCTCTTCAAGGAATCTATCCATACTCAAAGGTTTCATCTATTTGTTGGAAGATGTCCAATCCTTCTCCAGGCGCCAAAACCCTTGCAGAACCCCAAATCTAGCGCCCAAGACAAAAGAACACTGGAATTGCGCCTTAGTAAGTTGGATGTCAAATTCTCCTCTTTCCAACCTTCAGTTGGCGCCTAGCATTGAGGACTTTGCAATTATGGCGCCTAGTCAGGAGATAAGGTAGTTGTAACTACCTGAGCTCTCATTGGTCCACAGAATGTCTTCGGGATCCGTGTCAAGGTCTCTAGGTAAGCTTGCCAACTCAGAATGAGTCATCAAATGGAATATTCCCTTGGATATGCTTCTTGGGAAACGTGCCTTGGTTCCTCTTTGTGCATTGAAAAATGTGCCTTCATTGGCTTTGAAAGGCCTATAAAAGGAGGAGCTCTCTCATTCATTTGGCATCTGTTCATTTGACAAAATTCTCTCTGCAAAGCTATTGAGCTTGTAATCTTGAGGCCTGCGAGTTTCAAGTGTTGGGGTGATGCTCCCTCAACAAGCAAGGTGATGCTCCCTTGTTATATTGTGAGGTGTTGACATCCAGTTAACATCATTGAGTTGATCAAGTAAAGAAGTCATTGTAAACATCAAGGCTTCAAGGCCTTCCTTTGTATTTCCATTTGAATGAGTTGTACATCATGCTATTGAAAGCATTATCCATGTAATAAGACATTGCAAGTTTATTGAATCAAGTAACAAGACAAGTACCCAACTCTAAGGTTGATTCATTCAAGTAGTTATCTTTGATGTATATCTTTATGTTGTTGAAGTAGTTGATGAATTGATAGCAAGTAAAATTGTTTAAGTAAAGAAAAAAATTCTGTAGAACCAGTTGGGTATCTTACACTCTCTTGACATGGATTAATACATTATTGCCTAAGGTTTACCCTAGATTTGGAGCGGCCACTTCATAGAGGAGCGATTTCATTTGAGGCGATCTTTGGAGGTTGAAATTGCTGTTAGAGTTTGAGGAATATTCAGTTTTACAGCAGTAGCAGAGCAGATCTAACTTGACCTTGTTTTGAGGAGCAATCATTGGCTTAGGGTTTTGCCCTACTTGAGGAGTGCCACCAATTGGAGGAGTGTTTGGAGGTTTTGTTGGCATCTTTGGCATCATTGACTATACCTTTTTGGACCAGCAGACAATTCAGACCTGAGCGCATCCTTGGGAGTGGATTTCCATTGTATTTTGAGGATTGAAGACCTAGGGTTTCAAGCCCTGGTTGAAGCGCAGCCCTTTGAGATCTTTCCTATCATCTTCTAAGGTCATTTTGCTATTGTTTTTGGTATGTACAAGCTTAATATAAGGTCTGATTTGTAACACCAGAGCTCTGATATATTATTGGGCATGATTGGCCTATGTTTTTGAAAGTAACTTGCATATCAGAATTTTGATTTATCGCAGCAGTTGTTCAACTCAGAAAATCAATTTTGGTTCCATGTTTTTACTTACAATTTGATGACATTATGGTTGGATGTGTTCATGATTGAACAAGTAATCATAAGATTTCATAATTGTTTTATTATTTGAGCATTTTGTGGCATATATGTTCGCTGTCCTTGTTTATTTGAAATCAGAAAATCAGAGCAGAATTCTAGGGTTTGAGCAGAAGATTAAAGTGCAGAAAATTACAGCAGAATTCAGAAGTTTGAAATTAGAAATTTAGGGCAGATCCCATTTGGGATATTACAATGATGGGACTACTCATGGTTGTAGCATTGCACTTGGTGAAAATAGCAAGGTATGGGATCCGGGAGAAGATTCAGAACTTGAGTTGGAGTGTCGTTTTCAGCTTTGTTTTGATTTAGGTTCACATTGTAAGGTGATTGGTTACCCTCCTGGGAGACCACCGGATATGAAATGTGCAAAGGAGACAAATGAACATTGCATAGGGAGTATTATGATGCTAGGAGATGTAGTATGTTCATGGGATGTATTGATTCATGGAGACATTAACATTTCAAATTTTGAAAAGTTTCCAAACAATGTTCTAGAGCTTGCTGGAAATGTCAGAGCAGCAGCAAGGAAAGGTGGTCTAAAGCTTTTTACTTACATAGCTTTGGAGAAAGAAAGATTTAAACATGACATCTACATGTTCGACAATCCACCCTTTGGATTGAGTGATGTTATATATTATACTAATCTTTCTTTGGGTATGGTTTTGATGACAACAATTGATCCTCGCATTTTAATTGTTGGTGCTTTCATGGATGGGCTACAAGGGTTTACCAAAGAAGTCACAAATTTCCATGATGTGCATGTTGATTTGGATGGCACTTAGAGTTATGTTGTGCACATTTCTGGGCACGTTGCAGATCATTCTTGGTTGGGTACCCATGCTTGGGATCCTCAACAAGGATTAATGAAGTTAATTGAGAATGGAAGTAAGGACCTTTCGAGGTATTGTTAGCGTTTAATTTTGCACCTTTCGGTGAGAAAGAAAAACGGACAGTGTGTACAGTAGCACTGTTCTTCGAATGAGGAGGGGAAGCTCCCTCAACAAGAAAATTAAAAAGACGTTTACAAAATAACCTATCTTTTTGTTTCTCAAGGCACGAGCACAAGGCAATGAAGCTCTTCTGCAAGGCTATAAGATTTTCTAAAGCTTTCCAAAAGAAAATAACTAACTTTATCTTTAAAACAATTATGATTTCTTCAAGTAAATTCAGAGCATAAAGAAATCAGAAGGACAACTTGGAGGTTTTCAAAACAAAAGAACAAATACAACTCACAATAATTGCTCATGCACAAAGTCATGAACAATTTGCATAACTCTTGACAACATGATAGATCTCTGAAACCATGATACGTATTCTCATTAATCAAAAAGCAAGAATCAATAACAGTGCTTGAACAATAAAATGCAAGCAAAAATTAGTCTCAGCATTTACCATTAGAGAGTTTAAGTGTGTAGAATACACTTATTTATACCTAAAAAGCCAAGATGCAAGGAAATAAAAGGAAGAGTTAACTAACACACTTCAATCTAGATCTAATTGCTGCATGGGAAGCATGCAAGCTTATTAGCAATTAAAACTAAAAGTATCTTGTCATACAATTCAGTTAACTGAACTTGCATGTTATTACACATTGAGTTCCAACTCAAAGATATTTTACATGATTTCCAAAAGCAAAATCTAAAAGTAAATTTAACTTAAGAAAGCAAAGTCAGTTCTCAAAATAGAAACTGCTTTGCAAATCTCTCCTGTTGCCAACAATAAATCCCTCCTACAAATAGTGAAAAATAAGCGAAGTTTGAGAATTGAGATTTCTCTCAAATTCCTCAACTTTGGCTACATCTGGTATGCTCATGGACTCAAGGTGAACTGTCCTCATTTGCAGGTCTATGGCAACATCCTCTGTGATTTTCTCGAACACTTCAAAATCTTTTTCAGCCTTGGCGCACCTTGATGCAATATCAACCAAGAGGTACATCTTGTCTACGTAGGGATCACCACAAAACTTTTCACGGATCAGCTACACGAACTCCTGCAAATTATGAACAAGGCAATTTATGCCTTCATCCTTGAAATACCTGCAAAGAATGTTTTGGACAAGATCATGTTTGAAAAAAGATTTGGCCTCGATGCTGACTAATGAATATTGCATGATGACTTGAAGAGGTTCGTTCTAATGACCTTTATGCACTGAAAATGGACAATTTGGACTTCTATGTGTTCGCTGCCCAAGAAAAACAAGTTTTCTTTTTGCTGTCCAAAATTTTATTTTTGTGAAAAAATTTAAAATTTTCCCCTTGGAAAATGAAAATTTGGACCTGCACCCTCAAAGATTTTACAGATCTGAGCTCAAACTGGTCCAGGATAATGGAAAATGCCTTTTGTCGAGGTGGGTATATGTCAAAAATGAGAAATTTTGGACAAATAAGCCTCAAAAATCAATTTTATCTTGGCTGTAGGTGGTGATTTTGCCCACGAAAAATAATGACCAGCGGTGAAAATCCTTGAAAATTTGCCAAAAATGGCTTCCAAGGTTTGGACATTGCCTTCTGAACATGAAGATGGACCCTATGAAAGAAGAGAATGAAGAAAAAGAAGGATAGAAGTGATCGCATTGCCCTCTTTATGCTTCGTAGATCCGGAAAAGCTTCAAAAACCCTCAACAATGGCCGCCAGTGCAAGAAAGAGGCCCGCTAGTGGACAAATTTTCCTTTTAGAGTGAAAGAAAGATGTAGAATGATGCAAGAGTAGATGATCTTTGCCCTATGTGTGAAGATCCAATCCTCAAAGCCTTCAAATTCGCCCTATGCAAGCTTTCATTCATACATTAATGGCCGCCATGTGAGAGGTTCAGCTCCATGTACCGTCTTCTTGCCAAGCAAATGATGAAAACTATGCCAAAAATCTCCTTTATGGTGGACGCCCTCCTCCTAGGGTTTCATTCCCCAACTTGGACCTTGCTCTGCCTCTTCAACCTTGCAAAAATAATGAATGAAATAAGAAGGAAGAAATGTATTTATAGACTCAACCTTTATCTCTCCTAGCGTCAATCTTCATGCAAACCTAGGCGCCTTCAAAAGGAGTGCAAATGATGCAAAATAGGCGCCTTTTCCCTTGGGTCAAATAGACGTGCCTTTTGGTGTATTTAAGCGCCATTTACTAATGGCAAAAGGGCGTGAGAATTGGGTATTTTAGGCGCCTTTGGTAGTGCCTCAAAAAGGCGTGGGATTGTGAGTTTTTAGGCACCTTTGGTATACTTGAGAAAGGCATGCTTTCCCTTGAATATGAGCGCCATTCTTGAAGGACGTAAAAGGCATGAGAAATGACTAAGTTGAGCACTTTTCAGGAGTGGTAAATAGGCGTGGAAATTAGGCAAATTGGGCGCTTATTTGGAGATCACAAAATGGCGTGACTTTTAGCAAAAATGGGCGCCATTTCTAGACAAGTAAAAAGGCATGGGATTTCTTGGATATGAGCACCTTTTGAAGTTTGATTTTGTGTGTCTTGGTGGACGTATATTTCTACAATGTTTGAGATAGGTCCCGGATCCGTGGGATTTAAAATGCAGATTCTAGATTTTTGAGGATCCACCAGATTTCAGACTTAGACAGATTTCAGGATCTCAAAACATCAAGTTTCAGGACACCAGACTTCGCCAATTTCAGGGCTCATTTTATGATTCTTGACCTTGAAAAACTTTGAACTTTGCCTTGGCCATTTTGACGGAGGCTCCTTGGATCACTGTCGTTTGCCTCTGCCTCTAGAGCTTCTTTTTGCCGTAACTTCATCTGATGACGGAATGTCTTGAAGTTTGGAAATCACGCTCATATGATCCGAAACTCTCATTGAAGCCTCTCCTCCATGAATTATACTCCAAGATGGAGCACATTTTAGCCAGAAACGTCCATAAATGTCTAAGAAAAATTTTCGAAATTTTTCAAATTTTCAAAATTTTCAAAATTGAATTTTGATTTGCTAGATGTATTTGCATTGCTTCCCTTGGTTCCTTTATGTCATTTTGGCCTTCAATTCACCACTTTGACTTCCTCTTTTTTGATGTTCTTTCACTGTTTCAAGCCTGATTGGCTTCTCAGAATCTCCCTCTATTCGAGCCTTGGGTCACTATCCCTTGATATGTCCTGTACCTACAGGGTTATTGCAGTAATGACAAGGCTACACGGTGCTTGGGAGCTGTGTTTGGGCACATATAGGGAAAATTTTGTATGGGTACAACAGGTATAAGGATGAAAATTTCAAAATTAATGAAGTTGTTCCTTTCTTTACCAGCCATTTGGTGATTCCATTTGCTTATCTACAAATGCATTGGAGAGAGATTTTAAGGATTGGAGCAACGAACGATCGGCTACTTTTGGGAGTGTTACTTGGCAAAGAATGGATCAAAATTTCAGTGTTGAGCTTGTTTTTGGGTTGCAGGTCAGTCACTTCACTTTTTGGTTTGCTCTCATTCAAGGAAGTTAGCACTTTCTTCTTTGTCAAGGAAGTAATAGATTTCAATTGGAGATTGCTTGGAGGTGTTTCCCAGCCACTTTTGAGTTATTTTGATGCAACATTGTTTTTCACGCATGCTTATACTTGGGAAATTCATTGGTGTTGCTATTGTCCTTTGCGTAGAGCACTAAAATTAGATTGTACTTCACTGATTTCAGTTTTAAGCAGCAGACATTATTGTTTACTTCAGACCTTCCTAACTCAAAGAGTTCATCTTATGAAGGTTTGTGACGTAAACTTTGATAGTTTACTCTTGGTGTGGGTTTGGGACAGCGAACTTCTGCATGCTTTGGTTCATCAGTCACTGACCCTTGGAGTTGGAATAGTAAATGTTTTCGCTAGTCTTCTTGGTTGTATCAAATTCGCACAGAGGAGACATGTTACATCCATATGGAGTTATGTTGGTGAGTTTGTTGAACTCTTGCAAAGGATTGCTTTCCTTTTTGCAAGAAGATTGGAGGAATTCGCACCTGCAGTAATGACTTTCCATGGCATCTTGAGGAGGTATATTGACGAGTATCGTTTTGGGTTGAGTAGATATTTCTTCCAGTTGCCTAGGATCATGTTAGGTATAGGGATTGCAGCTATGGACCTTACTAGGATGCTTCAGTGGGAGATGTTTCATGGTATGGGTTTCAGCCCTTATAGGTGTCTCAACTTGGGATTTGACGATGATTACCTTCCTAGGTTCCAAGAGAGGAGAGTGTTGTTGTGGCACAATGTTTTTACAGTTTTTATCAGAGTGGCGCAACGTCCGCGTGGTGGTTCTATTTTGAGATTGACTTGGGACCCGGAGATCATTTTTGGTTTCAGTTTGGCTCAGTCTGATGATTGTAGGGTTGTATTGGCATTTCCTAAGCACAAGCAATCTTTGGGGAGGGCGGACTGTAATGTCCCCATTTTTAGGTTCTCTTACATTGCAGTTGGCACTGACCTTCTAGGTGTGTGTCAGCGTTATCAGAAGAGTTATTTGATGTTTCTAGTGAGCTCAAGTAATCTGGAGGACTCATATGCCACTTTCAGATGTGATTTCCTTTAATTTTCCAACTCCCCATATGGTCTCCAAGATTCTTGGAGGGAGCATCTATTTTTAGTAAGTCACCTGCTTGGGTCCATTTATCATCTTTCATCATCGAGATCACTCCTACGCAGTCAGTTTTCAGTTTCGATGTTTTTCGGCCATTTCTGCTAATTGGATGTAATATTGAGCTATATTTAAATTAATTTTACAAAGGTTGCCATTTTAATTAAAATATTTAATCGGGCACCTCAATATTATAGCTCCTTGGAAAGAGAAGGAAAATATTTAAATGATGAGATGCTTAAAAGTGACTTTAAGTGCTGGAAATGTTTTAAAAGTAAAATAAATCACTTTCTGGAGTTAAAAGACTTAATAAATTCATAAAGTGATTTTAAAAGGGAGTTTCTGGAAAGTTCCCTAAACTGCTTATAAAGGGGGGATTGAGAGCTCATTGGGATTATGCAATGTATTTTATTTCTATGATTGAAACCCTAATGGTTCTGGAGATCGAAATTGGTTCATCTCAACCTTCTTGAGGACGAAAACCATCTTGGAGAAGATCAACTCAGATAGTGAAAGACCCTCCCATGTTGATTGCAGGTAAACTTATTCAAAGTTTACGCATTGTGCTTCATTGCAGGATTTTGGTACTGAGCAGAAGGATCTAGTGAAGATCCAATTTATCAAAGATTTGAGACATGATAAATTTGTTTGATGGATTAGCGATTTAGGGATAAGAGGAATGGAAGCTATAGAAATATTTTATTTGAGTTTGTATATTGTGTGCTCTCTATTTTCCTTGGGCCGCTATTCCTCTTGGGCTGCGTTGGATATTTCTTGTTGGCCGCTCCTCTCCTAATATCACGTGATGCATTCCTTCTCTAAGGCGAGAGTCTAAAGGCATTTTTGGAGGGTGATTCTAGTTGTTGCAGGGTCGTGGAGGGAAATACTCCATTTTTTGTTGTTGTGTTGGAGTTTGAGGGGCCACGTGAGCATCTTGGAGCTGGCTGCCTCCCATATTATGTGCGTAGAGTCTTTCCTTATTGGTACGTAGCACTAGTGGGGTGTATCAACCCTTGTTTGGCCAGTGTGTAGCTACAGCAGCAAGCATATGTTGGTTGGCAGTGTTTGATGGGGTTGACAGACAGTAACTATAAAATAAACAGCTACAACACTGTTGTTGAGAGTTGTATCTACTAGCATCTGCATAACAGCAGTCCATTAGCATTGTGGACATTATTATTATACCTTGTATCTCAGTTGATATACTCTTAATATTGTACAACAAACACTTCTATTGCAGATCAATAAAGTATTGCTGGGATTGAGGTCAGAATGACTTTCACTTGTTACTTTCCTTTCATGCGACATGTTAGGTAAAAGCTCTATAATGATTATATGCATTGTTGAGTTATTTCTTGAGCAAATATTGTTCAAATCTGCATATTGCATGATCCCAAGCACAAATACATTGAAACACATAAAACAACATCAGAACTTCAAACAGGAAAGTGTTTAACGAAATGCCTACATGTTATACGTCAGTAAACTTTCTAGGTGTTTGAGAAAAAATTATTCAAACTAGGGTGGGAAACTACAACTCCCCTAGATGGAGCCATTTGATCCAAGCATATTGCTGCCATAATTCCTCAAATAACCTTCCACCCACTTGTTTACAATTTTTGTTTGTCCATTTGTTTGTGAGTGGTAACTAGCATTGGGAGTTAACTCTATTCTTGCGAAACGGAAAAACTCCTACCACAAGATATTGAGGAACCAGCTATCCCTTACGCTCACTATATAGACTGAAAATTTCACTGAATAATAAATCAGCTACCTATTATGCCTTATATTCTGTAGATATTGCAAAGAAATGTGCAAATCTAGTGAGTCTATCTACCACAATGAATATACAATCCTTATTATGTAACTTGTTGCACCCAATCCAAAACTGGATTGTGCTGACAAAAATCTTTGTCATATATCGTCAAGTCGAAATTCATTCTTTGACTAAATTGTAAATGTTCATGCATCGTAAAAATAAAATTGTTAAAATCTGATGTTTCATCTTGGCAATTGTCTGGTGTTCATGTTTCTCAGTCTTGAGTTATCATAAAACGTTTAGTTTTTGTGTTCACATATATAATTTATCAAGGTTTGTCTTGTCGGAATCTAAGTCGTCAAATTTTTATGGTGTTCATTTGGCAGTAATTTTAATTTTAATTATAAATTTTTAATGATTCTTAAAATTAAAATTTTTTTAATCTTAAAACTAATTTAAAAATCATAAAAATCAAGAAGAAAAATTAAAAAGAAAAAAGAAATACAAACTTCAATATAGGCGTGAGCTTTGTAAAAAGCACGTGCCATACTAAAGGTTGCAAATTGAAAGGAGGTGTCCCATATAAAGGCTACACACCTTTATAAAGAAGGAAGGCAAATTTGTACAAAGAAGTCAATGCACAAAAATAAAGTCAAATACAAAGGCGCTTCCTCAACACTTCATACATGCCTTTACTAAGAAATAATAAACTCAAAGACTACAAACAAAAGCGCCAATTGGAGAAATCAAATGCGCGTTTATAAAGAAGATGCAGCCTTCAAAGAATCTGCACTTTCAAATGCATACCCAAGCTCATGCAAGGAGGAGGTGGCAAGGAAGAAAGTCGTGTGTAAGGAGTTTCATGCGTGCCAATCAGAAGAAGAGTTCTTATACATGCCAAGTCATGTGCCCAGGTCAACGCTCCCACATCAGCAAAAGACCAGTCAACATATAAAGCAGAGACGCCTATATCAATTATTCAATGTGCTAAGACTCATTCTCATGCATCCATTCCAAGCACTCCAAGCCAAAAAGCAAAACAAAAGCAGATACCAAAAGAAAAGCACCTAAAATAGTATTCAAACATGCTGAGACATAGGAAGTGGGCTTTATCCAGCATCAATGCGCCTCCCTCACACCTCAAAGCACTCCAAATCAACAACAAAGGCACCAATCAGCAAAAGTGAGAGTCTGTGCCACACCACAAAGACAATACAAAAGAAAATATCCTTCATGCACCTGACACGCCTTCCTCATGTGCCAACAATCTACAACCGTCACAAAACAAGAGATTAAAACACCTTGATAAGGAATTCAACACGTCTATTCAAGAAAAAGGTTAGCCACCTCATCAAAGGAAGTCACTAAACCTTTAAAAATCCATACACTTTCGAAGCTACCTCTCACAAAGTGCCATCTTATGCAAAAGAAAAAATGTCAACAGAAATCAATCGATAAAAAGTATGGGCATTCATCAGCATCCTCACGCCAGCTTAAAGATTAAGCACCTAAACATCAAAGATGAGTCCGCTAACAAAAGCAATATCCACTTAGTGGCCAATATCAAAAGATTTCTATCTCAACTACAAGTTAAGAGCAAACGTCGAAATAAGAATCCATTCACAAAGGTCGCCCAGCATAATTCATATGCTTTTAAAGATTTGAGTAACCAAGATTCCTTGCCAAAATGAATTTTCAGCGCTTTGTCAAAAAGTTTGCCAGATTTCGTTGGACAATTCATCAAATTCATCACCAAAGTCAACCAGAGCCACATGCCAAGAAATTCTATTTTTAGCCCACGCTAAAAATAGATTGTCAGCGTATTCAAAAATTCACTAATTTTAACATTTGTTATTTTTAGCATCGACTGCAATTGACTTTTGTTTCAAATGACATACAACAAATGTGAGCACAGAGTGTCAATCTATTTAACCAGAGGTTGCATGTTTTGTTCATCAATTGAACTAACAATTGCATAGTTTTTAGTTTGAGTCTTAGTGGAGCAGATAATTGTAATAAAGTTTGCATGTCATGCAAACACCAATCAGCTAGAATTAGGAGTTCAATTGTTATTTTAATTTATTTTTATGCAAGAGCTTTGTAAACAATATAAATTAGTGCTTTTGCACATAGATGACGAAGAGTAATTATTCATTATTCATCATCAGAGTAGGATTTTATTCTTTAGTATTCAAATATCAGTGTTGTATTATGATCAGTCAATCAATAAAGAACAATGGCAATTATCATGCCTACAATATGTTGAAGTTGTTGTTCGTCGTATATTCATATGATTGTGATTTTGTTACTTGTCCAATAGATTTCATTATGCCTATCTTGCTTCTAAGTATCTATTGGAATGTGTTGTTATTAGTGCTAAGGTTAAGTCAGTTCAATAAATCTGTGAACCCTCTTATGCATGATTTAAGCATATCATTTGTGATTAAATGATTATATGTTAATCCATTCAATCCAATCTATGTGTACTTGCCTTGTTCAACCTCTGAATTTAGCTGAATAACACAAGTGTATAAATGTAGATCTTCATTCAAGTCAAAAATACAAAATCTTTGCCTTGCGATTGAAAGTGCATTTCCGCCTTTTGCACGTCGCAAACCCAAAAAACAAAAGTACAATTTCATGTTTTATTTAGCACGAACATGAAACACCTCTGAAAACACTGTAAAGTTGTAATGTCCCCTTTTTGGGATTACCCTAAATTTTGCCCTAGAATCACAAGTTAGGGTTACAACTTACCAATCAAATGTTGTAAGCAAGATAAATCCTAGTTTATGTAATGTCCCTAATAAGAATTATACTAATTTTGTCCTAAACTATCAACTTTCCAAGCAAACAATGGGTTTAGTGAGTACCTTGGCCTGACTTAATCCCTACAAACAAGTTAGAGATCTTAAACATCAGTAAGTCCATAGTAAATTAGTTAACTCGATTAAACCTTACTTTGGGATTCTCAATCATGGGGAAGCATGGAAGTGACTCGATGGGGTGTCTTCATCCTTATGTGGCGCAAGCCATTCATATAAGGTGCCCTCGATCTAATGTGGCGCATGCCATTCATAAGAGATCGCCTCGGCCTCATGTGGTAGATGCCATTCATATGAGGTCGCCACAGACTCATGTGGCGCATGCCATTCATATGAAGTCCGTTATCCACTCATCTTGCGATCTTTCCCATTTCCCATGATTGATCTCCTTGTATTGTTACGTGATAGGAGAGAGGTTACGAAGGGTGTCCTAGTAGCCACTCTCTAGGCCCAAAGGCAATACCCTTTTACTAAAAGGCAGAACCCCTTTGACCCATGTGGGCTCATTGCATCCCCCCCCGGGTGGCGTACCTCAAAGAGAGCCCTCTCGACGTCCCCTTTGCAATTATCCCTTCTCCATCATGGTGAAGGTGTGTGCAAAATGAACTAATCAGCAATAATAATTTATGAATATGCTATCATATGATAATAACAAGCATAATCATTAACCATATTGACATTATACTCCCATATGAGTATCCTACCACAAATAGATTAATCGATCATTTCTCAATTTGATGTATTTTCTATATATCTTGATTGCAGATCGCTATATATCATCCTCTCTTGATTCGTGGTTTTATGCTTAATCATATATAATCAGAACTATATTTTTATTCCAAAATATAGATATATATTCTAAACTCAGAAGAAATATATTTTATTCCTTGATACTCCACCCTCCACATCTCTCACCAAACTGAATTTATACCTTATGTTGCTTGTGAAGGGAGGCCTCCCTTTAAAAGGTGATGCCCCTTCACTTGTAATCGCAGCCTTATGATTACTACTTCTTTATTCTAATCTTAACAGCTGCCTATCTATATCAGCCGCTGCCTTTGAATTAGTTGAAAAGTAATAATGATCGCTGCCTTTACAAATCACAGCTCAATCCTTTGATCGCATATTGGTCGGCCCTTACTCGACGTGAGAGGTATCTGTCGGCCTCTATGGGGTCCGCCAATATATTTTATTCATTTATAATATTTATAATATTTGATTTATAACATTTAATAATAATTAATTTATAATATTTAATTTATAGTATTTTATTTAAGTATATTAAATTATAGTATTTAATTTAAATATATTTGATTTGTAATATTAATTTAAGTATATTCTATTTAATTTAAATATACTTAATTTCTATTATGTAAATATATTCAATTTATAATATTTAATTTAAATATAATCAATTTACGATTTATAGATATAATAATAGATTTTAATGTCATTCATATCTTTAATTTGAATGAGTAATACATAATCAATTCATTTATAAATCATTAGTATAGGGATAGAACAAAAGTCTATAAATTGCAAGTTCATATTGTACAGTTTTAAGTTAGTTTTATTTTACAAGGAGCTTCCCGTGCTAATTTGAAGAGTGGTTTTATTGCACTGCGTTACACCGAAAGATGAGAAATAAAACGCTAACAAACCTTTGGGAGACATGTAATGAAGTCCATAGAAATACTCTCCCATTTGTGATTTGGAATTGGAAGGTACTACAATAGACCAGCTGAAAGTTCTTGTTTTGTTTTATTTTGTTGACAAGTAACATACTCCCTGACATGCTTAAGGACATTTCTTTTGGTCCTTTCCATGAAAATCTTTCCCTAAGTTGTTTGTAGGTTTTAACGGCCCTACGTGAGCTGCCAAGGGTGTATAATGTATTGCTCTCAGTATTTTAATTTCTATCTTAGACTCTGGGATTAGACAATCTTTATCCTTATAAAGGATAAGAGCATTTGTTACTTTGTACCTATCATCATATAACATCTCCTTAGGGAAAGCCATCATTTGGGAACATGTTCGACACCTAGTGTCATGGAACGCCATCAATGAACATCGTCAGATATCAAGGGTTCAGGACACAATAGGACAGGTTGGTCGGGGCAGGCGAGCAAGTTGGTACAGGACAAAACAGAACAAGACGAGTCAGTCGGGTTGGGATGGGACAAGACGAGCTAGGATAGGACAGGTGGAAACAGGTCGGGTCGGGCTAAATTCTGTCGACACCTTGTCAGTTTGAATTTTCCAGAAACCTCGTTAGACCGAATTTTGTGGAAACCCCGCCAAATAGAATTCTACAGAAACCTTGCTAGGCCAAACTTTGTCGAAGCCCCATTTAAATTCTATGCAAGCCAAGACCACTCAAATGGGATGGAACGAGAAATAAGTCACCCGAGTTGACCAAGTACCCCAGTTGCCAATGTCAAAACACTTGGGCTTGGTTTAGGCCAAAACCCCTTTCACTTACGACGTTCCACAACCTTGGGCCCTAACCATTTTCCCAAATGATGGCTTTCTTTGGGTCACCCAAGTTGGCCACATACCCCAAGTCACGCAAGTCGCCCCGAGCTCATCGAACCCCCAATAACCGAGGACGTTCATTGATGGCATTTCACAACACTAGGCCTCGAGCATGTTCCCAAATGATGGCTTTCGCCAAGTCGCACAAGTCAACTTAGTGCCCCACTTTGTCAGTATAACATCCCCTTTAAAAGTCATTTTGTGACTCCCATAATGCTCCCTCAAAAACTGTCATAATTGAATGGAAATTGCCATACCCCCTCTTTATGGAAAATCATGCTTGAAAACAAGATGCTAAGAATTAAATATTATTTTATTTGTTATGCCAATTTTCCCCAAATCATAACCCCCTTAAAAAATTTATTTCTCTAGCCAATTGGGAAAAACTAAAGGGATGGGCTTTTGGGTTGCTGCATAGCAAATTAATGGAAAGGGAACACTACACAAAGAAACACTACAAAAAGGAACTTTGTATCGTACTATAATAGAGTTATAAGTAACAAAATCTATTCAGATTTGTTTTCCCTTCATTGTATAACAAAAAGCATACTTAAGACGGTTTTGCATAATTATCGAATATATATGACCAGGGAAATGGTTGAAATATTGTCATTGATGTCAAAGGCGTATGGAAGAGATTATTGATTGTTGTCATTGATGTCAAAGGAAGAATGAAGAGATTGTTGCATTTTGTCATTGATGTGAAAGGTTGGAGGAAATCGATAAAGGCCAAAGGCCACCATATCGTCATCATCTAATTAGATCCCTTGGCCGACTATGAGAAGCAAAGGCAGTAATAAGTCTATGAGAAGTAAAGGCAGTCATAAAGAAATCAGAATTAATTAAAATAAATAAGAGGTTGATATGGCCAACTCCCCTCTTTGAAATGGCGCCTTCATTCAAGGCTGACTCCTCTTTAAGTGATAAAGTTAATGAATATGGGTGATCAAGTTTAAATTAAAGATTTCAATTTGTCTATTTAAATAGGCCAACTTTGTTTTATAAAGCGCCAAAGTTAAGTTTAAAATAAAACAAACAATTTTGTTTTATGTGCCCAACTCATGGCAGCACTCCTATAATAAGACAAAACGTCTCATTCAAATAAATAGATGGATAGGTGCGATTTGGAGTAGTGTGTTAATGAAGAGTTGCATGTTTAAGAAAGAGTCACATCTATTCATGAAGTTGCCCTTCTTCATGAAGGTATAAAAGAAGAGTAAATTGTGAATTAAAAAAAAATACAATGTAAACCATTTGAGTATTTAGGAGATCTAAAGAGGAATATATGCAGAGTTAAAGGCAGTTTATGACAGCAGATTTGTGAAGAAAGAACATCATGTTATAGTGATCAGATTTGTGAGGGGAAGGATATACATAATTTGAGAGCAGATTTGTAAGTGAAATTAGAGCAGACCTTAAGGCAGAAGTATAAAGGAAAGCATTGCATTCTTTGAGTAGATGTGTGAAAGAAGGCATTGCAATAGTTGTGATCAGTCTTGTGAAAGAAGACATTACATTATTTGAATCAGATTTGTGAAGAAAGGATAGTGCATGAGTTTGGATCAGATTTGTGAAGGAAAGACATACATCATTCAAAATCAGAAGTTGTGATCAGATTTGTGAGCAAGGGAAAACAATATCATGCATTGAAGAATTTGGAGGTTGGTGCCTATCAAATAAGAGATTGGTGTTTCTTAGTGAGTTGGTGCTCAGTTGTGGGGATTGGTGTTTCCAATGGGTTGGTGCCTACAAATTCTACAAGCGGGGATTGGAACCCTTAGCTTCACCAAATGTTTCAATTGGTATTTCAATGGCACAAAGCACTTCTTTTCACTGCTCAATATAAAAGCTCGCAAGTCATACCCACTCGACCAAATTCAAAACACCATACCTACAGAAATTCTACAAGCTTGAAAATATTATTTCGGGGCTCAACATCTGTGCTAACAAGTTGACTTTGAATAGTATCTAATGCAAGAGTCTTTCTCATATTACTGTCTTAAACAAATTTCAAGGATATGATAGAAAGTAGCATGAATTGTATCAACAGGCTGCAGGGAAGTATCTCAGACTAACAAATCTCAAATTCTATAATGACACCTCATTTTATGCAGAGAACATTAGAAATTGAACACAGATCCCTGAGAAATGAACTTCCATTTATTGTGAAACTTAAGAGAAAACGAAAGAATGTTCATGTCCCAATGACCAAAAGTAGCTCAATGAAACCAGGAGAGACCAAATACAGTCCCTGAAAGATTTTAATAATCTCTGATCCATGTTTCCTCAATTTGATCAAGACCCAGGGAAGCTTTCCTTTAAACAAAAGCAAATTTATAACCCAGTAAAGTTACTACCAATGGAGCTATATTTTATCACTGAAAAGGATATACTAGCCCCTAGATAAAAACTGAAAAATCTACATACACAGTATTATCAAAAACATTTTCCTAAGACAAGAATGGTCTGTTTAATGCACAATGTAGACAAAATTATACAGAGAATAACAAGTCACCACAACTGTGCCTTTACTTTTTTACTGTTATTAAGTTTAATTGGTTAGAGTCTAAACTTACGCTTCAATCCTTGAATTTCCTTCCACATAAAATTAAATGTGAAAATGCCTTTATCCTTCTGAATATCAGAAACCTGTGTCAGACGTGAAGGATAAAATGATGAATCTGAGAGCACATTTGTGCTAGCGGTTAGATCTGGGGATTCTCTGCAAATAGCAACACCATCTTTTGTCATTTGTACTGAGCAGTCAATATAGTCAGCACCATCTTTAATAGCTCCCTGATAAGCAAGATCTGTACAACCTGGGAAATCCCCACTTGCTCCATTGTATGTTATGATGAGTGGCCTTCCTAGAAGCAGCAATAGCAACATAGATCAGAGTTGAAACATACCTAACCTCTATTTTTCCCTCTCTCGAAAGCATCAGAAAGAGATTTGAAAGTTGAGATTAACATTGCACCTTTGGATGATATATTTTTCTTGTTGTGAGCATAGCAAGCTGCATCAGAAAATAACAAATGCATAAAATTAAGGTTAACATAAACAGAAATGTCAATAAAACAATACATTACTCTACATTTAATAGGACAGCTTTAGCAAGGCAATGTTAATTATCCATCAGACCTTCAGGTTCAATTACCAGGTCATTATTTTGGCTGAGTTCTGTCATCATTGATGAAATCATAAACAACCTAGCAACAAAAAATACATAAAACAAAAGGAGAGAAACTTTGGTAATTTACCACTGTTCATGGATGGATACAGCAAGGTCTGCAATAGTTAGGGTTAGCTGCAGAAGCTAACAACTAACACTAAAAGCTATACCCATTCTCCAAGTAAATGATAGAGATGACATTTTATTAAACAGTGCCAGGAGTTAATTTTACATACATCTTAAAGGACCTCTCCTGTTGGTCGAGTGGTTTGCTGTCACTCACCTCTAAAGGCCCTAAAGCATTTATGTGTTTGATCTTTAGGTCAAGGTCTTCCTTCTCCCAATAAGCATGCTGCATGACTACATGGGTGTTTTAATTGTTGCTGCCACAAGATCATAACAAGCTTATATACGCCTATTACTAGTAAAAGTACCACCATCAACAAGAAATTTGAAAATACATTCCTTTAATTTAGTCTATACAATATCAGACCAGCGAATGCACTGGCCAACACAGTGCACACAGACAATTTGATCACTCAAATTTTCATCTACCAATAATGAATAATTACAATGTATCTCAGCAAATTTAGTTTTCCTTTCAAAGTCTGTTTTCTGTCTACTTGCAAATACTAAAAAGCACGGGGTTGTAAATTCCTGATTTATGGGCATTTCCATTGATTGCATCCACTCACTATTAGTTTACTGCATTTGGTAAACTGTGAGGCTTTGGTTCAAGTTTTTCTGAAGAACTGACCATCCAAAGCACTATATTTCCCTAGTAGAATTTTCATAATAAGCTCTTTACTACTACTCTACAGTAGTATCTTTACTACTCATACAAGAGATGAAAAAAGATTCTACATCGATCTAATGAGTGAGGTGATTGCAAGGAAGAGAAATAAGAACGCTTGTTACTTCAATAAGACCATATCCCAATAGATTGACTGGTCATAGAAAACAAATTATTACCTTGTACCAAGGCATTTCAAGCATGTGCTATAACATTATTTGACACCCCCCTCCCATGCTCACTAAAAAGTTTGTTCGTAGAGCAAGTTTTCCCATATTGAGGGGGGTTATTAAATTGCTTGACAGAAAGTGGCGAGTTGAAGATTAAGAGGCAATTAAACAGTAAAGTCAAAGTAAGCACATAGAAGAGCATACTAGGAAGTGTAATATTGAAATGTGCCTTGATAGGGTTGAGTGAAACTTTGCAAGGATTAGCAGGATAGGTATTTTGCAGATGTCAGTTGAATGATATAGTAGAATATGATTACTCACTTTACGATGTGTATGCTCAAAGAATGTTGATGGGCCTAAGATCAATCATCACGTCCCCTTGATAAAGTAATGAGACATTTGGATGGTAAAAAGTAAAAACAATATGTAGAAAACTGTGCTAAACGAAAAGTAATGATAAATGCTCTTCGCCCACTATGCCTTTGCATACCTGCTTGCTAGTGACCAGGTTTGAACAAGGGCCTCATTTGATGTCTTGAACCATAAAGACACCATGGATTAACCATCTACCTAATGGACTCTTTCCTTGCTATAGTTGTATCCTACCCTCCCCTTTCCTTCCAACCAATGTTGCATGGACACAAATATGGTATCCGATACGTATACAGCTATTTTTCAAGAGCCCCTAATATGGATACGGCTAGATATAGCGCGCACAGACACACATACAAATATATGTCTATGTTAACGGTATATTATACTTCTTATGTTTTAGTTATAGTCAGTTGTGATTGGTGACTAGTTATCTCCCAACGCGTATTGTCATTGGCAACGGTTGGCCATCCAGGCAACCGTCTGCCGCCTATATATACTTTTCATTTCATTGTATCAAGAGTTCAGTTTTGGGTGTGATTTGTATTCTAAATCAATATATCTATGGGATCTATTGTGCCATTTCAATGAATATTTTCTTATAATGGTATTTTATTCTCAGTTCATATATTTTGTTTACTCTGTATAAATTATCTAGACTCATTAGGCAACAAACATTTTGGCATCATTGCCAATTTGGAGTCGGGTTAAGGATGATGAGTTGATCGTCGATAACAAATTAAATAACCATTGACAAGTAGAAGAGCCGATGACTATGGCATCATAATGGGTCAGCCTATTGAATTGACCGAAGAACCACGACCCACAAAAGAAATAGAAGAAATAGAAGAGGAGATAGAAGAGGAGCATGCAGAAAGTGATGGAGAAGATAACGAACGAGAAGAAAATGACTGAGAAGATGATCTAACACAAGACTTGGTGTACCTGTGGAGCCTAGCAGTAACACAGTACATGAGGTATGAAGCCAACCATAGAAACATTCCGGATGAAATAATTGCAGAAAATCTAGAAGTTAATAGTAAGGTTGATAACCTTCTCACACGCATGCCCAAGCTCTTGGCAAGAAATTTTCTAATTCTCCAACACCTACATGAAGAGAGAGATAGGGAGCAGGGTCAAGAGCAGATATTGCAAAGAAATGAAGAACGCATGAAACGAGAAGAGGAGCGCAATGCTAACCGACGTCATACACCTTACAATTAATGCCATTATAGCAAAACAAATACAGACAACAAGATCACAGTCAAGAAACACCACAATACCAAGCACGAAGATCACTAACAATACATCAGAGTGAAAGAAGAAAGCAATTGAAAAAAATAAGCCAAGAAACAAAAGGATTTCTATGAGAAAGCAAAAGCCCACCGTGAAAGAAATAGGAGTGTTAGTAAGAGTCGTAGTTCAAAGGAAAAGAGAACTCCTCAAGAAAAGGAGTGGCAGGAAATAGCAAAGAAAGAGTGGGAAGAAATAACAAGGCAGTTGCCACTCCCGGACGAAACAAAAGAGGATCTTGCCGACCAAGTGGCAAACTCGAACACAATTCTCATCAATTGCAAGTGGAAAGACCAACCATGGCAAGACCCACTCTCAGAAATAAATGAAGATATCACCCGACAAGTTAAAGAGTTAAGCATCAGTGAGCAAGAGCCTACTACTCCGAGAATAGAGGAGCACAGGTAAAACCCTATGGGCAACAAGGGTGTGAGGTTTGTTGAGGGAGAAGTCAAGGACACCTACGTGGCCAAGAGTGCACGGATAGCACCGGGGCGTACAGGTCAAAACTCTCCGACGACCAGAAACCGAATATTAAAGTTGTGCCAAGGGAAGATGGTGACTCCACCTGGAAGTCCGAGTATGGAGAGGCAGAAACTGCTGAAGTTCCTCACAAATGAATCGGAGGATCCAATTCGGCACTACAAAACTTGTGAAACGATATGAGTAGCCAACGGGCAAGACGATAGGTCCTATTGGTTGAGATCATTTCCAGCGGGATAGCAATAGACTGCTATATCGAACTTGAGGCTGGATCAAAAAGCAATTGGGATGCATTGAAAAAGGCATTTCAAGAGCAATTCAAACTTCTCAGCGATGATAATGAAATTGTGGCAAAGATCTATAATACAAAGCAAGGCAAGCATGAGAACGTACGAGCCTACAAACGGAGGTAGAAAAAATCCTGGTAAAATTGGAGAAGGAACCTATTGATGGGTTAAAGAAGTGTTGGTTCATTGAGGGTTTGATTCGCTCACTCATAAAGAAGATGAAAATTGTACCACCATCGTCATACGCCGAGGCTTATATCCAGGCGATGGACATCGAAAGCAAAGATAAAATGTCCACCCGAGGAAAGAACAAGGATGACAACGAAAGTTCGGAAGACAATAACGACGAGGAATCTAAAACAGTGCAAACACTAATAAAGGATATGATAAGGATGATGGAGTTTAAAGCCGAGAAGGAAACTAGTAAAGAGAGCAAAGAACTCTAGTGCACAAAATGTAGTAATGAAGGCCATGTAAAAGCATATTGCCCGAAAAAATTGTCCTATCATATATGCCAAACAATGGGCCATTCCATCAAAGAGTGCCCGTACAACTTAAAAACAAGGACAACTCAAGTGCTCTACACGCAGGACGAACAATCTACCACACAGCCAAAACAGAACAACTAGAATGCATCTCTAGCCAGCTACCGGAATAATCGAAGAGGCAACAACATATACAATAACAACGGTGCGGAGAGAAGCCACAATCAGTACGATGCAAAAAGGATAATTGATGATCCAGTGCCATCAGTGTAATGAATGGTGGCATTTTGCGAGGGAATGCCAGAGTAATAACCAGAACAAAGTAAATGCACTGTGCAAGTGGGGTGGGCCCCGTGACCATGAGGATAATGACAGCCCAAAGCAAAAAGGTACAATCAATTTCATCAACATGAAAGAAGAAAATGAAGTTTTTGCAGTCACCCGAGCATAAGCAAAGAAGTCAAATTATCTCGATCCCCGAACGGAGTAGAGACTCCAAGATGCCAGGAAGGAAGTGGAGAATGCCATGGAAAAAGAATGGAGTATTTCAAGTCAGAAGGCAAGCACAACCACTCGGTCAAAATCCGACAAGAATATTGCAAGTCCGGTATTACAAACCACTATTCCAATAAGGATGGCTGAACTCCTGCAAAGCATGCGACAACTGAGAGTATCAATATCCAATGTGATGGAAGAAAAAGCAACTGAGAGTAAGCATAACGAGGATGTCATAATAGAGCCACACCAAGCGACGAGCAAGTCGTTGATCGTAACATACACCGTTAGATAGGGTTTTCTATGAGAAGTTTTTTGCCTGTCTGGATGTTGTTTAGTTTAGGGTTTTATGTGTATGTTTTGCATGTATATTTTTGCATTGAAAACATAGAATATAGTGCATATAAACAAAACCCAGAAAATCTAAAGCATACATAAACAAAATATCGAAAACCGGGATTCTATTATGCCAAAATATAAATTATAAGTACATACCCATTCGCCAGTTTACAACTTCAAACTTTGTTGTGCATGGACTAGCTAGGCAATGGCAATGAAATCACCTCTGGAATGCTCAACAGTGAAGGTTGTCAAGCATACAATAGCATCATAGCATTATGCAACCCTACACGCCATGACTAAGAGGGATAGAAGCTGCAAATTGAATGTCAAACACTCCAGCCAACCCATGCCTCTCTTGCTGCTGCTATACGGCCACAAAGGAGTGACAAATCTACCAAACTCGAATGTAAACCCCCCATAACTGCCACTGTTCTGATCTGCAGGTGTTGACAACCCTATGGCGACCTCAAAGGAGCAGAAACAAACACCAAACAACCCACAATAACCTCTTTAAATGGTACAGCCAGTCTCAACAGTGGTACGGCCGGCAAAGGAACTATATGGCCCAACTAGGAATGCAATCTCAGTCCAAAACCCAACTTAAATCTGCATAGTATCTCCGTTCTCAGCTGTATCACAAATCAGCATAGAAGACTACCCGATATTTGCCCAAATCTCGACCAAAATGAATCAAATGAAAGCTCAAATGAAGCTCCTGAATGAAGCCTCCACTATTCCTTCCTGATGTGGTCTTTCACACACGAAGAAGGGGACTTTGTAGAGGATTTCGTCTCAGCAAAGTCTCGTTCAAACCCTCAAAGCTTTCAAAGCTCCAACAATGCACGACAACATCAAAAATCAAGTGAGTGAATAATGCAAATGAAACTCATTCTTTTCTTTTTATCCTCTGCACTTTCCAACGCCCCAAAAAGGGGAATATATTTTATTATTTTATATTTTAAGACCCTTATTCCTCCATGAGGGGCGCCCATCTCGTAGAGAGGTAACTTTAAGTTATAACTTATATTAATAGAGTGAAAACACTTAATAACTTAAAGTCACTTAACCTTTGCAAGAATTATAAGTTAAATATTAAATTTAACTTATATATCGATAAATATATCTCTGGGCCCCTCAAAACCATAAACCATATGCTAGGCCCTCTGAACCTGCCCTACTATAAATAGCAAGCCGCTCAACACTACCCCGACTTGACTTACTATAAATAGTAGGTTCTAGCAAATTGGTCCAATTTGGCTCCCTATTCAATGTTATTAGCCTACGGGAGTCTGGTAATAGGCTAATCCCCACCAACTGACCAACTGGGCTAAATGGGGGATAGTACAGTCCGCCCTCCCCAAGATTGCTTGTCCTCAAGCAATCTCAACTCAGGATGCTAAACTATCTGCTCACTCTCCCATGTCGCATCCTCAACTAGCAAGTTCCTCCATTTTATCAGGTACTCCCTAATGATCCGCCTCCTTAGATTTCTTTCACGAGTGTCTACGATAGCCTCTGGAACCAATATTAACTTCCCCTCCTCATCCAATGGTGGAAGCTCAACTAAAGGAATCACATTGTGACCAAGTGCTTTCTTAAGCCTGGAAACATGGAACACATTATGCACTCGACTCTCTCCTAGCAGCTCGAGTTCATAAGCTAACTCTCCCACCCTCCTGCCTACTCTGAACGGACCATAGAACCTCAGTTTTAATTTTTCTGCTCCACTCTTTTTTAGAGTGGGCTGCCTGTAGGGTTGGAGCCTCAAGTACACCATGTCCCCAACCTCAAAGCTCCTCTCTACTCCGTGTTGATCAGCATAGAGCTTATGTTGATTCTGTGCTTGCTGCATGTTCTCCTTGAGTTCTTTCATTATGTCCTGGCTCTCCTGCAATAGGTCTTTTGCCTTCAACACTCTGTTGTCACCAAGTAGTAAATCTATGAAGCATGGGGCATCATAAACATACAAAGCCCTGAATGGGGTCATCCTGATCGACCTGTGATAAGTCGTGTTGTAGCAGTACTCCCCTAGGTGCAACCATCTGATCCAAGCCTTTTGTTGCCTCGATACATAATTTTGTAGATACCTTTCCACCCATTTGTTTACTATCTCTGTCTGATTGTCAGTCTGTAGGTGGTAACTAGTGCTGGGAGTTAACTCAGTGCCACACAACCTAAACAATTCCTGCCGAAACAAACTCAGGAACTTACTGTCCCTGTCACTCACTATGCCCTTGGGTATTCCATGAAGTCTGAATATCTCCCTGAAAAAGAGATCAGCCACCTGTACTGCTATATATGTCGCTGAAATGGCAAAGAAATGTGCAAACTTCGTTAGTCTGTCGACCACCACATAGATGAAATCCTTCCTCTAAACCTTAGGTAGCCCTGTAATGAAGTCCATGGAGATGTATTCTCATTTTTGGTTGGGAATCGGTAGTGGCTGCAATAAACTTGCTGGATAAGTATGTTCATTTTTATTTTGTTGACATATGGGACATTCACAAACATACTTAAGGACATCATTCTTAAGTCCTTTCCATGTAAATGTCTCCCGAATTTGTCTGTATGTTTTGAAAAACCCAGGATGGCCAGCCATGCATGTGTCATGGAAAGTCCTCAAAATTTTGTTCTTAAATTGAGAGTTAGGCACCAAAAATATTCTGTCCTTATATATAATCAGATCATTCACTATAGAATACCTGTCATCATCAGTAGTGCCCTCAATGACTCCTGCTACCCAAAAGTCCTTAGCATACTCTACTGAAATTGACTCTCTCCAATTAGCAGATATCTCTCCAAACAAACACAAGTGGGGCCTCATGGATAGGGCATCTGCAACCACATTCCACTTGCCCTTGACATACTCGGTGTCAAAATCATAGGCCTGGAGCCTACTGACCCACTTCTGTTATCAATCATTCAAATCCTTCTGGTTCATAAAATATTTAATGATGTTGTGATCTGTTTTTATGATGAACTTCCCACCAACTAGATAAGGCCTGAATTTGGGCATTGCATGCATTATGGCCAACATCTCTCGGTCGTACACCAAGTAACTCTTATCCACACCCCTAAGCTTCTTGCTCTCGAACGCAATTGGGTGTTTCTCCTGCATCAAAACTGCCCCTATCCCCTCTCCTAAGGCATCCCACTCCAATTTGAAAGGTTCGGAGAAGTCGGGGATGGCCAACACTGGGCAAGTATACATTAAGTGCTTGAAGTGGTCAAAGCACTGCTGAGCTGTATCTATCCACATAAAGGCTCCCTTTTTAGTCAAATATGTCAATGGTGCCGTTGTCTGAGAGAAGCCCTTAACAAACCTCCTATAAAATCCACACAACCCAAAGAACCCCTTAAGCTAAGTGAGGTTCGTCAATGGAGGCCATTCAATGATTGCTTTGATTTTCTCTGGATCAACTCTCACACTATCTGCACTGATAATATGACCCAGATATAATAGCTCTATCATGCCAAAGTTGCACTTGGACTCCTTGGCAAAGAGGGACTCACTCTCAAGGATACTCAGAACCTCCTCCAAATGTCTCATGTGCTCCACCCAAGTCCTGCTAAAGATCAAGTTGTAATCAAAGAAAATCAATACAAACTTCCTTAGTTGCTTACTGAAGATCTGATTCATACAACTCTGGAAGGTTGCAGGGGCGTTGGTCAACCCAAACGGCATCACTAAGAACTCGAAGTGGTCGTAGTGACATCTGAAATTTGTTTTTTCTATGTCCTCTTCCCTCAACCGTATTTGCCGGTACCTTGACCTCAAATCTATCTTAGAAAAATAACAAGCCCCGTGCAACTCATCTATACGGGGAATCAGATACCTGTTTTTTATGCTTTTTTTGTTCAAGGCTCTGTAGTCAATACACATCCTAATGGTTCCATCTTTCCTCTTAACCAACACTACCGTTGATGCAAAAAGGCTTTTGCTCGGTCGGATGTGTCCCACCGCTAATAGTTCCTCGATGGTCTTTTCTATCTCATCCTTGAGCCTCATAGGATGACGATAGGGTGTAAACATCACGGCTTAGTCCCATCATCGAGCTCGATGACATGCTCGATACCTCTGTCAGGTGGCACTCCTAGAGGTATACTACCAAACACTTTGTTGTGTTTGGTCAACAACTTTTGTATATCAGGATGATAATTGCCCTTAGGCTGTAGCAGAGACTCTAGCATAATAAGACACTCTGCTGCCCACTCTACCTGATCATGGCGTAACATTCTCTCAATCCTCTTGAGAGAGACTACTCATGGTCCTACATCTGATAATGCCCTGAGAACTATTTTCTTCCCATCAAACTCAAACTTCATCTCCATTTTCTTCAGGTTCATAGTGAACTCACCAAGTTTCATCATCCAATGCATGCCCAGTACCACATCTGTATCTCCTATGCCAAACAACATAGAAATCATCCTTAAGCTCGTATTCTCCCATTTGTATGGTCAACCCAGAAATCTTTCTGGTGCAAGTGAGTTTGAAGTCGTCAACTACCATTACTTTCAACCCTTCAAACTCCTCTACCTTAAGTCCTCGCTTAGCCACCAACCCCTCATCAACAAAATTATGTGTGGCACCTGTATCTATCAGGGTGATGATGCGCTGACTTCCAAGGACTCCTCTAACTCTAAAGGAACCAACTTTCTAGAAGCTATAAAGTTGTGCCAATGTCCCATCACTGTCACTGCTATGCTTTGAGGCACTCTCATCTCCACTATCTTCTCTGTCCGATAATTGGTCTGATGCCTCTAAATGTGACTCCTAAGCTGAATAGTACTCTATTAACTTTGCCTTTGCCTTATTAAGGCATCCGTGTGAAGGGTCCCATGGCTCATTGCAATGAAAGCAAAGTTTTTTCCTTCTGTATTCATTCAACTGATCATCATTTAACCGGTTTGTTTTCTCCTTGGGATGGTTTGTTTCCTTCTGAAAAGGTTTCCTATCTTTCTCCTTATCCTTCATGTATTGAAAACCCTTCGACTGAAATCTACTTCTGGAAGATGAGGATTCCATGTCTCTAGCCTTCTTCATTGCCTCATGGAGAGGAGGGTTGAGGGCCTTAATCCAGCCTTGCAATGGATCTGTAAGCCCATCAATAAACAAAACCAGGAATCTCCTCTCTGAGATATCTGTAACCAACATCGATAACTTCTAAAACTCAGAGATGTAACCTCAACTAAACCCCACTGCCCGAGCTGTGTCAACTCCTTAAACTGTAACTCGAGGTCTTTCTTGTCAAACTTGTCTATGAGACGACCTGTAAACTCTGCATATGAGGTAATCCGCTCATGTCCCAATGTGATCTTCCCATGGTGCCACCACTCATGGGCAATACCGTCCAAATAGAGAGCTGCATAAGTGATGGCCACCTCCTCTAGCATCGGACTGAGTTGTAGGATGCTATCAAGCTTCTGTACCCATGCTCTGGTTGTGGTCTTCCCCAAACCATCAAAGTAAGGTATGTTTAGTTTGTTGACCTTCTGCAACTCTATATTATGTTGTCTACCCCCTTTGGTTCTATGCTTCATCCACAAGTCTAAATACTCACGGAAAGACATCTCGGCCATCAACTCATCACTAGATGCATGCCAATCCCTGACTATCACATCTTGAAACATAGTGTCGATGAGTGAAGGTGGGTATGCCAAGCCTGTCATAAGCTATGTGATGAGTAACCTCCCTGCTATTCACAAATGCTTCACCCTTAGGTCTCCCGTTCTCATCATCCTTGTGCCTGTGTCTGTCAACACCATTGTTATTCTGATCACCATTATCCCTATTACCCTAGTTATTCCTGTTCCTGTTATTATTATTATTATTATTATTATTATTGTTGTTGTTGTTGTTGTTTCCAGGATTCCCGAAAACATAGTTAGCCATCATCTGAATCAGCTGATTAAAATTTTGTTGCATTTCTCTTTGCCCTCTACACAGATCGTTCAACATCTCATGGATGCTAGGTTCTTCTCTGTCTCTGTCACCATTTACCTCTGCGGGAACAATAACTATATCTGGTCCTAAAAAGGGTCTAAAACTGGTGGAACCTCACAATATAGTTGCGATATGTTCCGTCTGAGATAATACTGATGGGTTCCTGGCTGCATTACTTAACAAATGTTCTACATGTTCCAAATAACCACACAGGATGGCAAGATTCTACTGCTCTGATACCACTATAACATACACCGTTGGATAGGGTTTTTTGTGCCAAGTTTTTTGCCTTTTTGAATGCTGTTTGGTTTAGGGTTTTATGTGTATGTTTTGCATGTATGATTTTTGCACTGAAAGCATAGAATATAGTGCATATAAACAAAACCCAAAAAATCTAATCATATATAAACAAAATATCGAAGACCCAGATTGTAATATGCCAAAATATGAATTATGAGCACATATACATTTGCCAGTTTACAACTTCATACTTTGTTGTGCATGGACCAGCTACGCAATGGCAATAAAATCACCTCCGGGAGGCTCAATAGTGAAGGTTGTCAAGCATACAATAGCATCATAGAATTATGCAACCCTAGGCGCCACGACTAAGAGGGATAGAAGCTGCAAATTGAATGTCAAAGACTCCAGCCAACCCACGCCTCCCTTGCTGCTGCTGTACGGCCACAAAGGAGTGACAAATCTGCCAAACTCGAATGTAAACCCTCCCAAACTGCCACTGTTCTAATCTGCAGGTTTTGACAACCCTATGGTGACCTCAAAGGAGCAGAAACAAACACCAAACAACCCACAATAACCTCTTTAAATAGTACGACCAGTCTCAGCAGTGGTACGGCCAGCAAAGGAACTATACGGCCCAACTAGGAATGCAATCTCAGTCCAAAACCCAACTTAAATCTGCTTAGTATCTCTGCTCTCAGCTGTATCACAAATCAGCATAGAAGATTACTCGATATTTGCCCAAATCTCGACCAAAATGAATCAAATGAAAGCTCAAATGAAGCTCCTGAATGAAGCCTCCAATATTCCTTCTTGATGTGGTCTTTCACACACGAAGAAAGGGACTTTGCAGAGGTTTTCGTCTCAGAAAAGTCTCGTTCAAACCCTCAAAGCTTTCAAAGCTCCAACAATGCACGACAACATCAAAAATCAAGTGAGTGAATAATGCAAATGAAACTCATTCTTTTCTTTTTATCCTCCTCACTTCCCAACGCCCAAGAAACGAGAATATATTTTAGTATTTTATGTTTTAAGACCCTTATTCCTCCATGAGGGGCGCCCATCTCCTAGAGAGGTAACTTTAAGTTATAACTTACATTAATAAAGTGAAAACACTTAATAACTTAAAGTCACTTAACCTTTGCAAATATTATAAGTTAAATATTAAATTTAACTTATATATCGATAAATAATGCTCCGGGTCCCTCAAAACCATAAACCATATGCTAGGCCCTCTGAACCTGCCCTACTATAAATAGCAAGCCGCTCAACACTGCCCCAACCTAACTTACTATAAATAGTAAGTTCGAGCAAATTGGTCCAATTTGGCTCCCTATCCAATGTTATTAGCCTACGAGAGTCTGGTAATAGGCTAATCTCCACCAACTGACCAACTGGGCTAAATGGGGGACATTACATTGACCCAAGGCTACTGGCAATTAATATCGTAAAGAAATCAGTTGTAGTGCATATGGAAATTCTCGAAAGGAACCTAACAAGGACTATAGTTGACGAAGAATCTGGAGTGAATGTGTTGCCGGAAGGGACTTCGAAAAGCCTCGGGAACCCCACTTTCTAGCCACAAAACTTCCAGTTGGTAGGCGCCGACCAACACGGAATCAAAGCGCTGGGAGTGCTAATGGCTCAGAAGGTAAGGATCAGCACTCAGGAGTTTCTATTAAATTTTGTAGTCATTAGAACACATAATGCAACTTATGATGCATTACTCGGTCGAGGGTGGCTAATAGCTGCCAAGGCCGACCACAACTGGAAGAAAAATATCTTGTCAATAGAAAACAAAGGCAAGAAGTTTGTCATTGACCTTAAAACTCAAACCGTCAGCGAGGAAATGGCATTTAATTCTAACTCAAACGATGGGGAGACATCGACCAAGGGAGAAAGAGAACCCATGGAGCCTAATGATGAAGGTGTATTGAAACTACAAGAGTGCTCGAAAGACAAGACAAATTCATTCAATGGATTGTTCCATTGGCAAATGGAAGATTATGAATTCTTCCAACCTGAATGCAACATGATTCAAATAAGACAATTTGGTGAGAGTTCTCAGCCGATGAGTGAAACACTCGGCAACTCTCGACCGACTAGTGAAACACTCGGCAACCTTGTGACGGGTGAAACATTGTTGACGAGTAAAACACTCGATGGAGGGAAACCTCGGCTGGCAAGTGCTCAACCACTTGGCAAGAAAGAATCTGCATCAACGAGTGACAAATGGAAGGAAGATAATAACCAACCGAGAGTAGCTCATACTTTTCCAGTGGCATATGAGGAATACAAAGAAGGGGATATTGAAATAGGCAGTACGCCTGCACACAAATTTGAACCTGAAAAGATCATCATGTATGAGGAACCCTCAACGAGGAAGTCAATCTCGGAGAGGAAAGTAACCCTCAGGTGATATTGGTTGGAGATGACTGGGATCTAGTACTCAAAACAGTCACATTTAACATTTTCATGGAATACAAAGACGTGTTTGCTTGGACTTACAAGGACTTGAAAGGGATACCTCCGGAATTATGTGTCCATAGAATACCATTGATACCAAGAACACAACCAGTAAGGAAAAGACCGTACAAGATGAACAAGAACTATGCGGCCAAGGTTCGCGAGGAGATAGAGAAAATGTTGGAAGCAAGAATAATCTTCAAATTAGATACGGGCGAATGGGTCTCCCCGGTTGTCATCTCACTTAAAAAGGAAGGCAAACAAATTTGGATATGTGTTGATTTCAGGGGTCTCAATGCAATCATCATTAAGGATCCTTTTCCTATTCCATTTACGGATTCAATCCTAGAGGAGGTAGCCGGGCAGGAAATGTACTCGTTCCTAGATGGATTTTCTGGGTACAATCAAATCAGCATCGCCGAGGAAGATAAGTTGAAAATGACATTTTTAGTGGAAGATAAGGTATATCCATACAAAACCGAATGTTGTTCGGTCTATGCAATCCGCCAGCCACATTTCAGAGAATTATCCTCCACATATTCGATAAAATGTTGATGGGAAATTTTAAAGCATTTCTAGACGTTTGGTCAATCTACAATGACCAACAGACTCACTTGAAGGCTCTCACCGAGTGCATGAAGCATTGCAGATCCACACAATTGGCATTAAATCAGAAGAAGTGCTGCTTCATGCTGCCACAAGGGAAACTTCTTGGCCACATTGTATGCAAAGCAGGATTAAAAAGAGACCCAAACAAGAATCGGGTAATCGTACAGGTGGAAGCTCAGGGAGATGTCAGCAGGGTTAAATCATTCGTCGGCCATGTAGGGTACTTCAGAAGATTTATTAAGAATTTTGCCCAAGTATCATATCCTCTAGATATGCTGACAAGGAAAGGGGTACCATTTGTATGGGCAGATGAACAAGAGAGAGCATTCGAGAAGTCAAAGACAAGACTAATAAGTTCACCAATTCTAGCCTATCTAGACTGGGATAAAGAGTTCCATGTACATGTAGATGCTTCAAACTTTGCAATTGGAGCCACCTTGGCATAGGTGGGAACCCAAGGACTCGACCACCTGGTATTTTTTGCCAACCGATTGCTCTCGAAGGCTAAACAAAACTATAGTACGACTAAGAGGGAGGCACTCAAGCTGGTCTACTCAGTCCGATGCCCAAGAATGGGTGATCGGATGTGACACCTGCCAAAGGGTAGGAAAGCCATCGAAGAGGGACTATATGCCTCTGTCGCCATCACAACCCCAGGAGTTACTTGAGAGATGGGGACTTGATTTTATAGGGCCACTAAAAGTTAGCCAGTTGCATAGAGGCCAATACATAGTGGTAGCAACTCAATATTTAACCAAGTGGGCCGAAGCTAGAGCACTTGAAGATAATAGAGCCTTAAGTACGGCGAGATTCATATATGAACAAATAGTCACGAGGTACGGGATTCAAATTCAACTGACGAGTGATCGTGGGGGACACTTCATCAACCATGTAATATGGCTCATGACATCAGAGTTCAAGATATTTCATACACTATCAAGCCCGTACTACCCAAGAGCAAACGGACAGGCGGAAGCAACCAATAAAATGCTAATGTCAATGATCCATAAGTCATGTGGTATCGAGGGGGCAGACTGGGAGGAGAGATTACCAGCAATACTATGGGCCTACAGAACAACTTACAAAGTGACAACAGGGCATTCACCCTTCCAGTTAATGTATGGCTAGGAGGCCATGGTGCCAGCAGAATATTTGGTTCCGAGTTTACGAACAGCCATGGAGAATCAACTAGGGGATACAGAAAGTCTAAGAGAAAGAGTATTCCAATTGAATAATCTTGACGAAAGGAGAATCCTAGCTCAATGGTCGACAGAGATCATGCAAAAGCGACGGAAATATTGGCACAATAAGCACCTTCGGAGAATGGACTTCCGACCGGGGCAGTTAGTTTTGAAATATAACAATCGTAACGAAATCCAGCCCGAGAAGTTCAAAGTACATTGGTTAGGACCGTTCCGAGTACAGGAAGTACTAGGGAATGGGTCTATAAAACTCGACAACCTGGATGGAACTCCAATCAAGGACGTAGTGAACGGATCAAAACTGAAAAGTTACAAGCAAAGACAAGAAACAATAGCCATAGATTTCATGGAGTGCAGGAACGAAATGAAGGGAGGCAGTAACACTTGGGAACATGAACGAGGCAGGTTTGGATTCGAAGGAGTCGAGGAACGTCCGGTGGAGAGGGACATAAACACCAAAATCGACATAGTAGCTTTTCAAAGCGCACATTTGGTACAAGTCAATGGATTGTTTGGACAAGAGTTCGATATATGAGAATTGAGGATAACCATTGCTGGTTATATTTACCCTACACTGCGGTGAGAGAAGGCATAATTGAAGACAACAATTTGGACCCCTGGGCAAATCAAGAGAGTCAAGACACCAAAGAAGGAACATGGGACAAGTGGATTGCAGAATACAACAAGGTAAAAGATAAATTTGAATTCCTACTACCAAAAGAAGAAAAGGTTCCACCACAAAGAAGATATTTAGCCGAAAGTATGTTTATTGTTGAACGCTCTATTTATTATGATGAAATACGTGAGCTAAGTGAGCGAAACCTGCCATATGGGGCACCTCAGAGTGCACCACTTCCGAGAAGTTGGATTTGGAAGGTAAAGTATAGAACTAAGCATCTAACAATCAATAAGGACAGCAAAACATTTCCGTGGGTCCAAGAACCCAGGGATTGAACTTAAGAAGCGGTAAGGACCAATCGGAGTTAGCGGATCAAATCTTCGAATTGGAAGAAGTTAACGAGTGTTGTTCTAATGACTGCCTGTGGAAGGCGTACGGAGACTGTATCTTCCGAAACATGACGGAAATCCAATTCTTAGGGGAGGATGAAAAGGAGAAAATCAACAAAGAAAGAAAAAATTGGGAAAAAAGATGGGAGATGGCCAGATACAAGAACTAGAAAATCAATAAATTTGTAAGTCGGAAAATGAAAACAGAGATTAGAGTAAAAAGATAAAAAAAGTAAAATTTTTTTTTTAAAAAATAAATATAGAAAAGTCAAAAATTGAAAAATAGAAAAATTGGAAAATTAAAATGAAAATGAAAAAGAAATAAAATGTACGACTATAGTCGTACGCCTAATAAACCTCACTCAAGCGGAAGAAAAAACAAAGAGTTCGAAAATAAAACCGTACGAACTACTTTGAAGGTTTCCACTCAACCGTACGAGTGGAAAGGAAAGGAATCACCATATGAAGTCTGTCATACGAGTGCCAAGGGTGAGGTTGCTGCCATACGAGTGATCTCCTTCTGAGTTTTCTAGACTTTTCACCACCCATATGAAAATTTCATCATTATTGCCGACCGTACAAGTGTCCTATCTCATCTGTCGTACGACTTCCAGATTCCATACAAGTGCATCAGTTCAAACATCGTACAATGAAGGTCTCTGTACAAGTTAGGAAGTTTTTTTCTGTACTAGTATCTTTGTTGCACTGTACGAAATCATTGATATGACATTGCCAGTTGTACGAATCTCATTGTTATTCTGTTGAACGAAGTGAAGCCGTACGAAATTATTTGCCTGAGGTGTATTCACTACCATACGACTGCAGTATCATGTTCTCGGCCATACGACTTCTACCGTACGAATTAACTCTCCTCTGAGTCTTTAAGTTTCTTTCATGCCGTACGAATTGATTTCCTTGCTGAGTCTTCGTAAATTTCCTAAGTTGGGAGGTCTTCTTCATCACCGTACAAGTGAGAAAAAATCAAGTGAGCAATACAAGGAAAACCTAACTACCATAACGAACTCAGCCCTCGCCATATAAAAAGCAATAGTATCATTTTCAGCAGTGAATAAGACAAGCAGAGTGAGCAAGGTGAAAGTTACAAGAAGGGGAAAGCTCCAAGATAGAACAATACCAGGGAAGATAATCAAAGAAGAATCACCAGTAAAGTATAGGCCAAAGATTGATGAGGACACTTCAGGACAAAAGAAGCAACAATCAAACAAGGGGAAAGGAAAAGAGAAGCTTATAGCAAAATCACTATAGTGGGAAAGTCTAACAGCATCTGAATGCAAGATATGGTGGACAAACCATGCGGCCGACCATCCATTAAAGATTGCACTTCAAAAAGCACAGGTTGATAAGGTAATCCAAATGCCCTACTTTAATTTTCGGGATTTTGAAACACTGCTGCGAAATATGGTGTCCAACTACAATGCACGAACCAGGCAGACCATTATCAAATTCATGAATGTATCAATAAAAATCACTTTTAGGCCAATAGACTTTGAGAGGGTAATGAGTATCCCTCACCAAGGATTCATCATCGGCAAACAGAAAGTATCAACGGATCACAAGGAAGCCATAATGGAAAGAATCTATAGAAGTGACTTAAGTGAAAAAAAAAAAGCACAGTTGAAGGCTACAGGCAACCGAGGGTTGCGTCGGGATCACTTAGCTAACAATGAATGGAGGCGTATAATGGACTTGATCAAAGGCAAGTTGACAGGAGCCACCCGCTCCTCGGATATTCCCTTCTTGATGACCAATTACATGGTAGGTCTCACTAAGGGAGCATTATACAACTGGGCGGCAGTTTTATCTGAGCGGATTCACGAGTTCATGAAAATGACACGAGTCTTTTTACATGGCACAGCATGCCATTGCTTTGTTTCTTGACGTCATCTATACACAGGTGCCTTCATTGGCAAGAGAACCCTTTCAGCTGAATGACAAGTATGACCCAACTTGCCCAACCATTTTCAGATGGACAAATTTAAGGGCCCTCGTACAGAGTGGAAAAGGAGACAAGTCCAAAATCAGTAGGAAGAGGAAACAACCACCATTAGAGTCATCTTCTAAGGCTTCCTATAGTGCAAAGGAGGAGGATTGCATTGAGGCTACTTCATCGGCCTCAACCACTCTTCGCTCACTAGACGACATTGTAGTTCCAACCGGTGATAGTGCATTGGATGTTGCACTACGAAGGGGTATTTATGCTCAGAAAAGTGCTCCAAATGGTAGTCATGTATATTTGGATGATGTGCCAGCAGATTCTCCTAGGGGTACTCACCCAAGTGCTACTCATGTATCTTGGGGACATATTGTAAAGTTGCCGAGTGATAATCCAGTTCATCTTCCTTCTAGGGACATCACTCCATTGGATAGACGGTCACCACAGAGTTCAACTCAAGTTGATACATGGCTACAGCTATTGGGAGCACACCCTCAGATCTCACATATTCCTCCTGTGAGTCCGTCACGCGACTTGCGAGATCAGGCTAAGGAGCTGACATCTCCTACACCGCCAACTACACAGACAGTTGAGGCAGCTCTGTCAGTTCCAGTTCATACTCAAGAGATAGACACGATAGGGACACCAGAGGGTACTCCAGTTGAGCGGGCACCTACGTGGACAGTTGTGATAGATAACGATTCTACAAAAGAAGAGGTTGCTACCGGTTCTGGGAGCCCTAAGGAGATTTCTAATAGTTCCGACAAACCTGTGGACATGACGATCCACATATTCGGACCGAACGAGAATGACCCACTCAGTACAGTCCTAAGATATGTGCAGGATCTCAGATCTATTGGAACAATTATCTAGCAGGTAGCAATTATTGCGAGGAGAGTGGACACCCGACATTCACCAGCGATTCTCAACGAGGCACAGAGGATAGAGAACTTTGTCATCAACACCCCAGTTGAGTTTACACGCATTTTTAGGGGCAGAGGGTGGCCGAGCATCAGCCCAAAGGAGATGCATTGTGCTTGGAGGCCAAATAGAGTTGCCCTCAGATTAGGAGGTAGCGATGGAGATGTGCTTGCAGCACTCTACACCATTAAGGATCATTTCTGAACCCTGTTCTACCAACGAGAGGAAGAGATGGAACATCAAATTGTATGCAATGAGAAAATGGATGATGATGCCCTAGCCTGTAAGAAACTTCATGAGTAGGCCGATGAGCAAACAATTCAATTCCAGAGGTAGTTTTCTAAGCAAGCTGAGTTGATAGAATCCAGAAACATAAGGGAATTGCACTGGAGGCGGCTGTGCGGGACAGAACTAGAGAGCTAACAGCAAAGGAAAAAGAATTCACAGATCTTCAACACTCACGAGATAACCAAGAAGGAGTTGAGGGATTTCGTGAGCGCCCATGCTAGCACAGCACAGCAGTTGGCGGACTTTCAGGGAACACATGAAAGAACTAGGAAGCAGCTGGAGGAAATCGTCCAAATGGTGAGGGTGACGAGGGAAAAACAAATCATAGCATCTCACCACCTTCATCAGCGTATAGAGGAGGTTTATCTGTTGCGTCAAATGGTCTCCCCGCAATGGGAGACCTCACTTCCATCAGCGACGACTCCGTCTGCAGCTACGCCTCCAAGGACGTCCACTGCTCCTCCCCCTACTTCACAGTAATTTTCACTAAGGGATATTCTTAGAGTCATTGTATTGTAGCCGTCTGGAAGACGACTAAGTTTTGTCGGGGGGATAATGTTAGCAGTATATTATACCTGTTATGTTTTAGTTATGGTCAGTTGTGATCGGTGAGTAGTTATATCCTGATGCGTGTTGACGTTCGCAATGATTGGCCATCTAGGCAACCGTTTGCCGCCTATATATACTTTTCATTTCATTGTATCAAGAGTTTAGTTTTGGGTGTGATTTGTATTGGCAAGTTCTAAATCAATATATCTGAGTTCTATTGTGCCACTTCAATGAGTATTTTGTTATAATATTATTTTATTCTCAGTTCATATATTTTGTTTACTCTGTATAAATTATCTAGACTCGTTAGGCAATAAACAATAAATACGAATTAAAAAATATTTTATAATATAATATAGTACATTAAAATATAATTTATTATAATTATGATATATATATAAAATAATAAATTATATTTTAATATATCTAAATTCTAATTAATAAATAATAAATGTAAATTAAAAAATTATTATATAATATATTATATTAAAATATAATTTATTATTTTATAATAACATATTATAAGTATTAGTAAATATTGAAGATGTTAAATTCAAATATATATATATATAAATTATATTTAAATAAATATTATATTTAAATTTAAATACATATTATAACTATTAATAAAGATTAAAGATTACAAAAATTTAGAAAGATTAATATTAAGCTTATTAAATTTGAATAATATATTATTTTAAATAATTAAGATTATGGCCTCTGTATCCTAAAAGTTGAATCGAGCAATGTAGAAAAATTTTTAACAGAGAGTAGGAAAGTAAATTTTTCAACAAACAGAGGTGATGCAGGTGTCGTAAGGGTCGAAGAGTTCACATATAGAAACGTGCATTCCATCGAGCTCAAAATCCATGAACCAAAACATCGAACAGGTGTCAAGTCTCAGAGTTTTAGATTTACCTAATTGGTTAATTTCAATTAAAATCATTAAACACTAGTTGATAATATTGGATATGATATATTATTGGTTTAAGATGTAGTGCTTCGGCTATATTTTGGGACCAACCTATTGATAGTGGTATGAGTGTGGATGTTCGCAGGTCTTGTCGAAGGACAAGAATATGGCTCAGGTAGATGGGTCCTAGCTACTTGGCAACACGTGTTGGGTTTTAACTGGTGTTAATTCACACAAGCTCCCGTAGATTTCATGTTGTAGCAATGAATGTGCATTTCATGTTTAGTTTGATGCATGTTGCAATTGCATTGATTGTTTAAAGGAAGTTGTTGGTTTCGCCCTGTTGAATTATGTCAATTGTCTTGGGATGCTTTTTTATTTAAGTCCGATACCTGTTCGTGAATAAAAACAATAAGTTAGTTTATAATTGATTTTAATAGATATAAGAAAATAAAATACCTATTCTATATTATTTATATTAATAACTCGTTTCATTTGCTTACCTTTGTAATTATATAAGAATAATAAATTAGCTTTTATCTTTGTAAACAAATAAATAATAAAGTTTATTTAGAATATAAATCTTAGTGGATAGATATAAAAGAATAAATTATGCTTATATAACGTTGTAAAATATATAAATATAAAAATGGGAATGTTTTAGAATGCAAGGGTTCTTTTTGTTGTGACTATTTTATTTAAAGAAGAGAGGCTTGCAAAGTTGAAGAAAAATAAAAGATTAGAATGTTATTTTTAGACTTAACATAATAAACGGAAAAGACTGAACGGCATGCAAAACAATGAGAAATATCAAAAAGAAAGACAGTTTTGCATCGCGTGAGTTTTGGGACGAATTACATTAAACAAAAGAAATAAAAGAAAACAGGGTTAAAAAAAAAAAGAGAGAGAGGAGACGCCCAGAAAAGGAAGAAAGAAAAGAGAGCATTGGAAAAACCCGAGACAAAGGAAATCTACAGCAACTCCAAACAATCGGTACTCTTCTTAATGATTTATATGAAAAATTGGTTTGGTTAAAAAAAAATTAATTTCAATGTTTTGTGAGATCTTTTCTTTTCCTTAAGAGTGAATTTTCCCTTGCAACTGTAATGAACTTTTGCTTAGATCTTTTAAAAATGGTAGATTGGCTTTTTCGTCATTTCTTAAATCTTGACTTCTTTCAACCAAATCTGCCATGTGGATTCCCTGACGCCCTCCAAAACTCAATCGGCCTGAATTTTAGACTAAAAACCAGACTTGAATTAGCAGCCTCAAAGCCTTGCTATTACTGGATTGGTTCTTCCCTCATCAACCAATCAAACTCACAAATTATCGTGGCAGGGAAATGTTTAAATCAAAACTCTGTGGAGAATTGAAGAGTCTCATTTTAAATTTTTAATCTTACTTGATCGATTTGTGAAGATATCAACAGCATTCTATATTTCTTTTTTTTTTTTGCTCTCCAATGACTTATTTTAAAATCTTTAAATTGTATCTATATGCAATGAGCAGATGTTGGATTGCTGCTCCTATGTTCCAGTTTTGTGATAAACGGCCTCACATGGGGCGGTTTGTAGATTGCCTGTAGTGATCCAAATCCTCCTTGTGAAAGATATGTTATCAGTTGAGCTGCACCGTTGGAATCGGCCTTGTTGGCTATGTATAGTCTAACGACCCTATTATTTCACAACGCCATCGTCAAAGCTTCAGCGAATAATTATTTTGGCCTTGGATCCCTGAGCGATCTTTTAAAAAAAAAAAAAACTAATAATTTGAGACCATTTTAATCTGCTTAAGGGTCTAAGATAAAAGATTTGGCCTTACGTCCTAAAATAGACACCTTCTATAAGCATCGATCCTCTGTGTTGCAATTCAAATGATGCCTATGTTTAAGTTTGTCAAACGGCCTCCTCGGACGTTTTCTATAACTTTCATGACATGACCAGCTATGGCCTTGTGATCACCTTTGTCTTATTTTCTCGCAGTATCAACCTGAGCCTTGAAAACGCCATCTTTCTTCTCTTCTCCTCATGGCTAGGCGGCAGTCTATAACCTGAAACACCTTGGGCCATGCAAACCAGCTTTGCTTACCTTAATTTTGTCTAAAGTCTCTCTTAAAATAATAAAAATTATCAGTGATATTCTATGTCGATCTATTTCCTTTCCCTGTAGACACTGATGCGCCTTATTCCTAGGTAAAACTTTGTTTTGCAGCTCAACAACTTTATAGCCTCGCAAAATGTAACAACCATCTCAACATTTGTTGGCCTCAAACTTTTGTTATTTAAACTGAATTCCTTCTCACGGGCCGTTTTCCTATGAATAAAATCTGAATTTCTTTCTCGGATCTGCAAAAATCTCTTTTTGAATTCAAACTCCTATGTATTTAAAACTAGCTTGATTGTAATGTGCCACACCTGTTGGTTTATTTTTAAATCTTAATAGTGTGATTTTTATTAGATTTTTGTGTGTTCTTTCAGATAGATAGAAGATGCAGAAGGGCGTTTTATGTTTTACTGCAGATGTGGTGCTAAAGCACACAATATATTGTATATAACAGAAACCCAGAAAATATACAATGAATCTAAAGAAAGTAATGACAACCCAGATAGCAGAATAGCCGGAAAACAATTACTATTACATACCCATATGAAAATATGCAACTTGGTATGACCGCCGAAGATGGACCAGCAAGTGGGTATGGCTAGAATGCCTCCAAACTCCTCAAGGTATCAAATATAGCTCATACAGGTGATAACATCAAAGAATAAAGCCTCAAACGCCTCATATAGGACCCCAAAGAAGCTGCAATGAGAGAAGAAGACTTCCTAAAGGACCCACGTCCAGGCTAATGCAAGTACGGCCATGGCTGGGAATGTGAACAGCAACCAAACACCACAAAGCCCTCAATTATCTGCTGCAAATTGATTGCAAACAAAGTGCCAAGCTGAGTGACCAAGGTAGGTTCCTTAATGTGCAAAGAAACTCAGAAATAAGCCCCAAACAAGAGGTACGGCCTGGCTGAAGGGTATGGCCAGCAATAAGGAAAGTACACCAGTAAATCAACCTCTTCAAACAGTCTGATTTCTAACTTCTCCACACTGAAATCTAGTCTCAAAACCTCATAAAATCAGAATACTCTAACCCCGGAAATAGATATAGCAACTCAGCTCCAAACTTGATTCCAAAACTCTATTGAAGCACGAATGCCAATGTTGAATGCATCCACTCACAATGGGACCGTTGGGTGGTCTTTCACACCTGTGGGATACCGTCACTGATGGAGGTTTTCATCTCTAAAAACCTGATTCGAGTACACAACTCCAAAAACCCTAGCAGAGCTCTCATAAGCAAAGTCCTAAAACATAGCATAAAATGAAAATGAACTCCAAAAACTCCTTATATTCTCCCTCCAAGATGGGCGTTGGAATTCAAGAGGGGATTTTGTCATTTTAAAACAACTTTCATTTGTCTAGGGAAGGGCACCCAAGGTCACATCTTGCATTAAATATTTATTTTCCAAAAAGTCACTTTTCCGGCAAAATGTAATAAAGTCCATATGAACATAAATTAATTAATCTTCGGACTTTAAAATAAATATGAAGATGGCATCGGAATTCAATGATCTTGAGCTCATCGGAAAGATCTCGATGAAACGCATCTGGTCCCATTCTAAAAATCCCAAACCAACATAGTACCCAAACTTACTAAAAATAGTAACAACCAAGAGCGCACTGAGCCAAACTCGAAGGTGCCAACTGGATCCACTGAATATGAACCATAACCCAAGCACTGACAAAGACCTCCAGAGCCATCTAACCACAGTTCCCTAACCAAACTGCTAGCCCACGGGAACTCCATGATGGACTAACCAAGTGTCTAGAAGGGGACATTACAGTCTGCCCTCCCTAAGATTGCTTGCCTCAAGCAATCTCAGCTCAGGATGCTCCAGAATCCGCTCGTTCTCCCATGTAGCATCCTCACCCGACAGGTTTTTCCATTTGACCAGGTACTCTCTGATAATCCTCCTCAAATTACGATCCCTGGTGTCAATGATTGCTTCGGGTACTAATATCAACTTCCCCTCTTCATCAAGAGGAGGCAACTCAGCTGAAGGTGTCACATTGTGCCCCAGTGCCTTCTTGAGGCAAGAAACATGGAACACATTATGTACCCTACTCCCTGCTGGTAACTCCAACTCATAAGCCACCTCACCAATCCTCCTAGTGACCCTGAAGGGTCCATAATACCATGGCTTCAACTTCTCCGCGCCACTCATATTGAGAGTAGATTGCCTATAAGGTTGTAGCATGAGGTAAACCATGTCACCAACCTCAAATGATCACTCAATCCTCTGCTGATTTGCATACTCCTTCTGCTGATTTGCTGCATACTGCTTCTGCTGATTTGCATACTGCTTCTGCTGATTTTGAGCCTTCTGTATGTTCTCCTTCAATGCCCTCATGATATCCTGACTCTCCTGAAGGAAGTCTTTGGCCTTTGGCACGCTGCTATCACCAAACAGTAAATCAACAAAGCTTGGTGCCTCATAACCATACAATGCCATGAAGGGTGAGATCTAAATGAACATGTGGTAAGTGGAATTGTAGCAATACTCCCCCATGTGAAGCCACTTAACCCATGCCTTCTGCTGCCCCAAAACATAGTTTCAGAGGTATCCTTCCACCCACTTATTCACTATCTCTGTCTGACCATCAATCTGGGGGTGATAACTCGTGCTGGGTGTGAGCTCTGTCCCTAACAACCTGAAGAGCTCCTGCCAAAAATTACTGAGGAACCTACTGTCCCTGTCATTGACGATCTCCTAGGCAACCCATGAAGTCGAAATACCTCACGAAAGAACAACTCTAAGCTGCAATGTAAGTGGTAGGAATAGCAAAGAAGTGTGCATACTTCGTCAATCTGTCCACCACCACATAAATACAATCCTTGCCTTGGACTCTAGGTAGACCTGTGATAAAGTCCATAGAAATGCTATCCCACTTCCTGTCAGGAATGGGCAGGGGCTGTAGTAAACCTCCCAGAAGTGAGTGCTCTTGCTTGTTCTGCTGACATATGGGGCATTCTCTCACATACTACATCGCCTCGGTCTTGAGGCCCTTCCAGGTGAACCTCTCTCTGACCTGTTTGTAAGTTTTGAAGTATCCTAGATGCCCTGCTATAGGCAAATCGTGGAATGCCCTCAAAATTTTTTGCTTCATCTGTGAACCAGACACCAAGAAGATCTTGTCCTTGTAAATGATTAAATCATTTACCACTGTGTACCTGTCATCTTTGATGGTGCCATCAATCACTCCAGTAGCCCACTCATCCTTGGCATATTCTGCTGAAATCAATTCCCTCCAATCATCAACAATAGAACCTAGTGCACACAGATGAGGCCTCCTGGATAGAGCGTCGGCAACAACATTTTTCTTTCCCTTGACATAAACAATGTCGAAATCGTAGGCCTGTAGCTTGCTGACCCACTTCTGTTGCCTCTCATTCAAATCCTTCTACCCAAGGAAATGCTTCAGGTTGTTGTGATCCGTCTTAACCACAAATTTGCTGCCCACCAGGTACTATCTGAACTTAGCCAATGCATGCATGATGGCTAACATTTCCTTGTCATATATGCCGTAACTCCTCTCCACACCCCTCAACTTTCTGCTCTCAAATGCAATAGGGTGCTTATCTTGCATGATTACCGCACCAATGCCTTCACCCGAGGCATCACACTGTAGCTCGAAGGGTTTGCTGAAATCAAGTATAGCTAACACAGGGCATGTACTCATGATCTGTTTGAATTTGTCAAAGCACTCCTATGCTTTATCCGACCAACTGAAAGCATCCCTACGAGTCAAATCTGTAAGGGGAGCAGCCGACTGTGAGAACCCCTTCACAAACCTGTGGTAATATCCACAAAGGCAAAGAAATCCCTTAAGGTATGAGAGATTCTTAGGCGATGGCTAGTCCACAATTGCCCGAATCTTTTTCGGGTCTACCTTCACACTACCAACACTAATGATATGACCCAAGTACAACAACTCGATCATCCCAAACTCACACTTCAACATTTTGGCATACGACTCCTTTTCCAAGATGCTCAAAACAATGTCAATGTGTTTCAAATGCTCTTCCCATGTCCTGTTATAGATCAATATGTCATCAAAGAAAATCAACACAAATCTCCTCAACTGCTCTCTGAACACTTTGTTTATGCAAGACTGGAAAGTGGCCGATGCATTCGTCAAGCCGAATGGCATGACTAGGAACTCAAAGTGTCCATAGTGACACATGAATGTTGCCTTCTCCACATCCTCCTCTCTAACTTAAATCTGATGGTAACCGGATCTCAAATCAATCTTGGAGAAGTAACAAACTGTAATGTCCCCTTTCCAAGCCTAGTCAGAATGGGACCATTAGCCTATCTCATGATCCCGATGGGCTAGGGAATGGTTTGGGATCATTTTTGGTTTAATTATCAAATTCGAGTTATAAGGTTGTTTAATTTGATAATTAAACTAAGTTTTATTATTTTGGTGCACTAAAGTCTAAGGTGGGTTATTTTAAAAAGTGACTTAATGTTATGACTTAAAAGAAAAAAGGGAAATGTTATAATTTTTAATTCCCTAGTCACTTAAGTGTGCACATAACTTGATATTAGAAATTATTTCTAAGGGAAGTGCAAAAAAGCTCTAATTTCAAGAAAGATTGGTTTTGTAACTCCCAGGTGCTTATAAAAAGAAGATGTGAGCTCATTTGATGCTTATGCTTGGAATTGATAATATTATGCTGTTAGATTGATACCAGAGATCAATTGTGCCTTCTTGTGGACGAAAACCCACTCGAAGATGATCAATTTCGGTGGTGAGAGATCCACCCTAGCTGGTAATTGATGATTTCCTTATCAGGGAATCATAGAGCGCTCAACGAGTTTGAAGTTTTCGGGTTTTTTGTTTGTAATCAGTTTTTGAGTGCTACGTAATGATATCTAAGATAGTTTGGTGTGATTTGAAGAGTTTTATGGAACCTTGTAATTTTCCCTTGCCTGGCCGTACTTGTCTCTGGCCGTACAAACGCATGAGTTGATGTTCACAAGTATGAATTGTTTATGTTTTTGAAGATTTCTGTATTGCATTATGATCTCCTATACCAAACGAACTCATTGCAAGTTGTTTAAAGAAATTTGATGCTGTTTTGTGAATTCTGGGAATGGCCGTACATGTCTTGGGCCGTACATGTTGATTGGTATCATTGCAAAATACAAAAAATTGTGAAGGTGTCTGAAAACTGTATTGATTGTAAATTTATTGACTGCCTTGAATGATCATTTTGGAGGTGATTTGAATTTGTTTGATGAAGAATTGAAATTTCTATGGATGCCGTACAATTTCCAGGCCGTACGGCTCTGCTAAAGGTTATTTGATGACTGTGAGTAAGGGGTTCTGTGATATTAGTTTGGACTACTCAGAAAGCTTAGTGTGAATCAGATTATGTCAGTTTGCATCATATTTTTAAGACTGTGGTTTGGCATTCATTCTTATATTGCTTCTAGTCTTTCATGACTGACGTACTCATGCATAACAGTCTACAGAGAGCTGTAATTCAAAGGTCAAATAGTTGGATCAAAACTTAAATTTAAATTCAATTATTGATGTTCATAGAATCTTCAAACAGCAGGAGGAACAGTAAGAAATTTCCTAATGGCATCTGATCTTCCAAGTTGAGAATGCAGGGTCTGAATTCCAATATTGATCCTCAGGGATAGCTTATCAAGTTCTATATTTTCTAGCATTGAATATGTTTACTTGTTGATCATTAAAAAAATTTATTGTAATGCAATTTCACACTAAAGTCCCCTGGATGGTTTACCGCCAGAGAGAAGAACGAACTTTTCTTTTTCTGTTATCTACCCACTGAGCAAGTGGAGAATACCCACTGAATAAGTGGATGGCCTTGTAATCTTTCATGCTTATCTCTTACCCACTGATAAAGTGGTGAATTCCCACGATATGTGGATGCCCGCCGCAGCGGAAGAAGTGTATCTCTTTCTTGCATATTTTCTACTGTAAGCCAAGATCACTGTATGCTCTCACCTTGCCCATCCTGGGATCTGGGTGATCAGAAAGTGTGAGGCATTTAGTTAGATGCATTCATTGTGCTAACACTGTGTTATATCTATTCTATATTTCGGAAAAAAAAAAAAAAATTGGGGTTGTTTGTTACACAAACCCCATGCAACTCGTTAATCAACTCATCAATCCTGCGTATAGGGTACTTGTTTTTGATTATTTTCTTATTGAGCTCCCTATAATCAATGCACATCCTAAGAGTCCCATCCTTTTTCTTCACCAAGACCACCGATGATGCAAACGGATCTTACTAGGTCTGATGTGTCCCATCTCGAGAAGCTCTTTGATAGCCTTCTCGATCTCATCCTTATACCTCTTTGGGTGCCCCTAAGGTGTCATGATTATCTGCTTAGCACCCTCCTCCAACTCGATCACATGCTCAAAACCTTCATTAGGAGACTTACTTGGTGGAATATCACTAAACACTTTGGTGTGTTTAGTAAGTATAGACTATATGTCAGGAGGATACGCATGCTTCTGCTGATCTACTGCAGGCATCACCATAACCTCAGCTGCCCACTCCACCTAATTATGACGAATCAATCGCTCCATCCGTTTGAGAGAAACAACTCTCAACCCACCATCTGAAATACCTCTGAGCACATGTCTAACTCCATCCACCTCAAACTTCTTTTCCATTGTCCGCAAGTTGAGTGTGAACTCCTCAATATCATTCAACCACTTCATACCCAACACAACATCCACCTCACCCATGCCGACAACATAGAACTCTGATTGGCAAGTGTATTTGTTCAGCTGGATTGATAGATTGGGTATCCTCCTAGTGCAGGTGAGTACAAAACCATCTGCAACCTTCACCTTAAAGCCCTCAAATTCCTCAGTTTTCAGCCCTCTTGGAAACCAAGCCCTCGTCTATGAAATTATGAGTGGCACCTGTATCAAGTAAAGCAATACATCGCTGCCCACCCAGTACTTCTCTTATCCTGAATGATCCCTCCTTCTAGATACTCGTGATGGGTGCTATAGGTAGAGCTATATCATTCTCTCTATCTGATGCTTCCTCTAACCCCTCTGATTCTGCATCCTCGGCCTCTGAATTGTACTCCGAATGGGGCTCCCCATCAACAGACTCATCGGCTGAAAAGTACTCTAACTGTTTGGCCTTTCCTTGGGCAGCACACTTGTGCTTAGGATCCCAAGGCTCACGAAACTAAAAGCAGAGCTTCTTCCTCCTCAAGTCATTCAACTGATCGTTGTCCAATCTGGAAGAACTCTTATGCTGCTATCTTGCATCTCTTTGGAATGGTCTCCTATCTCTCTCCTTATCTTTCCTTGGCGGAAACCCTTTGGATTGAAACTTATTCCTCCATACTGATGAGTCCATGTCTCGAGCCTTCTTCATGGACTCCTGGAGTGTAGTAGGGTCAAAACCCTTAACCAAACCACGAAGTTGATATGACAATTCATCAATGAAAAGAACAACCAATCTGCGCTCAGTAATATCCTGAACAATAATGGATATGTCCTGGAAATCAGCAATGTAGGAGTCTACTGATCCGCTCTGTCTCAACTGAGTCAACTCCTTGAACTGTAACTCTAGGTCCTTTTTATCGAACTTGTCGATCAGTCTAGGTGTAAACTCCACATATGAAGTGACTTGATCGTGGCCCAGTGTGACCTTCCCATTACTCCACCATTTGTGAGCAGTCCCCTCCAAGTGGAAAGTTGCATATGTAATAGCGTCCTCCTCTGGCATGGGACTAATCTGCAAGTAGCTGTCCAATTCCTGGACCCAAGCTCTCGCGGTGGTCTTACCCGATCCATCGAAGTAAGGAAGTGTCATCTTACTTACTTTCCTCTGCAATTCTTGGTTCTGTGATCTACCTCCCCTTTGAAGTTTACACCTAATCCTCATTTCAGAATATTTCGCAAATGTTATCTCATTTCTGAAATCCTCACTGGATGCTCTCGAGTCCCTCAGAATCTCATCCTGTAACTCAGCCTGAGTGGGATCTTGTTCAGGAACTTGGTTCCTAGGAGCAAATATCGGGATGCCCGGTCTATCCCTCACAGTGAACTGCAAAGCCCTTCGGTGGTTGACCGAAGCCTCATCCTCATCATCTCTATCCCTGCGTCTATCATCTCGATTCCTGTCCCCATTATTCCGTTCTCCCCAGTTCCTGTCACCATTGTGCCTATCATTCCCATCATTCCTGTTCCTTTCTCCTCCATCATGTCTGTTTCTATCACCATCCTGGTACCTGTTCCTGTCACCTCCATTGTATCTGTTCATGTCACCTCTGTGGTACCTATTCCTGTCACCTCCATTGTACCTGTTCCTATCATGATGATTGTCCATGTCATTACCCAACCGTTCGATGGCATGTGTCAACTTGGCCTATGCCTCTACCATCTCACGTCGAGACTCCCTCATCTCTCAAGTGAGTGCGATCAAAATATCACGCGCACTAAGTTCCGATTCTTCCCTGTCACCCATCTCTCCTATAGAAGTTGTAACTCGTGGAAGCTCTCCAAAAAATGGGTCCATCCGTGATACCTGAGAATCGTCCTCAGTAGCTACTACCACTATCTCTAGTTCTGACTCAAAAGGATCTGTTATGGGTACTGGATTCTCTGGAATAACCAACTGCGGAACCTGTGTTCCCTGCCTTGCTCTTGTGCTTCTGAAGGGATATCTATCTGTAGGTCGCATGTCTCATTTTTACTTCTGCATGTCAAAACTGAACTCAGGATGGCAAGATCTATAGCTCTGATACCACTGTAATGTGCCACCCCTGTTGGTTTATTTTTAAATCTTAATAGTGTGATTTTTATTAGATTTTTGTGTGTTCTTTCAGATAGACAGAAGATGCAGAAGGGGGTTTTATGTTTTCCTGCAGATGTGGTGTCGGAGCACACAATATATTGCATATAACAAGATCCCAGAAAATATACAATGAATCTGAAGAAAATAATGACAACCCAGATATCAGAATAGCCAGAAAACAATTACTATTACATACCCATATGAAAATATGCAACTTGGTATGACTGTCGGAAATGGACCAGCAAGTGGGTATGGCTGGAATGCCTCCAAACTCCTCAAGGTATCAAATATAGCTCATACAAGTGATAACATAAAAGAAAAACGCCTCAAACGCCTCATATAGGACCCCAAAGAAGCTGCAATGAGAGAAGAAGACTTCCTAAAGGACCCACGTCTAGGCTAATGCAAGTACGGCCATGGCTGGGAATGTGAACAGCAACCAAACACCACAAAGCCCTCAGTTATCTGCTGCAAACTGACTGCAAACAAAGTGCCAAGCTGAGTGACCAAGGTAGGTTCCTTAATGTGCAAAGAAACTCAGAAATAAGCCCCAAACAAGAGGTACGGCCTGGCTGAAGGGTACGGCCAGCAATAAGGAAAGTACACCAATAAATCAACCTCTTCAAACAATCTGATTTCTAACTTCTCCACACTGAAATCTGCTCTCAAAACCTCATAAAATCAGAGTACTCTAACCCCATAAATAGATATAGCAACTCAACTCCAAACTTCATTCCAAAACTCCATTGAAACACGAATGCGAATACTGAATGCATCCACTCACAATGGCACCGTTGGGTGGTCTTTCACACCTGTGGGATACTGTCACTAATGGAGGTTTTCGTCTGCAAAACCCTGATTCGAGTACACAACTCCAAAACTCTAGCAGAGCTCTCATAAGCAAAGTCATAAAACATAGCATAAAATGAAAATGAACTCCAAAAACTCCTTATATTCTCCCTCCAAGATGGGTGTTGGAATTCAAGAAGGGATTTTGTCATTTTAAAACAACTTTCATTTGTCTGGGGAAGGGCGCCCAAGGTCACATCTTGCATTAAATATTTATTTTCCAAAAAGTCACTTTTCCTGCAAAATGTAATAAAGTCCATATGAACATAAATTAATTAATCTTGGCACTTTAAAATAAATATGAAGACGGCATCAGAATTCAATGATCTTGAGTTCATCAAAAAGATCTCAACGAAACGCATCTGGTCCCACTCTGAAAATCCCAAACCGACATACTACCCAAACTTACTAAAAATAGTAACGACGAAGAGCCCACTGAGCCAAACACGAAGGTGCCAACTGGATCCACTGAATACGAACCATAACCCAAGCACCGACAAAGACCTCCAAAGCCATCTAACCATAGATCCCTAACCAAACTGCTAGCCCACGGGAACTCCATGATGGACTAACCAAGTCTCTAGAAGGGGGCATTACATCGATATCTTCTGTTTGAATCAACTTAATGTGAGTATTCGTCCTCTGTATGGTAACTGGGTCTATTTATTCTATTCAAAGAACTTTTCTACTTCATTTTAAATCAATTCTACGATTAAATTTGTACTTACCAGAACAGCCTCAAACTATTTTTAGTGTTAATTAAATCATGTAGTATAATATTATTAGTGGTTTTATTAATATATATTTTTCGATTAATCTAGAGTTGTCATCAGTATTTAGAAAGAATTTCTTTATTACTTAGTAAATTATAGAACCGAATAACTTTAGACTTTATGTCAGAAACTTACATGTCACAATACATTGCCTTACTTCTTGATTGAAACACACCGTAAAATAAACTCTAGTAACAAAGAAGACTCAAACAAGAATAGGAACCAAATCGGAGGAAATGGAATAATTCACACTGAAACCTTTATAATAAGAAAACCAACTACCTGATTAAACAACTAAGTGATGAAACATCTGAAATGAACTCTTTCTCTATAATCACACATGCGTGGTAGGAGTAATATTTTGCTTCTGCAAACTATGTTATGAAAGTCAACAGATATTTGTGTTCTCTATGTTTGTCTTCTTTATTATCCATTTTGGAAAGATTGCCTTCCGGGATGAGTGTCGAGTATGGGAAAACAGGGAAGTAGGCTTTCTTTTTCAAGCCTACATGCCGTCAAATACGGATAAATGCTTTGGCCAAAGCGAATGTGATGTTGAAATAAACATAGGGACCATTGGTCAGATGGTTGATTGCCTAGTTAATTATTTATAATTTTTCCCTACCATATCCTATTGATGAGATGCTGCATTCATGATAAAAATGCATGTAGATTGCTAGGCACACACCAGATTCCACCCTGCACTTGTTTACAGGTTGCTAAGCCCTTCGAGCAGGGTCGAGCATTCCTCAGTTTAAGGGATACCAGGGAAGCACAAGCTTCGTGGTTTGGCGGAAAAAGCGCCTGAACCATGTTCTTGTCCTTTGATGCAGCAGATGACCAGATGGTCGATGGCAGTCGAGAACTGATTTTTGGACTCATTTGATATTGATGACAATTCTATACTTGTATTTGAACTCAAATGTGATGTAAGGCTTAAGGCCATATCTGAAAACGTATAACTATTATTTGAAAGCTCTGTAATTGAATTCAGAAAGATGCTTGAATCGAAATTGAAATGAGTAGAAATTTAATGCATGCAAATCTTGTGTTGTCTTATGATGTCAATTATATACCTTCTTCATGATGATGATGTTGTAGTTATTTTACTTTGCTTTACTTACTAGATGTTAATGTGGATTTTACTTCAGTAAATATTGTTCTGGAATTTTATAGAACTTTACAACAGGAAACATTGTAGAGGGGTTTTTTTGTTTTGTTTAAACATTTTATTTGGATACAAAAAAATTTTAATAAAATGTCTAATCCAGAAGTATCCGGCATGGCTGAGAGTTTGACCTACTTCTAGATACGCGCAGGCACGATATTCGGCCCATATCCTAGTCGTATCGTACTGTGTTTGTATCAGGTATGCTGGTACGCGTGCCAGAGGAAGGTGGGGGGCATACCCTGTAACCCTGCTTCCAACTTAATCATGATGCAACTTTTCATACTGTCGATTCACGTAGATTCACATAGTAGCATGTTATTGTTTTTATGATTGGATAATGCAGTGATCCATGTATTGCTTGGATGGTTGTATGGGTTCCCTTCAAGAAGCATGCACCTTGCTGATCCTATGAGGATGCATAGATCATTCAAAAGAACTTAATGCATTGAAAACATTGCCTGCTTCCAAAACATCAACCTTGCACTTAGTTCTTGTATGGCAACCTTGATGGAGACCATGGATGAACCTTGGCCTTGTCATGATGACCCAATAACGTGGATGCACCCTTTTAATATGCAGAACCCATTCTCAATCCAACTTGGTATGTGGTTAACTCCTAACATCTGTCACTTGCATGGTACTAGTGAACACCAAATTAGCCCTATGTAATATCCCGAATGGAATATTTTTATATTTTTGGCAAATGTAATCAACAAACAAATATGATCTGATATCACTCTATTGTGCCAGTCAAAACACTTCAAACAAGTTTGCAAAGATGCCCAAAATGGCTCACAGACATTTTGTCAAACAGTTTGCAGATAGCTGAATATATGTGCCTTTTCAATCAGATTTATGTGTTTTTCAACAAATTATCACAAATAAATGATTGCAATGATTTCACACAAATCAGAATGATGACATAAGAAGCTCACTGAATTTCCATGAATAAATTTTACATATAACAGCTGATGATGTATATGTTGTTGCTATTGATAATTTCAAAACATATATATTCAGATATTACCCAATAATCAGAGTTGTAATTTTGCTGACCTGTATGAGCTGATAGAAGTCTGAATTTAATCAAAATTAATATCTGATTCAAAATCTGATCATCCAAATAATGTACACGAACCTCTTGCATATTGTACGGCCTTCAAGGAAGGCTGCAATCTCTTATGAAGAGGCTGCAGCTGCTTTTTTGGAAGCCTATAAAGGCTTGCGCTATTCTTAGGTAAAGGCTTTCAAGCCTTAGTTAATATAGGATATCAATTGCTCTCTCTAAGATTGTATGGTCAGCTTAGGCATGGTACGGCTGGGATAAAACCCAATCCTAGCAGAGATATCAATATTATACAAACTAAAAAGTCATTTTTACAAGAAAATTTCAGTCTATCGTCTGTTGAAACAAAATTCTAAAACAAAAACAAATGCATTCCTCCCTCAAACAGAAATCCAAAAAAAATATCATTAGAGCAATTCATAAAATCACTATAGCAGTTGGTAAGATCATTATAGAAATCTATACGAGTCACTATACAGCTGCCTCCTTGCTTCACATGTGTTGCAACAAAACCCTAAAAAAACATAGTTTTCCTAGATTGAAAACCCTTTTGATTTCGTAGTGTGTATCGAGAAGCAATGCCTCGATCGTCACTAATCAACGTCATCCCTAGGCCTTCCCCTACTTCGTATTCAACTTCCCTTCACCGTGGCTTTGAAACCTTATTACGAAAACCGAACACAAAGAAATCACATATGTTTTAAGAGAAAATTCAGACAAAGAAATACTTGATTGGTACTCAAATAAAGAGTGCAAACATCTCTTTATAGGAATATAACCTCATAAACGAAAAAACTAAACCCTAAAATATTTTAAGTTATATTATTACATTACCAAAGTGCTTTATAGTACATAAATTACCTATGACTATCTAAATCTACTAAATGACTATTATAACAATATGACGCTAACATAACATATAGCGCAAACAGATGTGGGGATGTGTTTTTCTCATATCCCCTATATTGCATTGCATTATATGTTATGAATTACGCATACTTGAGTATATGCCTTGTCACTTATGTGTATCCAAGAGCATACCTTACGACTCACTGATGATTTACATGTATTCATGTGTGTTGTACCCAATCAAAAATTTTGCTTCATTAAGGCATTTTGAGAAAGCCTAAAAAAAATTTCGTCAAAAAATCAAAATTTCTAAAAATAGAAATTTCTATTTTTACAAAGTTTCTAATAATAGACGTCAAATTAGGTTTTCTGGGTTTCTTGAGATAGGGATGCTAACAAAATTTTCAAAAAATAGAATCTCCGATTCAGGTGTCGTGCTTGATTCTGATTGGCTGATTTTGCTTCACGATTAGCGTGGCCCAGACGGAATCTACAAAAGGTCAAATTTTCTCTACTGGGTCAATTCTGCTTTTTCAGAAGGCGAAGCATGAGCTCAGAAGCCAGCAATGGAGGACATTCACCTACCAGAGCTCATTTTAAAGTTTTCAACGTTGTTCTGACAACACAAAACTGACGAACAGTCGTTGATTTGGCAAAGAACGCAAAACGGAGCAGGATGGATTCGGAATGAGAAGAAAACTTGGAAATCATAAAATTTTCTAAGGCACCAAAATCAAACTGCCCCTGGAGGCCAAGGGAGCTCACTTTTTCATGCCTTAGATTTTTTTTGCGTTTTTCAAGAAAATGCCAGAAATACCTCTGTCGGTCAGTTTCAGGGAGGACAAAAGTAGTCATTTTGGTCGACAGGCCCTAAAAAGATGGAATTCACGCCAGATGTACCCAGGTTGTTCAGTTCATTCATCATCCAGTGACAATTGATTGACAAATCGTCGAAATCGACATCAGGAAGCAACTACCGGCATGTGAAACAGAGCAAGTTGTAGACAGAGTTTGAAAATCATGAACTTGACTAAGGCACAAAATTCTAGGTGCCCCTGGAGGCTAGGGGCGCCCACTTTTTCATGCCTAAGAATATTTTTATGCATTTTTTCGAGAAACATCAAAAAGCCTCCGTCAGCCCGTTTTCGGGTGGTCAAACTTAGTCAAATTCAGTCGAATGCCAGTAAAAGTTGGGATTTCATCACACGTGTGTTCAGGCTACTCAGATCACCTCCCGTCTTGCCTCAGCAGTCATCTGGACAACCAAAAACAATGACCAAACAAAAGTTGTTGGCACAAAAATCGAGGAATGGCAATAATTTTGAAAATATCAAAAAAAATTCTAAGCCACAAAATTCCAGGCGCCCCTGGAGGCCAAGGGCGCCAACTTTTTCATGCCTTAGAATATTTTTCAGTTTTTTTGAAAAACAACAAATCCTCCTCCGTCAGCCCGGTCAGATTCACTGCAGATCAGTTTGGTGCGTTTTTCGAGGTAGACAGAGGGTACAATCAACTCAGTGTTCATCAAGCTTGCCTGTTTGCCAGATCATCAAACTCAGTTTTGTTCTGATAGACAGAAATCTACAGCCAAACAGGGGCCCACAATCATCAGAACGCACGCAGAAGTCAAAAAGTTTGAAAAGTTAAAATTTTCAAAAAAATGGCTAAGGCACCAAAAACCAGGGGCCCCGAGGCCAGGGGCACCCAAGATTTCATGCCTTAGAAAATTATCGTGTTTGACAGTGTTTCTCAATAGCCGTTTCCAAAACTTCACCCCGCGACAGTTACCAGAGGTCAGACTTGTAGTCAGATGACATCAGATCGTCAGTCCGAGACTGGGGATGGAATCACAGTTGATAGGTCTCCAAAATGTCAAGATCAGTCAGCTTTTTTAGTAAACGGTGACATTTTAACATCTTGTTGAAGTCAGAGACAAGCCATACTTAAGTCGAAACGAGTGCAAAAGTTTCAAAAACGAAGTAAAATTGGCTAACACTTTTGCCAACTCACGTGTTCGATGACATCATCAATCAAGATATTTTTACTCATCTCACATATGAAGCCATTGGCTGCTATAAAATAGGGATTCTTCCTATTCGAAGACATCCACTTGGATTTGCACTCTAAAGTTGTTTTTTCATGAATAAGATCCAAGTTTTATTCTTTCACAAAGAAAGCTGCTTTTTTGCCCTAAAGTTCTATAAAGACAAACATTTGGCTTCTTTTATTCATTATCTTTTGCAGGTTGCATCCACAGGAAGACATATTTTTCTTTCCACGAAGATACGAAGGCTCAAACGTAGTGTTTTTTCAGCGTTCTTCGTACTTTCGGGTTGAGGAAGCAAGGAGGCACGCTTTTTCAAGTCCTTTTTTTTAGGGGATCATTTTTCAAAAATTGGACCGAAGCTTTTTCAGTTTTCATCGAGATGGGTCCATCCAAAATTTCATCCTCTTGAAGATAGGAATTTTGCTTTTTTCAAAAATCTATTTTTTTGCTGCTTTTTAGAGAAATCCTCCACTTTTTCAAAATCCAACAATCTGGGTTGCTTCAAAACGGAATTGCCTATAAAACCCATGTGCCAATTTTTTTGCTCACATTCTGCTTTTTCTAAAAAATTAGCAAGTAATTTTCAGCCATTTATCCAAGATTTTTCCGACATAGGCATGTTCACAGTCAATTTTCAAATCTTTCAATATGCAATACTCTACAACACAAATCAAGCCCAAAATGGCATTGGTTCCCGATTACCTGAGAACTTTCGAGACAGACTTGCATAAAGTACTTCCAGTGTTCAATTTACCTCCTTTGGAAGATGCAGGAAACAACGCTATTAGGAATTTGGGTCACTTCGGATTTGCTTGCAGCAGCATCCTTCCCCATCACAGTGCAAAGTATCGAATTTGTAATTGCTTGTATGACGCATTACAATTCGGTCACAAGAGAAATCCAATCAAAAGATGGACGAGTGCTCTGCAGCCTGAGGCCAAATGATATTTAGAAGTGCTTTTCAATACCAATCTGGAGAGAAAACTTGGTTGTTTCAATTGAAGAATGCAAGAGGGTGTGGAACAATGATAAAGAAAAGTATCGGAAAAAGATTGCTCAGAGGTGGTTGAAGGAAAAACAGAATGTCATGCCAAAGAATGTTGGACGTGGAGAGTTCAAGGAGGAACATGCAATAATGATTACTCTATTGAGCCGAATCACAGGTCAAGCAGATGCTAACAAGTTCCAGCCTTGGATGTTTTACATCATGTCCCAGATTGTTGATGGAACTGAATTCTATGACTGGTCGGCACTCATCAGTGATAGTCTCCGCCAACAAATACTTGATTTTCAAAGTGCCCATGAATTCCACATGATGTCATACCTTGTGTATTTGATGGCTTATCAAGGTCAATTTAGAGGTTTGAATATTGTTGGAACTTTGCGTATTCAACATGTTTATCACCATTTCCCGCAGTTAGAATTTTCTCAGGCTGAACGACATTACAAGCGGGTAAATGATGCATTCCTGATGCATGCAGTGCGAGATATGGATAATGAGTTCCATATACCGTTTTCAGCAGATGCCCAAATAGCGATGGCAGAATGGGTTGATTGGTCTATCCAATTTCCCACTTTTTCCTACATCAGAGTATATGGCTTCTCGGGAGAGCCAGCCATGTTGCCGAAATATCCTACAGATCAAATAGCATTTATGGAATTTTTGAGGCAAGCCAGTGAAGTTCATACATTTTTGTGTAGCAGACGTATAGGCAGCTTTCAATTTTCCAATTGGGATGGGTATTTACAGATGCAGATCTGGAGCAGAGGCCAAGGTAATTGGTAATGAATCATCCAAGTATGGTCTCAAGTTTTTCGACAGGAAGACTTCTATATGATCCTCATGGTATTTTTGCATCACACCTTGGTCAAAATTGTGCGCATAAACCTGCAGTTGAAGACTTCTGGGCTAATTGTGCTGATGACTTTGAAGTGCGAGAACGCAGTTACAGCAGGTTTACTCTTCAGCAAATGTCTGATATCCTGTCGGAAGATGTAGAGGGTTTGACAGAAGATGGTGAAGTTCTACTTCCCACGTATTTCAGAGATCAAGTTGAGCAACAACCATTGCCACCAGTTAATTGGTCAATAAAAGAGGACACTTCCATGGAAGAAAGAACGAGTCGAGTTATTAAAAACAGTTTGATATTCTTGAAGAATAAGCGGAAGGAGGACATTCCGGTAGCAGAGCCACCAGTTGTACAACCATCAAAACCTTCCACTTCCAAACCAAAACGAAGGGCTAAAGCTATGAGTGTTCTTCCAAAAGGAACAAAAATGGCCAAGTTAAAAAGAAAAAAGGATGAGTCTCCAGCTCATGTCCAGCAAGAACAACCAACAGTTGCATCAGAAGTTCCCGTTGAACCAACACCGCATGTTGAAACATTACCTTCAGATCATGTCTCTCCTCCTTCACCGATTTCATCTCCCATCCACATAGATTCAGAGCCAGATTCGCCGATTCGTAACTCTGATACACATATTGGTTCATCAGGAGTTGATGAAGTTAGAACCGAGTTTCCGAGAGAGGATGGCTCATCCTAGCTTGAAAACATTCTCGGAAGGAAGACGAGACAACCTTCATATCAGTTGGATTTAACAGAGCTTAAAAGTGTCTACCAAGACACGCCTGACAAGAAGCTAAAGAAGCAGGTTCGCCTTGAAAAGAATGCGGATGGAGAAATGATCCTTGAAACTACAACGCCGCCGAAAGATAGAAGTGCTGATGGTATACCTGAGATTGATGACTTCAAGGTTGTCAAGGCTAAGCTTGGTAGGAGTATCTGGCATACAGATGTAAATCTCTTCGAGGTTGCAGCGGATAATCTGAAAGAGAGGGTGTTGAAGGATGGTGAAGATAAAGCAGCTCTTCAGGCTGAAGTTAGGCAGCTGCAGTAGTATATTTCAAACCTTTTCCATGGTGCATCACAGGCTGATTTACTGCTTCCTCTGTGATGCGGAGGAAATTTCATAGTCCATCCAAAATGGCGATTTCGCCCTGTATCGGCCAGACCCTTCCGTTATTCCCCCGAAAAAACCCCTATTGGTTACCCATTTGATAGGAAGCGCGCTGCGGAAACATAAAACAACACAATGTATTGAACCACCGTAGTGGTTGAACCCTTGAACTCCTCGGTTGAACCTTGCGCTTGAACCTTCCGCTTCAACCGTTCGGTTGAACCTTGCGCTTGAACCTTGCACTTCAACCGTTCGGTTGAACCTTTCTTTTGAACCGTTCGGTTGAACCTTTCGCTTGAACCGATCGCTTGAACCATTCGTCGGCAACACTTCTCTTATCGGCTTGATCATACACACACCATCGCATAGATTTTATGAACCTACGAGTTCATTAAACCGTTGAACCCGTGAACCCGTTGAACCGTTGAACCAGTTCAATCCGTCGGTTCAACATACACTATCAACAAAACAACACTATCAGTTAACTCAGAAATTCTCTTACCGACACACTCGGTCGCTCTGATGACTCTTCGAACTGCCTTCGTTGATGCACCGATGAATGTTCTCCTTCCCACTCAAGTTCGCCGCAAATCCGACGCTCACCTGCAACACGAAAATATTCCGCATAGTTTTCCTCCTCGACTCCGTTCTATACCAATCTCTCTCCGTGGCTCAAAGTCCACATCCCATCTGGTGATCACCTCACAGCTTCATATCTCCTCTGCACTGTTAGAGTTAGTCAAATATGGTACAGATTACTGCGGACCGCTCCATGAGAACCAGACTCTTACATCCATGGAAGGGTCCGTTCAAGCATGGTTACACTTAGAAGCAAAAAGGAAAATATCTACTTTGATGCCAGTCAGAAGATATACACAAGATTACAGAACTGGAAGTAAAACTCACTGTCAAAAAGGAAATTTTTATTGCTTCCACCTGAAATCTGATTGTTACTCTTCCTACACACACCTCTCTGTCTAATCACAAAAGACTCTTAAAACATACTCTCCATGGGTGGCAGTTGCAGCGGTGGGAATGCCAACCGTTCTGAAACTGCTCACCTCACAGTTACATCCGTTTCTTGCCAGCTCATCACATTCTTGGTCGCATGGACCTTAGGAAACACATCACACCAAAATGAACCACAAAACAAAATTAAACTACCTAGGTGTTTATTACATTCATTTTGGTCCTAGGGTCCTTATCAGGCCCCTGAGGACATTTTACCCCTGCATTCCTATGATCATCTCTCCGTACCCTTCCTGGGTCTCTTTTCCAAAGTGGCCCCTTGGATGCTCCCGCATCACTCTGAATCTTTAATCACCAGCCGATCAGCGGCAGTTCAGTCAGTTGGTCCTCTATGGGAGGCACATGAATAATTGGGTGGAAGAATTTGTGACTAAAAGGAGAGTTGTACTTTCAGAGTTTTATCAATTAAAGTATAATGCACATGATTTGCGTCAAGGCATTCAAGGATTGCAACAGACTATGGCTGAAAATAGACCGGTGTTTGAGATCATTATATCTGACTTGAAGATAGCACATGATTCTGTTGATTCAGCTGAAGATAAGAAGATAGTTTCTACTTGGAAAGCGCAATATCTTTTCACGGTAAAAACTTATGATAGTATAATTTCAGAGTTAACAGAATGGAAAGAAAAGGTCGTAAATGTTCTCAAGTTCGTCAAATCTTTTGTTTCTCAGATCCCGTGTTCCTATGAAAAAGATGGTACCCTGTATGATGTCAAGGAAGTGCAAGTAGAGTTCCAGAGTCTCGTTCGCAGCAATTTTAATGGTCATATCAATGCCAGCAAGATGGGTCGTTCTGCCGTAATGACAGTGAAGTTTGACAAGGCTGTGGGCGAAGTTCATGAATTTCTTCAGATAGTTGCAAGTGGTGAAGAAATGTTAGAGAATCAGAATATCATTCTTGAGAGTATCAGTGTTCCTGGCAAAGATGCGATCACTCACTTTTTAGAAGATATTGTTTCTCATAATATCAATGGATGACATCACCAAAAAGCAAGAATGTAGATGAGGATGTGACTCAAAAGAAAGCAGCTTTAAATTAGATGCTTTTTGTTTTAAAGGATTTGCTTTAATCCAAAGCTCATCCATTCTTTATTTAGAAAGAAATCACTTTGTATTAGTTGGAGTTTTCTTTGCTTTAAAACGGTTGTTAGTTGTATATTTGTCCTAGAATAGAAATAAAGCTTGCGAGTTGGCAAGTTAGGGTAAATCAAAGAGATTTTAGGGTTCCCTACTCCTTCGATTTTAGTATAAATAAGGGCAGCCTTGCCCATTCTAAAATAAGTTACTTTTGTGATAGCAAATTTGCTGTGCCTATTCTAGCCTGCAGATCTTGTTATTCCAAGTGTTTGTTCACTCTGTGTAATCTGTTTCCAGTGTTTGATCGCATACTGTATGCCTACCTTTTGCTACAGTATTGCTGTCCTGGAGTTGTATCAACTTTGTGATATTGGAATAGAAATCTCATGCCTACGTTTTGCTCTAATATTCTATCTCACTAATCATCAAGTTTCGTCGTCAGATGTGTGGCTTGTTTAAATTTTATTTCAGCTTTCATCATTAAAGTACAATGCGTCTTGTGATGTGAATCTGCGAAAAGTTTATTAAAGCTTTTATGTTAAAAACCAATCATTCCTCGTCCACTTTTGATTTTTGTGCTCTGTGTTTATTCAGATAATCAAAAGCGTCCTTTAGCTTAGGCCTAGCTGTAGTTAGAAGTTTTAAAAAGGAAAAACCTCTTCTGCAGCGAAATAGAGTTTTATAACCTTGTGCTCGCAGCTGAGAATCAAAAAGAAGACAGGGAAGTTTAATTTATTTATCTTTTCAACAAACATCAAGAAAAGAAACTCCCCCTCACAATAGGAGAGTAGTTTATCTGTGCATAGTTGTTCGTTTCCAACTCGCATTCCAGAGGTGCAAATTGAAACGCTAACAATGTGTATGCATGAATTTATATTGTGGAATTATCCATACCTTAATAATAGATATATGATATAATAATAATATAGAATAATTATAAATTATACATATATATACATTATCATGAATATATATATGAGCTTAAGAAACAATTATTATAATAATATATAAATAAGTATATTATAATATATACTCATACATATATTATCCCAACTAATAATTAAGGAGCGATCACTTTAAGAATTGGCTTAAGACAATTATTATTATGGCATACATGAAAGAAGGTTATGGTGAATAGATAAGGCTGCGAACTAGCAGCACTTCATTTACTAAAGGAGACGTCCCATTAGGGACAGCGATTCAATGTATAGTTGCACCCGTTGATGGAGAGAACCATATGAAGGTATAAAGGGAGATTGATGGGCATTTGGGGAAGGACCATCGATCAATCACTACTAAATTTCATCATCCTTCATCAGCAACATCAGACATAAACCAGGAATATCTCATTGGACCTCATACGGTGTTCAAGCAGATCATAGCAAAATAAGATCTTATCAGCAACTTCAAGCATCTATTCTGCACAGCAGAAATTACAGGTACATTATATTTAGAGGTATGTTCAAATAAGAGTATATTACTATGCATCTAGATTTATGAATTATGGTTAATATAGTATGCATGTTATTGTTCGAAGTAGTCAGATGTACATATCATGTTATTAGTAATCATAATGAGTAATATATGAATATCATGTTTATAAATGATAATGAGATATCGATTAGAATTCTGATTTGAGACATGAATGTCTCCATTCATGCATTATGATAATAAATGATATAATAGAATTAAGGATGATTCCATTCATAATACAAGGGGATATTAGCATAAGAGATTATACTTCCAATCACCTCTATTACTTCATCCTTAAAGGGATAATGGGTATTGTGGGGAGAGGCAGAGTAATCCCATCCATGTATAGGCCCCAAGGCTGGGACGTAGTTTCCCCAAGACTGGGTCTATGATGGTTTCCACACGCCCTAAAGCCTAGTCCCTTAATGAATAATAAGAGGGGAAGATATGGATCTTGATTTATGCTTAATATCCGCCCTAATAGTATAAGAGAATATTAGAATACAAGATCATATTTCTGGAAACTCCTATTACTTCATCCTTAAAGGAATGATAGGTATTGTGGGGAGATGCAGAGTAATTCCATCCGTATATAGGCCCCAACGCCGGGACATAGTTTCCCAAGGCTAGATCTATGATGGTTTCCACGCGCCCCAGACATGTCAAACCTAGTTCTTTGATGAAGAATAAGAGGGAAGATATGAATCTTGAATCATGTTTAATATTCGCCTTAATATACTTATAGAACATACTATACAATAGTCATCAATAGTAATCATGAAATGAATAATCATTTAACAAGGAAATGATATATTTATAATATCATTGATCTTATTTGATCTTATCATTGAAATTATTGATTTATAATGTTTCTAATGTCTTCTTTGAGAATCACTTTGAATGCAAATTCGGGTTTAAGTGTTTGCACTGGAAAGGGGACACTACAGTTTTGGGAATGGCAAGGGACAAAAAGCCTTTTGGGGAGTCCAGCAAGGGACAACAATTAGAAAAATATGAAAAAATTCAAAATATAGAAAATCTTAATTATTCAAATAATAAGCCATTTAAATTTCACTCTATTCATTATATAACCATATTAAATAACTAGTAAAGCAGACTTGAGAATTCCATGAGAGTCAACATACAAATTAAAAACCCCCTTAAAAGGAGTAATCAAAAGTAAGAACAAGAGATTTAAGAGTAAGTGCAATCTCCTAAGGAAGAATTTTTAAAACTCAATTTTGATGACGTGACTAAAACTAACCCTGGGCTTCCAGGTGCATGTAATGTCCCCATTTTTGAGCTAAGTATAATTTTGGCACTTCATCACATGGGAATTGCAATTTCTATTGTAATTTCTCATATTCAAAGGGGTAGGACCTATAATTGAGGGGCCAAATTCATGAAGTATTTTATAAGGCCAAAATGAAAGAGGGAAAATGAAATCTTTAATTACATTTTCTCTAAGCTATTCTTATGGAGTTCTATTTCATGTTTGAGGCTAATCAATTGAATGGAAAATAGCCCCAAGTGGGACCTATTGACAAAATAAATGTTTGGGTGTATTTGCCATTATAAGGATAGGTCCAAGTTAATACAAATGGTGTTCAAACTCTCTCCAACGGTTGCATAGGAATGAGTGCCAACATGTGGCAAGGAGTAATTACAAATGGGATCATGTGCCATGCGTCAAATTCAAAATAGCTACAACAGTTACCTTGGATCATGTGACACTTTTATCTCCAACAGCCACTTGAAGGCATTCACCCAAGATAGGAGGATGTCTCAAGCACAATACCCAATGTCATTCGTCCAAGGAGTAATTGATGAGCATTATGATCTCATTCCAAATCCAAGGGGGTGCGAATAGCACCAATGAAGATCCATTGGCATTGTGAGATGTGCCAACGACCACAAAGAAAGGATTCGGCCAAAATAAAGAACAGATGCATTTCAAAAGATATTCGTCCAAAGTGAAGATTCGCCCAAATCATGGTACATTCGCCTAGACATGATGCAGCCAAGACACGCCATTCAGCTAAAGGAGAAATCGCCATAAAAAGAAGAGTATGAAATGATAAAGTCATTCGCCCAAGGAAGATCAATTACAATTAAAAAATGGATAAACCCAATGTAAAAACCAAATGGCCATGAAGGAGAAACGGCAAGCAAAGAGGGGGAATAAATATGAGACTTCATCACATAGAGAGGACATGTCTGGATTTGGTATCATTTCAATTTCATTACAAGCTTGAGAATTCCGATTTTCATGCTTTTCTTGCAAGGAGATGTGCCCTTGCTTGTAGGGAGATGATCCCCTACATCTTGAGAGGTGATTTTGCTTCTAATTTCACCATTGATTTCAATTTGCAGGTGTTGACATATATTGCAGGGTTTTAGAGATTTATCAAGCATTACTACATCATTGAGGAGCCTTAAGGAAGACTTGACATCATTCGTTGTGGAGAATTGACCAGTGTTCTTTACCACAATCTGTTACAGACCTTTTGCAACCCTTCGGCCTTCACCTACAGCTATATCAGAAGGTAGCAAGGATAGATTAAAGACTTGGGTGTTTGCCCATCACTGTGGGGCATACCGATTTGCATATGATGACTGTTTTGGGTTCACATAGGTGAAGATACAATTGACTGAATTGATATCATGACTGTAGCAGCTTTATCAGTCCATTAATGGTAACATACAGTGACATTATAGTGCATTGCAAGGCTTCAATCAGACTGAATACAATCTACCGTCATTCTAAATTCATTGTCTATCTTGGTGTTCATGTTGTAATTGTTTGCAAACTGATTTGAACTCTGTAACAGAGAACTCTTGTCTTGAATTGGTAATATTTGAATCAAAGAAATAAAGCATTTGGCTGGTGGACACATCATCTACTTGTTATTATTTGGAAGTTAACTATTTTCTTGCTAAGTTGTTGATATATTTCAGTTATAAACCACTAAGGTACATTACAGTGCAAGGGTGGTTTTATGGTCCCATAATGGATCATTTATCAAAAGCAATTGTTTTTCCTAGGTTCTAAGATCAACAATGAAGTTGAAGCACTTGCGCTTCTAGAAGGTATTAAACTAGCTAAATCTATGCATTGTTGGGTTCTTGATGTTGAGGGAGATTCTCAAGTTATTATGAATGGGTGCACCGGTGATAGTCTTAAAGATTGAAACCTTAAGAGCATCATTTTAGAAGTTAATCTTTTATGGAAAAGTTTTCAAGTTATTAATTTTAAGAATTGCTTCAAAGAGAGAAATAGGATAGCAAATAGATTGGCTTGTGTTGATGTTGCTCAATTTTGGTACTTGATCCTAAAAAGTAACAAATTCATAACAATATTGAACATGAAAAGCTTCTTAGTTTCCACCACATCCCTTAAGTTTCGATCCCCGCTACATTAATGGAGGTGATTTAGGATGCTTGAACATTATTGTATAGTGGCCTCTATTTTGTACTATTCATGAGTCCTTGCATGCAGTGTTACAAGACTCTGACTCAGCTAAACTCGGCATGCTAATTTTTGACCTGGACTCGGACTTAACACTCAGACTCGACCAAGACTTGGTAAATTGAAAAAACCACAAAATATAGAGATTTTTAAGGATTTAAAACTTGTTTCATGCACCCTTCTATAAATAAACTTTAAAGACACAATAAACTAATCAAATAGAAGCTACTTTGATCACATACAACATCAATCACATGAGTATAAAAGCAGATTTTAGCTGAAGGAAACAACATTTTTCGATATATAAATATTGTCAATTGTTTTAGGTGTACAAAACTCATGGATTATGATATCCATAGCATCAAAAACAAAAATCACAATATGGTCTCATGAACTATGGTAGAAAGGAGCTTGTATCACTCAACCCAACATTGCAAGCTCTATGTGGAGTCATGTGTTTGTATCTCAGACAAGTCTACAAATGCTGCTACAGCCATAGGAGCATTACTTAGTATAGGGATTGACTCAGCAAACTAGAAGTATAAATGCAATTAAATTACTTGGAATTTAAATTGAAAAAAGTCAAAAGAATAAAAAAATGTTTTTCCATCCAACATAGACCAAAATTATTTTTATTTTTTGCTTCTTAAAACTGGAGCAGGTATTGAGGGGGAATGCCTCTCGCAGGATTTTGGGGGTCATGCCCCTCGCAGGTTCCAAGGGCAGCACCCTGGCACGCTCCCTATCACAATACAAGGTGGAGTCAAGGGACAGAGCCCCCGCCACCAAGCCCAGATTAAAGACTTTGAGACCACACAATCCCTCATGGTGCATGTCATTCTTCATATTGTATCACTTTTAACTGTCCTTCAAAAGTCCAAACCCTTCAAAAACGTTTGACTTTCACGCTTTTATGTTCAACCATTTTCTATTTTGTATTCCTTTTTTCCCCTAATTTTCATTGACTTTGTCGATTCTTCAGGTTCAATGAGTCTAACCAAACTCACCAGGTGCCTGGTCCACAAGTCTCTAGCACCCATTTTGACCTGCTCACCTCAGGATTTGCAGAGTCTTGGTGAGTCCTAGCGAGTCTTGTAATTATGCACACATGGGATCTAAATGTCTACATGTGGATGTATTATCAATTCTTGTCCAAAAGATGTAATCAGCTTTTTATATCTTGGGTGTTGTGGAGTTTTTTTGGCAGGACTTCTTATTTTATTTCGTCTATAGTGTTGTTCAAAGGAATTTTGTGTGGTTTGCGTTGCTGCTAGGTATATCGAGAGGATATTGTGAATACAGGGGTGTTGTTTCATACCAGTGTCTGAAGCACACCTTCAACATCAAGGATTATGTTTTGTTGTCCTTTGTGAAAGATGTTTTGGGAGTTGTCTGGCTGGAGAACATGGATTTTGATGTTCAGAGCTTTAATTGTTGCCGACTTTGAGTCCAAACTTGAATCTAAGGTGGCAGATCTGGTGGCTCGTGAGTGGATCCTCCACTCTTTTTTTGTTTGTCCAACTTTTATATCCAAGTCACTTAATAGTAGTTCATTTTTTATAAAGAAATTCTCGCTTCTAGCTCTTTTGTAATTTTGCTTCAAGTGGAGGATCCTTTAGAACCCACAACTATATTTTGTAATGTCCCCTTCTAATAAACCAAAAAATTTCACAACCTTGCACAATTTCAACGTAGTAAAAGAGAACATTAGTATTCAATTCTCCTTTATTTCAATATTACCATTAAGGTTAATGAACACTTATCAATTTCAATATCAAATTTCATATACTTTCATTTTGCCATTTAGGGTTAGTAATCTCATAGTCATAAACTATAATAATTTTCATTTCTTTAAATGCATTTCACATTCACATTGCTTTCTCATATAGCTTGTCCATGATATATCTCGGAAGGGGCATCACCTAGACTCGAACATGAACCAGCTCTATGTCATCACCCTATGTGAGTATGACTTCGTTAAGGCACTAGTGTAACCATCCCATTCAGAGGTCCAAAGGCTTCACACAACACGCGGTGTTCTTCGCCATTTGGCTTGAGAGACTTCATGTATCACCCGGCATTCTTCATCTAGTCGAGGGTCACCTACCGTAGGGCACATAACTATGCAAGTTATACGTTAGGCCCAAGAGCTTCACACAACACCTGGTGTTCTTTGTCTCTTGGCCCAAGGGACTTCACGCGCACCTGACGTTCTTCGTCCAGTTGAGGGTCACCTAGGTCCAATATACCGCCCTTCCTTAACTTACATCCTACTCGAATGATGATAGGGGGGTTAAAGGACAAGTCCGATTGTTAGCTCCGAGTATATCATGGGTTTGCTTGTTGTAATGTTTATTCGTATCATCACCATACTTATATGGCTATTATCATTCCATAACTTCTCATTTATCTTTCATTATATTTGGCATCACATTTGCCATTAGTTTTCATATGGTATCATAATGTATTCGTATGGTAAGACATTTCATTTTTATCATATCCATATATATAAATCATTTATTATAGCTATGACTTATATTTCTTGTTCATTTATAATTAAACTATTCTTGATCTTATTATCCTTCTAACTTAAGATATTTATTCTCTTTGATCATGATTCATTCCTATCATTCGATTCATATTATGCCTATTTTAACATCCAGTTATAATTCAGACTTACCATAATGCAGAGGTGTCTATTTATGAACATCTACTATGTCATCTATTAACTTATTCAATTCATGTATGTGGGTAACTATCATAATCAGCATTATTATTCGACTGAATGCATTTACATTTCTTTTCCTACGTTTTACATTCGATGAATTATGAAAATGGCAATTATAAGACTTTGAATATTCATACCTGATAATCTTAGCTGATTGGTACTTGTATAATTCGCTGTGGCTATAATAATTGTTTATGCACTGTGATCGGTCGCCTTTATCTTCAATGATAGACCGATGGTTCTTACTTTGCTGAGACGGTTTTACTCCTAGTCTTGATCGCTGATGGAGATATTTTCTTATTCTTTTTCCTGATCGCTCCTCTCTATTGGATGATGATTCGCCTATATATTATATAAAGAATTGGAGTTTCTCTTCCTTGGTGGCTGATGAATGATGCGCCTTCAGATTCTAGGATGAATGTTTTGTTTCTGAATGCTTTGGAGTGCAGATATATTCCGATGAGTGTCCTATTTCTGAATGATGCTCGAATTATGGAGCAAGCTTTCCTTTTATAACCCCGAATGGGTTGCAACTTCCCAAAAGTCGTCTATTTTGACTCTCGTGCCTCTAGCACTCAGATTTGTTATTGTTTGTATGAGTTTAAGGACTCCCCGATTCCTCTAAGACAGGCGCTCTTATTATTTGCAATTTGTCTTGCTCGTTTTGTCTTGTATGCCACGTCACTTTGTCTTAGTCTTTCTTGTCTTCTTCTTCTTGTAATAGCTTAACACTTAGCATTAAAACTGGTAGGAAATATGGTGAGTGGGATAAACATCATCAATGGGTCTTTCCAATCTTTAATTGGAAAGCATCGAGACATGACATATTTATTATTGTCTTAAAAAACAATACAAATCAACAAAGTTTTATTTTTTTAATTGTCAATGTTCATATATATAATATATCACTCATCCCTTAAGTTTGCAAGAACATTGGGTGATCCATATGTTAAGTTCTTTTAAGTTAATTTAACTACTTCAGCTGTTTATTTATGCATCAGATTCAATTCATCAGCTCCATTAAAGTCTAGCCTGATTCTATTATACAAAACTTATTATTCATATCTAATATGGGACAGCCCATTTTGTCAGTTTATCTAATGTTCTATTGACTCAAAATTGTCATTAATATTCAATCTCCTAAAAATATCTGTCCAGGAAAGTAACCCTTTTTATTTGAGTCCCACAGATCATGCCATGAGCTAAGCTTCTTCTACAAAGAATATCACAATAAAATCTTGAGGCTGGTTCAAGCAAACTGCCTGCAGTCTAAAAGGACCATATGCTGCCAATACTTGGGTTTATTCTACATCAAAGACGCTCAACTTCCAATTTTTATTTTTCCTTTTCACGTGTTCACATGTTTTTCAAGTTAGAGACTCCATGTTGGTATAATCTACATTAAAAGATGCTCAACTTTCCACGCCTTTTATTTTTCCTTTTTCTTTTTGTTTTTGTTGTGTGGTTTTTTAATATTGTTTACTTTTCGGGGATAGCTTGTCATCCCCAAGATGGTCAAGGGACATCATTTACATCCCCAGACATTTCCAGGGGTTTCAGTGCTGTTTCTAGAACGTACCCAGTCTGGCGTGGGAGATCAGGGACAGCCCGGGGACATTTCCAAGGTGTCCCCGCATCCACAAAACGTTACAGTGACAGGGATGCCCAGAAAATGCCTAAAAAAGAGCTAGCTTCCAGTGTATAAACTAATTGAGAATGCATGTGCAATTGATATAAATTCTTTAGTGCATATACACCAAAGACACATTTCAAAAATTCATAATTCTTATCAACACATTTTAAATGTTAAACTGCAGGTTATGCCCATCCATATGGATATCCAGTGTCAAAAACAATTAATATCCTTCCAGAACCAAAACCCCCTGTCGGTTGGACCCAACATATTCTCTGACATTGAAAAGTGAGAAAGTTTGCACTTCTTTAAACTGATTGAACTGATGAGAGACAAAATACTCATTAAGTATGCATCAACATTCCACTGTGCTGCACATTTACACACTTACTTTCTTTATTTCATAGAGACAAATAAAATATCCTTTCACATTATGTGATTAGTAAAAGAAAATTCTCAACATGATCATAAGGATCCATTCATAAAAGAGACAATGCATCAAGGATTTGGAACATGGAATTTGTACCTATAGCCTCCGATGCTGTTACAGAGAAATCTGTTAGCACACCATCTACAGAAAATTCCGGATTGTCAACAAACTGCAAATACTCTCTTACTGGATCATAGCTATAGTTATAGCTCATACCAAATTCATCATTTGCAAAATCAGAAGCATAAACTTCCAGCCCTGCTTTATGGGCATCTTGCACAATTGTAGTGGGTGTATGTATATAACCATCACTAAGAGGCCAAATGTACTCTTTGGGAAGTAGAATTCCCGAAGCATAACTCTTCAGTGATGTTAAATTATTCAAAAGGGTGCCATATGTTTGGTTAGTTGATGGTTCAATATCTTCTTTACCCAGGAACCTCAGTACCAACTTTGACTTGCTCTTTCGGAGTCCCAATCTAATTCTTCTTAAAAATTCCACTTCTGGTGAAGAAATATATTCAAACCTAATACTTTTTGCTGCCGATAGAACATATTGTATTGTGCTTAACTTGCGCTCCTCATAAAACTTAGAATACTGTCACAACCATAAAAAAGTTATTAGAACCCACAGAAAAGTAACATAATCTCAGTTTCATTCAGAATGTATAATCATCTTCAAGTACTAAACAACTTGGACAATAAACTAAAAGGTCACATTGCTACCACACTACCCAGGTAGTCCAATGTAATAAAAATTGAGATATGATAAAACTGTGCAAAAACTAAACATCAAGAAATGCATCATTCAACATACTATTTAACATGCTAGTTCATATGAATACTCAGTCAAAACATTTTAAGAACATAATGTTCTCTAAGAACCAATTCTGAGATATTTAAAGAAAGAAACAGCCAATTAAGAAATTTTCATTTTAACAGCTGAAACAAAGGCAGCCTCTCATAAACAGTGTCAAGTAATAATTTTCCAAAATCCGATTATTCAACAATAGCTTGCATTTAAAAGAATACCTGTACATTCAACCAGAGAGCAGGTGGATTAAGATCATTCAACCCTTCTACTGGAAGCACTGGTAAATTGTAGTCAAAATTAGGAGGGCGGGACAAAACTGCTTGTTTTGCTGTATATACAAGTTTACAACCATAACAAAAGTCATTCCATAGTTCCAGTAAGATATAGAAGCAAAATTTATCATCTGTTAAATTTATTAAGAGTCATCATAAAAATTGTCTAAGCAAACTGATAAATGTGTGTTTGTTCTTTATACAAACCTCTTTTTGGGACATTGAAATTCAAATTGGAAACCAATTTTATAACATTTCATGTGTGGACACAAAAAGACATTTAGCCTCAAATTTCAATAAACAAATTTACTATGAACTTATACAGCATGCTGAGTTGTGCCCTAGATATATAGTATTACTACAAGCACTCTCCATTCTATTCATCTATACTCAAAGAACCACATATGAGAAATTTAAACAGAAAACTAATTGTGCATGTCTATACAATTAACAACTATCTACATTCAAGAGAACAACAATGGAAAACATTTTAAACCCCTGTCCATACCCAACTCTCAGATTCTTTTGCAAGTTTAAAGACAACATATAAATAATCATAGGACTTGATATTGAAATGGCATGTACAATGTTACAAACTGTACATTTTAATTTTGAATTTTAAAGGGCTGTCATTCTCATGTAACGCTTATGCAAGTCAAATATTCCAATCTGCACATCTAATTCCCTCGGCATCCATTAGCTGTTCAATTAATAAAGCGTGCAGGTCATTTTCTACTCTTAAGATAATCCTTCAATATCTTCTTCAAGCAATTAAGTTACTGAATATTCCTCTCTATTGAAATGTGAACTACACTTAATATCAAATCACCCAAACATGATTCATACATCTTATCTGGAACTTTTATGATTTCTTCGACATGTGGAAGAAGATCAACAATGGTTACAAAGAGGGATACTATCAGTTTTAGATCTTTAAATTTTAAAGGTAACAATGGCTAATGATATCTTGGGTAACACTGATTGTGTCATGTCCTCATTTCCAGAGTAATCACTAAATGGTATAAGTGTTTAGCCTATTCATCATTCCCGTAGGCTAAAACACATGGTAAGGGAATGGAAGTGATTTTGGTTAAGTGATATTCATTGTATCTTTCATATAAGCCAAAGTCATAAGGGCTTCATCATGGGGAATTGCAATTCCTATTGTAATTTCTCATATTCAAGGGGGTAGGACCTATTATTGAGGGGCCAAATTAATAAGTGTATTCTAAGGCCAAAATTGTAAAAGAGAAAATGAAATCTTTAATTACATTTTCTCTAATCTATTTTTAGATAGGACCTATTGACAATTGGTGTTGAGTGTGTTGAAGGAATAGGCCCAAGCTAAAAAGTGATCCAATGCAAATTCAAAAGAGACTTCAAAAAGGGGATCGACCACCATAGAAGAACCCAACGAATCAAAATTCAAATTCAAATTATATTTCAAAAGGAGGCATTCGCATGGGAAAAGCATTCACTCCAAACTCCCAACGGCCACCTAGGATCATGTGCCAACGGCTATATAGGAGCATGTGCCAAGTGGTTAAAGAAGGGGTCTAATTCATTGGATCAAGTGATACTCTACCTCCAAGAGCATCGACTAGCATTTAATTGGCCAAGACAAAGGATTCAAAGATAATTCGCCCAAGGAATGATTAAGGGAGACTTGCATAGAGGTGCGAATAGCACTAAAGTAGACCTATTTGCATTGAAAGAGGTGCCAATGGCCTCAAGGAAAGGACTCGGCCCAAAAGGAAGTATAGACATGTTACATTTGCCAAAGACATGACATATTCGTCTAGGATGAGGAACTTCACCCAAGATAGAGGTATTCGCACAAGCCAAATAATCATATGGGGCTTTCAAATGCATTCAATATCATTCGCCCATGATGGAGGTTCGGCCAGGCATGATACATTCGCCAAGGAAAAGATAGAGCGAAAGGTATTTGCCAAGACAAGTGGAAGACATGGGATCGATGCATGATAGAAGAAATGCATTTAATGCCAATACAATCCCATTCGCCTAGACATGAGCATATTCATCCAAGAGAAGAAGTCACCGTGAAAGGATAAATCAATGATAATGCAATTATTTGCCTAAGGAGAATCACATCTATCAATGCACAAGTCCAATCGGCCATGAGAGGAGAAGAATAAATAGAGGACATCGTTTCATTTGAGGACATGATTGATTTGGTATGTTTTTCCTATTCATTTTAAGCTTGAAGATTCCGATTTTCATTGCTTTCTTGCAAGGAGATGTGCCCTTGCCAATAGGGAGATGACCCCCTTGTTGATAACTGAGAGGGGGGGGGTGAATCAGTTATCCTAATTATTTCCCTTATTAAACTTTCCTTTTAATTGAAGCAGCATAAAATCAAACACAAAACATAAACCATGAAATAAGAAACACATGACACAGTATTTTTGACGTGGAAACCCTGTTAAGGGAGAAAACCACGGGGTGATTAACCCAAGAATTATTCTCTGTTAGAAGAATAGGAAATTACAAAAATGGCACTTGCCAATTAGGGCTCACTGCCCGAGCACACTGCTCACAAGAGGCTCACTGCCTACAAGAAGACACACTGTCTTACAAAGTGATTAGAATCACAGTCTTGAACTGATTGGAAGCATCTGCATATGCTGGAGTTCAGTTCCGGTTAGGTTCAGTATACTGATCTGCTGCACTTCATCTTTCCTCTGTTCTTTAGTCTGCTGTCCTTTCACATACCGGATCTTTCTTGTTACTTCTGCTCTACTCTGGACTTGTTCGCATATCCTCACATACATTCACACCTTTTACCACTAAATCCATCCTCTATATATATCCGCACAAGTACTTTCATCATCTTTTTAGTCGGCATCCGGAACAGTCTAGTTTCTTACAAACTTAGTTCTGTCGGCTGAATCCTTGCTCACCAAGCAATGCGGATCAAGCATATACTTGTAGATATCATCAATTATGTCGGCCAAACATGATTCATGCCTCCGCAACCTTTATCATCATCTGTAACACATCCGGAAAGTAGTTTGATACTCAGTCAGTCAGTTCTTCCTCTGTTTTCACTGTCTCTCAGGAATCCGGTACTCAACTATTCATATCTTTTTCCTTGTCCATCTCCGGAGGCTAAATCCTTGGAATATACTACTCAAGATAGTCCTCTTGACTTCCCCAGATCCGCACTGCACCAAGACACTTCCTCTGAGAGATCCGGACCAATCTGTCGGACCTTGCCACATGCTCTGTTCTTGTTCACCGGACCACCACAATCTTCAATCTGACTTCCGGTAGAGACATATCATGACTTGCGGATATGTGGGATGACCTTTGTTGCCATCAATGACAACAACCATGAATCCATATAGTGTCTCTTGCCAACAATCTCCCCCTTTGGCATTGATGGCAACACTTAGTGAAAAATGACTAAGTGTTTACACTATGCTCCCCCTTTGCTGATGCTCTGTCTTTATATACAATTTCCGGAACTCCCCCTGAGTTGGATTCCTCATTTTTCACTGCTCCTCACTCCCCCTTTGACATCAATGGCAAAGGGTAGGGTCCGCACACCAAAATTTTCAAAAATTTTCTATATATAGCCGCATATTTACATACTCACATATACTGCAGAATGTCTGCAAAGGATGTCTGCAGTTGAACCATTTCAGTAGCCCAACTAAGCTTCATTCTGTCCAGGATTGAAATGTGACCACTCAGCAAAAATGCAAAAGCTTCTGCCCGCCTGAGATCTGTCGGATCTTTTGTATGGGCGGTGGTCTGGGCATCACTGATGGCCTCATGCATCGTTTCCAACTTAGGGACTATAATCCTTCTAAGTTCTCCCATCCGGTTGGTAATGTTCTTCCTCTCCTTCTCAAGATTCTTTATTTCATTCAAGACTGCAATAGTCTGACATTCTTGATTTATTATAGAGGAAGAGAGAGGATCAAAACTTTGAGATAAGCTTTGAAGCTTGTCCTGTTCTTCTTTTATTTTCTTGTCAATTGCTGTTGTTGCCTTTGACCAAGATATACAAAATTTGTAGATGTCACCGCCATCCTTAAGAGCATTTTCTAAGCTCTTTATTCCAATGCTTACAATCTTCCTATCCTTAGAGATTAATTCTAATATTTCAGAAAATCTCTTATCCAAAAATTCCTTCCGGACCTTGTCTTCAGCTGATTTTTCTAGAGAATTAAAATGTGTATCAATACTGCTGACTAAGGTTTTTAGATTACCGGAAGTGGAGGCAGTCGGATCTATTTGGATTGATGGCATGATCTTTACAAGTACTCCGGAAGCAGCCTCTATCAACTCACAGTCCTCCATATGAGACTTTAGGAGCTTTTCATTTGCCTTGGCATTTGCAAATGAAGCTATCTTCATTGTTTGTACCGGAGAGAGAGAGTCAAAATCAAATGGACCTTTTAGAAGCTCCGGTTCATCAATCTCTAGAGTTTCTTTGCTCAAAAATTGTTGAACAGTTTGTGCAGTGTCTCTTGCCGGAGACAGATGTTTCTTTTCTTCTGCAGTCTTAGAACTGTCAACCTCTTTGTCTGTCACCACTGCTTCCTTCTCCTGCAATTGCTCTTCTTCTTTGGATCCGGAGACTGTAGGGGAAACCGGAGGAGAGATGCTTGCTTGTTCATGGGTCACTTCTTCTGGAGCAGAGGGTCCCAAGTCCTCACTTGTCTGTTCAGGGCTCACTTCTTCCGGAACAGAAGATTCCAAGTCAGCAGCTGTTTCTGCACCTAAGTCCTCTACAACAGGAAGATTGAACCTTTTGAAGGCCTTCCGGAGGATCTCTTCTGTCTCTTGTGCCACTTTGTCAGTCTCACCAAGCATGAGCTGATTCATCCTGGCTTTACTTCTGAACTCATCTCTGCAGTCCTTGAAGATCATGTTCATTGTCTTGGGATCAATTTGAGGATATAGCTGAATAGCTATCTGCTCCCGGATCTCAAGATCTTTGGCATGCGCATTATTCTTTCTTACTTCCATTTCCTTCTCTAGGCTTTTAGGAATGAGAGATATGATCTCAATGAAAGCCTTATTGTATGTGTTCAGATATTTAACTGTGGCTTCCTGCAGAGTCTTTTGGTCTGCCTCACTGAAGTCATCATAGGATTCAGTCATTGGTTGAAGGTTTCCATCCACCGTGACCGACTTGATTATGCTCTCTAGTGACAGAGTGGGCTTTTCAACAGTTACCTCTGCCATTTCCTCCTTGTCTTGGCCTGTGGAGGGCTTACCGGATCCTTTCTTTTTCTGTTTCTTTACTTCTCTTACTCCTTCATCTGATTCTGTCTCCTCTTCATCCTTTTGGCTTTCATAAGCCCTTGATGCTTTTGTTTTGGATCTTTTACCGGATGCCTGGACTTCCGGTTTTGAGCTTTTGGTTGTGGAAGGTGCAGATCTCTTTGATGATCTGGTCCGGGTGGGGGTTTCAACCGGAGCACTTTCTTTGCTTTTCTCTTCTTCCTCAGCCTTTCTCCTCTTTTCCCGGCTGGCATCAAGTGCCTCTTTTGAGATGCCTAGGCCTTGAGCAATGTGCTCTACTTCTTTTCTCACTTTTCTTTTAATCTCAGGTTCCCTGAGTTCTACATGTAATTTCACGCTCAGCTCCTCAAAGGTTCCAAACCTTTCTGCCTTAGGATCTTTGGGCTGACTTAGCATGTGTTGAACATGCAGCTCTACTATCTGTTCATCAACTTCATACCCCATGGGCATGATCCAGACAGTCCTTGGCTCCACTGCCTCCATTAGGCACTGATCAGTGTCAACCATAAAACATACTGAGTCCTTGTATTTCTCAATGAGTGACTGGGGAATTCTCTCTCTTGCTTGCATCATGCTCTGAAAGTTTTTGAAGTATCCCCATAGAGCTGTATTTCTCGCTTTTGCATCCCCAAGTCCATGCAAATAGTCTCTTATCTGGACTGCAACAGGTTTGTCATTCTGCCATACCCATCCACTTGTTCCGGGTAGCTCATTCATGAAGTAAAAGAAGAGACATACAATGAGAGTACCATACTTAAAGGAGTTCTTCTTGTCTTTCTTGATTTTCTGTACATTTTCCATCAATTGGCTTAGTAGTAGTTCACAAAGATCATAATCTGCATTCTTTCTTAGCATTTCATATGCTGTGTATATTGCAGTTCCGGATACAGAATTCTCCCTGCTGGAGTGATAGATCTTGTATCCTATGATCATTGATGCATATTTGATATCCGGATCCGAAATATCTTCAATGGTCATTGCTCTCTTATCATATTTTGATCCGGTGGCCTCAGTTACAACGTTGTTCTTGACAGATTTGAGGATAGGTACCCCCCCGGAAGAGTATAGACCAGTTACTGCTCTAATTGCTTCTTTTGTGATCTTGCAGGGTCTATCTAGCCAAAGGAAGTTGTCATGCATCCTGCTCAGTACATACCGGACCCATTCATCTTCTTCAAAGCTAGGGAAATGAATGAATTGCTCAAATTGTTTCTTCTGGATACCCTTATACTCTGGTTTGAGCTCAAAAGCATTGTCTATCAGTTGCTTGTGATAGAGGTCTCTTAATTTGAATTCCCCAAATTCCTCAATGTTTGCGTGTATGTAAACCCTAATATCTTCAGTATGTAAGACTCCGTGGGGAACACTAGAGAAGGCTCCTAGTGGATCTACCTCCAACGATTTGTAGGGATGTTTCTTGAATGAGGGGCGAGGTCTATCAGAGATCTTAACTATGTTTGGAGTAGCCATTCTTCAAAGATTTGCAGTGAGGCAATGAAAAACGAAGAATACCTTATGTGCCTTCGGTTTGCACGGAGTGGTTGGATTGATTTCTTTATGCAATAGCTTCGGCAGGAGATCCTTGGTGTGCTTGATGAACCTTGTTGCAGAGCTCCACTATTCGCTTCTTCTCAAGTGTAGAATGAGCAGATAACTTTTGAGAAATCCCTTATATTGCTCCGCAAACCCTAATATCTGTCTGCAATAAATGCTTCACCTGCATTATTCCGGTTTACCATGTCTGGACAGCTTGGAGTATCCCGGATTAGTCCTGATCACTGAATATCATCCGGATCTTTAAATCATGAATAAATCTAGGTAACATATTACAAGAACATCCCAAACACTCTGTCCAATCCGCAAGACAAGATCGTGCACTTCCGGATCTCTCCGGACCTTTTTGTAATCCTTTATCATACCGGAGCACCTCCCTGAACAGGTCTAACTTAATCGAACACAGCTTCTTCATAACTCCATGCGGACCTCTGAAAACTTGACTGAAGCATCTCAGGACTTATATCTACAAACCCTTTAATCCGCATCTTGTGCCACATCCGGCACAACTTGTTTGGCTGGGGGAACAGAATCTTCTTTGAGTCTCCCCCTGAGCCTGAGCTCACTTTTTAATTTCCGGAAGAAATATCAGCACCAGAATCTGGTGCGGATCCAACCTCTACATTCTCTGAGCTTTTCTTCACCCAAATCTTGCTCATCTGATTCCTAACTTCATCCGCATTCATCTTTTGTTTACCCTTGTCTTGATTCTGATTATACACCGGACCTCTTTTGTCCTGATTCTTGTTTCTGCAGACTTTAGCATTATGACCGGACCTATTGCAGATTTGACAAATAACATTTCTTTGCATATTTAACTGATATCCCCTTGATCTGCATTGATTAGCCATATGACCTACTCTATTGCATGTAAAGCATCTACCTTTGAATGATTTGTTTACTTGCATAATTCTGCATTCATGGGATTTGTGTCCATACCTTTTGCAGTTGAAGCACTGTCCGGAGAAGGATGAATTAATCTGATTCATTCTCATTCTGCACTGATTAGCTTTGTGACCAAAATGGTTGCAGCTGTGGCAGTATCCATTGAAGGATGGATATTTTTGAGCATTTGGCTGTCTTACCGGAGGTCTTCTAGGCCTGCTCCTTGGATTTTCTGATCCAAGATTCTTCTGACCGGATCCGGAGCTTTCTCCTTTCTCATATCCCAAGCCATACTTGTCATCTGTCCTCTTTTGACTTCCAAGAAGAACTTCAAGTTGAGCAGAACTTATCTTGAATTTCTCTTTATATTCATTTGCTGTTTGAAGGTCTCTTTTGAGAGAGGCAATTTGATCCTCAAGTTTTCCTTCATTATCTTTGGAATCTTCAAGATCAGATTCAAGGTGTCTGATAATCCTGTCCATCTGGTGGCATTCTTCTGATTTTTCTTTAAGAGATTGTCTTAGATTGTCTTCAGCCTTTCTTTTTTCTTCAATCTCTTGAGTAAACTTTATAGTTCCTGATTCCATTTCATGTCTTAACATAATGACTTCTTTTGATAACTTTTCACATAACTTGGTTTGCTCAGTCAATTCCTCACTTGTATTGCTTTCTTCACTTTGTCTTGCCAACTGTTGAAGCAGCTCCTTTCTCTTTTTCATAGAGAGACTTAATTTGTCTTTTAATTCTCTCATGAATTCATCAGCCTGTTTGAGTCTTTCCTTTAATTCACTGACTTCAGAATTTGACTGTTCAAGATCCTCAAGGGCAGTCTTGAGTTGCTCCCTTAAACCATATGCATCCATTTGAAATCCCAGATCTTCCTCAAGCTGTTAGGCTCTATTAGGAGGAACTTGGCTCTGATACCAATTGTTGATAACTGAGAGGGGGGGGGTGAATCAGTTATCCTAATTATTTCCCTTATTAAACTTTCCTTTTAATTGAAGCAGCATAAAATCAAACACAAAACATAAACCATGAAATAAGAAACACATGACACAGTATTTTTGACGTGGAAACCCTGTTAAGGGAGAAAACCACGGGGTGATTAACCCAAGAATTATTCTCTGTTAGAAGAATAGGAAATTACAAAAATGGCACTTGCCAATTAGGGCTCACTGCCCGAGCACACTGCTCACAAGAGGCTCACTGCCTACAAGAAGACACACTGTCTTACAAAGTGATTAGAATCACAGTCTTGAACTGATTGGAAGCATCTGCATATGCTGGAGTTCAGTTCCGGTTAGGTTCAGTATACTGATCTGCTGCACTTCATCTTTCCTCTGTTCTTTAGTCTGCTGTCCTTTCACATACCGGATCTTTCTTGTTACTTCTGCTCTACTCTGGACTTGTTCGCATATCCTCACATACATTCACACCTTTTACCACTAAATCCATCCTCTATATATATCCGCACAAGTACTTTCATCATCTTTTTAGTCGGCATCCGGAACAGTCTAGTTTCTTACAAACTTAGTTCTGTCGGCTGAATCCTTGCTCACCAAGCAATGCGGATCAAGCATATACTTGTAGATATCATCAATTATGTCGGCCAAACATGATTCATGCCTCCGCAACCTTTATCATCATCTGTAACACATCCGGAAAGTAGTTTGATACTCAGTCAGTCAGTTCTTCCTCTGTTTTCACTGTCTCTCAGGAATCCGGTACTCAACTATTCATATCTTTTTCCTTGTCCATCTCCGGAGGCTAAATCCTTGGAATATACTACTCAAGATAGTCCTCTTGACTTCCCCAGATCCGCACTGCACCAAGACACTTCCTCTGAGAGATCCGGACCAATCTGTCGGACCTTGCCACATGCTCTGTTCTTGTTCACCGGACCACCACAATCTTCAATCTGACTTCCGGTAGAGACATATCATGACTTGCGGATATGTGGGATGACCTTTGTTGCCATCAATGACAACAACCATGAATCCATATAGTGTCTCTTGCCAACACCCCTATGATTCATGAGGTGATATTGATTCTGATTTCACCATTGAGCTTCATTTTGCAGGTATTTGGAGATATTTCAAGCATTGGATATCATTCAAACATAGTTTCATCATTGAGGAGCATTGTGGAGACTTTGTATCAAGCATTTTGGCATCTTCCAGCCATAAACAACTCTGCTACAGTCATCTACAGCCACTTGCAGGGTTACTACAGTCAACTAAGGGGTTGCACTCATCAAATCTTGGCATCAATCATTGCATAAGAACCTTTGGTGATCATTCCAAGCCAATCGGCCAATCCTAGAACCCACCGTTGGCTTTTGGAGTGAGTTTTGCTATCAATTGTAAGACATACTTCTTGCTGGTTGCATATCAGTCACTTGCATCAGTCCTACCAGTCATATTTCAGTTACATTTGAAGGTGTTACAAGGATCCTTGAAGGCTGGAATCAATTGGCAAATACTCCTTGTTGGTTGTCTTTCATTTGGCATAAGTTGGAAGCCATTTTGTAATCATTTGAAAGTCTGATTTGAAATTTGTATATGACTGTCATAAGGGACAGCAAATCAATATTTGTAATTGCATCATTTGAATAAGCTAATAAAGCAATTGGAGTTTGGGGTTTCATTGATTATATGTTGCACTTGTTTCCTTTCATTTGAAGGGTTCAATTGTTGCAAGAATTTTTAGCTAAGTTGCAATAAATTTCAGTTATTACTACTAAGGAACATTACAGATTGCAAGATAAAACTGCTTACAAGTTAACGTCTTAGCCACAACACAGTCAAAAAAATTGTGTAGTATGGCGGCGGGGGGAACAACAGAATGTTTAAGTGAAAATTGCAATAGAAATGCATCCTCATAGAGCAATGTCGATATTGTGCAGAGGGTGAATGTGCACGTGTCCTCACCACGTCTGACACCGCATGGAACCACACGTGTAGAGGAATGCATCAACAACATGTGCAAAAAGGAAAAATGCTAGAGAATGTGGGTGACACGCAACCCCATGCACCACCTCCTACATAATGATTAAAGGAAGCAAGGAGAAAAACATAAATATTAATAGCCATTTTAGATGACATTTAATGACTTCCATAGATCAAACTTCTTATTTAACAAAAATACCATTACACGTATGGCTTTATGCTATCAACTCCTAATTTGATAAAAGATGAGAGAAGAGTTTAACATATATCAATGAAAGAAAGAAATGATTAACATACATTTCTAAGATAGGTTGAAACACTTGGTTCCATATAAAAGTTAAGACTCTTTACTTTCTTCCGTCATACTTATTCAATCAAGGGTGTGTGTGTGTGTGTGTGTGTGTGTGTGTGTGAGAGAGAGAGAGAGAGAGAGAGAGAGTTGGTAATTCAATAGTTTTCATTTGTAGCCATGTTATATAACACTAATTAACATTAAGGGCAACGAAAACAGAGTAGCTGATGCATTGAGTCGACAGAAGCATATAACGTCCATGGTGTCAATCAACACTGATTTTAGAACTCAGGTGATTCAGAAATTAAATGAAGATGAATATTATTTGCAAGTTCGAGAAGCTCTTCAGTCAAATCCACAGGAGCCAAAATATGAAGGTTTTCACATTGAAACAGATGGGCTTCTGAGATTTAAAGGTAGGATGTATATTCCAAAATCTTCTTAGTTAACGAAAACAATATGGAAAGAAGTATGCACCGCACCATATTGAGGACACCCAAGAGTAAGCAAGATGATGGCCAACGTCAAACCGTTATATTTTTGGAAAGGAATCAAAAAGGACGCAGCAAGATTTGTGGCAGGAAGTTCCGAATGTCAGAAGGTCAAAGTAGAGCATCAGCATCCAGCAAAATTACTTTAGCCTCATAGCGTACCTGATTGGAAATGGCAAATTATTAGTATGGATTTTGTACAAGGTTTACCTATGACTAGAAACAGGCATAATGCCATATTCGTGGTAGTGGAAAAACTCACTAAAGTGGCACATTTCATACCAGGAAATTTGACAGATGGGGCAACGGTGATCGCATGAAAATTTGTACAGGAAATTTTTCGTCTCCATGGAATACCAGAAAAGATCATATCAGATAGAGATGCCAGGATGACATCCAGATTTTGGCAGACCTTATTTTCAGCCTTGGGGACTCAATTAAATATTAGTAGAGCTTATCATCCCGAGACAAATGGTCAGACGGAAAGGGTAAATCAAATTTTAGAAGATCTACTTAGAATGTACTGTATGGATCAACAATACAGGTGGGAGGAATATATACCCTTGGTAGAATTTGCTTATAACAACTCATATCAGTCAACAATAAAAATGGCACCTTTTGAAGCATTGTATGGCAGGGAATGTAGAACCCCTATAAGTTGGAACAGGTGGGAAGACAGGATCATTCTAGGACCTGAAATGCTTCAAGAAATGGAAGAGTAGATAAGAATAATCAGGCAGAGACTGAAAGAGGCCAATGACCGGCAAAAGAGTTATGCTGATGCAAAATGTATTCCCAGACAGTTTGTAGTGGGAGAAAAAGTTCTTTTGCGGGTAAAACCACAGAAAAGTTCTATAAAATTTGGGAAAGCCTCTAAGTTAGCTCCAAGATACGTGGGACCTTTTGAAGTTCTAGAAATTATCAATCCTGTGGCATACAGAATTGCTCTACCCCCGACTCTCGCCAGAATTCACAATGTATTTCATGTTTCCTATCTCAAGAAATATTATGCAGACTTTGAACATATGATTGATTGGAAATCATTGCAGGTACGGGACCCTGGGGTGATCACAATAGAGCCAGTCCGAGTACTCAAAATACGTAAGCTGCACTTACGTAATCACGAGGTGGTACAATGTAAGGTCCAGGGGGACAACTATTCAAAAAAGAATGCCACCTGGGAAGATTATGATGAAATTCATCAAAAGTTTCCTTATTTATTCCCAAACAATTAAGACTTATATGAGACTGTTGTTAAATATTGATAAATAATCATCAAGGACGATGATTCTTAAGGGGAAGAATATGTTACATCCTCTTCTTCTGAACAACGAAACGTTGGTTATATAATTAGTTGTGTATAACTGCTTTCATGTGAATATAAAATTTATTCGTTGGATAATGTGTATAATTATGTGAATGATTTTCTTTTATATGCGAATATTTTTCAATTATATGTGAGAATGGATGTATGGATATAATATTTATTAATGTTCGTATCAAGGAAATGATTTAACCTCCATTAATTGTTGAAGTGTTTGCAGGATAAATCAATTGACATGGAAAAAGGGATATCAACAGGGAGAGGTGTGATTACGAGAATCGGAAAACAACAATATTGCCTAAGTCGAAGTCTAGACACCTATATCATCGTAGCCTTGGCCAAGGCACATACATATACGTATATATTTCAAGTTGGTAAGAATTATTTTCCTTATGTATATTAAATAAATTATATTTTTGCTCACCTCTTGAGGAGCGCTTGGTGGTGTGCGAGCTGGATTCTTGTGTGTAACTCCTCCACTCTGCCCGCACGCAAGAAGGAAACGTTCCTTCTTGCATGCGGACGGAGGAAGGAGGGGGATGCCTTTATTTGTTGGCATTCATCCTTTTTCATCGTCATTCTTTACTCAATCTTTGGAAGCAGCATTCGCACCCTCTTTCCAAAAAGCATTCGCAGGATTTGTAAGTTGTGCTATGAACATTGTTTTGCATTCTTTCGAGTGTCCTCCTCACTGCAACTCAGAAATCGGAACCATATAATCCTTGTGCGTCAGCTTCATATCTTTTCTTACTCTGTCGAATCAATATCATAGGAGCGGTAGTAAGAACCAATCCGGCAATCAAGATTTGTCTTTGCAGTCGCATATTCCTCTGCCTCGACTTGTAAAAGCTTATTCAGGCAAGACAATGGTTCCTTTCAATATACTATAGTTTATCATGCGATGGATAGAAATACATTATTTTGGATAGCCGTAGCTGATCCTGATTACAATTCATTCTGTTACTCTGTATTTTCTATTCTGCAATTCATGAACGATCTCCTGAATCCGTATGTGTCTTTCAATTCCAAATCTTTTGAATCTGCAGAAGTATATGTCTTTATACCTATATATTTATATCTATATGTATATATATATATAAATATATATATACTTACATCCACTTATATATTCTCATTGAGAAATTTGACTTCGGTCACTGAGTTAAACGATACCTTTATGTCTAAATGTTCTTATGCCATATCTCTTATAAATCGATATGTCAAGTGGATTATACATAATTTTCATCCAAACCTATAACCAAAAAGAAACATATGAAATAATGTCAATGCCGAGCAAGCGTGAATGCTGACAACACAGTAGTAGTGTCAGATAATTATTAGAAATCCTTGGCCAAGGTTACGATGCAGTATAAGCATCTATCAGCTATCAAGTACCAGATATACCATTGGTCAGAGTGATCTTTCAAGTTAGGAGGTACCTTTAGGGAAAAGATCAATCAGGAGGTATAGGTTCGTGACACTAGGCTCAGAGGCATATTGTTGTTATTAGATTCCTCACTAATCACCCTCGTGAAGGATCGGGTTTCTTCAGTTGAAGAAGCACGGGAGACTAGTTGGTCTTGGTTGGGTGGATAAAGCCCTTGTTGATATTCCTTTTCCCAGAATCCAGAAGAGGATCTTACAAACAAATCAACAGGAAACTATTCAAGTTGTACTTTTCTTAATCTCTCTTCCTATCTTAATATTTGAATTTTATTGGACAAATATAGTTAATCAAAAGTTAGTTAGTTTATTCTTGGTTATATGTATTCTGTTAGAAAAGATTATTTCAGCTGAAAATGAAAGTTGGTTGAAATTTGAATTATGTTGCATTCGATACTATTTTCATAATAGTTAGTTAATCTTTCCGCTGAAATTCTATTGTTAGATGTAGTTTACAATTTTATTAGATTAGAGTGGATGTTACAATCAACAATGTAATGTCACCTTCCTAAGTCAAGACTTGATCATCGGGCTAGTCTACTATATGGGTCCCTGTAGACTAGTGAGTGTGGTTAGGGGATCCACGATGACGTGGCTCAACCAAGCTCAGACAGCATTTTGGATTGATGAGATGGATTCCTCGTGGCAAGGAGTTCCCAGTTGGCCTTTTCCAGAGTGAGTTTGGGCCATTTGGCCAAACTTACTATTTATAGAAGAGGCACGACACTCCGAACGATTCAGTGCAACAGTCAGAGAAACATGTTGACATTTCATAGGCTAGCTCGGCAGTACTATAGAATGACAAGGAGACTCTTTGAATTAAAATTTTAATAATTAAAATTGTTAAGTTAAATTAAATATATAACTTAACATGTTAATAATTAATAAAGTGACTTTATATTATATGTGAATTTTATGATATATCTTGAGTTCATAAAGTCACTTAAGTTGGGCGCACAAGGGAATGAAAGGAAAATAAAAGAAATAAAATCATATATTTCCCAACAGAAGATGTTGAGGTATATCGAGGAAAAGTAACTTCATTTTCCATTATTCACTTGGCATATTTTCTCTGTTTTGAACTTTGTTCATGGTTGAGCAAAGGTTTCATACCAATAGTCTGTGAGGGCGAAAACCTTCATAGTTTGAGCACCTGCACAATTGAGAGACACTTCTAGGGTGTTTCTGGAGTGGCTTCTTTCAGAGGTCACCATTTGATCTTCATTGAAAGCATCAAGCATTGTCACGGAAGGTTTTGCAAGAAGCTATCTACAAGATTTTGGCATGATAATTATCGGGAGGTATTGAAGATAATATTGCACGATATACACTGCATTTTATTGGTGTTTTGATGTACTTTCTGAACCATAAACCAGGTCGTACCTTCCTATACATGGCCGTACCACATTGAGGAGTCATTGTGCTTTGGTGTGTTATTTATTAGCTGCTATCTTTTGGGAATCAAGGCGTTTTGGATCTGCAAGGACAGTCGACCCTATTGGAGGCAGTTTGGGACTGTTCAATGGTGTTCATCACTGTTTTTTCAACATATCAGGGCCGTACCAGCAGTTTTAGGGACGTGATCTTCCAGTAATGCATTCTCTCTTTGCTACAAGCATATAGTGGGCTTTGTATGAGTAGTAAAACCTCTCTGTATCATTGACAAGCATCTTTAAGGCTATACAAAACCATTCTATTGAATATCAAAGAAGAATCGAAGATTTAGTTGCTGTTGCATTCATATCAGACTTGTATCTTGTTGGACAGAGAAATGGGTATGTGAAAAAACTTCATATTTTCGTATTCCATTATGTGGGTATTTGATAATACGAATGTTTAGTATAGTTGCCACATATATAAACATATGGGTATTTCCATTTCCTTGCATTTTCGAACATATGTACATGCATGTGTGTTTCTATCAAATGCAAAAACCCAAAACGCATCAGCTATCAAGTAAACATCAGAAAACATAAGGGGGTGGGATATTACAGTGGTATCAGAGCTGGTGCATTTTGCCAGCCTGTGTGATCAGTTTTACGAGTGAGTGGAAGATTGTTTATACTAGAGATACTCTGCAGTGGCAGCCACCACAGGTACCAAAGGGTGAACCAATATCTGGGATTTTGGGTATGCATAGGAACTCTTCTAGTGACAGTGACAATACAATAGGTAATATGGCGGACAGAAACAGAAGATCTAATCAGCCGTATAGTCTAGACGCGAGAAGGGAAAGGAAGTTTGATATTATGATAGATATGATGTCACAAATGTTAGCTAAATTGAACCAGGGTACCCCAGTGACACAACCACATACAACACAGGAGGCTGAGACCAGCGGTTCCAATGCTAACAATCACCGACATGCAGCCCAGGGTAGTGGACATAGCACCAAGACTACCCCAGGATCAGTTCCTAGACCTCTTTAGCCTACCTTTCCACGGCGAGAGGAGGCACCAATTAATCAGGAGCCAGAGGTAGAGCTTCCCATGGCAGATGATATTAGGATACAGCATGCAGAGTATATGACGCTTCCTCCAGATATCAAAGATATGTTGACTTTTGAGCAATTTATGAACCAGAGGAGACAGAGAGGAGCTGTGGGTGGTAGAGCACATAGAGCTAACCGGGACTACTAGCATGCATTGAGAAAAGTCCCTATGGATGGTTTTGATGGGAGTGGCAAGATTTCAGCCAGAGCATGGGTGCAGAAGTTGAATAATTATTTGACACTTAAACCTATGCTAGAGGACGAGACTCTTAACTTCGCCACCATACACCTTGATGGGTTAGCTCGTAAGTGGTGATATCATGGGTTGGTCACTTCAGGCCACAATCTCATCACAAACCGACTCATCGAGAGATTCGACACCAAGGACCCAGAACTACAGTTCAAAGACTTAGCACAGTTGAAACAATATGAGTCGCTTGGGGCTTACATTTCAGAGTTCCAGAGACTCAGTGTGATGGTTCCCAACATATCAGAGAGGAGACTCATCGTACTATTTACTGAGGGACTAATGGAACCACTTAGAGGATGGGTCAAAGCATTTGACCCACCATCACTACAGGAGACAATCAAGCAGGCTCGCAGTATAGAGTTTACAGTGCCAAAAAACAAGTTTGTCTCCAAATCCTTTCCTCCAAGGAAGGATAAGAGTTCTTCACATCATCGAGACACCATTCCACAGAAGAAACCAGCTCCTCGCCTTAATGATGATGCCTTGAATGAATATAGGAGGAAGAAGTTGTGCTTTAAATGCAAGGGCCCATGGGATCCCAATCATAAATGCCCTATGAAGGGGCAAGTGAAACAACTAGAATACTACTCCACTAAAGTAATAGCATCAGAGAAATCACATCAGTAAAGTGATCGAGAGGATAGTGATGTAGAGAGTGTAGCAGAAGAGATGCAGGATACACAGGATGATGATATTCCTACAGCCCATCATTCTGCCATTCAGAAAGAAGGTTCCTTCAGGATTCGGGGAGTCTTGGATGGAAAGAGGGTGTCCACTTTACTTGACACAGGGGCCACTCACAACTTCATTAATGAGGGGCTTGCGCCACGGAGGGGACTCAAGACTGAGGAGTTCGAGGGGTTCAAGGTTAGAGTTCCATATGTTAATTGTCAAAGGAATATGCAAAGTTATTATTTCAATGAGCAGCGAACATCAACAAAAAGTTTGACAAGATTGTTCAATTCAATTCAACTCATAGAATTACAAACATGGGATTAACAATTACTAAATAACATTAACAGTTGCGTGGTTTCTATAGCATAAGCATAACATTCACCATCTTTCATTAAAAACACTTTACACATTAACTTGACTTCGACCTTCAAATGATAATTTCTACAACATAAGTCTAGCATCAACTCTCCTTACAATTTACGTGTAAATGACAAATATTTAAAACTTTTCTGTAATGTCCCCTTCTCGCAAGCCCAAAATTTTCCAACCTTGCACACAAATTCAACTTGCCAAAAGAGAACATTAGCATTCAATTCTTCATAATTCATCGTATAAATCATAATTATAAGTCAATTCTTAAATCATAATTCATATCCATTATCCTTTTTTTTATTTCATTATTAAAGATCGTAATTTTCTTTCCTTAGCTCACTATACACAATCATAGTTTCTTTCAAGAGAGATTTCATTTGGACCCATCATGTTAATCCAATCATACACACAACAAGAGAGGGTTCCTTGGGCACAACTTGCCATAGGTTCAATATCTTTCCTTTGATCTAGAATGGCACTCTTCACCAACTAGAGCCAAAGGCCTATCCACTTGCTCCATACTTGGCACTCTACACCAATGGAAACAAGGGCCATTTTCTCTTGTCCATATTGGCACTCTACACCAATTGGAACAAGAGCCTTTATCCACTTGTCCATATTACCACTCTACACCAATTGGAACAAGGGCCTTCATTCACTTGTCCATATTAGCACTCTACACTAATTGGAACAAGTGCCTTCATCCACTTGCCTCAAATTAGCACTCGACACTAATTGAGTCAAGGGCCTATCTCCACTTACCTCATATTAGCACTCTTCACTAATAGAGATAAGGGCCTTCTCAGCTGAGTACTCTTTACCTCTTAAGAACAAGCACTCTTCACTTGCCTCGGAGGATAAGAGCCTTATCAGCTCAAGCCTTCAATACCTTGGTCAATTGCCAAACCCTTGGTCTCTACTACTTGGTGTGATGGATTAACAATGATGTCCTTATTCCATTATACAGTTCACTTTCTCATTTATCATTTCATATTATTTCCATTTGTTCTCATAACTTCTGTGTCTAATATCTATAGGTTTTCACAGTAATCATCATTAAGACTTATATACTACTATTCATATCCTTCGTTCTATATCATAGGCTGTAATGAAAACATTCTAGTAAAGCATTACTCTCATTCTTTGTAATGGTTAGAACAGATGTATGTTCCATAATGTTCATATTTCATATAACAGTTTCATATTCTCATTCCTAATTCTTGATTAGATGTAAACTGCTTATATTTTAAATATTAGAATTCTAACTATTATATCGTATTACTCCTATTTAAGGTTTATGACCATTCATTGCTGCGTCTACATAAATGCTGACTTCTGGGACAAACATACCTTATAGTCGATGCTCCCAAATGCTCCGTCAATCTGGTATAACAATCTTCTGCAATATATATTCAGAATTATACCTCTGTATGCTTACTGATGCCTGATCAATGTAAATGCAGTGCGTCTGGCAGTATCAACGTGTAGGGACTTAATTATTAGTTTTTCATGTTGCCTGATATGAAATGGCTCTCTCTGATAGAGATCGAAGACTCGAGTGTGTCCCTCTGTTTCCTGTCTATGATATATGTCTTCTATTTTATTTGATCGGCAGGTAAGAGTGATTGTTTGTTCTTATTTGCTGATATGGTGAAGACGCCAATGGGCTGCTAATTGTTATTTAGAGATGACTCCTTTAGTTCACCGATAGGTAAATAAGAGTGCTGATGATCAATGCTTTCCTCATTGCCTTTGATCGCTATGTATAGGGTAATGCCTTGACGAAGAGTCATGTCATTTCAATCTTCAAGTCTCTTGGTTAAACATATGATTAGTTATCACGATAATAATACTTGGCCATTCTTTGTCAGGCGTTAACTTAGTCATCCAAACCACGGTTTTATTACCTTCAGTTATGTTGTTAATTCATCGATGGATAGAGGGATGGAAGATCGGTTCATTAGCAATATTATGAGTCTTGAAATGGTATGGAATATCACATTTTCAGCTGAAACTTCTTGAAGCTTTAAAAATAATAAAATAATAACTTTAAAGCAAAGCTTTAAAGCTATTCAATCTTCATCCCTTCAAGAATAAGATTAAATTGCAACTTCAACACATTGTTTCCATCTTATCCTTCTCATCTTGGGCATCACTTTGAAAGGAGAGATCAAATTCATTGATTTTTCTCCTTTATTTCGCTTTATTTTCCTTTCTTCCCTGACTTGGGCCCATAGGCTAACTAGGGCACCACGTTTACTCTATTTCTACATTCATTTTGCCTGAAAAAGCATGTTATTTGGTGCCTAGTGGAGCTTAGGCAACCTATTGCTTTTTGGTGGAACTTTGGTTCATTAACGCCAAGTAGAACTGTCATATCACTTTTTCAAAAATAAAATAATTGGGAAACCCAAAGCCTATTTATCAATGTTGTCAAGAGATGCATCTCCCCCTTGGGATGCGTCTTGGAGACTAGTACATGTCTCCTGTCTCGATTGGATGTCTCCCTTCACAGGAGACGTCCAATCACGTCTCTTGTGTGTCTCCAGGTACCCCGTATCGAAATCAAGGCATCTCCTTGTTAATATTACTAGGTTCGAATATTTCGCTTCCTGTATTCATTGAGTCTAGTTCAAGCCCAATTACGAGGCTGGGATGGCTTTAGGTTTGCTTGGGCTTCAGCATACATGTGAGCAGTGATACATATCTATGTCGTTGCCAATATTTTTATTTAGGGTCATGTTTTCATTGGGGCTAATAATCTTTCAGAAGCATTCCGATGTTGCCAACAAAATGGAGTTATTTTATCCACAGGTCCACATTCCTAGTTTGTTGCTTATCCAATCCCTCTGCTTCATTCCTTTCTCATGATTAGCCACCACTGCTTGAAAGGGATTCTCAGTTCATTGAGAGGCTATCTAATATGTATGTCTGATTCAACCTAGTGCGTGACCAGACTTTTTGGAACATCATTCTAAATGATGGAATAGCTTGAGTGTTGCAATAGTAAGGTAAGTTAAGAGCCACCAACGAAACAAACATTATGGAAGGAATCTGAAAAACGCTATGGAATCCCATTATCTCACCAGGCCTATTCTATTTCACAGGCAACTTAGTTATTGATGTTCATATATTAATTATTTACTTTATTAATATAAATATATAATAAAATTCAAAATAAATATAAATATAATATTATAAAATTACATATTTATATTAAACATAATATATTGTATAAAAGTATACTTATATTATTAAATTATATTAAATATATACTTATTAAAAAAATATATATTCTTATACATATTATTTAATTCTATTAAAATAGCCCATAAGGGCGCAGTGCGGTGGTTAGTTCACATGGTTGTTGTGTTTGCCACTACGGTTCATACCCCCAAAAGGTCGATGAGCTCATAGGCCATGGGCCTTCGCTGGGATGTCGTGCTCGTAGGATGTGTGCCTTCGCTGGGGTGTCGTGCTCGCAGAATATGTGCCTTCGTTGGCTTGTCGTGCTCGCAACATACGTGCCTTCATTGCGCTAGCGCGTTCGCAGACTGTGTGCCTTCGCTAGGCCGACGAGCTCACAGATTTGAAGAAGGTGATAATTCCTTGGGGGCTAAGACCCCCCAATAGTGGTCTTGGCAATAAACCCATGGGAAGAGATCCCCCGTAAGTAGTCTCTCTAGGCTCGTACCAGTATAAAAACCCAAGTAACCCAAATCCAAAAAACATTATATTAAAATATAAATTATTAAATTATATTAATGTTGTACCCATACGAAAAAATTTCGTCTATATATACATTCTTCCCAAAAGGGTATCGAACCCACGTCTCAAGCATCGTTTTGCCTTGCCGTTTCCTTCTAACCCCGTAGGTTCAACGTATGTCGAAGGAGGGCGAGATCAAATTGAAGTTTCAAAGAGCCAAAATGACTAAGGTTATGAAAGGTCGTCGAAAGCCGAAGGTCTAAATCATCAAGTTGAAGATCAAAACATTGCAAAGGCTCAGCGAACAACTCAGACAGAAGGCAAAGCAACTCAAGCTCAAAAGTGAAAAAATTCATGAAAAGCAAAAATTCAAAAAATTTATAAGGCAAAAGTGCGCCTAGCTCATGGCATGTGCGCCTGAGCCTAGGCGCACCTAAGGAGAATTGCCAAGGCCTCAAAACGCTTCAAAAAGTCCAATTTCACGCACTTCAAGTGTACTCTAAAACATAAGGGAAATTTTCACTTTTCAAAAAACGTGTTTCTAAAGGAGAAAGTGTGCCTTTCCAAGTGCACCTCCGCCTTGGCCATAAAGGAAAGTTCAAGTTCTTTTTTTGTCCAAAAACACCAAGTTGTTTTCATTTTGTCAAAAGAGGAAGCACACTTCAGCTCCTCCACCCGCGCCAAATTAGAGGAAAATCGGCAAGGAGAAAGGTATAAACAAAATGCAAGTGAACGGTTTCCTTTCTAAAGTGGAAGGAACTCATTCCTAGCGCGCGCACCAAGGAGGATTAAACAGCTCGACGAAAGACAATACCAAAGGCATAAAAGAAAGGCGAGTTTTCATAGAAGGGGGAGCGACACCAATGGGAGAGGCGCGCCACTCCAAAGGCGCACGCGCCTCATGGTGAGCACTCCCGCCAATACTCAAAGTGAGCCAAATTTTGGCACTTTTCCCTAAATCAAACGCCCAACCTAAAATTATACTCCAAGTTGGCCAACCAGCTATGAAGAGGGACACACCTCTTGAGTTGTGCAAGCTTTTTGGGTTATAAATAGGAGAATACTTCACTTCCAACTCCAATTGATTTTTGCATGCCTAGGGCAAATAAAAGCACTCTTATTTTTAGAATAAAAGCAGATTTAAGAGCTTATAAGGGCAACACTTCATTTGTGAAGGCATTATTGCCATAGAGGCTCATATTTTTGGAGATTGGAACTGGTTTTGCATTGCTACAACAGAGAAGGAAGTATTTTTGATCATTCCCAGCCATATAGAGGTTGATTTTGAAGCTATTTTGGAGAAAAGCTTCCATTTTTGTGCAGGTCCAGCTTGAAAGAAGGCAAATTTTATTGTTTTAGAGCATCAAGAGGTCAAGTTTCAAGGGATTTTTTAAGGGAGTTCATCATAAAGTGCAAGGGCAGTGTTCAAAAGGTCAAAAATCAGACTTTTTCAGTCACTTTTCTTCCATTTTTGAGCAGTTCCAGCCACCTTCTAGGGCAAGACTTTGACCTAAAAGTGTCATTTTTAGTGTTTTTGTGCTTTCCCAACACCTAAAAACACTTCAAATCGACTTTTGCATCCATTTCTAGGAGCAAAATTGAAGAAGAAACTCAGAAATTTCACTCCCCAAAGGGCAAATTATTCACTTTTTTCCAAAATTTCGGAGTTGGACAGCGAAAAAAAAGGTCTGATTTTTCATAACAGCAAGCTAAGGAAGGCCTCATTTTGCATTGTTTAGTGCGAGACAGCAAAAAAGAACACTTCTACAAGCCCAAAAGTCACCATGCAATACTCTTCTATCACCATGGAGGCCAAATCGGCATTCATTCATGAGTATCCGAAGGTCAAGGAAACAGATTTATGCCAAGTTGCCTCCGAGGGTTTTGACTTGGATGTTGTGATGAGAGCTAGTAGTACTGCGGCAAAGAACTTGATTCACTCTGGGCTAACTCAAGCCGGCTCTTTCCCTATCTCGATTCAATGCCTAGAGTTCGTACTTGCTTGTATAAAGCATTATGACCCTGAGACAAGGGAAATTAGAGCAATGGATGGACGAGTGCTAGCTAGTCTCAAATCAGATGACATCGAGTTTGCCTTCAGCATTCTGTCGTTTGAGGAGTCCCTCAACCTAGATCTTGAGGAGTGTGACAAAGTATGGAGTACACAGATTGATAAGTGCCAGAAAGGAGCGGCAAAGTGGTTGAAGTAGTAGAGAAACACACTTTTGAGGAATGTAGGCCACGGAGAATTCAGAGATGAATTCGCCATCATGATCACATTGCTCAACCGCATCACAAGGCAAGTTGAAGCACAAAGTTTTAGAACATGGATGTTCTATATTATCAGCAATGTGGCCAATGGCAGCGAGACTTATGATTGGGCTTCCCTCATAAGCAATTGCATTCATAGGCAAATCGTGTTCCCTCGAACTTGTGAGTTCAGGATGATATCATTCTTGGTCTACATGGTAGCAAAGCAGCGCAACTTTGCCAGATTGAACTTCATAGGTTCCTCACCAATTTCCAGGATATTCAGACTCTATCCATAGTTGGAATTCTCAGATTCTCTAAGGCACTTCCATTGGGTCAATTATGCATTTTTAATGTATACAGTGCATGACTTAGATAATCAGATGCATGTGCGCATTTTAGAGGCAAGGGTCGTCATCTTAGACTAGGCGGATTGGTTCATACAATTTCCTACCTTTTCATACGTCCGAGTGTATGGGTTTACCTCTTATCCATACATGCTCCCAAGATATCCTTCTGACGAGGTTGTATTCATGGAGTTCCTGCACCAAACTTCAGAAGTTCATACTTTTCTACGCAACAGGCATAAGCATGGAGTTGGTTTCCCTATCCAACTCGGTATTTACAACTGTAAATCCAGTGCTGATGCTAAGGTGACTGGGGAAGAGATGGCTAGATTTGGCCTCAAGACATTCACGGAGAGGCGCACCTATGATTCCAAGTAGGTAATGAAGTCCAGAGTTGGAGGCAGGTTCACCCATATGCCTACCATTGAAGATTATTGGGCTAACTGTGAGGATGAGTTTGAGGTTCACCGACATAGTTACCGCGACTTCACATTGGAGCAAATCCCAACGTTCCTGGATGAGGATGTTAGAGGCTTGACAGATGGGGAGAAAAATATTCTTTCTCCTAAGTTCACTAAGGGGAAAAATGATCAGCAGTGTTTGCCGCAGATAGACTAGTCCATCAAGGAATCAGTCTCCATCACAAATAGAACTCACATGGTTGTAAAGTGCAGTTGGATGTTCCTGAATGCACAGAGGGAAAGGAGAGCCAAAGTCCACAAGGATAAAACCCCTCCAGTAGAGTCGCCATCATCTTCTCGCTTGGTGACACAGTTGAAATCTAAGGTAATAGGCGAGAAGGACAAAGGAGTTAGCATCCCTGCAAAAGAACCCCCGAGGGTGATCCAAAAAGTTAGAACTCAATCCAGAGCACCAATTCAGAAGCAACCGAATCCAATCAATTTATCATCAGCAGAGTCGTCTTCGCCTACTTCTTCTTCCTCTTCCGATGAGGATTCACTGTCATCACCTATGGTACCTGAGCCTCATGAGTCTCTTGTACTTCATACTTCCACACCTTTTGACTCATCAAAAATCGAGGAGACATAGATTGAACCTAAGCTTGACCCTACAATTGAGCCACAAGTAGAGCCAGAAGCCGAGCCGGAACCAAAGCCTAAAAGGGCTACTCTCACTTGGCTACATAGGGTGATTGGAGAAAAGAAGAGGAGGCTCTCTTATCAGTTGGATTTCAGCACCTTTGATAGTTCATACAGGGAGCCTTCTGCGAAGAAATTGAAGAAGCAGTCAAGGATTTCGAGGACTCCTGAGAGGGATATCATTTTAGAGACTGTCATTCCTCCTCAAGTAAGACAACGGTGGATGTGGAGCCTGATGACTTTCAAATCATCAAGGCCAACTTGGGCAGAAGCACTCAACATGCCACAGTGAACATATTGGACATTGCCACTGATACTTTGAGAGAGATAGACAGAGTGCGAAAAGATGGAGAGGACAAGGCTGCCCTCAAAGCGGAGAACAAACAGTTGTGGCAGTACATTTCTCAGCTTTTGCATACTTCTATGCAGCCTTCTCTTCTTTTGCTGCAGGTGATGGAGTCTTCTGATGACCAGAGACAGTTGAGTCAGTTGGTGGTGTACGGCAAGCACACAAAGGACTATATAGAAGACTTCATAGTGAAGAATGTCGACTTTCTTGCAAAGTTGACCGCAATTGTGGCGAGTTCTAAGGATATTCTCCTTGGAAATGATAGCATGTTGAATTGCATAAGTGAGATGCCGCCTATCTATGATAGGCTTTTGGTGAAGTTGCAGACTCTTGGCATGAAGCCAATGACAACAGAGCAGACATCCACAATCTTTTCATGGACGCATCGGTATTCCTTTTTGATTCAAATCTCTAAGGACATAGCCTTAGAGTTGGCTACATGGAAGGAAAAACTTCTCAATGTGGGGAGATGTGATTGACTTCATTGAGCGCATCCCTTGCAGGTACCTCACAAACGAAGGCGTAAATTGCCTTGTACATGTCTTCCAGAATGAGTTTATACGGCTGATCCATGAGAGGCTTTGTGGAGATCCTCATGTAGTGAAGACATACCTTTTGGCCGAAATCACGGTAAAATTTGATAAAGCGGAAAAGGAGTATTTGGATCTTTCGAAGACAATAGAAGATGCAAGTGTCATCCTGCAGATGAAGACTGTACACCTTGACTCTATCATTATCCCAAAGGAGGCTAAAGTTGATGAATTGTAATTTTCCCTTTTAGGATATTCCTGATTTCTTTACATGTATACAATAATATCACTAGAAAGGGACATTAGAAATATTAAAGATCGCTAAATTAAAATAATATTCAGTTCACAACATCATTCATATTGAATTCATTTATCACTCATATTAAACTCATCTGGCTCACCCATGTGTACTGTCAACCCAGCTGGCTCAGCCGAGCCAGAAGTATCTTCTGTATCCTCAGCACTGTCTGTCCTACTCATGCCTTCCTCCTCTGAGCTACCTGTGGCTATTCCTTCCTCCTTTGCTTCCGAGTCACTAATCGTTATGGCAACATCAACTGCTTTCTCCTCCTCTGACTGTACCATCTCACCTTCAAGTGCAGGTGGCGGTAAAAGAGATCTAGTGGGGCTTAGAGGAGGAATGTCTGCCAACTCTGAAGGCATGCCTAGTAGCTGAAGCCAAGCATCTACCTGTAATGAGCTATCTGCATGTGCCATGCTCTCTGGAGAGCTAGTCTCAAATGGAGTAATCTGCCCTGATGGGAGAGGAACTGGTACGGTGTTATCTCCCTTCATCCTCATGACCTGACCCCATGAGACGTGCGTGGTACTAGGCCGAACTGGAATCTCTGCTTGGGTGTGTGTGTCTAAGTGCAAGTGTGCATGCTTCTTTGCCAGTGAAAAATCCCATCTGTTCTCCCCTACTGATACTATAGGACTAGGGCTGGCAGGGTTGCCAGGAGTGGTTGAGGTTGACGAGGCCTCAATGCAATCCTCCTCGGCACCTTGTGCACTGTATGAAGCTTCTGACGAAGTCTCAGGTAACTCCCGCTGCTTTCTCTTTTTGCTGCTCCGTGACTCCTCTCCCTTCCCACCTTATGTAGGAGCCTTCAGGTTTGTCCATCTGAAGACGGTCGGCCATGTGGGGTCGTACTGCTCATCTGGCTGAAATGCAGCTCGCGCCAATGAGGGGACTTGAGTGCAGACGGTGTCCAGGAACAACGCAATGGCCTGCTGAGTCATGTAGAATGACTTGTGACTCATTTTCATGAACTCGTGAATCCTGTCGGAGAGAACTGCTGCCCAGCTGTACATTGCACCCTGGCTAAGGCCAATCATATAATCCGACATCCAAAATGGAATGTCTGACGAGCGTGAGGCTCCCATCAGCCGCCCCCTGATGACATCCATTATGCACCGCCATTCTTCATTCGCCAAGTGATCTCGGCGAAGTCCTCTATTCCCTGCAGCTTTCACTTGATTCTTTTCTTTCTCACTCAGGTCTAGTCTGCAAACCTTTGCCATAATGCTGTCCTTGTGTCTTACAGTCATTTTCTGTTTGCCGACTGTAAATCCTTAGCGCGGTACACCCATCACTCTCTCGAAATCCTGTGGCGAGAATGTGATTTTGACCGATACATTCATAAATCTGATGATCGTGTGTTTTGCTCGGGGGTTGTAATTCGCAACCATGTTCTTCAATATTGCCTCAAACTCTCTAAAATTGAAATAGGGCATCTGTATTACCCTCTCCACTAGTGCCTTCTGCAGTGCTCCTTGAGAGGATGATCGTCAGCATGGCTGTTCCACCACTGTTTACACTCGCTCCTCGTAAGCCTTTCCCACTGCAAGGAATCCACTGTGATTTTTTCCTTGTCTTTCCCTTTCCCTTTCGGCTGCTTCTTCTGCGCTGACGAACCCACGTCAATTTGTGGTGTCTGTGTTGGCTTTTCTTCAACAATTAATTTCGCTACCATCTTTTTGTCTTCCGCCCGTCTTAATGTCTGAATTTGTTTTCCTCTGCCTTCTGCTCTAGTGACCCTGTTTGCTGGTGAGAATGACAGTCTGACCTCCTTTCTACTCCCCCTGTTCAGTTATGACGGTTATTTTCTCGGCCTCACTGTTGTACTGTCAGAGTACAGGAGAATCCGAGAGACTGGCAGAGAAGAATTCGTACGGCAGAAAAATCCAGCAAAACATACGACTTGACTTCGTACGGCCTGGTGCAGGGGATTCTGTACGGTGGTAGAAACGTACAGCGGCTAAGGAGAACTCCGTACAGCCAGGAGATCCATACCAGAGATGTACGATCACCCAGGAAATCCGTACGACTGATCAAAGACTCGCACCAAGAAATCCGTACGGTGGCAGGGGTCGTACCAAGAAGATCCGTACGACCAAGGAAGACTTCGTATGACAGGGTTCGTACAGCCAAGGGAGATTTCGTACTGCAGAGTTCGTACAGCCATTTTGTACCTTCTTTCGTACGGTAGTTTTTCCGTACGGCATCTTCTCCTCCTTCATACGGCTGGTTTTCCGTACGGCGGCTTCTCTTCCTTCTCCGTACGGCTACTTTTCCGTACGGCAGTTTTTTCTTCACTCTTCATACGACTCTGCACTTTTCACTTGTACGATTCTAACCAGTACGGTACCGTATGGACTTTTATACTTTTTTTTTTCATTTTTTTGTAATATTTTTTTTTTTCCTATTCTATTTTTCTTTTTCCCTTACCTGACTTGTCGATTCCAGATTTCTCGAACCTTGCCATCTCCCATTCGCTCTCCCAGTTCTCTCTCCTCTTTCTCATCCAGGGTCTCGATTTCCGTCAACTGACAGAAGATGCAGTTTATGTAACCCTTCTGTCTCAAGGAATCGTTGGTGCAGCATTTATCAATTTCTTCCAATTCCCAAATCCGGTCAAATGTCAGGGACTGGTCTCTCACCCATGCCAAGTTCCATCCCATTGGCTCCTGGACCCACTGAAATGTTTTCCCGTCTCCATTCATCTTCACATTCTCGTTTCTGCATCTGTACTTCGCCTTCTAGAGCTGACTCCTTGGAATCTGTATGTGGGGTAGTCCGACTGGCCAATTCTTCCTTCTTAATTCCCAGACTTCGTCACAGTAGGGTGATCTTTCCACAATGAACATTGCTTCTGCCAAGTACTTCCTTCTTGGCGGTTCCGGGACCTCCTTTGGTAGTAGGAACTCAAATCTGTCCCGTACTTGGTTGTATTCTCTTATCCAGTTGTTCCAGTTTTCTTCCTCTTCTTTCTCTTCTTCTGGGTAGTTTTTATTAATCCATTTACCACCATAGTCTTCGTCGACTTGGCCCTCCCGGGCTTCCATCCGCACTGGCCTTGGTGCAAAGAACCCTGTTACTGGTTCAAACTGAGTACTTGCAAATACCATCCCGTCAACTTTGTTTTCCGTCTCCTCATGTTGTTTGCCTCTTTCCTCTTTCACGCCCTGGTTTGTTAATGCGAATCCCAGCATGTTGATTTGTATTGTTTCTCCTTTTCTCTCTTTATAAATCTTCAGTTTTGACCCGTTCACTGCTTCTTTGACTGGGCTTCCATTGAGATTGTCTAACTTTATAGCCCCATTGTCCATCAATTCTCGTATTCTGAATGGTCCTAACCACCGCACTTTGAACTTTCCAGGCTTGATTTCCTTACGGCCGTTCTATTTGAGAACTAACTGGCCTGGCCGGAATTCCATTCTCCGTAGGTGTCTGTCGTGCCAATACTTCCAGCGTTTCTGCATAATTTCCGTCGACCATTGAGCCAGAATCCTTTTCTCGTCCAATTTATTCAACTAGAATAGTCTTTCTTCCAGGCTCTCTATATCTCCTAGTCTGTTTTCCACTGCGATTCTCAGACTTGGAACCAGGGATTCTGTTGGTACTACCGCTTCTTGCCCATACATCAACTGGAAGGGAGTGTGTCCAGTCGTTACCTTGTAAGTGGTTCGATAAGCCCATAACACTGCTGGTAACCTCTCTTCCCAGTCCGATCCTTCGATGCCGCATGACTTGTGGATTACCGATACTAGCACCTTGTTTGTTGCCTCTGCCTGTCCATTTGCCCTTGGATAGTACGGGCTTGATAGGGTGTGCAAGATTTTGAACTCCGTAGTCATAAGTCAGATGACGTGGTTGACGAAATGTCCCCCACGGTCACTCGTCAATTGAATCGGAATTCCATATCTCGTCACAATCTGCTCGTATAGGAACTTTGCCGTGCTCAATGCAGTGTTATCCTCCAGTGCCTTTGCTTCAGCCCACTTCGTCAAGTATTTCGTAGCCACTATTATGTACCGACATCAGTGTAGTTGACTGACCTTCAGGGGTCCTACAAAATCTAGCCCCCATCTCTCGAAAAGCTCTTGAGGTTGTGATGGCCAGAGTGGCATATAATCCCTCTTTAGTGGTTTCCCTACCCTCTGACAAGTGTCACATTGAATTACCCATTCTCGAGCATCTATGTGTAACGTCGGCCACCATAGGCCGGCGAATAAGACTTTTCGTGCCGTGGCGTCGGGACCCATATGTCCCCCTGCCAATCCCTCATTGGCTTATGCCAATACACCCCTTATCTCTTCTTCCATCACACACCTTCGGAGAATTTGATCGGGCCCCATTTTGTAGAGCAGCCCGTTTATCAGTTGAAATGTCTTACTCTTGAGTGCAATCTTCTGTCGTTCACTTGTAGACATTTCTGGCGGAAACGTTGAAGTGGACAAGTATTCACCAATTTTCTCGTACCATGGTGGCAGGACAGCTATTTGGAATAGGTGGGCATCCGGAAAGTCTTCATTGACCCCATCTCCTGGTTCTCCTGATTTGATTCTTGATAGCTGGTCGGCAATTACATGACTTTTTCCTGGTCGTACAATAATAGTGAAAGTAAATTCTTGCAGAAGTAACAACCATCTACTGATTCTGCCTTGAATAATCGGTTTGTTGACTAGGTACATTAGAGCTTGATGATCCACATAAAAAGTGAATGGTGTTGCCAAGAGATAATGCCTGAATTTCTGTACAGAGTAGACCATTCCCAAAGCCTCCCTTTCCGTAGTACTGTAATTTCGTTCCGCTTTGGAGAGCAACAAACTAGCAAAGTACACTGGATGATCCAACCCATGAGATCCGACATGTGCAAGAGTGGCACCAATTGCAAAGATTGATGCGTCCACGTGCACGTGGAATTCCTTGTCCCAATTTGGATAGGCTAGGATAGGTGCATTGATGAGTCTTGTCTTCAATTCTTCAAATGCTTTCTGTTGTTCCTCCAACCAGACAAACTGCACCCCTTTCCTTGTCAACATGTCCAATGGGTGCGATACCTGAGCAAAATTTTTGATAAATCTCCGGTAGTAACCGACATGGCCGAGAAAAGACTACTCCGGTGACATCTCCTAGAGCCTCCATTTCTACAATTACCCGAATCTTGTCCGAGTATGCTTTTACTCCTGCTTGGCATACAATATGGCCAAGAAATTTCCCTTGTGACACCATGAACCGGCACTTCTTCGGGTTTAAGGCCAACCGTGCGGCCCTGCAACGCTCCATGCACTCGGTGAGGGCTTTGAGGTGTGTCTGCTGGTCGCTGTAAATTGACCAGTCATCGAGGAATGCCTTGAAGTTTCCCACCGACATTTTATCAAATATGTGTAGGATAATCCTCTGAAAGGTAGCTGGTGCATTGCACAAACCGAACGACATCCGGTTGTATGCATATACTCCGTTTTCAATCACAAATGTTGTCTTCAGTTTGTCTTCCTCGGCGACGCTGATCTGGTTATACCCTGAAAATCCGTCCATAAAGGAATATATTTCGTGACCGGCCACTTCTTCCAAAATGGAGTCTGTGAATGGGATGGAGAAGGGATCTTTGATTGTTACTGCATTGAGGCATCTAAAATCTACGCAAATCCTGATTTGTCCCCCTTCCTTCTTAAGTGATATTACAATCGATGACACCCACTCACTCGTTTCTACCTCAATTATTATTCCTGCCTCAAGCATTTTTTCAATTCCCTCTTGAACTTTTGCCGCGTAGTTCTTATTCATGCGATATGGCATTTTCCGTACTGGACGTGCTCCTGGTATGAGTGGGATTCTGTGGACACACAGTTCTGGTGGTATCCCCTTCAGGTCCTTGTAGGTCCAGGCAAACACATCTTTGTACTCTAGAAAGATTCTGAACGCTGCTGCCTTGAGTACGGGATTCCAGTCGTCGCCGGCCAGAATTATTTTCGGGTTGCTTTCCTCGCCGAGATTAACTTTCTTCGTTACCGGCTCTTCGTACATAATCTTCTTTTCTGGTTCAAACTGGTGTACCGGCGTGCTGTCTACTTCTGCATTCCCTTATATTCCCGGTACGCCGCTGGGAACATGTGGGTCACTTCCTTCCCCTTATCACTTGTCTGTTCCAATGTTTCACCGTCGTCTTTACCGATTTCTTTTATTGAAATTATGTTGCATTGTGGCGAAAAAAACTTGTACTCTTCCATCTGCCAATGGAATAGCCCGCTGAATGAATTTGTCTCATCTTCTGAGCATTCCTGTAATTTCAGCACCCCTTCATCATCGGGCTCTATCGGCCCTTTCCCACTTTCTGTTGAGTCCCCTTCATCCGAGTCAGAATCTGATGCCAACTCTTCATTGACGGTTTGTGTCCTCAAGTCAATGACAAACTTCTTACGTCCATTTTCTATGGACAGAGTGTTTTTCTTCCAGTTGTGGTTGGCCTTGGCGGCTATTAGCCATCCTCGGCCGACTAATGCATCGTATGATGCATTTTGTGTTGTTATGACTACAAAATTTAGCAAGAATTGCTGGCTACCGATTCTTACCTTTTGAGCCATTAGCACTCCCAGCGCCTTGATCCTGTGCTGGTCGGCTCCCACTAACTGGAAGTTTTGTGGCCATAGAGTAGACTTCCCGAGGCTCTTCCAAATTTCTTCTAGTAGTACATTTACTCCGGATCCACCGTCGACTATAGTATTTGTCAAATTCCGTCCAAGGATTTCCATGTGTACTACGGCCGGTTTCTTTCCAGTATCAATCGCCAGCAACCTCGGGTCGAGTACTTGTTCTCCTATTGGCGGTGGTTCTACTATAACATCTTCTGTTGTGCGGATTTGGTCTTCGTGCGAGTTGTCCTCCATTACCTTGGATATTGCTACTTTTAAGTGAGGCAAGCTTTGGAGGAGGTCTGCCAATTTAATTGGTACGGTAGCTTGCAGTACTTGACTTGTTATGTTCTTGTCCGATTCCGATCGTATTGTCTTTTTGTCTGAGTTCCTCTGTTTAGTTTTCGTGGCAACTTCCACTTCCTTCCGTGCCTCTCGGAGTCTTTCTTTTTCCGTACGGGGATCTGGATAAGTGGCCTTTTTCCACTGTGCTCGGGTGATAGCAAGGATTTCTTCATCATTTTCCTTGAGATTGATAACGTTCACCCATTTCTGCTTCGGACAGTCTTTTTCTTCGTGATCACCAGGCCCACACCACCTGCACAATGCATTTATTGTGTTCTGATTGTTGTTGGTGCATTCTCTTGCAAAGTGTCCCCACTCGTTGCACTGCCGGCACTGTATCATCAGTCGCCCTTTGCTGTCGTACTGCAATCTGTTTCTGGGGCTGTTATTGTTAAACCTTCTGTTATTCCTGTATCCTCCGGGAGATGCATTCGGACTATTTTGAGGTTTCGGCAGTGTGGTCGGCGGAGTTGATGATTCTCCCTGTGTGAACAACACTTGGGTACTTCTTGCTTTCAAGTTAAATGGACATTCCTTGATTGAATGTCCCATTACCTGACAGATGTCAAAAAATAATTTTCTCGGGCAATTTGCCTTTATGTGACCCTCCCCATTGCACTCTGTGCACCATAACTCTTGACTTTCTCTAGTTGTCTCTTTATCTGTTTTCATTTCCTTCATCATGCGGATCATGTCCCTTCTCAATGCCTGAATGGTTTTCGATTCGTTTTCACTGCTGTCGTCCCCCGTACTGTCATCATCTTCAGTTCTTCTCTTACTTCGAGATGATGTTTTCACTTTCTATGTCCATCACCCGATTGTACGCTTCCGCGTATGACGATGGGGGTACCACTTTCATCTTTTTTCTCAATGACGAGACTAGCCCTTCAATGAACCATCTTTTCTTCAGTCCATCGGCTGGCTACGTTTCCAGTTTCCCGAGTAATTCTTTGAGCCTTCTATTATATGCCCTTACATTTTCATTCTTTCCTTGTTTGGTATTGTAGATCTCCGCTACAATCTCATTGTCGTCTCTCAGAAGTTTAAATTCGTTCTCGAAGGCTTTTCTCAGTTCGTCCCATGAGGTTTTCTGTGCTGCCCCTAGGTCTGTATACCAATCAATGGCAATACCTCTTAGCGTCACTGGAAACGCTTTTACCCAGTAGTCTTCGTCCTCTTGTCCGTTTGCCACCCATATGGTTTCGCACGTTATATAGTGTCGAACAGGATCCTCTGACCTGTTCCCCATGAATTTTGGCAACTTCTGCCTTTCACTCGCCGGTGGGGTCACCATCTTTTTCTCGAGGTACCCTCTCTGTGTCTTTGACCCAATTGGACTGGTTCTACTGTGTCGTTCCGGTGTCTTCCCGACACTACCGGCCACGTACGGTTACTTCCCACTTCCGGTTTCGGCATCCTCTACACTTCGAGTTACCTCTGGCTCTCCTTGGTTTTCCCTCTGTGCAGGGGTCTCGGGCTCATGTCCTCTGTTCCTCGGCCTTTCGTCTGAAATGGACAATGCCACAATCCGATGTATACTATCCTCTAGTTCTTCTGTTAGATTTTATTTCCCTCTATTTGTTATTGGTGTTCTAAAATTATGTTCATCAACCCCTTGATCTATTTCTTCATGTCGTTCATTTTCTTTTTCTTTTTCCAAAATCTGTTTCAATCTTTTTCTACGTTCTTTCTGTTCTTTTAGTCTTAATGATCTTCTCACTATTTCTTCTGGTGTTGCTTGCCCCACTGGTAATTTATTCTTGTCCTTATTGAGTTGTATGGGCATTAATTATGCTTACCCTTTCTTAGTTGTACGGCGTGCGGCGGCGATCGGCGATCGGCGTCACATTCCTCCTCTTGTTTCAGACATTCTTCATATCTTTTGAGGGTTTGTTGTCGTCGCACTTCCCTCTCTCTCTCTTCTCGAATATCTTGGAAGGCTATTAGGTTCCTTGCCAGAAGTCGAGGAATGCGGTTCAGCAGGTTGTCCACCTCGCTATTGACACAGAGGTTTTCTGAAATGTCAATGATTTGGCTTACCCTAGGGTCTGAAGCTAATTGCACTTGAATGTTCATGAGTTCTCCTATCACGCTAACCTCGGTCTTATCTAATTGCGTGACAACCTTGGCAGATTTGGTGGGAGTCAGCCCGAGAGTTTTACATATTCCTAAGGGCATTACGTTGGCTGAAGCACCAGAATCTACCATGCAATTGTGTATATTCTTCCCACACAACCTAACAGTTAACAAGAAAGGGTGAGTATCCCTCTTATCCGCATGTATTACTACATTTGTATTGGAAGGCTGCTCAACTTTCTTACCTTTCTCCTTAGGTGGTGAATCACTATTAGGAACAGTTATATCAGCAGACACCTTGTTTGTTATGGATGTATCCAGGGATTTTAAAAAAGCATTTCTGATCCCTGGGGTCTTCAATAATTCATTTAGAGGTATACTGACCTTAATTTTCTTTATTTCCTCTGATAAGTAATTCATTAATCTTGTTGTCTCTATTGCTTCTGTCTTACTTATTTGATCCTTTTGCACTGTTGTTCCATTATTTGTGTGTTGACTAGCTTTAAGTATGGCAGGATTGTTGCTAGCATTCTGATCTGGGGGTGTATTGATGTTATTCGGAGGAGTGGAAGTGGTAAAAGGTCCTCCCGGCCTAGGGTTGTTCCTCAAATTGTAGGTGTGGCTTTTATTTGTCTGTTGAAAGGCCTGCACCTCTTCTGTTTCATTTAATATCTCATTTTCAGATTCAAAAGGAAACTGAAAAGCATTTAACACAAAGGCTGATTCAGGATAAAGACTTTCACAACAGCATGGTTCATCCTCTAGCAATTCATCCTCTTTCTCTTCTGCAGTTGCAAAGGTAAACGTTTCTAAGACTAATGCTGTGTCATATCCTGAGGGTACTACCTCATTACCCTTAGGAATGAGAAATTCAGAGGTAGGAGGCTGTACATCTATGTTGAAAATACTAGCTGCCAAGTGGAACTGTGGACAGTCGTGCTCAGCATGGGCATTGGTATTGTGAAATCTACACCAATTTTTGGGTGCTGTACTGGCCATTTGTATGCTAGTCGTTTGTTTTGCACCATGATTATCTGTATTCTCAAAAGGAGAAGCCAGAGTACCGTTGTTGGGCCCAGTGTTCCATGTCTTGGGTGGCCTAGGTTGATTCTGATTTCTGTTAATATTGCCCCAGGTCCTATTATCTATCACTGGCCCCCTATTTTGCATTGGTTGCCCCTGACTGGGGCCTTGATGCTGATTGTAGTTTTGGTTCTGATTGTACTGCTGATTTTGATTGAGACTATAATTCTGATTTTGGCCTTGGTTGTGATTTTGATGTGGATTGTAGTTTTGGTTGCTTCTTCCATAGAGGTTCTCATTTCTTAGCTGTGTCACTTCGGTTGTTAATCTTTTCAAATGTGCAGTAATTTCTTTGATTTCTTCCCTATCCTCTTGTGCTTTTGCCACAGTTACATCCCTAGGAAGTTGGAAGAAAGGCTGACCATTATTTTGACTGTTATTAGAAGTACTAGCCGTGTAAGGAGTTATAGCTTGGATTGGAGTAGGATTATACACAGGTGTGTAAGAAGGAACCGGATTTACTAGTGGAGCGTGCTGCACCGGGACTCCATTCCATGGGTGTGCCTGATTCTGCACCCCAAAATTTCCTCCATTGACAAATGGACTATAAGTTGTATGCCTCATTTCTTGGTTCACTGAGGCTGCCTCTTTATAGGCTTTGGATATTGAATCTATGTCAGGTTTTCTTTTGACAAACATGGCGGTTAAAGGATCCAAGGCAGCATAGTACATAGCCAACAAGGGAGCATCATCTATGGTATAAGGGGTTACCAGCCTAGAATAGGCCTTTTGAAATCTGTCATTGAAATTATCAATTAGCTCTCCCTCACCTCGTTTTATAGCAGCCAATTTATGATACAAAGCGCAAGGGTCAATGGGTCCTCTAAATCTTGACAGAAATGCTTCTTCCATAAGTGCCCAGGAAGAAATGTAACCATTAGGTAAGTTTACGTACCAGCTAGAGGCCTGCTCATTAAAGGTGTAAGGAAACAATCTACACACAACATCCTCGTGCTCTAACATAGCCCTAAAACATGCTTCCTTAAATATTCTAATATGATCTTCTGGGTCCTGATGCAACTGGTATTTGGGACATATCTTTTCCGGATTTTTTGGCATCTCATGATAATCATTGAAGAGTATGGGAGAATTGACATCGAAATAAGCCATTGCAGGTGTTTGAGCTTGACTTGAACTTGCAGGAATACCTGGATTGATTGGTGGATTAGGATTTACAGGAGGATTGAGACCTCCGGGAGTGCCTGAACCAAGATTTAAAGATCTGAACAGTGATCTGTCAGGACTTACAATACTATGGATGTTAAAAGGTGACCCAGGAGGTGTTCCAGATGAACTTCCCGCTTGCGATATCTTTGGATTCCAAATTAAAGGGTTTTTACTTCGCCTTGTATCAGGTAGTTGCACAAATATATCTCCTGAACTAGATCTAGACCTAGTCACTCTATTACTGTCATTAACCAGTTTGAAATGAAACCTAACTCAGGAAGGCCCTCCTTCTAGCGCCAGAAAACTGTTGATGATTGCAATATACAGCCTTCTAGCCCTCCTTCTAGCGCCAGAAAACTGTTGGTGATTGTTTTGATGCAATCATAACAATAAGTTAAAATTCACATATAATGAACTGAAACTATACTTGAAAGATAAGAAGGAATCATTTAAGATTCAACTAATCCCAAGTCTACAATGGTTCGGTTGGTCAAGTTCAGTTGGTCAATGTGAAGCTGTAATGTTCAAGGGGCCTTACGTAGTTTAGGTTTGTTTGGTGGTTTAATGGACTAAGAATATGCAAAAGAATCATAGATTTCAACAAGTATTTTGTTCATTTGCATACAAGTGTTACTGTGCTGCAAGTTCAAATGATTTTCTTGAATTATTGCAGCTTTCTCCTTTATCTATTTATGAAAACTGTCTACTTATAACTCTGTTATGCATACTTCTTCAAGCTTGAGACAATTTCCTTTTGATTTCTACTTTTTCAGCTAAATATTTCAGATGGGTTGGGAAAAGTTAGAAAGATCTAATCTATACCTCATTTAATCTACCGAAGGATCTAATTGTTTCTGTTATGCACTATGTAAATACCACAGTAATTTGATCAAATCCACAGTAAAAACCTTAAATGCAAGTTCTGAGCATTTTCACAAACATACATTTAAAATTGCAAGCTCTCAAAGAAAATATTTCAAAACACAAAGAAGAGCAGGAGAACACTCAGAAGATAGATGCAGAACTCCAGATTCTATTGTATTAGAAACGAATAGTCATACATGATTTACAATGTAGGAATGACTCTTAGTTTCATTGATCATACTACAGGGAACTTACAAGCTTTACAGATACAGTAAGGCAGCCAGACATTCCACGCGCACCTTACTGCAGACAAACAGGCGACCTCTTTCTTCTACTTCTAATCTAAACTAAGCTAACTTGTTGTGTTTTCCTAAAAATCCCCGTGTAGCCCCTGTTGTAAAGTATTACAATGTAGAGAGGCACAATATAAAGACTCTCTGATTGTCCTTACTACAGCAAAAACCTAACTGAACCCCTGGTTCAAACCCCTGGTTACAACAATAAATACAGGTGAACCAGATCTTCCAAAATATCTCTGAGCAGTGTCAAATCTGGGCGAAATATTGCCCCTTCTGAGAAGTTCCGGCAGCTTGGCAATAACTTCTGTTTGTCTGTTGTAGTAATACCTTCAGCTGCAACTCTGTCCTCCATTGGGTTGGCCTTGACTTCTTCGCACTTCATCTTTATCTTCCTGCTCCTGAGATCGGATTTCCTTCCTCCATGATGTCACTGTGATCAAGTTCCAGCTGCTTCCTCAACTGCAAGCCTGTAAGACAAGACAAGCAATAAGTATTACATTTATCACATAAACAGCAGGAAATTAAAATAATCGTTTAAATCCAGGTGACTGTGCAAAAAAATATGGAAATCGGGTCCAAAATACTTCCAAAACGCGTTCAAAATGCATACAGACTGCTCAAAACCCATCGGGTCAACTATCGCTGACCAAAATATGCTACGGGCGCCAAAAAAATTGTTTAAAATTCTATCGCTTCATTTCTTCCCGCCCATCGGCATGATAGATACCATCGGCGAGCCTTAGAATTCCCTGGCCGACGTTCGTTATTTGGCCGATGGCCTTTTCTATTGTTTACCCTTTCGTTTTCTCCCATCGGCATGTCTTACATTATCGGCGCGTCAAAAAACAATTCTGCCGATCATTATGGTTTGGCCGATGGCCCTTTTCCTTCGTTCATCCTCTATCGGCGAGAGCTATGCCGATACAGCCCCAGCGGCCTGTATTTCTTTCTTATCGGTGAGAGATTCGCCATCGGCGAACTCCAAATTCTTTCCACTGATCGCCCCTATCATACCGATAGCCTCCTTTCCTTGTTCCATCGGTGAGAGGCTTGCCTATCGGCGAGCCCAAAATTTCCTTCACCGATGGCGTTGGCCATGCCAACGCCTTATATCGGCAAGAGTGTTGCCGATGTCATTCGTTTTATATTCTGTCGGCGTGAGACCACACTATCGGCGGGCTTTTTATTTCCTCCGCCGATGACTATGGTTACACCGATGTGCTCTTATCGGTGAGACTCATACCGACGACCCCTTCGTTGATGTTCATCGGCGAGAGATCGCCCATCGGCGCCTCATAATTTCCCTCCGCCGATGACTATGGTTACACCGATGTGCTCTTATCGGTGAGACTCATACCGACGACCCCTTCGTTGATGTTCATCGGCGAGAGATCGCCCATCGGCGCCTCATAATTTCCCTCCGCCGATGCCTCTTGTTATACCGATAGCCCTTTATCGGCGTAAGTGTTGCCGATGTCAGTTGTTAGTTCTATCGGCGAGAGATCCCCTCTCGCTCAGATATTTCCAAATACTGCCGACGGTGCTTGTTATGCCGATGGCATACCATCGGCGAGACCACGTGCTTCGGGGTGACCATTTCAAACTTGGCCGACATTGAATGTTACACCAATGGCAAAAGGCCATCGGTGAGAGACCTTACTTCGGCGACATATATTTGAACTCCGCCGATCACATATGTTAGGCCGATGGCCTCTTCGCCATCTTTCCCGCCTAAGCCTTGAACCCGAACCATTGAATTTGAACCATTGAACCCCGAACCCTTTGAACCAAAAAAGAAAAAAGGTTCAACGTTGTAAAAACACTGCCAATGAATGAATAATGGCGATCAAAGTGTGCCGATGTATTTTCTGCAAAACAATCAAATGTAACATATAGAGTGGAACCCAGACAAAATTGCCCACGACCCGGAACCACTAAATATGAATTTTTCAAAATTTTAAATGAATGCCAACAAGGAAAAAAGGCAAACAATTGACCGTTTATCATGCAAAACCTGATAGTACATTTTACCTAAGTGATCATAACTTGCAAAATATGATGAATTTTAAGACGGTTCAAAAAGCAACCCTGGCTCATTTTTCACAAGGAATCCAACCATATTATGCAATGGTACTGCAAATGCAATTTTCTATATTTTTTAACAAGGTTTGCAAATTTGACTCTGTTTTCCCTTTACCACCAGACAGAACAAACACAAGCAGAAACTAAAAGCAAAGCAACAGCAGGGGTCCTCATTTTGCTAAGGGGCAAAATGGGGCGTGTTGTGAACATCACAACAATTACATTGTACGAGAATAACAACCAAAATTGGTACTCAAAATATCAACTGCATATATTAACTCAGAACAGCAAGTACAATAACAATCCAAAAACTCCATGCCCATACAATGGCGTAACAAGTACATATACAGTTTGTCCAACGGTTGCCAACCGTTGCCAACCAACGTACCGATCGGGAGTAACTACTTGCCGAAACTAAAACATAAACATACTTCCCGAAACCACTAACAAAACATATTTTGCCAAAAGTACTAAACTATGTAAAGTACGCCTAACAACTAGAAAGCGACATTAGAAATATTAAAATAACATTCAGTTCACAACATCATTCATATTGAATTCATCTATCACTCATATTAAACTCATCTATAATAGCATAATTAATAATGAGAACACAAATAATTCATCATAGTATAATCCACAATCAATTCAATTCATAACACAATTCAGTATCGACTATGCTCAAGTCTTAATCCTTACCATCTTTCTATTCCTCGACCTTGGATGAGGATTTACTTGTCTAGGGCGCATTTAAACCAACTCAGGATTACTCCGCCTCTCCCTAACAAAACCTTGCTTGTCCTAAGATTGGAGGTAATAGAAGTTAATAAGTCTTAACTTGATAATACTTCAATATACTAAAGGATCACATTTATCCATAGTACATTATGTATTGGCTATGTCAAAGTCCATATCTTATTCTTCTTCTAACCCTTAACCATGGATAAGGATTTACTTGTCTAGGGTGCAACGAAACAAACTCAGGATTTACTCCACCTCTCCCTAAGAAAACCTTGCTTGTCCTAGGTTATAGCTGATAGACATAATAAGTATTGGATTTGAACATACCGAATGTCTTGTGGATAGAATCTATATTTCATAGCAAGTTTCACAATGCTTATGATACAAATGATAACCTTTCAATTAAATGTATTTGTCATCACTTACCACATGGCATTCATCATAATAGACATAGGGTTAGATACATCATACGAAGAGGATGATTCTTGCCTTTGTAACCTTCAGAACTCTTAAGGATTTCTTCTTTGCAGCCAATATACTGCTATAACTTCATATTTCAAATCTGCTTCTAAGTATACTTTCCCATCTCAGAAAAATATACTTTTATATCTGTCTCTAAATCAGAAATCTTTTATTCTTCTATCCATCTCAGAATTATATATATTTAACTCAAAAGTATATTCCTCTCTGCTATCCTTTTTTCTTCTCTACCTGCAATTTGTATCATATATTTCTTTGAAATGAGATGACTCTTCCAAAAAGAAAAATAACTTTCATACAGAAGTGATCTCTCCCTTTTAATTCATAATCTTTTAACTAGACTTGAGCACTCCATTAAGTGTGATCACTGACCATTAAATATAAATCGTTGCTCTCCAAATCGCATACACTCTAATGTCTATATATATCATAAGATATTTGTCTTTTACATGCCGCTTACCTTAGGAGAGTCGGCTTTGTAAGACATATTAAATATTCCAAATAAAAAATGTTATTTCTGTCTTTAATTTCCTTCGGTAATTGCTGCATTTAATCTCTTACAAATTGCACCCTTAATAGCATAACTTTTAAATCGCTGCTTCCCATAATATGACCGCCACCTTTTGCTCTATAACAAATCGTTGTCTTAGACTTATCTCTTATATGAGATAACATATGTATATTTATTACATTTAAATATTTATATCTGTTATTTATATAATATATATTATAATAATATTTAAACTGTCAATACTTATATTTATATTTATATTTGTTATTTATAAATATAATAATATAAATATACTCAATTATCTCTATCATTCAAATTGACTAGACACCGCATTTCACGAAGGCAACTTCACCGTCTTTTATCATGATGTTTAAAATTAAATAAATCTTTAATTTAAAAAACCCCTGAATATCGAGACATCACATGAATTTGAGCAAAATCTCAATTCTCAGACTTAGCCATTTTTCAATGTTTGCAAGAAAATCTATTTTGAGCAGCTCGAGGGATTTCTAAAGCAATTTCTATTTTGAGAACTGAGTTTGCTTTTCAAAGATATATTTATTTTTAGATCTGTTTTGGAAGTCATGCAAATCATGTATTTTTGGAACTCTTTTTGAAATAACATGCAAATTCAGTTACCTGAATTGCATGAGACATTTTTAAATGCTAATGAGCTCGCGTGCTTGCGTGTAGCATTAGGGTTAGGTTGAAGAGTATCAATTCAACTCTTTCTTTCTCTTTGATACACCCTTTGTTTTAGGGTGCAAATAAGTGTATTCTACACACTTTATTTCTTAATAGTAAATGTCGAAGCTTTTATTGCTCTCATTTTATTGTTCAAACTGTGTTGCATAATTTATTGATTTAAGGATAGATATATGCTTTAACTTTATGCAAGCTTTGTATTGTTGAGGTTGAAAACGAATGTTTGTGATTTTATGCATAATCATTCGTCTTTTATGCGCTCATCCTTGGAGGAATGAAATATTCAAAAAAATAAAATAAAATTTTGCCTAGTGGAGCGTTCACCTTGGAAATTTCAATAAATTACTAAATAAATTCAAATAAAATCATGCATTGGATTTGGGCGCCTTTCTTGGAGAAATCAATAATGAAGGTGTTTTTCAAAATAAAGGAGGCAAATTGAAATTCAAACCTTTATTTTGAATTGGCGGAGATCCGAGTATAAATAAAGCATGAAGAAGCTCATTTCGGCATCATGAAACTTTGGCAAATTTCACATTTATGATTGGCATTTGTTGCTTGATCTTCCAATGACGGAAACCCTTGCGGAGTTGTGTGTTGGACGAAAACCCAATCACACTTGGAGGCGAATCCACACGAAGTTCGCAATTATGCTTCATTCAAGATTTGTTGAGTTGCATAGATTCATCTTTCGATTTTGGTTGGAGTCCGTAGTGAAATTGGTTGAAGATCATTGTTTCTTGCATCTTGATAGAGATCGCCATTGTTGAAGATTGCTTGAAGATCTTGATTGAGGCATATTTGATAGATTGAAGGCATTGGTCATATTCCCTTGAGCGCCGATTGCAAGAAGAGCATAGGCGTCAATTTAGAGTTGTTGCCAAGGCGAATTGATCGAAAAGTGTGGCGGACTGTAGTAAGGAGCAGCGACTACCATCTCGGAGTCCTTGCATTAGAGATTAAATGCTGACCGTGGCCACTTGGATCATTCGCCACCTTCTATATGGGCCGATCTGCTTGATTGGATCAGCGCACCCTTGAAGGACAGGGATTTGCCATAATCTACCGTAATCTAAGTTCACTTAGCGCTCTGCCATCATCCTCCCAACAGCAATTGGGCCTAGGATATCAGCGATTAGTAAGCACAGTGACCTCCTTAGAGCACCGATCATCGCAGCAAAGATTCAAAGGCTGCCATCATCTATTGTTTCTATTTTGTTGTTCATTTCACATGATTGGCAAGTTGCAATATAATAGTACAATAAGAAATCAGTTTAGTCCCAGGGGTTTAAATTCAAATCCTGCAAGCTTCAAAAAATTGCTTCAAGAACCTAGAACAAGACATTACACAAACAAATACTATTTTCCATAGGCCACCAAAACTCCAACCACCTATAGTGGAAAAGGGATCTCATCCATCATTTAAAAGCTTGGTAGCTGTCAATAGTTATAGGGAGGCTTACGTAATGGAAAGGTCCGAAGAATGACTATTATTCTTAGTAGCTAAATTTTGCACTGTAAGCATGTGAATCCACTTTCTCTAAGAAAGGAAAACATGTACAAGAAACATGCCACACCATAATGGTTGATAGAAGAAGATAGTTAAGAACTAGAACCTCTAAAAGCACATTAATATCTATTTCTTATAAGAAAAAGGAAATTTTAAGAAAATATGCTCATCGGATTTGACTTCAGTACAACAAAGCTGAAAATCACATGCTTTATATATATATGAGAGTGTAATTTTACAACATTCCCTATTCAGATCATATAATAAGATTGGGGTGTTTACAACAACATTTGAAACATCAAAGAGCAGCGTAGAATAAAAGCTTATAAAAGCAAGTAGGAGGTACTTTTTGCAGTGTATCAAATTATATTGTTTTATTGAGATTCAACTACATAGTTTTTGTGTCAAACTCATTAACTCATATTTCATGAGTAGCCGTTCACACAAACCCATCTCTCATGAGCATGAATGGTCCACATAGCACTCATTACATGTAGGTTATGCTCACAAGGGTGAAGCATCAGGACTTCCCAAAAGGCCGCCGATCCTAGTACTACTTTGATTCAAGCATGCTTAACCATGGAGTTTCCCCTAAGATCAAGCTCACTTAGCTTGTTACCCCATTTGCAAAACCTTCAGCAAGTGTTGTTCCTTATGAACCATTCATCATAGAGCCCCTTAATAAAAGCAGGCTGATATTAATCAAAGAAGATATAAAATAGAAAGATAGATCTATGACACAATATTACATCTGCTAACATAGAAGTAAGATTATAGTATTCTAACATAACAAACATAGCATAAGAGGTGGTAAGTGATCCATATTTTCAATGATTTGTCATGTTGAGAGGGCAGTGTTGTTTGCCATTCTGAGGACTGCCAGCTGGTTTTCCTTCCCTGTGCCAAGTGCATCCCATAGCAGGTCCTTCCACGTGTCCACCTTGTAGGGCATTCCAGTTTCCAATAGAAAATGTATGATCGCTGTAGTTCAAGTTCTCTACATTGATTGATATTCATTTTCTCTTCCTCTTATATTCAGTCCATCTAGATATTCCCTATTTTTCTTATTCCTCCACTCTCCCAATATATATTTTCATTTGCTTTTGATCTGCTCATTCCAATCAACTATATCTCCTTACCTTCCAAATCTGCTTTAATTTTACTTTTCCCAACTCTGAAGTGTATACCTTTTTATTTCTGTATTAATCAGAAGTTTTTCTTTTCCTCCCTCATGCCTTTTGTTAGGGAGGATTTCCCTTTTATACTTCCTAGACTTTCCTTTGTGGAAAGTCATGTCTCTTCTTGAATCGCTCCCTTTGCTACTTTATGATCGTGCCTTTTTGTTGACGCAAATTAAGTATGGATCGCTGCTCTTTAATTCATAATCGCTGTCTTTGTTTATTTCTACACCTTATACCAATCGCCGATCTTAGGCATTATTTCTTTCATGTCTTAAATAAGACAAGTTACTACCGTATCATTCATACAAGTCTTATTACTTTATTGCTTATGATGGTCGCTGCCTTCTTTTGCATATTGTATGCTTTATTCCCTGACTTTAGAGTTTTCATTGTTTCTTTAAGGGGGTCTTATAATAATATTTAGTTTATATTTATTATAATATAATAATATATATTATGATAATATTTAATTATTAATATTTATAATTATGTATTGTTATATAATATTTTATTTTGATATTTATATTTATTAATATTCATATTTATAGTAAAAATTATATTTGTTATTTATATTTAATAATATATTTTAAATAAATATATTATATTATATTTATATTAATGTTATTCAATATTTTAATGTTATTCATATCTTCAATTTGAATGAGTAATGCATGATTGATTCAGTTATAAATCATTAGTATAGGGACATAACATTTTGCATAAGCACTTGCCTATTTCTCAGCTGATAACCTCCTTAGATCTGCATAATGGCTACATCAGTCATGGTTTTCATATATTCTTTCGAAGGTTTGGACTGCTTGTACTTCTTGTACATGAGATCCCTTAAGTGATCAAAATCATGAGTTGGCAATTGATATTTCTTTGGACCTGCAACATGATCATATTGGAAGACATGATCATCCTCTTGAGAATTGTCGTAGTCGACATCCTCACCCATCTACTCATAATCTTCAATATCAAACTGACTTATCTCATCATAATACTCGGCTGCACCTTATTCATTTGGAAACTCTTCGTCTTTGCCCATTGAATGAGCAACAACACAATTTGCTAAATCATGTGGGAGATAATATGAATTGCACCAAGGCAATGCATCTTGATAGATTATCTGTTCTTTTCTCAATGGGTCAGGCGTATCCTTTTCAGGTTCCTTGAAACTGACTTGCCTAAGGGCACTTTGTCTATCATTTTGTTGTTATGGCCTTTTAGACCAATCGGTCTTGTAAGGTCAATTACGCAGTCTTTGTCCTTCGTTGAAATGTGTTGCAGCACCCTGTGGAGGCAACCCTTTCTCATTTTGTGCTATCTTATAGGACATGTCCTTCATGACTCCCATAAGTTTATCCAATTTGTCTTTTGTCATGAGGGGTTTGCTCGAAATTGCCCTATCTACCTAAGAGATCTTCACATCAGACATGTTTGCCGAAGGCTCTCATGTTACTTTCAATGTTAATGGCTACAACATAGGCTTCCCTCAGTGTTTGAGGACTCTTATCTCTCAAGCAATAACCAATTTTAGAATCAAACGCACCAAAATACAACACTAAACACATTGATTCGTTCGGTCTAAGATTAGTGGGTACCTTTCTCATCGTCATAATAAAGTTGTTGTTGAAGTCAACAACAATCTCATTGATTCCTTTCTTGATTTTAGTGAGCTTGTGGATGGCAAACTTGGGATCAATCCTATCTCCATACTGCAGTATGAACACTCTCATGAATTCTTCCCATGAGTCAATATTGTTATCAGGAAGTGCCTTATACCATTTGTTAGCACTTTCCTCTAATGAGTATACAAACAGCATCATCATCACATCTCCGTCTTCAATCTCGTATTCATCTGTTATGTTGATGAAGTGTCTCAAGTGTTCCTTACCAGTGACTGCATTGTTACCTTGAAAACTTGGAATTTTCCCCCTTATTTTATTTGGAATCAGGTTGGGAAAATCAGGAATACCGAAAAAATCCAATTGTTTGCATCTTTCCGCACCCAAGGGTTGTCTAGGCGGAGGAAACCTTGGACCCTACCTTTGAACTGCGGGTCTGAGATTAAGAACATTCCCCTACTGTTGATTTACTTGCTGCTATGGTGGCTGATTTGGAAATTGATTATTTTGTTGATTTTGATTCCTGCCCTCTTGCCCCATTTGTTGATGTCGTCTCTAATTTGATGCAGGCCTAGGATTAGTCATATTTTGATGTTGAAGCCGATTCTGTGCATTTTGAGCAAGTTGGCCTTTTGCAAATCAAGCACAGCCTACACTTCTCTCTGCCTATTCCTGATATGATCGAGTAAATCTAATTCATCATAGAGAGTTCTTTTTCTTTCTTCAGCAACAGACAATTCCTATTGATCTTCCTCATTAGGAATGTTGTCATGCTGACCTCTAAGTGACCTTGTGGGCGAAATATGATGCTGATTATTTTGACGGGCCTCTTCATTTCATTAGGCATGCCAAATGTTCTCATGTCTACATTATGAAACCTGTCTCTTCTTCCCCTGCCAATAATATTTTGATTTCTTCGAACCTCATACTCATCTCTATTCATTCTCCTATTAGCTTTGAGTATATTATAAACAGAGTCCTCAAAAGTATATTGATATTGACTTCTGCAGTCATCAAATGTGTCATCTCTACCAGAAGTACTTACCTGACCTTGGGCATTAGGATTTCCTATTCTCCACCTATTTTGTTGGCTTCTAGAGTGATCGAAAGAGCTTTCTTATGCTGATAGATCTTCTAGTCTTCTTCTACAATCCATTTTAATTCCCTTATCTAAAAACTAATTTTTTGGGTTTGACTAACAGAGTCGCCACTTCCTTGCTAGGAAGAAATACTTAAATTTTTCCACTGTGTTAACAGACTGCGACAATTCAACCAGAAGTAAACTATTCTCGACAACGGCACCAACCTGTTGGGTGCCAAAATAGCTAATCCCAATCCCTAGAACACTTATTCACTCTGACGCCAGGGATGTCGTCAAGGAAGTGAAAAAGGGGGGTTCATCGATAGGATGAAGGTGATTAAGGGCCAATTGGTAGGAGTGGGTAATCTCCTCTTCGCTTTTGCTCAACTAAACCATGCAGAGTATTTTGAGAGGTATCCCTAAACAGGGATTAACTATCATGCAAAAGATATACTGGACAACAACAAGGGCAATGATACCCGAAATGTTGTTCTAAACCTTCTAATTGTCACTAGTTCAGACAAAAGCTCACTGCCTCAAATAACCTCTCTTTAAGTTGAAAACATCATTGCAACAATGCAAGATGCGGGTATACATGCTTGTTCTGACAGGATAAAACACTACTTTCCCAAAATATATATCCTAACTTCAACACAGAACAAAGACACATACAAAACTGTAACTACATATTTCAGTTGATATATTGTTTGAGTTTTAGTGAGTGTAGGTGATCACAGGCCTCTCAGATCGGTGCCTATCCAATGGGCTACAAAGTTTTATGTTTATCAAAGGAAAACACTAATGAAAGGGTGTAGGACTGCCTATTTCATAGATTCAAATGCACAAAAGTCAATATCAAGCCATGAGAATACTTATTAATCCAACACCATACAGCATTAATCCACATATAGCTTTGAAATGTCCACAGCTTGAAATGGATTAAGAACTATCATATTCATTCAAATCAGAAATTACATTTACACCACAAAATATGCTAAGAGAAAACCCTAACTGCACTAGTTTTCTTGAAAGAGCATTACAACAATGGAGAAAAACAAAGATTGATATCAAAGTTACAATATAATCCACATATACCTTTGTCAAATGCTTCTTGAAGAATTGAAACTGAACAATAGATGAAGCCCTAACTACCTTGGACGCCCAATACCTTTAGAGAGAAATTCTGCCCAAAATGACCAACACTTGAAATGAGTTTCAATCTTCTATTTATAGCTTTGGCAACTCGGATTTGATGATGGAATGGGAGGGAAAACCCTAACAACCCCACCAATTGCATTAAATTCATCATTTTCAACTACCCATTTCGCATTAATGGCAACTTGAAATGTTTCTGGGCCCATCCGGAAGTCGTATGAAACTCCTACTTCACGTTTTTATGCCCTTTTGATGAATTGCGAGAATCCGAGGGGGTACTAGATGCGAGTCTTTTGAGGGGGACTAGATATATCCGAATCCACATGAAAACTCCGCCTAAAAGAGAGCGAAGAAAACCTCACGAAACTAATGGGGCAAACAGGATGGGCGGGGGTTAGAGGGATTGCAAGATATATCCTGATGAAGGTCAAACTCCCACCAAAGACAGGAAAACTTAGAAAAACTTAGGATTTTTCAAGATTTTGACAAAGTATATACATAAAATATAACATTTAAGTATACGTTGGTATTTACCTTTTATTATTTACCTTTCTTTACCTTTCATCATTTACCTTTCTTATACTTTAAGTTATATTTTATGTATATACTAGAAGGATGTTTGAGAGTGGTTTCAGATCCATAGGAATTAAATTGCAGATTCTAGAATTTGGAGAATCCCTCAAATTTCAAACTTAGTCAAATTTTCAAGGTTTCAGGGTTTCAGACTTAGTCAAATTCAAGGGTTCAGCAACATGCATCGGGGTAAAGGCACAAGGACCCATTAGGAAAATTTTGAGGAATTTGACAAGATTTTGCAATTTTGGGGCATGGAAAATAGGAGTCCCAACAAGCCCCTTTGATATTGTTGGGGTGCCTTTGCTGTTAGAATCAATGCAGCAAAGATTGCCTTGAGACCTTGCATAAAAACAATTCCCACGTCACACAATTTTGTCTTTAGCAGAGTCTTTGCCACTTCATTGTCATTGTTGGAACTTGGACACCAAAATATGCAGCCAAGTAGGCAATGAGCTGGACTGTTGTTGGTTGATTTGGACTAGAAGACAAAATTTTGTTGAGTTGGATCTCCTTGTGCTGAGCAGGACAAAAGGTGATCATCACTTTTTCTTGTTATTCCATCATTGATTATTGGGGTGGCCTACAATCCTTGGCTCAAACCTCATCGTCCCTTCGAAAATATTCATGCTCCTTTGGCTATGCCAGCTATTGATACATGACATTAGATCAAAATGTTGTGGCTTTTTAGAATGGCATTGCGCTTATATGGTGTTGCAATCTCCTTCTAATGGGGAGGAGAGAGTCAAGGAGGCAGGTCATTGAAAGGTGATAAAAACTCATATGCTTTAGAAATATCTAATACAGTGTTTCTCCTCAAATCTGAGTTGGTTGAGTAAACCTGAAATTGACACATTGGAAGTCACTGTTCATGCAAGACACAATGGCATGCATATTGAGAAGGCTCAATAGTACTATTTACCAAGTGAAAAAATGTCCACCATGCTGCTGATGTTAATGTGGTAAACTATGAGATTTGCAAGCCTACCAGGCATTGACAAATGACTGACAGCTGTGTTTGACCACTTTGACCTTTGTTTGACCACTATGAGGGCTGTGTTGACCATTATTGTACCATTAATTGATAGAAGAATTAACAAGCCAGAAGCAAGTAGACAGATGAAGACAGGAAATGAACAATATGCTCTAAATAGTAGTTTCCTTTCTCAGAGAAATTTTGAATAAAAAATTTAAGCTAAACCTTATTATAGGGTGAAATATTATATGTGATTAATTAAAAATTAACTAAAAGAGACTACTAAACCTGAATACACTTTCTTAGGATTATACAACTGAAATTCCTGTAACAATTCATGTTTCAATGGCAAAACACCAATACTACTTGCAACAATGCTCGAGTACATTACACGTTCCTATTATACAACTTGACACATAGAAGCAATCATCCCTGAATTCATGAATATTGGCATAGTGTTTATCCCTGTTCACATTCACTACAAAATAAGAAGGTCAACACAGTAAGCAGATTAAAAGGCAACCAAAACACAGAAAGGAATTTCAATTTCATACCTAAAACTCTGCTCAGAATTTCTTCAGCGGTAAAATCGACAGAAAAATATCCTGTGATACTTTCTCCATTAACCATGTAAGTATTTGTCCGATTCTTGAAAATGTCTGCAATATTTGTACTGTTCTCCAGATTGAGACCTGTGCGGCATACGTTTCCACCATCTTCTGTTAATTGTAGATCACAGAAGATTACAACATTGGGCAAGCTATTATTTAATGCCACTTGATATGCAGAAGATGTGTGATCAGGGAAAAGTCCTGACAGTCCACCCCGAGCTATGACTACAGGTTCTTGACCTGCACCATGGAAGAATTTTGTTAGCATCCAGGTAATAATAATTATAGTTGCTCCAACCAGCAAGAAAAGGAAAAAGAAAAAGAAATGTACTTCCAAAGCATAATTAAAAAACTTTCCAAACAAGAGCATGATCTCAACTCCAAAGAAGGCATTGGAAATAAGAATTCTTCTCCTAAATTGAGAATGAAAATCTCAGAAATCTTAAAATCTAAGCAGGTATCAAAGGTTAAATAATTTGACACAAATAGTACAATTCAGTGTCACTCCAGAAATTTAAAAAGGTTAAATTGTCCTAAAAAAGAGCCCAATATAGCTATATCGATATAGGGAAAATACAGATTAAAGAACATAGTAGATGCCAACCTGACTTTTATACAGGCTTCTCCTGCCATTTTGTCTGACAAGATTTACTGACAAAAATTGCAATGTAATAATCTTGACACCAAAGCAGTGCATTAAAAAACGGAAAATGATTGGACCAATCTTAAAGTGATCAAACAAGCTTCCCTTGTACACATTTACATAGAATATAAAATGGAGAGCATAAGGAAAATAATAGGAAAGCTCTTCAACATGGAGCAAAATAGATCATGAAATGGGAAAGCTACAAAGACAACAACCTATCAATAAATATTTCAATGGTCCTCAATAGGTAACACAGGGATCATGCCCACAGGCCTTTAACCTCGATCCTTATCATGGCAAATTCTCTACCTCATTACCAAACCAAGGTCCACTGGTCTTCCTGATGATCAAAGATCAAACTTTACATCTCATTTGTGGACCTTTCTTCAAGCCAACGCCCAGCTAATCCTTACTGGAAAATGAATTTTCATCAATAAGTCACACCATATGGCACTCCAAATGCTAGCATCATCTGCTTATCCATTTTCTCGCATAGTTGCTCAGATATAAATAGTATAAATACACACTGCCTTGTGCTCCTAATGTACTAGCTTGCTCCCAATTAGTTACAATATACATTGATCTTGTTGCAGCAAACCTGTTAGATATACAGAGTAGATTCCAATGGTTTTAATTTTTTAAATAGTATACCAATCCTTGTTACGCCAAGAGGCGTATCTCGGCACAACCTACAGTGGCAGCAGGGGGAGAAGTATCTGATGTCATGACTGTGAAAAAAAAACTACATATATTAATATGGAACTATTAAAAAGTAACATATAAGTATATAATATGTACTACACTTTTCAAATTTAAAATAAAACAAAAGAATTACCGAAATAATGAATGGTGGCTTTTCCAAAAGTAAAATTAAAAGTTACACACGAAAATAAACAAGTGTGTTACCAAAAAATAGCTTTTCAAACAAAAATAAAGTAAACAATGTAGATAAAATAAAATAATTCTCACGTAAAAATGAAAACTTATGTGTCCATGTATCTATATAGTAAATAAAATAACATAGTTCTAAAGTAAAATAAAATAATTCGTAAGTAAATAAAATAGCTCAAGACAGATATCTCTTGGCGTTTTTTAGATAGATGTAGTTAAGATATATATATTAATTTATTATGTCTATCATCGACGCTTGGAATGCCAGTGTTAAGTCTTCCACACCTAATCAAAATTTACCACATCCAATTTCATCAAGTTTATTCTTTCAATTTTGTTAGCATCTCTCAAAACTTTGAAATACAATTTTTAACACACTTGTCAAGTGGCAGTTGGTACACTGTTGAAGTTGAATGGCAAACAAAGAGCCCGCTAGGGATCAATTCTTGCTAAGAACCACAGCCTAACATGATATACCCCTTGTTATCCATGCACTAAATCTCAACAAGATCCTTATTCTACAATAAAAGCTTTTAACACACATGCTTTTTAATTCTTGAGAGGTGGGCTTAATGTAAAAATATCTCTTTGACCATATTTAAGAACCAAGCCTGCCCCCATGTCTACTATGAGATGCAATTGTGCATCTTCAGCAGCAAGGCGAGAATGACTGGCAGCAGTTATTAGCAACATGCTATTTTTGTTTGTATCCAATTTGTTGGTTCTCCCTCATGACAAGGGATTGGTTAAGGCAAATTGTTGCCTATTTAGTCAAGCTTTCTCCACTTTGTATGTATAGAGAAAATGTTCGATGCAGGTTTACCCAGGAGTGGCAAGACTGTTGTTTTTGTTCTTTTTATCTGTTTATTACAAAGGGAGTGGACCCAATTCCACAATTATGAATCTATCTATCTATCTATATATATATATCAAATTGTTGCCTGTTTAGTCTAGCTTTCTCCACTTTGTAATGTATGGAGAAAACATTCCATGCAGGTTTACCTAGGAGTGGCAAGACTGTTGTTTTTATTCTTTTTATCTGTTTATTACAAAGGGAGTGGACCCAATTCCACATTTATGAATCTATCTATCTATCTATCTATATATATATATATATATATATATATATATATATATATATATATATATATATATATATATATATATATATTGTAAAGTTCTTTTGACCCTCCTCAAATTGCTTAGACTAACTTAGCAGTAACTTTTAAATCATTCAGCCATGTCATCCTCACATCTACCATGGACTGAGCACTTCAAACAAAGAGCCACATAAATTGATTGTTTCTCCCTCAACTCCCTAACAATCTGATTGTCCTTTCTGGTTTTCAATCTCGAGGATTTTACCACAAAAGTGCCCTTCAAATATTTTGCACTCATCCTTTACATGAGCCTTTATGGAATCATAATGTTCACCACTCCAATGGGTCCTCCCATATTAACCAATACAATCTCGTGCATATCATCAAACATATATGATGCCCTGCAATGGCTAGTTGTCTTGAATCCAAACTCCATAACCAAGGACATAACAAACTTATTAAAAGATTACTCTGCAGTGGAATCATACAAACCAAATCTATTTGAAGATATATCTTAGTCTTAAAATATAATTCAGACCCAAAAATACGTTCATTTTTCCAAAAAGTCCTTTCTTTAGCACTTTTGTATACCTGCTCAAGAATTGATTTCCCTTTCTCCTCACTAGTTGCTAGTTTCTGCATGCCAGTTTTAGGAACAAAATCCCACAGCTTAGCCTATAACATGTGATGTCCTGATGTTAAGGCATTGTTTAATTTAAAGATTTAAACATCATGATAAACGATGAAATTGCTTTCTTGAAAAAATGGTGTCCATCATGCCCCTTCCATTGTCAATTTGAATGATAATTGTGTATATATTAATATTTAATAAATATATATATAATATTATTAATATATAATTAAAAAATAATCTATTTAGATATTATTATAATCATTTAATATAATATATATTAATAAATATATTTACATAAAAATACATTTCAATAAGGAGAGACAATGTCAGCGATTGTTAATATGGAGGCAGTGATTAAGCATATACTAATAGTCTAATAATGAATATATTTATAGAAGCAACTCATATAACATAAAGCAGCGACTTGTAGGCAGCAATTAATATTATGAGGCACGAATTGTAAATAATACAAGCCTAAGACAAATAACTTAATCATGGCTCAAGCATGCTGTCCGACTCCCCCCACCGTTGACGCCACCCTCTTGAAATGTAGTGCGTTCATTAAATGATCAGTGGCTCTATAACAAGACACTGAAGCGAATAACATAAGGCAACGATCATTTTGTTAAGACAGCAAATGAATTTAATTAAGACTTCCCAAGAGGCCGACCTCCCCATATATGGAGCACTATATATATATAAGTTAATAAAAAGATCTAAGTTGCCGGTTTGGGTTCGGGTTCACGGGTTCGGTTCGTTCATATATATATATATATATATATATATATATATATATATATAATAACATTATTGTATTATATTATAACATTTCTATTATTAATATAAATATAATATTATAATATATATTATAACATTATTATATTATATTATAACATTTCTATTATTAATATAAATATAATATTATAATATATTTATATTATTATAATATTTATATTAATTTAAATGTTATAATATTTATATTATTAAATAGATACATCATTTTCAACCCAAACTAATAACTTGCCCAGAAATATTTTCATACATCAAGGATTTTCAACAAAGAAATTTTTAAATATTAATATATAACATTAATATTAAATATTACATTATTAATATATAACATTAAATATTATAATATAACATTAATATTAATATTAATTTAAATATTATAATATAACATTAATATTAATAAATATTAATAAGTTCATGAACATTAATATTAATATTAATAAGTCAAATAAATCAAATATTAATAAGTTCACGAACATTAATATTAATATTAATAAGTCAAATAAATAAATATTAATATTAATATGGTCACCTTCGCGCATTATAGTGCTTGAATAATTGTCTCACGCCCTAAATATTTCATGCCAGAAATTTTTTTGAACTCGTCGATTTTTCCTAGCGGCGTATGGGTTCGGGCCGATTCAACGTGAGATTCGTTAATCTCATGAAGAAAATTCGTCAAATATGTTATGGGTTCTTCCGGGTTCGTCACAGGGAAACCCACAAAGATTATTCCATACCCGCAGCGAATCCAAACACAAACAGAACCGCATCTCAAATCTGGTTCGAACCGGACCCGGATCCGGGGCTCCAGGGGACGAATCCAGTAACTTAGAAAAAGATAGTTAGGACGAAATGAAAGGAGAGATTATCTTTATCAAAGAAACAGCGATCCATTTCTAAACAGGCAGCGATTGGAATCCATGAGGTATGTCCCTTCAATGAGGCATGACGTAGGTATAAGAGAAGAGGAGTTGATGGTTAGGAGAAGGCACGTAGCAATATTTGTTTTGGGAATAGGGAGTAGAAATAAAAAGGAATATCATTGATTTAAAAGCAAAGATAAAAGTAATAATTTCTAAATTTGAGTACCAGACATATCTGATATAAATAGCAAATAGAAAATGATATTTCTGAGTTTGAAACATATATATTTCTGATCTATATTTCTGAATATAAGAAGGGAGATGGAGAATAAAGATATATGTTATATATGCTCAGATATAACAGCAGGAGAGATCAGCAAGTAAGTGAAATCATTCCAGCAAGGATAAGAAGAACGAAGGAAAATATTAGAAGAAATAACTACAAGAGATCCCTGAGTATCTCAGACCTCTATCATCCAAATAAAGTCAACACTAAAGAAAGGAATACAATCCTTAGATCTCCAAGGCTACAAGGCAAGAATTATATACTTGGTATGTGTAATGTCCCCATTTTGCAAGTAACTTAAAAAGGTTCTAATTGCAAATTAATTTTATAAAGTAATTTTAATTGTTTTATAAAATTAATATTTTATTAAGTTACTTGAGTTAATTTTAAACACTTTATAAAATAAAGTGTTATTGTGTACACAAAAACTGCCATGTAATAAAGTTGAGTGATTGTGTACATAAAAACAGTAATTTAATAAGTGATTGTGTACACAAAAACTTTCTGGAGTGAGGACTTTATAAGGAGTAGCTGGGAATCATTTGAAATCATGTTTTTGACTTGGTTTTTGCATATTGAGTTTATCTTTTGGCTGAAGACAAATTTCAATCCAATCAAGGTGATGACACCTTGATAACTAGGGTTTGGTGATGGCCCCATTCCCGTTTTGAGAGGTGGATGCAATCAATATTCATCATAGAGCTTATTGGAGACCATTAATGTGAATTTGTAGAAGACATTGTTGGATGAAGTCAGAATTTAGTCAAGGGTTAAAGGCAAAAAAAGATATCAGACCTAGGGTTTTGAGAAGAAAATTGAAGTGCAGAAAACTAAGACATGAGTTGAAAGATAAAGATCAAAAAAATTGTTAAACCCTAGTTCAGGATATTACAGTGGTATTAGAGCCATGATCTTGCCAACCTAAGGAGAAAATTTCAGAGAGATGGCTTCTAAATTTGTTGATGAGATAATGATTGCTCATAATGAATATAAAGCACTTCCGGATAAGCTCAAAGATGATCTAGACTTCGAGCAATATATGGAGCATCAAATGGACAGAAAAAAAGCAAAGACAAAGAACAAAGGAAAAGAAGAGTTCAAAGAGCCCGACTTATAATTCACAGCAGTATGAAGATTCAAGGAAGCCTAAGTATTCTAGAGATTCAACAAAATCAACAGGACAAGTTCAAGTTTATCCAAGAAGGTTAATGAAGGGCATGAATGATCTCATAGAGTTTTATATGCAATCCCAACAACAAATGTCAACAAGTTTAATGTCAACCATCATGTCATTTGCACAACAAGAAAAAGAAAAGAAGAATAAAAGAAACTCATTTGAGGCATCTACAAGTGAAGTTGTCAAAAGTTTCCATGAGGAATTTGAGAAACAAATTGTAGATGAGTCTACTTTCCATTGTGATGATAATTCCTTGCTTGAGCATGATCTTGGCTTAGCTTCACAACATGAAGAAAAACCAGGAAATCAGGTATGTGTTGCAGCCCCTACTAATGAGCAAGAAGACTATACAAGTGGCATGAAAATTGAACAAATGTGTGATGGACTTCATAAAGAAGAATTTGATGAGATGCCAAGTTTTCAAGGAACACATAGAAGCCATGAAACAGTGGAAGAAAATCAGACTTTTGGGTCTGCAATTGATGAAGAGTTTCTAAGTATGGATGAGAATCAGGGAAGCAATTTAAGGGGCCATGAACTGTTTCATACAAGCATAGGTGATGCACATGGAGAGACTTGCTTTGGGACAGACTTTGATGAAGAATATTTGGGATTTGATACTATGAAATAGCATGACATGATACCTGATTTGTTTGAGGACAGCAGTCCTATAGCTTTGCAATCAGCTTTGTTTGATGAATATGGGTCAACCATTGATGATATGTATGAATGTGACAATGGAGCTAAAGGCAACTCAATTTTGCATGATGCATTAGTTCCAATTGGTGACCTAAACCAGCCCACTCATGATTTTGTTGATGCTCTCTTATTGGAGCATGTGGATGGTTTGATGGTTTATTCTCCATGGTTTGATGATTATTCTTCATTGTTCGGCATTGAATTTTGTGATTTCAGTTTAGATGCAGCAGTGTTTGGGAAACTTTGGCATGGTAGAAATCATTACATTAATGTTGGGATATGGACTAATGATAGTCTACTATCTTCTTGCATGATTGACACTTCCTACATCGTTTTTGATGATGTTTTTAGTGTGCATGATGCTGTTATGTTTTATGACAGCGAGGTGATAGAGATGGATTCATGTGTTTTTGCATCGTTGTGCGACAGTGGAAGCGGTCCCAAGATCTTCTACACTAGCAACTTTGAGGAGATGTGTTTGAGCATGATTGAAGAGCCTCGATTGATTTGGGATCCAGGGATTGTTTGAGTGCAGATTTTCTTCCCATTGCTTGGGGACAAGCAATGTCGGGAAGGGAGGGCTATAATGTCCCCATTTTGCAAATAACTTAAAAAGGTTCTAATTGTAAATTAATTTTATAAAGTATTTTTAATTGCTTTATAAAATTAATATTTTATTAAGTTACTTGAGTTAATTTAAAACACTTTATAAAATAAAGTGCTATTGTGTACACAAAAACAATCATTTAATAAAATTAAGTGATTGTGTATACAAAAACCGTCATTTAATAAAGTTAAGTGATTGTGTACATAAAAACTGTCATTTAATAATTGATTGTGTACACAAAAACTTTATGGAGTGAGGGCTTTATAAGGAGCAGTTAGGAGTCATTTGAAATCATGTTTTTGACTTGGTTTTTGCATATTGAGTTTATCTCTTGGCTGAAGACAAGTTTCAGTCCAATCAAGGTGATGACCCCTTGATAACTAGGGTTTGGTGATGGCCCCATTCCCATTTTGAGAGGTGGATGCAATCAGTATTCATCATAGAGCTTATTGGAGACTATTATTGTGAATTTGTAGAAGACATTGTTGGATGAAGTCAGAATTCAATCAAGGGTTAAAGGCAGAAAAAGATATCAGACCTAGGGTTTTGAGAAGAAAATTGAAGTGCAGAAAACTAGGACATGAATTGAAAGATAAAGATCAGAAAATTTGTTAAACCCTAGTTCGAGATATTACAGTATGATGTATCTAACCCTATGTCTAGTATGATGAATGCCATGTAGTAAGTAATGACAAATGCATATAACTGAAAGATTATCATTAGTATCATAAGCATTGTGAAACTTGCTATAAAATATATATGGAAAAACATCAATAGATTATATTCACAACACATTGAAGTAGTGGTATGTTCAAACTCAATGCTTATTTATTTCTATTGCCTACAACCTTAGGATAGGCAAGGTTTTGTTAGGGAGAGGCGGAGTAAATCCATCCATTGAGTTGGTTTCATCGCGCCCTAGACAAGTAAATCCCCATCCAAGGTTGAGGATTAGAAGAGAAATAAGGATTAAGACTTGAACATAGCCAATACAAAATGTGCTATGAATAAATGTGATCAATTGGTATATTGAAGTAAATCGAAGTATGTTCAAGCTAATACTTAGTTATTTCTATTGCCTCCAACCTGTTAGTGAGTGGCGAGGTTTTGTTAAGGAGAGGCGGAGTAAATCCATCCATTGAGTTGGTTTCATCGCGCCCTAGACAAGTAAATCCCAATCCATGGTTGAGGATTAGAAAGGAAGTAAGGATTAAGACTTGAACATAGTCAATACTAAATTATGTTATGAATTGAACTGAATGTGGATTATGCTATGATGATTTGATCTCATTATTTATGTTATGTAGTATTGTTCTCATTATTATAGATGAGTTTAATATGAATGATAGATGAATTTAATATGAATGATGCTATGGACTGAATATTATCTTAATTTATTGATCTTTAATATTTCTAATGTCCCTTTCTAGTGATCTTATTGTTTGCAAGTAAAGAAATCAGGATTATTCTAAAAGGGGACATTACATAACATTACAGTATTAGAAATTTTCATCTCAATTTTCAAGGTAGGAGCTTTACATTTTAAAATTAACTCATAAAGTGAGAAGCTTTTTGAAATGTCAATGACGGGCCTCCAAGAATGGCTTTAAGTTCAAACCCTCCAGATCTGTACTAATCTCTATTGCCTTACTTATGTGATGCTTGCAATATTGATCATCCATAGCAATTACTTTCGCATCCTCAATGCAAATGTAAGATACCCAACTAGTACTAAATAATTTATTTTTTTTTTTTTTACTTAGACAAATTTACTTGCACTTAACTCTTCAACTACTTAGTCTACCTAACATCACATATGAAAAGGTAACAAAGGTAACTTGCATGAATCAACTTGAAGTTGGGTACTTGTATTATTACTTGATTCAACTCAATGCAAACGTCTTATTACAATGATGATTGCCCACAATGGCATGATTATATAATCTTATTACAAGAAAAAGCCTTGAAGGCTAGATGTATACAATGCTTTCAACTTCTTCACAACTAACTCTATCTCACTGGTTGATGTAGATCACTTCAATTGAACTCAATGATGTCAATTGGATGTCAACACGTCACAATGCAACAAAGGAGCATCACCTTGTCAGTTGAGGGAGCATCACCCCAACTCTTAAAACTCGCAAGCCTCAAGATCACAAGCATAAAGCTTTGCAGAGAGAAATTTCGCCAAAAGATCAGATGTTCAAATGAATGAGAGCTCCTCCTTTCATAGGCCTTCCAAAGGGAATGAAGGCACGTTTTCCAAGAAGCATATTTAGGATAATATTCCTCTTGACAACTCATCTTGAATTGGCAATCTTACCCAAAGACTCTAACACGGATCCCAATGCTATCCTTCTGACCAATGAGAATTCAAGTAGTGTAACTACCTTATCCTCTTCTAGAAACACTTAGGCGCAGTTTTAGGGTTCTTCTGACTGGGTCGCCAAATTTGGAGGATCTCACCAGGAAGTGCGCCTAAGTCATGAATCCTCATCCTTGGATTATACTACCTTATGAAGTGAACTCCTCTGGATCCATACTCTATCATTTGATGATTTGGGATGCTCAGCGTATCACCTTACAGGGTAGGCGGACATTTGGAGGATTTTTAGAGGTTTTGGCGCCTAGAGATGGATTTGACACTTTTCCACAAACAGAAGAAACTTCTAAGTGTTGGATTGACTCCTATGAAATGAGCGCCCAACAATTTCCCCCTTGAAAATGTCTCTTTTTCAACTAGGCGCACTTACTGTCAGTTTAGCTAGGAATTTGCGCCTAGGTTCCAACTTATCATCTTTTAAGGCAATTTGAAAGCAACTTGACTTCAAATGGATATGATCTTGCCCCCTGATGGTGTAATGTCCCCTTCTTATAGGAAACACTAAAACCTGAATCTGCATAAGAATGATACTCAAAGAGAACAATAAATAAGTAAGATCAATGATGATGCTTTCATTTCGTTACTTATTAAAAGATTCCTAATTGTTACTTATAGATTGTTAACCATTCCATAATTCATATTCTTTATTACTTTCCCTTATGGAACTAGGTTTTACATGTATAGGGCACACTGAAACCATCTCTTAACCCAGCCTACGGGAAACTATGTCCCAGCGTACGGGCTTATCTCTTGACCCAGCCTACGGGAGACTTTGTCCCAGCCTACGGGCCTTCTTACGGATGGGATTATTCCGCCTCTCCCCACAAGACCTAACATTCCTTAAGGATGAAGTAATGAAGTAATATTCTAAGTTCATCTTCCCATATCATCTTCCTTCTATTCCTTAGCCATGGATGGGGAAATTATTTGTCTAGGGTGCGTTGAACCCTCTCCAATGCATTGTGAATGGAATTACTCCGCCTTTCCCTAACATCCTTGTCTAGGGCGCGTTAAACCCTCTCCAATGCATCGTGATGGAATTACCCCGCCTTTACCTAACAAGACCGCCTCTCCTATGGTTATGGGAAATAGAAGTGATGAGATGGTTATGTTATTACTTATCACATTTTCATAATATATATATATATATATATATATTCATAGATTTGTGTCATTCTTATTCTATGCTAAATTTGCTTATTCCTATTCACATTCAATCCATAACAATATCTTTATACCGGACATAAACTTGAGTAATTGAAATACACATAAATACATTTTCAACCATTATAGGAATAAATATATTATTATACTTACCTGAATTTCTGATGGTGGCTCTCTTCCTCTTGGCTGACTAAGTTCCTTCTTAATTCAATGTTCACAGCTCCTTATTCCCACTGCTGCGTTGGCTTTCCTTTTTAATTCCCTGAATTTCTGATCGCTGCCCTGCTATTCCCTTTTCCTTTCTATTTCCTTGGTTCGCTGCCTTGTTACTCCCTTGTTCTTACTATTTCCTTGCTCGCTGCTGTCTGCTATTTTTCTAATCTTTATCTGTTCTTTCCTTCTCATTGATCGATGCTCTTTTATGATTAATTCCGTGAAGGTGGAGTGATGTAAGTAAATGTTGTGGAGTTAGACTTGTACATCGTGGCAATTTCCTGGTATGTCTTATCACATTTTACTCTTGATAAAGCAATTGATAAGGGTAAGTCTGCTGGGAAGAGTCGTCATATTGGCTCTGTAAGTTTATTAATATGGCTGTTTAATCAATATTACTATTGTTATATTTCTGCCAATGCTCCAATATAAGGAATATGCAGATCACTGTTGGCAGACATTAATATTATAACTAGGAATTGACTGTATTATTCATAATTTGCAGCGATGATCATTTGTCCATAATGCAGTTTGGTTGGGGTGTTGAGAAATTTCATTTCTGGATTTTGTGTTGATTTATATTTTAATTACTTGCTGATCCGTACTCCGCCTCTCCTTGAGTGAGAGGTGGTATACCTTTATATATATCCACCGTATCCCATTATGAAGGGAGGTGCCCTTTCAAGTTGTTTATTATTAATTATAGTTTAAACTTTATCTTCTTTTTATTCACCAATATGTGATCGCTGATATTAATTATATAGAATTGCTTATTCATCTCTATGAATCGTTTAATTAAGACTTTTGTATTATGTGTGCTTTTGTCTTATTTTAAGACCAAATCTTATTTTAGACTTTTTGTCTTTATAAAGACAATTGCTATCTTATGATTTGGTCTTATATAGAGTCATGAATATATTTAATAATAATTAATTTATAATAAGATATTTTTGATGCATCTTATAATATTTAAATAAGTAATATTTATTTTACTATTTATAATTATATTTATGTATTATAAGACATCTGTCTTATTATGTGATAATTATATTATTATAACATTTGTTATATTTATATTAATATTAATATACATATTTATATTTGTATAATATATATATCATATATAATATTATAGTTATCATTATATGTATTATTTATAAATACAATAAATGTATTATAATAATATTTAATAATATTATACATAATTGTCGTCCAATTTGACGATGACAAATAATGTCTTAATATCGAGATATGACAGATGGAGCGCCTTGTATCCAAACTGGTCTTGAGGACTTGCATTTATCTTAGGCGCACTTTTGAGGTAGTTTTAACTGGTATCTGCGCCTAGGCCTTGAAACCTCAAGATACTCACCCATACTTCATCATCCATCTAGGCGCCCTAGTGAAGAGGCTTAGCTAATTTGAGCGCCTCATCTCAAAATCATTATCCAACGCCAGAAGAGACCCTTTTTATACTAGGTGCTCATTGACAAGTTGCCAGGGGAAAAATGCGCCTAGATAACAAGATGTTATTACTTGATCAATTCAATCATTCCACTGGATCTTATTCAAGGTGAGGTCTCACTTGATCAATCTTGAAGGAGTTCATCACTTGTTTGAAGTGCAATAGAGTCTAGGCACATTGTTGGGAATTTAGTGATGAAATTGGCGCCTAGATGCCTTAAGACTCCTCTTTGCATGAGCTACTCACTTCATCCACCCCTGTTGATCCTATCAACCATCTCAACTCAAACACCCATGTTTTAATCCTGGATTTGCACCTTATGAGGACTAGGCACACTTTGAGGGTTAAGAGAGCTAGGAAGTGCGCCTAACTCACTTGGACTTCTTCAATAATCCCAAACTCAAATTTGAAGAGTTAATTTGCCCAATTGATGTTCAACATATCCAAAGATGACTCCATCCCCTTGATTATTGCCTTCAAAATCCAAGGTGCTAGGTTGAAGGAGGTCAATCACATGGAGCACCTCAAGTTAGATCCCTCACTGAGTGCTATACATGAACTTGAAAGCTAGGCGCCATAATGAGCCTAAATTGCCTAGAGACGCACCCAAACATCATGATAACATCACTTGACAATGTGACCACTTGAGCTGATAAAAGGACTCTCAGACTTAGCCAAATTTGCTAGTCTTGACATAGTTCCCTTGAAGTAGTTTTTGACTTATTCCTGCAAAGACACAACATTGAGTTAGTCAAAAACCAATTTCATTCCCTTATCATTTAGAATTAGCCTCCGGGAATGAGAAATAGGCTAATCCATTCTTCACTTGATGATCAAGCCGGAAACGGGGACATGACAGCAAATGAGGGCTCAGCTAGAGCTGACTTTACCATCCCCTTTCTCAATAGATATTAATTATGTTCATTCACCCTCATGCCAGTGGATCTACTTGTTTCCCCATTATGGGAAACACCACAACTAATCAATCTGATAAACACCAATCACACTTGACTATCGACTCATAATTAACTTACCAATCCCGTTTGACTATGGTATTCTCACCATTATCCTTTCTTCAAACTTCCTAAGCAATGACCTCCTAACAGAGGAACATCCTCTCAGTTTAAAGCTAAACACAACTGACCATGTGTGACCATGTATCCCCAAATTCACAACCACTGCATTGATCCTAAACCGTGGCCCATCAACTAAAGTTCTTCCTTTCCAATAAGCATAGTAAACATAATGTCTTTTTGCCACTGCCATGGCTATAAAAAAAGGCAACAAAACAATCCAGTAAATTTCACGGTAACATTTTCCAGGTTTTATCTTCGGTCCTTGCAAAACAATTTATTTTGAATCTTTTTGAAGTTAACTTTGCCATTTCTGCTATATTTTAATCACCTATGCAGAGTATGTTGCTGATGCCTTGAATCAAATGTATAAGACAATCCTACACAGCAAGTTCTCTTAGGTTCTATTCCCATCTCATTCTTAGACCAAGAAACCAAATCATTTTCACAGAAATGACAAACTATCTTATTTTAGATGACAATCAATATCGGTTACCCCACTAATAATTTAGCCAGATAATATTTTTTACTTAAAAAAACCTAGTTTTTTCACTAGCCTTCAGTAAACTCTAGTTTTTTCACTAGCCTTGAGCAACAACACCCTGTTAATTCTCCTGAACAAACCTTCAGCATCATCAACAAGTAATGAGATATTGAACCTCTTTGGCAGTTATCAAGCACCTTCAACAAGATCTGGCATGATATGTCAAGATTTCATTGGACTATGTTACATAGGGAGCTTGGTACTAACTGCTCATATTAGAACCCTGATGACACAAATTTCCACTCAACAGAGATTCGGGAATTGTGATTCAAGCATCTTCAACAAGACGTGACAAGTTATTTCAGTATTTCATTGGACTGCATAATATTGGGATCTCAGTCCTAAGAGCTTGTCATAGACCCCTGATAGCACCATGTCAAACTTTCAACCTTGTTGTACCCACACGAATTTTCGTATTATGTCAAGTTCTAAACTTCATTTTTTTGGTCAATTTAAATGGTCATGTTTCAAGGCTTTTTTCCATGTTTTGCTGTTCAAGAAAATCTACAGAAGTTAATTGGCAGAGACATGATAGAAAGATTCAAATCAGTCAAGAACAGTGAGACATCAATAAGGAAACAAGTGTCATGTAAAAACAGGATTCAGTCCTCTATATTTTGTCGCAAAGAGCAAAAAGAGTTAAATATTTTGATGCCAGTTGTTACATCCCACTTGTGCCTCAGTTATTTGATATGTATCTGGATACGTAATGTGCACCTTAGACATGATGATGTTTTCTTTAAAGTTTTGAACATGCATATACATATATGTATATATTTTTACTTAGTTGATGAATAGTTATATGCAATGCAAATATATGGATGAGTTCAATTTATGCACATTGATGGATGTTTTTTGTGATTATTATAATACAGATGTAGATTGTAATATGTTATTGGACTGACTATTCATGTTGACCTAGTGGTTGCAGGATAAATCTCCTCTGAAGGGGAGGAAAGATATCATCAAGTACGAGAGGTGAACGAAGAGAAAATTCCAGTGCCATATGAAAAAATATCAGTAAATCCAAATTGTCATTACTATACTAGGATGTGATGTCTAGTCCCGAATGGTCAGGTAAAGTCTAAGTCGATAGTTGTGTATCGTCACCTTTTTAACCCCGATAAGGTATAATAGATGGTCAACCCTTCATAAATGAATTTAATAATTATCTCTATCCTTTCATTTATTATTATTCAACACTTTTGAATTTCTTAATCTTCAATATCGAAACTCTCCATGACTATCAACCTTTGAAAGAGACTTTCGGTTTAAAAAGAAAATTATTTCTTCCTCTTTTATTTAATTGAAATAACCTCAAACTATTGAGGTATTCTATATCATCAGGACTCATAATCATAATAATACATTTCTTTAACCCTAAACTTTTTCACCCAAGCAACATTATAGTACTCTATATGTATTTAATATCGTTGTTCATGTAAATTATAATCCTTGGCGGCAGGACTTTTCTTTAAAGTTGGAGAACTTGATAATTGAGTCGGGACCCCACTCACCACTTGTCATCTCGTTAGAGATCATAAATCCCATAGCATAGAAGCATCCTTGTTATGTTTAAAATTTGATTTATTGGATTCGAATATGGGGAAATCATTTCTAACGATAAATCTGTTATAGAAATACATGAAAGATTTACTATTGAATATCATTGAATATATTACAGAATGTTATATATACAAAGGAGAGCAGAAGTTCTATATAAAGGAAACAATGTCTAAGAATAGACAACAAGCTGTATAAAGCAAAAAGCAAACAAGATAAGCATAAGCGACCATTATAAGAAACTAACTATAGTTTAATACCCTCCCATAATGGTCGATCTGTCAACTAGATCAAGATGCTCCCGAAATTTGACAAACTTATCCGAGCTCAGAGATTTGGTAAGAATATCTGCAATCTGGTCTTCGGTAGGAACATACTGCAACACAACAGATATGTCTTCAACTAGCTGGCAAATGAAGTGACAATGAAGGTCATGTTTTGTCCGTTCATGAAAGACAGGATTTTTGGCAAGTTTCAATACCCCTTGATTGTCACAATACAAAGGTCAAGGCCCGGTAGGAGACATTTGCATGTCTAAAAGCATCCGTCGAAGCCAAACTGCTTCACAGGCCGCTTTAACAGCTCCCCGACATTCAACTTCTATCGAGGAGAGAGCCACTGCCTGCTGCTTCTTGCTAGTCCATGTGATGGCACATGTTCCCAAACTGAAAACATACCCAGAGGTAGACTTTATGTCATCAATCGATCCTGCCCAATAGGAATCTGTAAAACCAATCAGCTGAGGGTTTGCACATCGGCCATATAGAATGCCAAAGTCAAAAGTACCCTGCACATATCTCAACACACGCTTTGTTGCAACCCAATGTTCAGCTTTAGGAGCTGTCATGAAACGAGAGATGTAGCTGACTGCAAAACTGAGATCAGGTCGAGCGGTAGTAAGATAGATGAGACTGCCCACTAATTGCCTGAATGCGGATTCATTCTCTATAGGAGAGTCAGAATTAGCTGAGAGTTTCAACCCTTTTTCCATGGGCGTAGAAGCAAGTTTGCAGTCTACCATCCGAAATGTCTAGCAAACCGCATGCATACTTTGACTGAGAGATGAAGATGCGGTCAGGATGCTGCCAAACCTCAATACCTAGGAAATAATGTAGGAGTCCCAAATCGATCATGTCAAAAGTTTGACTGAGATCGTGTTTGATCCCCTGAATCAACTGCTCAAAGCTGCCAGTCATAATTAGATCATCGACATAGATAACAATGTAAAGACTATCATCAGCATATTGTTGGACAAACAAATTGGAGTCTGAGGGGCTCCTTTGAAAACCACGATCCACAAGGTACTTATCAATTTTGATGTACCATACCCTTGGAGCCTGTTTGAGGTCATAAAGAGCTTTTAAGAATTTGCACACCTAGTGTTCTTTGCCCGCAACCTTGAAGCCAGGAGGTTGCGTCATGTAGACTTCTTCCTGTAAATCACCGTTGAGGAAGGCGCTCTTAACGTCTATTTGATGGACTTTCTAACCAAATTGGGCTGCCAAAGCAAGAACAAGCCTAATGGTACTCATTTTGGCTGTAGGAGCAAAAGTCTCCTCATAGTCAACACCTTCTTTTTGGGAGTATCCTTTGGCGACCAACCTAGCCTTATATTTGTCGAGAGTCCCATCAGCCTTGTATTTGACTTTGTAGACCCATTTGCATCCAATGGGCTTCGTCCCAGGAGGGAGATCAAAAAGAACCCAAGTATTGTTCTTCAAAATGCTCTGGTGCTCAGCATCCATAGCCTTTTCCCATTCAGGTACACCTTTAGCCTCAGAATATGTTTGAGGTTCTGAAATGCTGTGAAGGTTTGCCATGAGAGCAAAATTGACAATATTTTGCTGCTTTCTCTTCTTCCGAGCAGATCTACCCTCGATGAGTTCATTATCGTGAAGATCACCAATTGTTTTGGCCCACCATTTAGGCCGGAGAGCAGATGAACCAATATCTGAAGGAGGTGCATCAATATCACCAGGAGGGGCAGGAACAAGATCAGGAGGATCCAGAATATCCTGAGGAGGGGCGGGTGGTGGAACACCATGCTGCCGTGTGGGCAAAACTGCAGGAACCCTCCCATCAGGCGGAGCGAAAGGAATGTGAACAACGAAATCTGAAGCCTCCAAGGGCTAATCCTCAGTATGAGTAGAGGAAGGAGATAGCAGAAAGGGCCCAGTAGTCTCATCAACAACTACATCACGACTGAATATGAGACGATAATTTCGACATCAATCAGTCTGTAAGCCTTATGATTTTCACTGTACCCCGTGAACATGAGTTTCTGGGTTTTAGCATCCAGTTTAGTGCACTTGGCATCTAGAATCCAAACATGAGCAGTGGAGCCAAAAATTTTCAGATGGTTGACGCGAGGCTTACGTCTAGACCAGGCTTCCTCAGGAGTCATTTTTCTGACAACATAGGTGGGCGACCGGTTCAAAAGATAGACAGCAGTGTAGACTGCTTTAGCCCAGAACTTCTTGGGAACACCTCTATGTTCCAACATAGAACGTGCCATCTCTGTAATAGTGCGATTGCGATGCTCAACAACACCATTATGTTGAGGTGTGTAAGGTGTAGTAAGCTGACATTTGATGCCATGTGCGGCACAAAACTAAGTGAAGTTGGAGGAGCAAAACTCCCCCCCATTATCAGATCGAAGAGAGATGAGTGAACAACCTGACTCTTTTTCCAACAACGCTTTGAACTGCTAAAATGTACTGAGCACATTGGATTTCCGTTTTAAGAAATGCACCCACATCTTTCTGCTGAAATCATCAACAAAAAGAAGAAAATATCTGTACCCAGTAACTGACGGAGTATACATTGGCCCACATACATCAGCGTGAACCAACTGCAAAACCTTTGAAGCTCTCCATTTGTCACCAGTAAGAAATGGAGTCTGATGTTGTTTACCAGCTTGACATGTGTCGAAGACGCCAGGAAGTTGAGCCTGAATTTCTAGAAGACCACCAACCAGACTCTCCTGAGCTAACTGAGAGAGATAGTGCATGTTGAGATGCCCATAATGCTGATGCCAGAGTTTACTGAGGTTCATGCTCCTGGCTGCCAAAACTTGTTCTGGAGAATCACCAGAATCCACTAGTCTATATAGACCATGATCCTCAAGAGCCTGAGCAACAGTGGTGCGTGTCTCATGATCCACTATACGACATGAGTGCATGCTGAAGACAACATCCAGATGAGGTGAGTGTCGCATGATCTGACTAACAGAGAGAAGATTCAGCTCCATGCCAGGTACCAAGTATACGTTGAGAAATATTAAATTTCTCCCACTAGACTGAATTTGTACGTTGCCTTTGCCGACAACGATAGACTCTTCGCCTCCTCCAAAAATGACAGAATCTTTCAATGGCGTATACTTTGTGAACTAGTCTCGTCGACGTGTGAAATGGCGAGAGGCACCTGAGTCAATGTACCAGGCAGAAATTTTGACAGAATCTACAGGTCACTTGGCCATAAAAGCATAGGGTGCATGCTCCTGCTCAATGTGTTTGACAGAAGATGCCATCTTTACATTTTTCAAGACACGAAAAACAAGATGCTCGAGGATGAACAAAAAGACAACACAAATATCGAGACAAGAGAACTGACTCACAACCCTGAGCACGGATTTTGAGAGAAAGAGAAACAAATATCTGTAGAGGTCTGACATGGTCTCGCTAGGATGCGATATGACCTAGGTCAAAGTGTTGACTGGAAGTTGAAGTCAAAAACGGCAAGTCACGCCAAAAATGGGTCCGTGAGCAAACAGATCACTGAAATTTAGGGAATACGCCTTTTAAAAAGGTCAAACTTCAATACTTCACCAAAGACAGCTGACTCACAGCAAAGGAAAAAATGCATGAGAAAACACCCGTCGCATTCCACAGAACAAACAGCGCTCTAGCATAATTAATACACGCCCAGAACAGAGTCTTGAAACCCCAATCATAAATGGTGAAGAAAGAAACTGCCAAGAAAATCGCAGCTAAGAAGACCCCGACGGCTGACTAAAAACAATAAAAATCCGAGGAAAGAATACAGAGGATCCGTCAAATCGCCAGAAGGAATCTCGTGACAAGGGCTTTAGGTTAGACGCAACAGTATATGAAACTGTTTGAAGGGTCTCAGATTGATGTTGAAAATTTCCAATAAAAACGTCTGCAATAAAGAATCAACGAGCCTCCAAAGGGATATGCGGCTACCTGACTAGGTAGAACAGATGCAGAGTCGTGATCGCCAAAAACCACCCAGCGGCCGAACTGTAGGAAAAGAAAGAGCAAGGAAAAATGACAAACATAAGACTCCGTTCGGAAAAAGAGAAGCCAACTACAAATCGCAACCGCCGACAAGAAATTTCAAAAGGAGATAAACCGACGCAAAAAACCCATGTGTCCAAAAACAGATTCGCCCGTCGAAAAAGACATGCAATCAAAACCAACGCCAGGGAAGGAATGGCTCTGATACCATGTTATAGCAATACATGAAACATTTACTATTGAATACCATCGAATATATTACAGAATGTTATATATACAAAGGAGAGCAAAAGCTCTATATAAAGGAAACAATGTCTAAGAATAGACAACAAGCCGTATAAAGCAAACAGCGAAGAAACGCAAAAAGCAAACAAGATAAGCCTAAGCGACCATTATAAGAAACTAACTGTAGTTTAATAAAATCAAACATCAAGCTTCAAATATATTCTATCTTAGCATTGTTTAAGGATTATTTAAACCTATATATATATATATATATATATATATATATATATATATATATATATATATATATATATATCTCCTAAGATTGAAAACGGGGAAAACCTTCGAATGATCTTTTATCGAAAATCTTCGAAAGAATTAAAGGAGCGAAATGTGGGGAATGGCGTGAGATTAGGGAGCGCATCTGAGTTAGCATTCTTTTATAGAACGGTTTCTTGATTTTGTGATTCATTCGAAAAGAAGAGGACAAAAGAGATAAGGGAGTTCCAGAGAAGAAGAAAAGAAAAACGACTAAATTCTCAAATGGAAGAGGGAATTTCTGAGTAGGAAGAACGGGTTTATCGAGCTGGAAGTGTTTAGAATAACCAGTGCACGCCAATTTCAGGAGTCGGAGCTTTTTCAACGTTTATCTAGAAGCACAATACCAATCTGTCAGGTTCTGCATTTCTTCTAGAACTTTATATGCTTTAGAAATTGTTTGAAACTCTTAAACAATTGCATTCTCAATGCCGTGAAAAAGATTTAATTCAGAAAAGATAAATTTATTAGCATTTAACTTCATTTAACCTTCAGTGCAAATTGTATAAGTTGGTAAGGATGTTTAAGAATTGCAGAACAAAGAAAAGAAACCTTAGAAGAACGTTGGGAAAAGTGCGGAAACCTATATAGTCATTAGCTGACTGGGAAATAAATTTAGTCTTTAAAATAAAAAAGAAAAGAAGACTCGTCACCCTCAACGATTTTTACTAGTTCCAGTATAAAGTCTTGAGGAAGCCGTTCCAGAACGTAGCACAGAAACAAGTGACAGTAGCCAATGGCTCTCAAAACACAAACCTTTAAAGAGAAAATTTTGTTTCACTCAAACCACCGTCGATTCACCTTTCTTGTAAGAAAAACAATGAGAACAGGGGTTGGTCTCTAACTACTAAGATACATATTGATTCATTGAATTGTAAATGACAATAAAAGTCTGTGAAATATTCAGTTGAGAATAAAGAATAAATATAGTTGATAGAAGAGTAAGGTAGTACCATTGTAGTTAGGACAGAACCCAGTTTTGTTAGCAGCAGACTGAAATGAAAGATATAACTTTATCTAATGAGCGAGGCAGCTCAGAATTTCATATGCTTTCTTGAACCATGGTAGTAAACCATTCTTACTGAGACGAAGTTTATCACTGTCAGGAACTAGAATTTTCATATTATGAGAACAGAATGTAATTAAAATATGTTTTCCCCTTCATGAGAAATATTCAATGATTCCGTACCTAAAGGATGTACATGAGAATATGGGAATTATATACGAATGGAAAAAAGAAAAAACTTATGATGTTAATCCAATCAGTGTGCAGTAGCACAAGAGACTAATACAGAGGTATACATTTAATTGGAAACTATGCCAAGTAGGGTGACAACTGAACTACATGACCTGTCGAGTCGTGTTGCGCTCACTTGAAAAACCTTGGCCAAGGTGACGCTAATAGTTCTAAGTAGTGTCAATCGGTTTCCTGTCCCAGATACATTTCCAATCAGATGGTCATACTAGTTAGGAGTTACCTATAGTGTGTGGCCGACTAGGAAAATGTAGGGTCAAACATTAGACTCAGATGGCATTGGAATTCTCTCCATAACACCTCTCTGTGGCGGGCCAGGTCGTTCCAGTAGGAATGACACAAGGGACCCGATGGTCCGAGGTTGGGAGGATAAACGCCCTGATGATATCTTTCCTCCCCTTAAATGTTGAGTAAGAGATTAAAAGTTGCCAGAAAGGACAAAAAGGCTTATGGAGCACTGAACTACCATACCTTCATGAAAAACAGATAAGGTGCTCTAATTTTTACTCAGTTAGTTTATTTTCTTCATTTCATGTTGCATCATAGCAAAAGAATTAAATTAAACTTCATGAGTTGTTATTTTCTTGGAAAAAAAAAAGCATATATATTTGTGTATTGTTCCTTCTATCTTTTACATTCGGTACATTTCATGTTCAATGACTTAATGCTCACTTGTTTTGAAGTATTTATTTATATGTTGTTCATTTATCAGTATATTAAGTTCAGCTATGACACCAGTAGCTTTCATAGATGCTAACAGAGAGGTGCATTTTGAAAGACAAGTTCAATTTTCGAAGATCAAATTGACTATATAGAGGTGCAAATTCACAAGGCAAGAATTGAGGTGTGCATGTACTGCACAGGTGCATGCCTCAACAAGGAGGAAATCCAGTTCAGAAACAAGCAAACAATTGCGTGTCTCATACACAGGCGTGTACCTCATAATGGAATCAGATTTGTTTTGGAAACAAAGTGTGAATGCTCAAGGTACAGGTGCACGTGTGGACTTGAAGGGTGTGCATGCCTGCCTAGGGCACAAAATGAAGTATTTCTTTGCCACAAATTGCAAGTATACTGCAAAGGCATGCGAGCAAAATAAAAATACAGAAAAAAAGAATGTTTTATTTGCTAAAAAACACAACCAAACAGGGGCGTGCAAGCATCAAGACAGGAAAATATGTCATGTATCGATGCTTTCCAATTAAAGATTGGAAAGACTCATTCATGATGTCTGGTCCGATTCGCATCTTTCCTACCAAGGAAGACCATGGAATCATCAACTCAACAATATTATAGGCAGCAATCACAGTTTGAAGGAACCTTAAAATAAAATAATAATATGCACAAAGGCGCTCTCCATAATAAGACCAAGGTCTTTGTTATATGAAGTAAAGGGCAACGGTTAATACCAAGGCATCCCCGATATGGATTAGTATAAAAGACAAAGATCAAGCATACAATCGAATGAGAGGAGATATATTATAACACCAACAATTATCATTGATTAAAGATAAAATAAGTAATAATTAACAATAAGGCATGATAACCAAGAGGAGCGACTCTTGGTAAGTCACAGTCCATGAAGGATTATAAAAGAGCGCCTTGGCATCGTGGAGGGGGCATCTATCTCAATCATTCAGCATTCAACGAACATCACAATATCAATCAGCATTGAAGCAATAAACAGTGAATTACATCCTTCATTACCCAGCAATCAATAAGTAATCGTTAAGAGGTCAAGGAATCAATCACAGATTTTATATAAGCACCAGTTTATACTCAAACAATCAATCAATCCACAGTGAGCAGCCGCCAACTTTGCAGATCAATCATCGCTAGAAGCACCATATTTCTGATCATAATTCAGACTCTGCTATAACGAAGGTCAATAGCCAGGTATGATCTTCGAACATGCCAAAAAGAATGCATTTGATCTCATTATAAGTCCATAATGCTGTATGAAATCCTACTTCAGCTAGAATATCTCATTAATCGATCATGCTAAAGGAATGCATTTAATTACATGATAGATTGATAATGCCGTCATAATCAAATATGCAGCACTAACATAGAATGTAGGATGAAGATGACAATTATTGAATTAGAATATAGAATTAAGATTATGGAATTATAGAGATCGAACATAGAATGATATATAGAATATAAAAATGTCATTATTAATCAGGATATAGAATGTAAGGTGTTAGGAATGCATTTAACTAGAATATGGATAAAATGAATTATGACTAGAAAAAGAATAAATTCTTAAGTTTAGAATGATTAAATTATGTTAAAGTCAAATAGAAAGAAAATGAGATCATCATTAGTAGAATGGTTATATGACAAATGTTCAAGTATATGAATGAGCATGAAAAATGAATTGAAAAATAAGCCAAGTATAAGGCTAGAACTGGATAATACAATGGGGTTCCCAAGAAGGAACAAGGATAATGATATCATATTATGATCTAGGAAAGGGTCACAAGAGAATAATAATGAATAGTGATTTATGGCTCATGAACCCGTGGTATACTCAAAGGGATGTTCAAGCCTCATCCTTAATCACCTTATCAACCTATGGGTATGGGGTTAAGTTGAGGGCAAAAATTGGACCTAGGTGACCCTCAAGTGGATGAAGAACACCGCATGTTGTGTGAAGTCCCTCGAGCGAAGAGACGAGGAACACCGCGTGTAGTGTGAAGCTCTTGGGCCTAAGGTAATATGAGTTCATAATTGTTATAATGTGCCCTACGGATGGTGACTCTCAAGTAAGTGAGGAATGCCGCATGTAGCACGAAGCTTCTTGAGCCAAATGGTGAGGAACACCGCGTGTAGTGTGAAACCCTTGGGCCTCCGAATGGGATGGATATACCGGCGCCTTAACAAACCATGCTCATACGGCAATAGGGTTGATTAATGATAGGGCTACTCAAGGACTCCCTTGAGATAGATCATGGGGAACTATGAGAGAAAGAATGTGAATATGAAATGTATGAACATAATATGAATCATGATTATAAGTGTAAATGTGGAAAGTATCTAAATTTGATATTTGTTATTAATCATAATTATGATATGATAAGACAATTTGAATACTAATGTTCTCTTTTACAAGTTGAAATTGTGTGCAAGGTTGTGAAAAATTTGACTTGCTATAAGAGGCCATTACAAGTGGTATCAGAGCAGTCATCCTGCCATCCTGTGAAGTAAATTGATGTAACATTATACAAGACACTCCTCACGAAACAACAACAACAATATGGAAGTGATCAATAAATTGAAGGCCTTTATGGAAATGACAACCAAAGCCATGATGGATCAAACCCGAGCTATGGTGGAACAAACCAAGGCTATGATGGAACAAAATGAAAGGTCGAACCAAGCACTTCATAAAACATTACAAAGCATGGGACATGTGAAAACTCACTCATCCAATGAAAAAGAAGTGGGATCCAACCACTCTGAAAATAGCAATACTTCATCAATCCCAAAGGTTCCTATACCATCCTTTCTTCCCGAAGAAGATACATCAAGAACGGAAGAGTCTACTCCGAATTCAATGAGTACGGATGATATTGCACGAGCCTATGCAAGTTTGGAACCCGAAGTAAGAAGGGCAGTATCATTTAATGACTACAACAATTCAAGAAGAAATGAGATAGCCAAGAAAGAAAGAAGACCTATGAACAAAGATCTGAAGCACAAAGTAAACAAGGTCCATCTACCAAATTTTGATGGTTCAAGTAAGATCTCCACCCATGCCTGGCTAGAAAAGCCCAATGATTACTTCCATTTGAGTCCCATGACCAAGAAGGATGCACTACAATTCGCCATGCTACACTTGGAAGGGCTAGCCTATGAGTGGTGGCACCACGGGAAGCACACCCTAGGCCACGAATGATAGAACTTGAGAAAGGGGCTAAACTCATAATCACAACACCATATAGGCACCCTCAAAAGTTTAATGAGGAGATAGAAAAAACTATAAACGAAGTCCTAGAAATGGGCCATATTCAGCCTAGCTCAAATCCATTTGCATCATCAGTAGTCCTTGTAAAAAGGAAAGATGGCACTATGAGAATGTGCATTGACTACCAAGCCCTGAATAAACAAACCATCAAAAACCGCTATCCAATTCCCAGGGTGGATGAACTTATTGATGAATTGCATGGAGCAAAGTATTTTTCAAAGATCGATCTACGCTCTGGATATCACCAAATCCGGATGAGAGAAGAAGACATCCCCAAAACAGCCTTTAGGTGTCACTATGGGCATTTTGAGTTCTTAGTCCTATCCTTCGGGCTAACCAACACTCTGGCAACATTCCAATCATGACTGAACCATACTTTCCGGAAGCAATTACGAAAGTTCCTATTGATCTTCTTTGACGATATCTTGATATATAGTAAAACCTGGGAAGAGCACTTAAAACATATTGATGAAGTCCTATCCATCATTGAACAAGAATCACTCTATGCAAAGGCTTCCAAATGTGAGTTTGGAATGGAAGAGATTCTATATTTGGGGCATAAAATCAGTGCCAAAGGTGTAAAAGTGGACAAGGAAAAGATTAAGGCCATAAGAGAGTGGCCTAGGCCAAGAACTCTAACTGACTTAAGAGGATTCCTGGGGTTATGCAGCTATTATCGAAGGTTCTTCAAGAACTTCTCCAAGATTGCAGCCCCTCTCACTCACCTAACCAAAAAGGGACTATTCCATTGAGATGATGCCATTGAGATGATGCCGCACAAAGAGCCTTTGAGGAACTGAAAAAAGTAATGAGTACTTGCCCAATGCTAGCCATACCCAATTTCTCATTACAATTTTGAGCTTGAGTGTGATGCATCTGGCAAAGGTATCGATGCGGTCTTAATGCAAAACAAGCACCCTATAGCCTTTAAGAGCCACAAACTAACGGTAGCCGAAAGACTCTATTCAACTTATGACAAGGAGATGTTGGCCATAATGCACGCCCTAGCCAAATTTCGGCAATACCTTGTGTGTGGAAAATTCTCAGTCAAAACAGACCATAATAGCTTGCAGTTCTTCCTTAAACAATGAGATTTAAATGACAGGCAGCAAAAATGTGTGAGCAAACTTCAAGCATACAATTTTGACATAGCCTATGTAAAGGGAAAGAATAATGTGGTAGCCGATGCCTTATCCCGAAGACCACATCTATGTGCCATGTCTAGTATATCACCAGATTGGAAGAATTCCATCATAGTAGAATATGTCAAGGATCCCTATACAAATGATATGATGGAAGGAAACATAAAAGATGAGGGCTATACCGTGAAAGATCTCGTCCTCTACAAGGATAGAGTATATTTGGCAGCTAGTTCTAAGATGAAGGATAAAGTGATCAAGGAGTTCCATGACAATCCCCTTGCCGGACATCAAGAATACTATAAGACATATAAACAGGTACGAGAAAGCTTTGCATGGTAAGGCCTTAAAAGAGATGTACTTAAGTATGTCCAAGAATGTACCGTTTGCCAGAGGAACAAAGCGGAGCACTCCCATCTGGCGGGATTATTACAACCCTTGCCCATACCAGAACAAAAATGGAGCAGCATTTCCGTGGACTTCATCACCGGTCTTCCGAAGGCACAAGGAAGAGATTGTATTTATGTGATGGTGGACAGGCTCACAAAATATGCACACTTTATGGCTATCTCATCCAAGTACAAGGCCCCTCAGGTTGCCGAGCTGTTCTTCAAAGAGATCTTCAAATTCCATGGGTTACCAAAGAACATAGTGAGTGATAGAGATAGTCATTTCATGAGTCTATTTTGGCAGGAATTATTCCGACTATCTGGAACTGAGCTTACACCAAGTACAAGTTATCACCCTCAAACCGATGGACAAACAAAAATAGTGAACAAGTGGCTTGAGGGCTATTTGAGAAACTATGTGACTGAACAATAGAAGGCATGGACTAAATAGCTGCACATGGGAGAATATTGCTATAATATGACTCATCATATGTCCATTGGGATGAGTCCATTCCAGGCCCTATACAGTTATGAAGCTATGTCATTCGAGAGTTTGCTTCTTCAAGATAGCAAGGTACCCAAAGCAAAAGACTTCCTTCAACAACATGAGGACATCATGAGAGTCCTTAAGGATAACTTACATCATGCACAAAATCAACAAAAGATATATGCAGATCGTAAGCGTGTGGAAAGATCCTTTGAAGTGGGAGATATGGTGTTCCTTAGACTGCAACCATATAAGCAAACTTCCATTAAGAGCAGCGGAGCTGAGAAACTCAAACCGCGATTTTACAGACCATACAAGGTTTTAAGACGAGTTGATGAAGTTACTTACGAATTGGATCTCCCCAAAGATAGCAAAATTCACAATGTGTTCCATGTCTCTCGACACAAGTACATATGTCTCTCGAATATATACTTAGAAGGTTATAACATGTTATTAATGAGTCTATGACAATATGAGATATGTTGAAAAAATGTTTCGACTAATTGTTACAAACACCTATAAGATATTTTTGACTACACTGTGAATCTTGTCTCCAGTTTTGTTTGAATGATTAGGTGAAATAAAATATACTTGATCCCAGTTGATGGTATAGGAAAAAAGGATACAAACCGTAGTAAAGGATATTGTTATTCACAACACTCTCGTAACCTCTCATGAAGAAAGATGTGACACTTTCTATCATTGTAGTTTTCAACAAGGGGCAATGAAGAATTTGTATCATTGCCTAGAATCCTTGTGGTGAGGAAATGAGAGAAAACTTGTCTTAAGTAAAAAGTCTTGCCGAATTCCAACTCTTGGTTTTGTTGTTAAGAATCAAAGATGGAAAACTCTGCGGACTCGCCACGACTCGCGAATCCTTGGGCTTGCCAAGTCTACTCGGCATAGACTCGCGAGCCGAGTTCAGGCGAGTCTCGTCCAAGGACTCACACCTGCGCCTAGGAAGTCAAAAAGCAACATAAAAACCTCTTTTTTTTTGTTTTTTGGCTCATTTCACCATTGTGCTTTGCAAAAAAATAGGTCTGCACTTAAAGGGAGCTTGAAAGAACCCAAGAAGATGAGCTAAGGAGACCATCATAGAGCCAAGTAAGTGATTTAACTTCTCTTTTTCTTTTTTTTTCTTCAATTCAAAATCAGAAAAATCAAGAAAAATACGGGGAAATGCTGCGAATTTTTTTTTATTTCCCTTAATAACTAATTCCTACTATTTCTAGCTTGGTTTTGCATTCTATTTTTTTGCAAATGTTTGAATCTCATTTATAGGCTGGTTTTTTTTTCATGTTGAACTTGAAACAGCAATGTCATCTTCAAACCCAAGGGGAACGAGAAAAGACCCTGCATGGAAGTATGGGATAGCAGGAAATAAAAAAGGTGAGGTGACATATACTGAATGCAAGAAATGGATTACAGGAGGATGAGAAGATTAAAATACCACCTTGCAAGAATACCTGGGCAAAATGTGGATTTATGCCCTTCTTGTTGAGTATGAGATGAAAAAAGATGAAAGACAAAAAACAAAGGATGCACTAGCAGCAGCGATGAGTGCATCCACTTCTACCCCCAAGTATCCGTCAGCCACATTCATCTTGAGTCCTGAGGGTTCTTTCTCTACTCCTGCTAGTGCTAGCCAGGGTCCTTCATCAGGACTAAATTTCTTTATTCCACACAATGTTCCAGGAGCACAACCTTCACTTGAAGGTATCAGTTGGAATAAGGAAAAGCATCATGAAGCTAGGATGGCAGCAACAAACTTTTGGGACTACAATAATTTACCTTTCAATGTGGCAAGCAGCCCATATTGGGAAGGTTTGATGAATGCCCTTACAGTTGCAGGTAAGGGGTTTAAGACCCCAACAGCCAAAGATTTGAGTGGGCCATTGCTAGAGGAAGCCGTAAAGAATACACAACTTGTGGTTGATGAGCAAAAGTGGCGAAGAAAAGGCTGCAACATTTTATCTAATGGGTGGACAAATGGACGGAATAGGACTCTCCTAAACTTTTTAGTGTCCTCTAATGGTGGATTGGTGTTCCTAAAGTCAATAGATGCCTCCAATGAAGTCAAAAATGCTGAGACTTTATGCAATTTATTAGATGGGGTGATCCAGGAGGTTGGGGTTGATAATGTTGTCCAAATTATCACGGACAACGCAGCTGCATATGTAGCTGCAAGTAGACTACTTATGGAGAGGCATCCCACAATTGCATCGTCTCCTTGTGTTGCACATTGCTTGGACTTGTTGCTAGAGGACATTGGGAAGATTGGATGGGTCAAAAGTGTGGTTGAAGATGCCAAAAATGTTACAAAATTTATCCACAACCATACTTAGGTGCTTTCCTTGATGAGGAGATTCTCAAATGGCAAGGACCTTGTGTGACCAAGAGTGACACAATTTGTTAGCCACTTCCTCACATTGCAAAGCATTCTTGGTGCCAATGCTCATCTCATGCAAATGTTTGTGTCTGATGATTGGAAGCAATCCCCATTTGCCACTAAACCTGAAGGGAAGAGGATTGCAAGCATAGTTTTCGATCAGACATTCATCAAAAATGTAGAGGAGTTGATTGGGGTAAGTAACAAACACAAAAATAAACTTTATACATGATAATCTATTTGCTGTTTTTTTTTATGAGGGGTTAATTTTGTAATAATTTAACATTTGTTTTGATTTTTTTAGGTGATAGAACCTTTGGTGAGGGTTCTTCATATGGTGGATGGAGAGGGCATACCAATGGGTTTCATATATGAGGCCATGGACAGGGCCAAAGAGGCCATTTCACATTATTATGGCGGCAACAAACGAAAATATGAAATCATTTGGTGCATGATTGATCGGAGATGGACAAACCAACTCCACCAGCCGATACATGCCTTTGCCTACTTCTTGAACCCGAAGTTTTACTTCTCGGACACATTTAAAGCTAATGAGGAGGTCATGGCAGGTGTTGTCGAATGCATCGATAGGATGGTGCCTAATCTTGAGATGAGAGACAAGGTGCTTGATGAGTTGGAGGTGAGATTTGTTACATCTTATTTATGAATTTGCAATGTTCATTGTTGACTATCTATGAATTTTCTATATTTGATTTAATTTTATTGTTAAATTTTATCTATTCAAAGGTCTACAAGGGTGCAGAAGGGAGACTCTTTTCCTCACAAGAAGCAATTGAAAGGAGAGGAAAACAACAACCAAGTAAAAAAATTTGTTCAATAGTATACTACAAGATGAAATTAGAAACTTGATTCTTACATTTTTTACTTTATTCTTAATACTTATATTTTTTAAATGTGTTTTTGTAGATTTATGGTGGGAGAACTATGGTGCTGGCATGCCAAATCTTCAAAAGCTAGCCATTCATGTCTTGTCGCAGCCATGTAGTGCTTCTGGGTGTGAACGTAATTGGACTTTATTTGAAAACATTCACACAAAGAAAAGAAATAGGTTGGCCCAACAACGCCTAAATGATTTAGTTTTTGTTCAGTACAACCTTTGCCTTCGAACTAGAAAGGTGGAGGGTGTTTCACATGAGTCCATCGACTTGGATGATATTGATCAATATGGTGAATGGACTATTGATGAACAAAATGATGATGTTGATGTCTTCCTTACTGATGAGGAACTTGTTGAATTGGAGAGAGCAGCAAAAGAAGAAGAAGAAGAAACAGCAAGATTGGAAGCAATGGCTGAGGACAAAGACACTTTTGAAGATCAAGAAACCACTCCTAGTCCTCAATCTCCTCATTTGGATACTGTAGCAGCACCTACTAGTTCTAGGCCTTCAAAATTGACTTTCATTAGGAGGGGAAAGAGGAAGATGTTATAGATTATATTTGGTTGTTAATGTTTTCCTCATTTTGACATATGATTATATGTAAACATTTATAAACTTGTGATGTTATACATTTTGAAAATTTGAAACTATGAGTATGAATGATGAAATTTCAATTATTGAGTGTTTGATGATTATATGACATGTGTAAGCATTGAATTATGACAAATTGATAATCAAATTAGGCTCTTATGTTCTCTAAATGCATTAATTTCTTTTCTTTTTTTTAAACTACGGTTTTTTTTTTGCCGAGTCTTAGCCGAGTTTTTTTCGAGTCCGTGCCGAGTCCAAGTTTTCCAACTTTGTTAAGAATAATGGAAGTACATGAGCCAAAAGAATTGTCCTCTCATGCTATAGAGGATAGTATTGACCTTATCGGTAGTCAAGTTGAGGCAAACAGCTACTCTCCAAAGACATAGCGTCAAAAGAATCGTCACTTGGTTTAAAATTTCCGATTCCTATCAAAGTATCACAAAAAAAGCTAATGATCTCACAAGAATACAAATCTACAAGGTTGGTTTAGAATTTTGGTAATTCCAAGAGTTTCTTAGCTTGTGATTGCTTGAGGACAAGCAATCCTGGGCAGGGCGGACTGTCACATGTCCCCTCCCCTATGGGCTGACACAACGAGCACCAACTTGTTTATAAGGAAAGAATATTTCTATTATTAATAATTAGAAATCAATAACAGTTAAGCAACAAGTATATTAAGAAGAATTACAATTAATTTACAAAAGACAACGATCATTTACCAAGGCAGTGATCAACATAAATGTACAAGCAGCGATTAGTCTAATGTTTGTGAAGGCTGCGATTAATATATGAAGTGTGGAAAAACACAAAATAGACAAGAGACTTATAGGCAAGCAACGATTGATGTATAGAGAGGAACGATTCATATGAAAGGAGAGCAGCGCTTAATTGTGCAACTGGAATTTGTAATGAAAATGAAGAGCAACGATTTATTAGGGATATGGTGTGATTTGCATAAGAGACAAAATATTCTTCAAGAAGTGGTACAATCGCTCATAAAGAGTCATCTTGCTTTATGAGGTGTTGTCTCTCTTGGCAATAAGAGATATCCATTCATGTGATATAAAAGAATTGAAGTGGTCGATCTATAAGGACATCAAGCAATCGATCAATCAACCAAAACATTGAATCATTCGATCATTCGTTCTGCAGAAATATATACCTATTAATTCAGTCATATAGACTAAAAAAAAGACAACAGATAGGATTAGAACTACATCTGCAGAGATATTTATTCAGACATATAAATTATTGTAACAGCAAAAGGATATCAATAAGAATCATTCTTGAATATACTTCAGGTCAGATCATTATTGACTGTCAATTATATTTACTTATTGCATATCATTGTCATATCTAGAAATACATAAAATTATTAAAATAAACTGTCAACATGGAGAAAGGGGGAAATGTGCACTATGGAGAACAGCTAAAGGCACCCTTACATTGACAGATACGGAGAACAACGAGTAGGGCACCCTACTGTCATGTAAAAGGGAGAAACAGATAAGGGCACCTTAGGGCAGAATTCTTCTCCCTAATCTCCATGTTGAGGGTTTATTGGCACACTAAGATTCACCAGTCCGAGAAGAATGGTGAGGGGACTACTTGGAGGGAGAATTGTTGTCATAAGGCACCCTACCATTCCTCCCTGTACCTCCTCTTCTATGGCTGAGTGTTGTAAACAAACTGAGTTAGCTACATGATAATTGAATATATGATTTCTCAATAGTAGTATTAATTATGAGTTTGAATGTAATATAATCATGATTAACCCTCATGATTAAATATATATGTGTGTGTGTAGGCAGAAAATTGTATATGTTTCCTTATGTTATGACTGCAGGATTCAAATTCAGAATCGCCTTATTCAAGAGATATTTACATTGGTAAGATATAACCCTAACCCCAAGTTGTTGCAATTGTAATTTTAGGACACTTTAGGAAGTGGACATTACAGTCAGCTTCCTTATTCATTCCTCATGTTGATTTCAAACAAGATATAATCACAATGGAATTGATTTCAAACAAGATGTAATCACAGTGGAATTGATTTATCGGCCAGCAATTTGAAAGAGGTTCTTCAACATACAAGGAGACATAGATGGAAGTTGATAATGATACTATTAAAAATTTAAAATAATATTTGCATAGTGTTTTTAATAGTCAATATTGTAATCTTATTAGTTTAGATTGTTTCTATTTATGTTGCTTTGTTAGCTTTTGTTTCTTTTTGAAACATCTGTATTGTAATTCTTTATATAGAGCCTTTGTCTCTATTATTAATTTATTAAGATTTTACCATAACATGGTATCAGAGCGGGAACACATTTTTTATAAATTTCTGACGCTCTCTGAAAGAAAAAAAAAATTCGTACTCTGTACGAACTGCCGTACCATCCGTACAGGGTCCTCCACTCTCTGCGCAGGTTCTTCATCAGCGGTTTTTCCAAATCATCTATTTCAGCTTCTGGCAGTTTATGGGTTGTTGGTCGACTTCGGCGGTTTAGGGTTTCCTCAAGCTTTTTTGTCGGAGTTCTGTGTTGGTTGTTGTTTGTTTTCTGCGGCGGGTCACACACTTCGGCAGTTTTGAAGAAATTTTCATCGCCGTTTACCTTTCCTTGTCATCGTTTCCCTAAGGGTTTCCTTCGGTGGTTGGCATCTTTGGAACGGTCATAGTCAAGGGTTTTGGCGGTTTCAAGGTTTCGGTAAGCGTTTATATTTTCTTGGTCGTTGTTTAAGGTTTCAAACCTTCGACGAAAGAATCTCTAGCTCGTGCTTCTTTTGTTTGTAGCTGCCGATTTGAGGGTATTTTCGTCTTGCATGACCTCGGTATTTGTGATGGCATCTTTGACCAACATTTTATTAGAAAACAGTCAAAAGTTCAATGGCCGCAACTACAACACGTGGAAGCAACACATGATGATTTTTGAATATCGTTGCCTTGATAAAATCGTTCTGGGTTCAAAATCTGGCCCTACAACAGCCGGAAATGACTAGGATAAATTTGATGAGCGCAACCAAGAAGCCGTAATGTTTATCAAACTTTCAATTACTGATGATTAGCTGCCTCAAGTACCGTCTAGCAAAACTACTAAAGAAATCTGGGATCTTTTGAAAGATCTTCATGAAAAATCCAACAAGAGTCGAGCGTTCTTTCTGAAGAACATGTTCTCCATCATGATGGATGAGAAGACAACTCTGCAAGAGCACTTGACAAAGATCAAGGATATCCGTGATCAGCTAGAGGCTATTGGTCGAAAAATGGAGGAAGATATGGTGGTCATAACTTTGAAGAATCTGCCCAAATCATATGAACACTTTATCAAGATGCTCAACATTACATCAACACATGTTGACCTAAAATTTCCTGATATGTGCAACAAACTTCTGCAACAAGATCGTTGGAAACAACAATTTGGAAGCGCTGCTAGTTTATCCTCCATGGAAGAGGCATTTACTGCCAAGGCATTTCAGAAGAATAAGGGCAAAAATCAGGCATTTCAGCAAACCAACCAAGGTCAATCCCAGAACACTTCCAAGAAGAAGAATATTCAATGCAATTATTGCCACAAGTATGGTCACATGAAGAAAGATTGCCAGAAATGCTTGGCTTATGATCAGTCCAAGCAAGGAGAGCCTAAACCTAAAGCCCATGTTGTAGAGCACACTGAGGAGGAGTCTGCTTTCTATGCCTTTATGGCCAAGATACCAAAAGATCATGTTAAATCCTCTGCCTGGTATATTGATTCGGGTGCATCTCGACATTTCACTCATCGTCGAGATTGGTTCACTGAGTACACACCATTTAGAGATTCTGTTATCTTTGGAGGCGAAAAGTATACTATTGTTGGAAAGCGCAACGTACAGATTCAATCTGGAGAGAGAAATTTAATATTTCTCAATGTATACTTTGTACCTGGCATGGAGTTGAATCTGCTATCAGTTAGTTAGATTATGTGTCACTCTCCTCGGCTAGATATTGTTTTCAGTTTGCATACATGCAACATTGTTGATAGAGACTTGCACTACAGTTGCCAAGGGACTTGAGGATCATGGTCTTTATAGACTTGTTGATTCAAGTGATTCTCAAGAGCACGCAATGGCAGCCAGAAGTACTTCCATTAGCAACCTCTGGCATCAGCATTCTGGGCACCTGAATGTGCATTATTTCTCCCAGTTATCTAGAGAGGGTTTGGTTGGTGGTCTACCTGAGATTCAGACTCAGAATCATGGAGTGTACGGAGCTTGTCAAGCTCGAAAGCAGCATCGGACTCCATTCTTAGATGGTGACACATGGAGAGCTTCCAAAGTATTGCAGTTGGTTCACGCTGATGTGTGTGGACCAATGCACACTCCTTCAGTTACTGGGTCCAGGTATTTTTGTTGTTATTTGTTGATGATTTTAGTAGAAGAATGTGGGTGTATTTTCTTAAAAACAAATCAGAGGTGTTTAGTATATTTCAGCAGTTTAAGGCCTTAGTTGAGAAAGAGTCAAGCTCTCAAATAGTCACTCTTAGGTCTGATAATGGGGGGGAGTTTTGTTCTTCTAACTTCTCGAGTTTCTGTGTTGCACATGGCATTAAGCACCAACTTACCACACCCTACACCCCTCAACAGAATGGTGTTGTTGAGTGTCAGAATCGCACCATTACTCAAAATGGCTCGTTCTATGCTGGAGCATAGAAATGTCCCTAAGAAGTTCTGGGCTGTCCCTAAGAAGTTCTGGGCTGAAGCAATTTACACTGCAGTTTATCTTCTGAACTGGTCTCCTACTCATGCCGTTAAGAAGATGACTCCTGAAGAAGCCTAGTCTAGACGCAAGCCTAAGGTTAGCCACCTGAAAGTCTTCAACTCTACTGCTCATGTGTGGATTCCAAATGCCAAGCGCACCAAGCTAGATTCCAAGAGCCATAAACTCATGTTCACCGGTTACAGTGATAATCATAAGACATATAAACTGATTGATGTAGATATAGATCGTCTCATCTTCAGTCGTGATGTTGTGGTTGATGAAGCTAGTGGGCCCTTTCATTTGTTTTCTCCTATTGTGAGCCCTAAGGATCAGCCTTTGAAGGCTTCTAATTTGGGTGTTCGCCTTCCCCTAGCACCACCTAATGGGAGGGATTCTGCAGTTGTGAAGGCACCTCGGCATAATGTTACACCACCCGCCCCTCCTCAAGACAATCTAGATCCTCATCCAGATGACTTTGTTCCAGCCACCCCAGGTGATGTTGTTCCTCCTGTTTCAGATGTTGGTACTTCTACTCTCCGACCTAAATGGTGGGCTAAGACCATAGGTGATCTTCATGATGATGAATTAATTGAGGGTAGATCTGTTGAGAAAAAGAGCAAGCAATAGAATACAGTTAATTTTGCTCTTATGGCCAATATTCACAGCATCTCTAAGCCTCAGACATATTCAGAGGCTAAAGGCATACCTGAGTGGGAACAGGGTATGGAAGCTGAACATCATAGTCTTCTAAAAAACAACTCTTGGGTCCTCTCCAATCTTCCACCTAGGAAGAAGCCCATTGTTTGCAAATGGGTGTATAAAATTAAGTATAAGGCTGATGGAACTCTTGCTAAGTATAAGGCTCGGTTAGTAGCCAAAGGGTTCTCACAAATAGAGGGCATTGATTATGAGGAGACTTTCGCTCCCACCGCCAAAATGAGTACCATTCGGCTTGTCCTCGCTATTGTAGCCCATTTTGGATGCAAAGTCCATCAAATGGACGTCAAAAGTGCATTCCTCACTGGGGAATTACAGGAAGAAGTCTATATAACGCAACCTCCTAGTTTCAAGGTTGCTGGTAAAGAACACCAGGTATGCAGACTGGTGAAAGTACTCTATGGCCTTAGGCTCCTCGGACATGGTAAATGAAAATTGATAAGTATCTAGTTGATCATGGTTTTCAAAGGAGTCCTTTTGATTCTAATCTGCATGTCAAGCAGTCTGGTGATGATATTTTTTTTCTTGTTGTCTATGTTGATGCCCTGATCATTACTGGCAGCTCAGAACATTTGATTGAAGAGATCAAACATAATCTCAGTCAATCATTTGACATGACAGATTTGGGACTTCTGCATTATTGTCTAGGTGTAGAGGTTTGGCAAACAGATGGTAGCATCTTTATCTCTTAGAACAAGTAAGCCCGAAGTCTGCTTGATAAGTTCTGGATGAATGATTGCAAACCTGCATCTACACCTATGGAGAGAGAGCTGAAACTATCCGCCAACTCAGATTCACCTGTGGAGAATGAATCAGAGTTCAGGCAACTAGTGGGCAGCCTCATTTATCTCACTGCCACTAGACCTGACCTCAGTTTTACTGTGAGTTACATCTCTCGCTTCATGACAGCCCCTAAAGTTGAACATTGGGTTGTAGCGAAGCGTGTGCTGAGATATGTGAAAGGCATTTCCGCCTTTGGCATTTTGTATGGTAGGTGCAAATATCCTAAGCTGGTTGGCTTTACAAACTCAGATTGGGTAGGTTATGTTGATGACAGGAAGTCTACTTCTGGGTATGTTTTCAGTTTGGGTACAAGTGCAATTACATGGACCAGCAAGAAGCAGCAAGCAGTGGCTCTTTCCTCGACTGAAGCTAAATATCAGGGCACTGTTATAGTAGCTTGTGAGGCAGTTTGGCTTCGAAGGATGCTTTATGACATGCAAATGTCTCAAGCAAGGCCTTCCCCCTTGTACTATGACAATCAAAGGGTGTTGAAACTTGCCAAAAATCCAGTCTTCCATGAACGGACCAAGCATGTTGAACTTCATTGTCATTTCATCCGCCAGCTTGTCGAAGATGGATCAGTGATGTTGCAGTATGTTCCAACTGGGGACGAGATTGCAGATATTCTCACCAAGTCCCTGAGCCCGGACAAGTTTGTCAAATTTAGGGGGCACCTTGGTGTAGTTGATAGATTGACCATTAAGGGAGGGTATTAAAATAATATTTGCATAGTTTATTTAATGGTCAATATTGTAATCTTATTAGTTTAGATTGTTTCTATTTATGTTGCTTTGTTAGCTTTTGTTTCTTTTAGAAACATCTGTATTGTAATTCTTTATATAGAGCCTTTGTCTCTATTATTAATTTATTAAGATTTTACCATAACAAATACAAAGGATGAACCAATTCCGAAATAATTCAATTAAAAAGCAACAAGATTCTAAAGGGTTTAGTCTCTTTGAAAAATATGTTTGATCGACATGACAGATATGATCAAGAGCAAGAGCGAGTGCAAGTGCAATCACAAAGTCAGGTATCTCCAGATTATGAACAAATCAATATAAGTGATAATGATGAGCCTAAGCTCATGAATCTGGGAAAGTGATGAGCAATTAATGAAAAAGAAATGTATAAAAAGTTGTTTAAGAGGTACATGGACATGTTTGCTTGGTCCTATGCAGATTTAAAAGCTTTTTAGCCCAAGGAATTGTCTCACACCATTCAATTAAACCCAGAGGCAAAGCCCTTCAAGCAGAAGCATAGGTTGTATAACCCAAGTTCAACCAATACAATTTACAACAAGATTCAAAAAAATGTTGGATGCAAGGATCATTTTTCCAATACAGCATTCCACATAGGTTTCTATTATAACATAATGTTATTAGGGGTCATACCCTTATAACATTTATATATAGTTCTAAATAAGGTTATAAAACATATACCATTTAATAATTAATAATCTAATAACTATTAGATTATTAATTATTTACAAATGGTTGCTTTGAATGGGTGTGACTAATACCCTTTCAAGTATTTTGCCACCCCTTCTCCTATATTTAAGGAGATTCTCTCTCATTTGAGAGAAATGTGAATTTGGAGTTTTATAGTGAATTATACCACTATGCACAGGAGGTAATATTGGCTGTGTGGAACTATGTAGAGGAGTATAACCCCAAGTTTAGTCTATTTCTTAATAGATTATTTTTTGTAAGTGTTTTAATAAAATGATGCTTTATGGGGTTTTATATCTGAAAGAATTTTCCCCATGTATATCTTGTGTAATGTGTTAAATCTATGCTCGTATTATTCTCATTTATATTTATTTTATATTTTGTTCATAATGATTCGTATGCTAAGATCCTAATTTCTAACATAGTATCAGAGCAAGTTAGACTATAATAATCATTTTTACAGGTTATACTAGATGTTTATAACTTGATGGGAAAATCTCTTTATGCTCAATCAACACATATGCAAGGCCATTTACGCAATACATCCAGTGTGCCTTTTCTGTTGTTTTAAAATCAATGTATTTGAGCCAATCAAGAATTACTAATCATATTTTTTTATAGGTAATTATGTCTACAGAATACCATTAGCCTATTTGTGTTTGTGAAAAACAAGTGGAGAGGAAAAGGTGAACCATAACAAAAATTTAGGGTGTTTGTTAGAATTTAGTTAAATCATAATATTAGGGCCTTTTGCTATAATTCTAACTTAATTTGATTTCTGATTTTTTTCCTCTCTTACAAAAATTATTTTCCATCAATCTTATTTGATTAATAGTGCATTTTTTTTGTATATATAGAAAGATAATTATTCTTAATAGAAAATACAGATCCAAAGTTCTATATAAATGGATGCCAATATAATAAAATTCTAGGTCTCTTATAAATATGAGATAATACAACCCAAGTTATGAAGGGACTTGTCTCAAACGTTTTATTTCAAGTGTATGTAGTTTACGTATTAATACATGTGTTGTTTAGGAGCATCTCAACCCAACCTGTCTTATCTCCTTTTCGACTTGACCGAGGGCCCCCTTTCTCCAAGGGCATCTTGTGGATCTCTATTAGCCTTGATGGAAATCAAGGGGCACATTTATACATTAGGAATCATTAAAAGAAGGATCTCCCCATTTCATACATGTCATTAGTCAATTAAATCAAACAAACTTCACTTATATATTTCAACGACTAATTTACATGTATTCAATAGACATAAATCAAACCAACAAACTTGTGTATCATTAACCAATTTTTTAAAAAAATTATACATATATTTTTTATTAAAATTTAAATAATTTTTTGTCTATAATTTATATCTATTTATTATTCTAAATACCTAACTGCTCTACAAATAATATTTTTTCTACATATCTTTCTTCTATATTCCCTAAACTATTTCCTACTCACCCTACGCTTCACTACTCCATGTAGCTTTATTCATGCTTATCTTCACCATATACGACTATTCAACTTTTCAACCAAGTGTTATTTTAAAAAGGTCACATCCTTTCACCTTTCGACCAAGTTTTTTTAAAGGACGTGTCCTATCTTCAAAAGACATGACCATTTAATTTTGACTTCCTTCTTCCATTTTACACTTATTGTAGGCAGTGTAGCAACTACTAGTTTGAAGTTCAATTCCCCTTCTTTCTCTCTAAGATAAGCTTCTACAAATACAACTACACGATCTCCACAATAGGAATATTGGAACGAAAACTACGACATTGGACTAAAATGCAATAGATGTCAAAGATCACTCATGCTGTATAGTGCTTCTCCTACTCATGGACCTAGATATTCCTGTAGTGGCCAAAAGGAATCATGACCCATTTCTTTGAAGGTTTGCTTGAGGGCCTATTAGATTCTTCAACATTTTTTTGGTACAAGGCCTCCATTAGATCCCACATCTCCTGCTTAGGCACCTCCACAAACAAATGTTGTATTGCAATGGTTGCAAGGACCAATGAGCCATCTAGTTCTTCCTCATCGACCATCCAAACCAGCATCTCCACCCCGGGCGTAAGAATCCATTCCACATCATACAATGTATTATTTATTACAGAGTGCTTCCTAGCATTGACTCGTACCTTTTCTACTTCTAGGGGCGAATGAAGCATTTGTTATGATAAAATATAATGTATTATTTGAACATCTATATCTCTAGTGAATTTAGTATCCCTTTATTCCCTATCTAATGGGTTGTTTCAAAGCACAAGAAATCACACAATGCAGTCTTGATATTATCGGCCTTCAGGTTGATATATGTTGGCTTCTTCTCTAAAGATGAATGTTCAAATTGGTGTCTAATGAGGCTTTCATTCATTTGAATGAAGTCGTAATACTTAATTCCTCTTTTTTAAGATACATATTCCTTCTTGGGCAAATCTTAACAATTTTTTGGGTCAAGGAATCAACTTCTGATATTTTACATGACAATGCCCAATTACATATAATTGGTTATATGTTCAAGCCCCTTTAAAGCTTTTTTTGGTCATGTTTTGACATTGTAGAGAGACCAGTCTGCTCATGACAAAGTTGGTCATAATCACCATCTAGTATTCCAAATCCATTAATGATGTCCATATCCAACAGATTATTAAATCCAGCATGCTCATCAAACTACCAATTTTAGGGACCTAATATTGCCTTCTATTCCACCGAAGGCAAAAAGGAAGGACCAAGATTATTGTTCCCATGGAGTCTTTCAGTGACTTCATCTACCAACTATATTTTGTGGTTCATGCAAGTTGGTTCTTAGTCTAGCAATTATGATTGGAGACAATAATGCCATCAAATTCATTTTTTATTAAGTTAGTGGAATAAATAGTACAAATTTGTTGACAGATATGCATTGAAATATATTTTCTTTAAATTAGAACTCACCTTAGAAACACCCTTGCATGCTATATACTTTTATCATGATTTAACCTTGAGCCTTTGTTAGGAACATTTTTTGGTCTTTAGAATGTGAATCTTATAAATACATGAAACCTAATACATGGTATTTAGATTTAGGGGAAAAGACCCAATAGGTGAGATAGTTTCAATGGCTGAGATAGTATATGTGCATTTAAGGTCCAATATTTTTTAAGTTTAGTACTAGTATATGTGCACTTAAGGCCCAATATTTTTAAAGTTTAGTACTGGTAGTTGTGACTTTAAGCTTGTTAGTGTTACTATAAGTACTAATAATTGAATGAAATGTGCCCTTTAAATTTAGAAAGTAACCAATCATGTGATGCCACATCAGCCCACCAAGAAAACATGACTTAATGCACACCTATTGGTCCACCCTTTTTTTTGGGAACTATTTGACACCTCAACAAAAAGCATGCTGATGTGGCATCATATTTGATGATGTGGCCCTAAAACCTTAGTTATAAGCAGGGGCGTTGCCAAGTAAGCTACTATAAAAATTTTGGAGTGATTCGAAATTGCCACGTATGAATTTGAGAGGCGTGAAGTTAGGGTACACCACTACTGGGTCCTCTCCCCTAGTTGAGTGTTTGATCTCATCAAACTCATGAATAAGGTTGATCATCTCTTTCCTAGTGAGGGGTAGAGGTTACACATTAACCATAAACTTGAAAGTGAGGTATTTGTTGATACACTAGTTGAGGGAGATATTGTTACCCCTATAAGGATGTTGGAGACTTGCTTATGTACTTTTTTAGACAATTATGACCCAATATGTATGGTCCTCTTTTGGGATGTGATTTCTATTACACATGAAAAATGTTGAATAAGATTACGAAAGTCAAATTTTTAGCCAATAAAAATATTTAACACATTTAATGTGGATGAATTGTAAAATTGGTATTATCTGATTGACCATTAAACTAAATGGTGCTTAAGTAGAGTGAGTACACTAATATGTTAATTTCATTCTTTCAAGAAAGAGATATAAAAGGTTGGTAGTGGTACTCGTATCTCTAGTCAAATGAATTTATACTTTTCCAAATCTCTAACGCCAATAAACTTCTCTAACAACTTTGGAAAGTATTCATAGTTTTTCTCCTACATTTATCCCCACTTGTAATGGGTGGCTGTTGCCCTAATACACTATCCAGAGAGAAAGCCTATAAGGATAGCTCACCCATTGCTTTTAACTTTTTTTTGGATCATTACTATATATTTAAAGAATTTTTTTTTTTCCTTGTAGAAACATGGAAAAGTATACATGCTTGTGTTTATGAAAATCCCATATGATCTCCTTGATAAGATCGTCAAATCATTTTTAAGTATTGTCATAGCATATTATATGTTGACTTACTTCTTAAATTAATAATGGGCTTTTATCATTCTTGCATCAATAATAAAATTTATTATGTTACTAACTATGTTGGTAACCCTTATTGATAGGACATATACCTCAATCTTTGTCTTCAAAACATGCTGTAGCTGCTATCACATGGATGGAGTAATATTTAAACAGATATCTTCTATAGCTCCTTAATCAAAAAAGTTGACTACAAAAGTCACTATAAAATAATCAATGTACTTAGGAGATTACTGGAAATATTTTTCATTTGGGTGCTATTATAGGTCCCACTTTATTATATGATAAAGCTATTTACTCTTATTCAAGACTCCTACTTCTAAAAATAAAGCACATTCAAAGTTCATGGCCACTTCCTTCAAAGGAAAGTCCTTCCATCCTAATATGTAATGCCCCCTTCTTTCGTTTGAGTCGTCGGCGAAGACCTTTAACCTATTTAATTCCCACAGTCTAATTGGGAGGAGATTAAGGGAATATTTAATTAATTAAATATTAAGATATTTAATTAATTAAATATTAAGTCGTCCTAAGTTGCTCCTAAGGTTACTTATATTTAATTAATTATTTGGTTGAACTAAGGAAATATTAAAGTGACTTTATAAAGTGCCAAATGAAAATTAAAAGAGGTCACTTTATGTTTGAGCGGGAAGTTAAAAGAAATACAGAAAGAAAGTAATTTCTCTCAAAGAGGGTTATAAAAGGAGGAATGGGAAAAAGGTGAACTTCTTCTTGACATTTCATTTTCTTGGATTTCTTTGAAAACTTGAGCATTGGTTCAGCTTATGCCCTAGGACGAAAACGCTAAGGCTGCATTGGTTTCGTGGACGAAAACCCACCTAGCCAATCCTCGGTGGATTCATCCCAGATTCACAGGTGTGCAGATTATTACAGATTTCACAGGTGATTGAGCAAGATTGAATATTTGAAGGATTTGCAAGCAAATATCAAATATGGATTGAGATGGTGTTGAAGATTGGAATTGAATAAAGATTCATTGCTTTCTTATTGGAGTCGCAGCCTTCTAGGATAGAGCCGCACCATTCTAAGGAAGGATGCCTCTTCATATGAAGGTGTATAGAGTTGTTTGGAGTGTTTAAGGGGTTTCTAAACCCTGGCCGCAGCCCAAATCAGTTAGCCGCAGCTTGCTGGAGGAAGACGTCACACATGAAGGAGTTGAATCTTGGCTGAGAGCAAGGTTTAATGTGAATAAAGGAGGCGTGAGGAGTATTGAGGTGAATCACTGCCTTTTTAAAGGGCCTTTGGCTTTGTGTGCTACTCGCCCAGCAATTATTACATTCTATTTTTAGTTGCAGCCTTGTTTCATTGCTGTTTGGGAAGATTATTTACTGCTACAGTTCAGATTGAATAGATTCAGCCATTCTAGAATATGTTTTTGGGCATCCACAGCATATCACAATTGCCTAGTGTTCTTGGTGACATCCTCTAAAGGTTAGAATCAAACATTCAATATCTATGTAATTCTGATTTTCTGAACAGCAGTGTGTATTGTTCATTTCCAGCTCTATTTGAAATAATGCAAACTGTTTGACAAATTGTCTTGTAACGATCTACGAAGAAAGGCATGATATTATGTTGGATATATATTTTTTGAATGTTAGATACAACTGTTCTATGTGATTTCATTCTGAAATTCATCATAATAGTCTCTATGCAAAGTGTTTGACAAAATGTTAGCAAGGCAAAATACAGAAATATTGTGAATTCTGGTTAAAATTTGGGTTAAGGATTTTACATAATATTATTCTTCAATTCTGTAAGACTGATTATCAGATGGCAGATATACTATGTCAAGAAGATCTGGACTAGGCTCCTAGTAATCACAAAAAAAAAAAATTATATATGCAATATAGCATCAAACCTCTGTGCAGTACCAAATTCTCCAAATTCAAATCAATGCTTGGCCATCGAGGGAGAGTGTGCATGCCAATAGCACCTCTAGACGTAAGACCTAAGGCATAAAATAAGATCTTAGGCATTTTAACGCCTCAGGATGTAAGGAGTTGCCATTGAGGGGGAGAGAGTGTGTCTAACAATGGCAGCTCTATGTAAGACATAAAAGGCAAAAACTGAGACCTTTAGGCATTATATATGGCTAACTCCTTGCATTATATGTAAGCCCTATGGGCATATTGAAAATTCTTCTCTCTGCAAATTTCCTCTTGTAAAAGCATTGTATTATGTAAGACCTATGGGCACTATGTAATAAACCTAGGGGGGCTGGTTTGAGGAGTTCTGAGCTCCAACATAAACATTATAAGACCTCGCTTAAGCATCATTTTTTAGAACACTGGGATTATAAAATATGACAAGATGGCTTTCATTAGTCCAAAATACATGCTCTTCATTTTGGCATATATTTGTGTCCCAGTTATCACTATGTTGTGACGTTTTCACACATCGCCCCATTGCAAATAGGGACCCACCCCTTTTTTTTGCTTTCGGTCGTCGTAGGTTGGTACGACAAGCTTCAAGTCGTTGAGTCTTGGGTAGTATCAGGCAGTTGATCAAGTCTCCTCCACGAACTGGGAAGTGAGTCTCTCCGGAAACAAATCAAGTGAGTCAAGCAACATGCAGATGAGGAATCATTGAAGGGTCAATTTGATGAACAAGATACATTGAGAACACTGAAATCAATCTCTAAGACTAGGAGTGATGAAATTTTGTCAAAATTGAAAACAAAGAAAATTGCAAAAAATGGCTAAGTAAAATTTTAGCGCAATTTCCATGCACAGGTGGAAATTGCGCCATTTCTCCTGGAGGGCTTTAAAACATGAAATTTCATAATTTGTTTGCTAGGGATTGATTGATAGTTGGAAAATTTTGGCATTTTATGTTCAATTTTGATTGAAATTTCATGAGAAAAAATGGGAAAAATGATCATCATCATCAAAAAGCGCAATTTCCAGGCACCAGTGGAAATTGTGCCATTTTTCTTGGAAAAAAGCGCAATTTCTGAGTATGAGTGGAAATTGTGCCTAAAAGGATTTTGACCCTCGGTTCTTGCAAAAAAAATCATCAAGGAAAACATGAAAATCTTTTGAAATCTTTGAAGAAATTTTGTGAAGTTTAGAAAATTACTAAGGAAACTTAGAAAAAATACCAATCATGAAGTGAAATTAGTGCAATTTCCATGCCATAGTGGAAATTGCGCCAAAAAAGCGCAATTTCCAGGCACCAGTGGAAATTGCACCACCCACATTTACCTTGCATTCGATAAAAATTCGCCAATATCATGTAGATACATGCATTAAGGTAAAAGATCTTGACATGATGCTCCCATTATCAAATACTATGACTTGTGAATTTTCATCTTGCAGGTGTGTGAGAATTCGGAGGCGAGCTATGCATCAAAAGAAGGTGTCATCACCAGAATGAAGAAAGTTCTATTGCACATCATCGAGTTCACCATCATCTTACCTCCAGAGAGAACTTCATCATCACCTTGCAAGTTTTACCATCCGAGCATCCAGAAGATCATTTCCATGTTCGAGTTCAAGAGCCTTCCATTTCATGCACCAGAAGAAGATCAAGAGCAAACATCATAAGGTCTACTCCAAGGATTCACGCCCAAGTCATCTCCTCTACTTCAACAATCCAGAGAAAGAATCCTACATGAACATCACAAGAAAAGTTAGACGAGTGAGCATAAGTATCAAGAAAATCCACAAATTATATCCACAAATGTAAGGAATGCAAAGACGACAACAAGGAGTGAAGAACAAGGACAAGATTCCCAAGTTCCACGTGGAATGCTACAGAAGTGAAAATTCAAGTTCGAAGACTCATCCAAGAAAAGGAGATAAAATTTGGGAAAATGCATCAAGAAGCACGAAAAAGTATTGAAAATCTAGAAATTTGCTCGAAATGCTCAAGTGGCGTTCATACATCATCAGCCAATCATTTCTCGCCACATCATCACGCCCATGTTCAACATATATCCAACAAAGTCCAAGAGAAAGATGGCGCCCTATCTAGAAGATTCCCAAAGATTCCAACATGTCATGCTTATCACCTTGGGAAACGCGCCTTCATTGCCTTTCGATTTTTTACTAAAAATAGTTGGTTGTAACCAATTGCTGATGTGGCAAAATCTTGGCCATCGGTTGCTCAAATCGATCTTGGCCCTTCATTGTATTTTGAGGACTATAAAAGGCTCATTCACCTCATTTGTAATCATATTATTATTGTTGTAGGAGAGAGTAGAATAGCAAGTAGAGTAGGAGTAGACTAGAGGAAGATCTTCGAAAGTTGTTGGAGAGAACTTGAAATTGTTGTAATCACTTCCAAGATTAATAAATTTCTCATTGAAACTTGGTGGCAATTGTGTTGTTTTGGAACGTTGCATGGTTTCTTATTTCTCGAAGATAATCTAGATGTGTTTCCAAGTAGAAGTAGAGTAGATTAGAAAGTTCATTGATATAGTGAATGCATTGTGAAGATATTTGATGAATTTCTAGGTTCATACTTTTGATGGTTTGTCGCTGGCAAGTCATTGTGCAAAGTTATTAGCCTGAACCTCAACTTATTGCAATAGTTCGATTGTTGATGCTTGTTCAAGTTGCGTCAGCTGAGGGTACTTGAATGTGTGTTTGCAATATGAAAATCCTTAGTCATCCTTGGGAGATTGCACTTGTTCTACGTAGTTGTTGAATTCATCATGGCAAAGTGGAGCTTGTTACAAGGAATTTGTCTATCTTGGCATCGTTCATTGTCTCATTGTCCTTAGGAGTAGCATAGATTCTCTCTCAACCCTTATCTTTTTTCTTTATTTGTAATCGTGGTTATAACTCTCGCAATATCATCCAATCGTGGAATTAGGAGGTTTCCATCCATGAAAAGGAGTAATAAGTCGAGTGAGTGAAGAAGTAAATCCAACATAAGTCGCTTTGTGTTGTTAACATATCACATCAAAGTATTGAGTCTATCCATTGCAAATCATGAATAATGAACCTTGGAGTTGTCTCACTGGATCACATAGTTTAGCCTTTGAGAGACTTTGTTCAAGAGAGGATAGAGTACTTAGTATTTTATTCTTCATGTTGCCTTGTGCATAAAAAAACACATCAACACACTGTCAAAGAAGACCTACGTTATTGGGGTACTTCATTTTTTTTTTTTATAGAAATTGACATGTGATACCCCCTATTAACATTAAGGGGGAGTGTTAGTACATAATGTTATTAAGGGGCATACCCTTATAACATTTATATATAGTTCTAAATAAGGTTATGTTATAAAGCATATACCATTTAATAATTAATAATCTAATAACTATTAGATTATTAATTATTTACAAATGGTTGCTTTGAATGGGTGTGACTAATACCCTTTTAGGTATTTTGCCATCCCTTCTCCTATATTTAAGGAGGTTCTCTCTCATTTGAAAGGAATGTGAATTTGGAGTTTTATAGTGAATTATATCACTATGCACATAAGGTAATATTGGCCATGTGGAAGCATGTAGAGGAGTATAACTCTAGGTTTAGTCTATTTCTTAATAGACTATTTTTTGTGTGTTTTAATAAAATGATGCTTTATGGGGTTTTTTACCCGAAAGGGTTTTCCCCATGTATAACTTGTGTAATGTGTTAAATCTATCCTCGTATTATGTTAGCATTTAATTTCGCACCTTTCGGTGAGAAAGAAAAACGGACATGTACAGTAGGACTGTTCTTCGAATTAGGAGGGGAAGCTCCCTCAACAAGAAAATTAAATGACGTTTACAAAATAACCTATCTTTTTGTTTCTCAAGGCACGAGCACAAGGCAATGAAGCTCTTCTGCAAGGCAATAAGATTTTCTAAAGCTTCCCAGAAGAAAATAACTAACTTTATCTTTTAAAACAATTCTGATTTCTTTAAGTAAATTCAAAGCGTAAAGAAATCAAAAGGACAACTTGGAGGTTTTCAAAACAAAAGAACAAATACAACTCAACAATAATTGCTCATGCACAAAGTCATGAACAATTTACACAACTCTTGACAACAAGACAGATCCTGAAACTATGATTTGTATTCTCATTAATCAAAAAGCAAGAATCAACAACAGTGCTTGAACAATAAAATCTGAGCAAAAATTAGTCTCAGCATTTACCATTAGAGAAATTAAGTGTGTAGAATACACTATTTTATACCTAAAAAGCAAAGATGCAAGGAAATGAAAGGAAGAGTTAACTAACACTCTTCACTCTAGATCTAATGCTACATGGGAAGCATGCAAGCTTATTAGCAATTAAAACTAAAAGTATCTTGTCATGCAAATTTCAGTTAACTGAACTTGCATGTTATTACACAATGAGTTCCAACTCAAAGATATTTTGCATGATTTCCAAAAGCAAAATCTAAAAATAAATTTAACTTCAGTTAACAAAGACAGTTCTCAAAATAGAAGCTGTTTTAGAAATCTCTTCTGCTGCCAAAAATAATTCCCTCCTGCAAAATGTGAAAAATAAGCTAAGTCTGGGAATTAAGATTTCTCTCAAATTCCTCAACCTTGGCTTCATCTGGTATGATCATGGACTCAAGGTGGACCGTCCTCATTTGCAAGTCTATGGCAGCATCCTCTGTGATTTTCTCAAACACTTCAAAGTCTTTCTCAGCCTTGGCGCACTTTGATGCAATATCAACCAGGAGGTACATTTTGTCAACATGAGGGTCTCCACAAAACTTTCCACGGATCAGCTAAATGAACTCCTCCTGTAAAACATGAATGAGGCAATTTACGCCTTCCTCACTGAAATACCTACATGGAATGTTTTGGACAAAATCAATGGCATATCTTTCAATGCCTAGGAGCTTTTCTTTCCATATAGCCAACTCTGAGGCTATATTCTTCGAGGTATAAACCAAGAAGGAATACTGGTGAGTCCAGGAGAAAATTGCAGCCTTCTGATCTGCCATTATAGGCCTCAAACCAAGTGCACGCAGCCTAACCATCAATCTGTCATATACTGGTTCCATGTCCTTCATACACTCGATCATATTCTGGATTCCAAGGAGGACATCCTTAGAATTGGACACCACTTCTGATAACTTTGCTAGAAAGTTAACATTCTTTATTATAAAATGATCCACCCAATCCCTAGTGTGCTTGCCATACACTACCAGCTGACTTAACTGTTTTTGCTCATCAGTAGACTCCATCACTTGTGGCAAAAAGAGTGAAGGAGGCGAAGGACTATGCAGAAGTTGCGATATGTACTGACGTAGTTGTTGGACTTCTGATTTGAGGGCAGCCTTGTCCTCTCCATCTTTTATTACCCTGTTTCTCATAGTATCTGTAGCCGCCTCCAAAATATTCACTGCTGTCTGTCATGTGTTATGACCGAAACAAGTCTTGACAATATGATAATCCTCAGGTTCAACTTCTTCAATTGCTTTGTCCTGAGGAGGAATAGCTGTCTCTAAAACCAACTCTCCTTCACTTGTCTTTAGAATCCTCGACTGTTTCTTGGGCTTCTTTATAGATGGCTCCTTGAAAGTCTTTGCCAAAGCACTGAAATCCAGCTGATAGGATGGCCTTTTCTTTTTCTCACTAACTGCTGTATGAAGCCAAGCTGAAGTAGATTCTTGAAATGTTGGCTTTGGACGACTTTGTTTTTTAGCACCCAGATTTGGCGTGACTTCGGCCTCAGGAGGTGTAAAATGAATATCCATCTCTGGGTCAAAATCCAACACTATGTTGGGTTCGAACTCTAGATCTACCTCCATCACAGTGTTCACTTCAATTCCTTGTACGACCTCAGGTTCTCTTGCATCGTTAACTCCAGATGAGTTAAGTGGTGTTGAATCAATAGGTATAGGAGATTGGTGAGGCTCAGTATCCTCTGCGGTGCCAGCAAATTCCCTTCTTCTGAAGAGGAAGAAGAGGAAGAAGTAGAAATAGAAGTGGTAGGCGAACTAGGCTCAGCTGGTGACAAAGGCGTCACCTCTGGTTGTTGCTGTGCTGGGGTTTGAGCCTTTCTCTTCGGGGTCACCCTCAAGGGTTCTTCCCTGATAATGTTGGTCGCTTGGGCTTTCTCACTCACCACCTTGGATTTCAAGCGTGGAGTCAAATGTGTAGGAGAAGATGGCGGCTCTACTGTAGATACCTTGTCTTTGGGTGTGTTTGTCCTCTTGCTCCTTTGACTGCCAATGAACATCCAGCTTCTTTTCACCACTCCTTTGGTTCTTTCTGCAATGGAGGTGATCTCTTGAAGTGACCAATCCATTGGCGGCAATGGTTGTGAATCAATTCCCTCTTTGACAAATTTTGGGGAGAGAATTAAACCATCTTCGTGCAAGTCTCTGCCACTCTCGTCAAGGAAAACTGGAATCTGCTCCAAGGTGAAGCGACTATAACTCCTTCGCCAAACCTCATACTCATCCTGACAATTAACCCAGAAGTCTTCCATAGTAGGTACATGAGCAAATTTGCCGCTAAGTCTGGATTTCATCACTTGATTAGGGTCATATGTGCATTTCTCCTTGAAGGTCTTTAGGCCGAATTTGGACATTTCTTCACCAATTACCTTTGCATCGGCTGCACTTTTGCACTTGAAAACACCCGTTTGAATAGGAAAGATCACTGTCGTCTTATGTCTACTACGTAGAAAACTGTGTACTTCTATCTGACGCAGAAACTCCATGAAGACAACCTCATCAAATGGATATCTTGGGAGCATGTATGGATATGATGTAAACCCGTAGGCTCTGATATAGGAGAAGGTAGGGAATTGAATATACCAATCCACCCATTCCGAGATTATCGCCCTGGCTTCTCCTGATAACCTGACATGCATCTGGTTTTCCAAGTCACGTACTGTGAACATCAGGAATGCATCGTTGACTCGCCGGAAGTGCTTCTGAGACTCTGAAATCTCAAGCTGAGGATACAGCCTGACGATCCTGGTGTTTTGCAAAGAGCCCACAAAGTTCAACCCGGCAAAGTGGTGTTGTTTGGCCACCATGAATAGCAAATAGGACACCATTCTGAACTCATGAGTTCGTGTGAAGTCTATGATTTGTTGGTGAATGCAATCACTTATGAGAGTGGCCCACTCATAAGTGGCGCTTCCATTGGCAATGGTACTGATCACATAGAACATCCATGTCCTAAAACTCCTTCCCTCAGCTTGGCCTGTAATCCGGTTGAGCATGGTGATCATGATGGCATATTCATCTTTGAATTGACCTCAACCCACGTTCCTTGGAAGCGTATTCCTCCTTTCTTTTAGCCATTTGCAAGCTAACTTTTGACATTTATCAGTGGCGGTGGTCCAAACTCTGTCACTCTCTTCAAGGTCCAGGGTGAGTGATTCTTCAAAAAGAGGAATGCCGAGGGCCATCTCTATGTCATCAGGCTTCAAACTGGCAATCAATCTTCCGTCCCTTGATTCAGGAACATAGTGTTGAATGCACGAGAGTACAAATTCGACACTATGGGCAGAGATGGGAAATGATCTGGCTTGAATAAGCCCAGAGTTCTTCAAATTTCTTGTAGCTACATTCCCTGAGTTTATTAGTGGTTCTAAATCAAAACCCTCAGGTGAGACTTGGCACAAGTCTGTTTCTTTGACTTTGGAATATTCGTGTTTGAGCAAAGATTTGGCCTCGATGGTGACTGACGAATATTGCATGATGACTTATAGAAGCTTGCTCTGATGACCTTTATGCACTGAAAATGGACAATCTGGTCTTCTGTATGTTTGCTGCCCAAGAAAAAGAAATTTCTTTTTCGTTGCCCAAAATTTAATTTTTTTGTGAAAAAATTAAAATTTTGCCCTTGGAAAATGAAATTTTGGAGCCACACCTTCAAAGATCCAACAGATCTGAGATCAAACTGGTCCAGGATGATGGAAAATGCCTTTTGCCGAGGTGGGTATGTGTCAGAAATGAGAAATTTTGGACAAATAAGCCTCAAAAATCAATTTTATCTTGGCTGTAGGTGGTGATTTTGCCTTTGAAAAACCATGACCAGCAGTGAAAATCCTTGAAAATTTGCCACAAATGGCCCCCTGGGTTTGGACGTTGCCTTGGGAATATGCAAATGGACCTTGTGAAAGAAGAGAATGAAGAAAAAGAAGGAAGAATTGATCGAATTGCCCCCTTTATGCTTCGTAGATCCGGAAAAGCTTCAAAAACCCTCAACAATAGCCGCCAATGCAAGAAAGAGACCCTCTGGTGGACAAATTTTCTTTTGAGTGTGATAGAAAGAAGTAGAATGATGCAAGAATGGATGATCCTTGCCCTGTGTGTGAAGATCCAATTCTCAAAGCCTTCAAATTCGCCTTATGCAAGCTTTCATCTGTCCATTAATGGCCGCCATGTGAGAGGTTCAGCTCCATGTATCATCTTCTTGCCAAGCAAATGATGAAAACTATGCCAAATGCCTTCTTTATGGTGAACGCCCTCCTCCTAGGGTTTCATTCTCCAACTTTGACTTTGCTCTGCCTCTCCAACTTTTCTCAAACAATGAATGAAATGAGAAAGGTGAAGAGGTATATTTATAGGTTTAACCTTTCTCTCTCCTGGAGCCAATCTTCTCTCTCCTCAACACCAATTTCCATACAACTAAGACTCCTTCAAAAAGGCGTGCAAATGATGTACTTTAGGTGCCTTTTGCATGAGCCAAATAGGCGTGAGTTTTGGTGAACTTGAGCGCATTTTAGGAATGCCTCAAAAAAGCGTGAGAATTAGAGGATTTGAGCGCCTTTTATCAATGACAAAAAGGCGTGGGTTTTAGCTAATTTAGGCGCCTTTTGTAGGATGAGAAATGGTGTGGCTTTGAGGTGTTTTGAGCGCCTTTTGAGAGGTCTCAAAATGGCGTGGGTTTTAGCTATAATGCACGCCTTTTGGAAGGCAAGGAATGGCGTGGGTTTTGGGTAGAATGGGCGCCTTTGAAGGTTGATTTTGAGTGTCTTGGTGGAAGTATATTTCAAAATATATTTAAGTATATGCTCAGATATTGAGCATATACTTTAAATATTTTGAAATATACTTCCAGGATGTTTGAGATAGGTCCCGGATCCATGGGATTTAACATGCAGATTCTAGATTTTTGAGGATCCGCCAGATTTCAGACTTAGAGAGATTTCAGGATTTCAGAACAACAGGTTTCAGGATTTCAGAACAACAGGTTTCAGGATACCAGACTTAGCCAATTTCAGGGCTCAAATTTGTGATTCTTGACCTTGAAAAACTTTGAAGTTGGTCTTGACCATTTTGATGGAGGCTACCTGGATCACTACCGTTGCAAGCCTCTGCCTCTACCTCTGGAGCTTGTTTTTGCCGTAACTTCTTCATCTGATGACGGAATGTCTTGAAGTTTGAAAACCAAGCTCATATGATCTGAAACTATCATTGAAGCTCTTCCTCCATGGATGATACTCAAAAATGGTGCTCATTCAAGACAAGAACGCCCAATAATGCCTTAGAAAAATTTTCGAAATTTTCCAAAATTTCAAAATTTTCAAAATTGAATTTTGACTTGCCAAATGTATTTGCATTGCTTCCCTTGGTTCCTTTATGTCATTTTGGCTTCCAATTCACCACTTTGACCTCCCCTTTTTGACGTTCTTTCAATGCTCCGTGCCTGATTAGCTTGTCAGAATCTCCCTCCATTCAAGCCTTGGATCGCCATCTTTTGATATGTCTTGTACCTGCAGGGTTAGCGCAGTAATGACAAGGCTACATGGTGCTTGGGAGGTGTGTTTGGGCACATATACGAAAAATTTCGTATGGGTACAACATTAGGCTCTGTCTGGTGACCATAGTGTATACTTGCAACATAGGAGGACCTCTGAATCTCTGGGTTTATAGTGCAAATCAGTGTCTTATCAGTTGGGCAATAGAGTCAGTATATTTTCCTAATCACCTAGAACAAACTTTTTTCCTAAAAATCACCTAGGACCGGACTTCTTAAAATCACCTAAGAGTGGAACTCTGGTCTACCTAACGAAACACGACGAATAAACAAAACGTGAAAGGGAAACACAGGACTACATAACGAATACATTACTGAATGGGGAAACACAATACAACATACAAAAAGGGGAAACCCCTTCAAACCCTAAGGGATGAAGTGTTTCAAGAATTGCCCGCTGAAGGGCAATGGCAACAGCGTACCTTCCAAGTGTGAGAGAAAATAAGTGTTGTCTCCGCAAAGCTCACGAATCTTGAAAGGTCCAAGCCATAAGGAATCAAATTTGTCGTGCATTCCTTTAGGCTCGTGTCTCTTATCCCATAGTAGGACAAGGTCACCAATGTTGAAGTTGCGCTGACGAGCCTTTCTATCAAAGATCTTCTTAACCCGCTCTTGATTATAAGTGATTTTGTCAACCACCTCTGATCTATCCTCTTCAAGTTTGGATAGGTACATAATACGTTTCTCAATGGGATCTTTGAAATGGCTATCTTCAACTGCCGTTGCAAGCTGCAAGGCAGATAGCTCCAGTGTGGTGGGCAGAACGGCCTCTGTGCCATACATAATAGCAAATGGTGATGTGCCTGCCCACAAGGCATCATACAACTTCTTGTGCCAAGTGCATTGATTGCTATCAACCAACTTGCGTATTATTGTGACTAAATTCTTGTTTGATGATTCTGCTTGACCATTACCTTGTGGGTAATAATGAAAGGAGTGGGACAAAGTGATCCCGTAGTCGAAGCAGAAACCCAATAGCTCTTCTGATGAAAAGCTTGTTGCGTTGTCAGTCACGATCTTCCGAGGTACCCCAAAGCGCGACAGGATGTTCTCTTTGAGAAAGTCGCACACCACTTCCGAGGTAGCTCTCCTAGCTGGAATGGCCTCTACCCACTTTGTGAAATAGTCGGTGGCTGTGAGAACATAAATATGTCCCTTGCTGGAATTGGGGTGGAGAGGACCAATGAAATCTAATCCCCACTGCTGAAAAGGGGCTTCGATTATTACTGGCTTGAGTGGAAGGGCAGCCAACTTAAGTTTTCCAACGAATTGTTGGCAAGCTTGACATCTTTGTACCCATTCGTATGCATCCCTGAACATAGTTGGCCAATAGTACTTTGCTCGTAGAATTTTGAATGCAGTGATCTTTGATGAGAAATGACCACCGCAGGCTTGGTCATGGAACCCTTGAAGCAATCTCCTTTGCTGATGTTTGTCGACGCATCTCAGGAATGTGCCATCTATGCTCTGCTTGTACAGTACATCTTTCCATAGCACATACTTCAAAGACCTTAGCTTCAAGGTTCTCTTTTGTTGCTTGTCTAGATGGTTTGGACATTCTCCATAAGTTAGGTAGTAGACTATATCGGTATACCATTCATCGGCTGTATCAATGAATAGTACCAAGGGAAGTTCTTCTTCGTCATTGTTGAAGTTGGCAAGACCTTCACTTTCTCCATCTCCATTTTCAGCAATGAGTTGACAAAGGCCTCGACCTCGTATCAACTTGGTAGGCCTAATTTCTAGATCGTATTCTTGAACTTTCGCCACCCAATTCCCTCGCTTGGTACCCATCTCCTGTTGAGTGAGGACACTTTTGACTGCCGGATCAGGTACAAAGACTATGGTGCGCGAGTTTAAGATGTAGAATCTGAAATTCTTGACTGCTCGGACCACGGCATATGCATGCTTCTCTATCTGTGAATATCTCATTTCATGATCTTTGAAACTACTGCTCATGAAAGCTATTGGGGACTCAGTTTCTTCCTTTAGTTTCTGCGTGAGAATAGCTGACATAGTGTGTTCCGAGGCATAGCAGTATAGAATAAAGCTTTTGTCAAAGTCAGGACGAACTAAGACGGGTGCTTGGCTGATTGCTTCTTTGATTTTGATGAATGCCACCTTTCCTTCTTCTGTCCATTTGAAAACCGAAGTCTTCTTCATCATAGCTGAGATGTCCTTAGTGAGCTCAGAAAAATCCGGCACGAATCTTCGGAGAAAGTTCACTTTGCCGAAGAAAGAGTGTACTCCGGTCTTGCTTGTTGGTAATGATAGATTACGAATGGCATCGACCCAGTTTGGGTCAATCCTTGTACCTTCTTTAGACACAATATGGCCTAACAACTTTCCTTCAGTCACTGCAAAGACTGATTTCTTCGGATTTAGGGAGATGCCGTGATACCTGCATCTTTCAAACACCTGAGTTAAGTGTTGAAAATGCTCTGCACGCCTTTTTGAGAAAACAGTGAGATCATCCAAGTATACCACTATAATCTTATCTTTCAGATCGCCGAAAGCGAGATCCATAGCTCTTTGAAAAGTTGCTCCGGCATTGATGAGGCCAAATGGCATCCGCTCATAAGCAAAGGTACCCCAAGGGGTAGTAAATGCCGTCTTGTATTGATCTTCGGCCGCTACTGCTATTTGATTGTATCCTGAGTATCCGTCCAAGAGTGACAGCATCTCTGATCTAGTGACTATTTGAAGCGTGTGGTCCATGATAGGAAGGGGATAATTGTCCTTTAGAGAGGCTTGATTCAGGTTCCTGAAGTCTACGCAGATTCTAATTTCTCCGTTCTTCTTGCGTACTGGAACAATATTAGAAACCCATGTGGAGTGATGGATTGGAAAGATAATCTTTGCCATGAGCATCTTTTGGATTTCTGCATAGATAGTATCTTGCACCCTTGGATTATAATGACGTTGCTTCTGCCGGAAAGGCTTGACTTCTGTCTTCAGTGGAATTGTATGAGACAACTCCCTAGGTGTGAAAACCTTCAGATCTTCATAGGACCAAGCGAAGATGTCTATATATTGCTGGAAGAGTAAGATAAATCTTTCACTTTCAGAAGGTGAACAACAGTTGCCTAGATTGACGAGACTAGGCTCGTCCATAGTGCCAATGTTGACCTGTTGATATTCAGCCGAGGTTCTTTCTTGTGCATGGACTCGATCTTGAATGTATCGATCGTGTCTATCAAAAATATTCTCTAAAGACACTAGTCCCTTAGGAATCTTATTTCCCTTGAGCTGTATGACCTCATTCTCTGTATTTCCTCCATCTTGGACATTTTCAGCTTCCTCTATTAGAATTTCCCGATGTGGAGAAAAACTTCCTTCAAAGAAGAGACCTTTGACATAGTCATCCATTCCCAAAAAGTTGATGATGTGCTCATCATCGTTGAAGACTTGCCAATTTTCTGAGTTGTCAGTACCGTAGGCCTATAGATCAACCCAATGGTGAAAGCACTTTGCCTGAAATCTGAATTTGGCATGAAGAGAGACACGGATATTGCCAGAGCATCGGCCTTGCTATTCTCCATCCTTGGAATATATCCAATGGCAAAAGCTTCAAACCATTCGATGGCTTCCCAGACGTAGTTTCTATAATGTCGAAGGCGATCTTTCTTGACTTGGAATTGATCTTTGATCTGCTTCACGATCAATTCGGCATCTCCTTCGACCTTCAGCAACTTGATTCCCATGTCATGTGCATTTTTGAGACCCAACAAAAGCGCCTCATATTCTGCAGTATTGTTTGTACAATCAAACTACAGACGGTAAGCAAATGGATAAAGCTTACCCTTAGGAGATATCAATACTACTCCAGCTCCTGATCCAGCTGTTGAACAACTGTCGTCAAATTGCATGGTCCATATGTCAGTAGTATCTTCTTTGTTTGTTTCTGAACAAATAATAGCTTTATCTTCAGCTTCATTTTCAGCCATCATCATGTAAGTGCCTGGACCGGTCTCTTGATATAGAATCTGTGCTTTCGGATCTTGAGACTTTACCATTGTAAAATGGGACTTGGGCTCAGGTTCTAATTTGATCTTACCACCCTTGACGGGGATGGTTGCCGAGGACCAATCCAATTGGATTTCTCCGCCTAAGTCTTTGCAAAAACTTCGGCTTAGTAACATCCCGTAGCTAGCTGGAATATCAGCTACCAGGATGGTCATCATGATTCTCTTCTCTGGACAGGCTGCTAAGGCAACTTGTGCGTCTTTCAACTGTCCAACCAGCGGCACTAATTTTGATTCAAGTGAATAACACTTGCCTTGGGTTTTAGTGCATGAGAGTCCCAGTGCATTCATCACCTGCAATGGCATGACGTTGTCCGAAGCGCCGGAATCTATGATGCAATTGCTCAATTTGAAGCCGCCAATGTATAGAGATATGTAGAAAGGCTTCGGCTTCTCTCCTGCTACTACAGAAGATTCAAGAAGAGTAGGCTGGATAGGAGTCTCTTTCCTTACGAACTTGACAATTCTGTCCAGCTGATCGGGGTGATTTTGGAGGTATTCTAGTTGAGAAATTTGGACCTTCGTCTTCATCATGGAATCAACGATATCAAAATTTGCCGTGGATGAATCCGAAGTGCTGACTTTGACGTCCTCTTGAGGCAACTTGGCCGCTTCTCTAGACTTCTCCTTTGCTTTCAATTTTTCTTCTTCCTCCTTTTGAGCTTTTAGATGTTGAGCCCGAGTGAAGACTGGCATGGAGTAATGTTCAGCATTGACTGCAAGAGAATATTGTGAAATATTGTCATGGTCTTCTTCTTCAAATGTGGATTCATCTTGAATGTATCCCGTAGCAGAGTCGCCATCAAGGTCATCCATCTCGGGATGAACAACACTTGAACTTGAAGGTCCAGCATCAGCAAAGCCCATGATTTGATTCATTCTTTGACTTTCAGGGCAAGTAGCTCCATTATGTTCGCCGGTTTCATGAAATGAACAAAAATATGCTCTCGGTGGTGGAGCTTCAGCTACTAGCTTTGCTGGAAGTGCTGGGAGCCTCGGCCTATAATTGTTATTATAGGGCTGGAAATTGTTTCTTCTATGGGGTGGCTGATATTGCTGCGGAGGTGGTGCCTGCTGCGGCATTTGCCTCTTCATGATTGTGACATCATTTGCCACCTTTTGAAGTAATGGATCTGTAGAATTCTGGATCAGAGGCCTGATGGAATCCTTCTTCATTTTACCTGAAGTGATCATATGATCCTCCAGTTCTATGGCGTGTTCTTGTGCATCTGTCAATTCTGTCTCATGAGCCGATTTGAGAAGAAAGGAAATTTCAGAAGGCAACGCATTGATGAAGCTGCTCAACAGGATTTCTGGTGACGGATTCAAAGTAACTGACAGCCTTGTGACAAGACGATTGAATCTTGCGATGAATTCTCTCATTGGTTCGTGAGACTCCATCTTTGAATTTGATAATTGAGCAAACAATAAGTGGCTATCCTTGGCAGGCTTGAATCTGGCCAAGAATTTCTCACTAATAGTATTCCAGTTCGTGATGGTTCATGCTTCAAGATGGTTGAACCAATCTGCTGCATTGCCGATCAAAGTCTCAACAAAGAGACGCACAGCAACATCTTCGTGAGCCACGCTCAAAACAGCACAAGCCGTAGTGAATGCTGAAATATGTTCGTCGAGGTGTTGGCTTCCATCTCCATGAAACCTTGGAAAGTGCTTCCCTCCAAGAGTGACCCATTCGTGTCATTGAGCAAGTGGTGACCAATCCATTTGTTGCCCAGCTGATAATGAGCAACCCTTTTGTCACCCAATCAACATCAAAGAAGACCGCCTATAGCAACAACAAGAAAAATTAGAGAGCCTACATTGTTGGCCCTGATGTGAGGATCTAGCTCAAGGAGGCGAGGAGGGTGGAACCTCAGCCACAATGCAAGGGGCATTCCCCTAGTGATCAAGAAGAGCCTGAAGGTGTGCCGACTCTGAGGCCATTTTATTGGCCTAAGCTTGAATTTGCATACGACTTCGTGTGAGCAGCAAAATTGGAATCAACAAAAACACGAGCAAACATAGCAACATCTCTATCTTTCCAAATGCAGAAAAGATCTCTAGTCTAAAACCATGCCAAAGTTGTGTGAACTTAGTCAAAAATTTGGCCCCATCACCCATCAAAACATTGTGCCAAGCAAAGGGTTCTAGTCTAAAAGGCTTGGAAAAATCATGAATCTACATCCAAGCTAATTGCACACAGGCACAAAAACAGAACAAATACTTGACAGTTTCAAAATGCCCACAAAATAGGCATCTAGGGTTAGCCACACCTAAATGTGTTTACCATTTACCAATAAGGAGACCTTGGTAGAGTAAACACCAAGCAAAATGAGCAATTTTGGGCTCCACAACTACTTTACAAATTGTCTGAAAGCATTTATCCCAAATAAAAGATGAAGACTAAAGGAACCATCTTTCATTCAACTTCTAAACCATAGGCAAATGAGGGGAAGGCACATGTATCCTTTGCTAGGTTGTAGTTATAGAAAGGGATATCAACATACCACTTCCAATCTTTCCACCATGGCTTGGTAGATCGCATAAAAATTTGTGCATGTGTTGAAGAGGCGTTGCCTCAATTAGTGTTTGAAAGTCTCTTTAACCACATTACTTAGGTTAAATTTGGCCTTTGCTTGCGGGCATGAAAGCCCCACAAAAGCAGCCTTGGAATATAAATCTTTAATATATCCAATGCCTCTTCTAAAGAACTTTAGAGAGTGTAACCAAGAGATCTCAACCAATAGTCTGCCCAAAAAAAGGATGGTGGGAGACCACCACAAAGAATGAAGATTGATAGAGAGGCCATTGCAAAAAGCATCTCCATTCCACAAAAGCTACGGATTGATGGCTTCCCAAGTTTTCCATATGCTTTTCGTCACAAATGTTCCTTTAATCTTGAAAGAAATGGGAGAAATAACAAGGGAATGAAATCAAGTTTGTTCTAGGCAAATCTCGCATGGGGGGAACCAAAATAATTGCAATTCCTTAAACAAACTCTCCAAGCTTCATTCATTGCTATCAAAAGCCCTCACAATCCACTTAGCTCCCTACCTGTTGACATCAATAAGCCCTAGCCCACCAAAGTCCTTGGGAAGACAACATAAATCCCACGCTACTCTGTGAAATCCCATGTTGCAATCAAAATTGGCCCATAGAAAATCACAGAAGCTTTTCCAATTTGCGGTAAGACACCTTAGAAGGCACCTAGCAACATGAGTAATAAACATGTGTGGCAACAAGAACTTTGATACATATTTGAAATTTACCAACCAAAAGTGGTTTGGTAATCTAGTTTGCCAACACTTTCTCAAGTCTATCAATCACATATTGCCAAAGCATAGACAAGCAAGCTTAAAATCCACCCAAAGGTGTGAAGCCAATATGGCAATGGAGTGATTGACTGTCTATAAAACTAGGTTTTATTCCACTAAATGTAGGAGCCAGAAGCCAAGCAAAAAGTATCAAGACACTTAAATGCTTGTTTGATGATGTCTTCATCCTCAAGAAGGGTGAGGAAAGAATCGTCATCAAAATGGCCATTGACAAGCTAGTGGGGAATTTTTGCCTGCGAAGGAAATTCCTTCCACCTATCTTTGTGAAATGGCATTGGCAATGAGATAACCAAATCCTTCAACAACCAACACAAAGTGATGGCACAAGAGGGCAGCCTTAATGGATAGATCTAAAGGGCCCAAATTGCTCAGATTGGATGCAACTAAATAACATCTTAACTGACTAGAGAAAGTTGGGCCCAAAGCCAAGGGCACAAATCATGGCCAGAATGAGGGTCATTCAATTCTATCATAGGCTTTCTCAAATTCAATTTTGATAAAGACTGTTTGCTAATTGGACTTCCTAGCCCATTCTACCTCCCAAACAGCCATAAGGCTGTCTAAGATAAATTTTGGCTGCCAACTGGTTTTGATTTTTTATAGGTGAAAACTGATTTTTGAGTTGGTGGTGCTCAGGGCTCAAACGTTTGCACCCATTTTTTAGGTCTACCCGAGATCAAACCCGGACCACCAATGCACGCCACATGGATATCAACCCAACCAATAGGTGGTGGAGGCATCGATGATCCCGGGAATTAAGTAGTTGGGGCGTACTTGGTTTATTATTGTTTAGATATTTAATATTCGTTTGGTTTTTCACCAAACGGAAACCAGTTCGTTACACTGAGACATACTCCATGAAGTGAAACTTTCAAAACAAAAATTAAAAAATTAGAAGTTAAATTACTAAAAAAAAATTGGGTATTTATCAAAATTAGCAGGCCACAACTGGGGACCTCAACTCCATCCCCGAACGAAATTGAACACAGCTTCTCATGTGCCCAAACTCAAACAACTTGCCATTACACCACGTGTCCATGCACAAATCACTAATATTTAAAGTACGCTTGCTAACATGCCCTGTAAAATTTTAGATTCCATAGCAATATAAAAAACCTCTGACGTATGCTTTCATCGAATGTTTGACCTATAGTCGTAATAGATTGAATGTTTCACTCTTTAAAGAAAAAGGGAAAATAAAAACACATTACAGCAAAATGCAGCTGAATAAAAAAGTTGCAAAAAAATAAAAGAACGACTAACCTTTCAAAGTCTTCCACAGTCTTCGAGACTTTACTCCGGCCAAAACCCTAGCCGCACGGTCACATGAGACTGCGCTCTCCTGCGCAATAAACACCAGCAGAGCCACCAACACTGCAAAAAAACGCCCCTGGCGCAGCATTGTGGCCAAACAGAGCAAATTCCAAGCTACAAATCACCGCTTCTCAAAGCCAAAACTAAATCCTCCACCTCAAATCAAACCATGAAAAAGGGAACCTGCTTCACTGCTAAAACCAACCAGAAACGTCTCAATGCCACACAGAGACCATCGCATTACAGAGCTTTCGTAGCTCTACAGAGCTTCCATAGCTTTACACAGTTTCCTTAGCTTTACACAGTTTTCCTCGGTAATATAACAGTGTCGATTAATTTTTCCCCGTCAATTATTTGTGTGCAGAGATCAACTGGCAAGCAACGGAGATTTAAATCTGTGTCGGGAAAAGCTGGAGAAGTGAATAACTTTGCGTTTGGAGTGTTGTGGTGGGCCCGCTCTGCTCGGGTGACAGGCTGGCAGATAATAGCGCTGGGAACGCCGATGAACCAGTGGCCACGTGCGCTGCTGCTACAGGTTCAGGTTACCGGCACGTGTGAATGAGCCGGGAAGACAGCTCAGCGCCGGGATGTCCCAATCCGCCGACCTTGATTAGGAGTGATGTTTGACGGAAAACTTCCTGATGAAATGAAAGCTCTGCCGTTATCCGCAGGCCCCGTTTTTGCGGCAAAAGAAAAGCGTTAATTTTTTAAAATGTTTGAAAATTTTTGGGAAAGAGTGTACCTAATTTGACTGATGTTTTTGGCGTTGGAGTTTATTGGGAATTGGCGTTCTAGTTACGGAATTTTGGAGGCAGTTAAGGTGAGTCAGAGCCTAAATTTGACAGTTGACCCTGCCGGTCAAGCCGTATCAATTTGAAGTTGCCCTACAAATATCAGGACATGTTTTATTTTGAAAAATATATATATGTTTATATGGCCGTCAATTTAAGTTTAGACAGGGATCTAACGTAGATGGATTATAGTGAATTGTTTTTTATTTTAGATGTGTAGTAGTTTTTTAATTGTGATGTGTATTTGGTACGAGAGAAAAGTGCATACACGTTTTACTTTTTGGTTTAGCTGTCTTAATGTTCAATTTATTCTATTTTATCAATGACTTTATTCGTGTAACTATTACTTACATAAAATATAATAAAATAAATAAATCACTTTTTTAAGGTTAATTAAATAATTATATACAAATAAAAAATAAAAAATAAAATATAACTAGTATATTTATATTTAAAAAAGTATACTAAAGTAAGATAGATTTTTCATAGTTACTTTGATTTTCTCACTTTATTTGGTTTGCAATTTCTTTTTTATTTTTATTTTTAAAAAATTTTAATTTCGTTTTTGGTTCTATAGTTTTCATAATTTTCTCCACTTTTTTCTCCTTCCAATAATTTCTCACTTTTTTTTGTTTTCAATTTCTTTTTTTAGTTTTTATTTTTTAAAAATTTTAATTTTTTTCTAGTTCCATAGTTTTTGTGATTTTCTCGACCTTTTTCTCCTTCCAACAGTTTTCAATTTCTTTTTTAGTTTTTATTTTTTATTTTTCCATTTTTTTTTTAGTTTTTAGTTTTTATTTTTTGGTTCCAGTTTTTTCAACACTTTTTAATTTCTTTTTGGTTTTTTTATTTTTATTTTCTTAAGTTTTATTTTTTATTTCTTTTCGGCATTTTAATTTTTTATTTATAAATTTAGGCAGAAAAAATGAGTGCTCTCATCTCCAACTTAAATTTGATAGTTGTATAGCTGTATTTAGCGATTTTTGCTGTAAAATACAATCAAATTTTTAAAAAGACTGTATCATATAAAAGGAGAGATTTTGGACAAACTGTCAAAATTTACATAAGAGTATGCTGATATATATATATATATATATATATATATATATATATATATATATATATATATATATATATATATATATATATATATATATATATATATATATATATATATTTGGTTTTTTATATAATCTACTTATACTAAGGTATGTCATAGTATTTTAAAGGCAGCATTGAATAGATAACTGTCATAAAAAAATTGCTTGACAGGGAAGGTCAACTATTAAATTTAAGCCCTGAATTCCCCACCCCGTTGTGATTACACTAGTATATCTATTCCAATTTCTTTTTTAGTTTTTAGTTTTTATTTTTTGGTTCCAAATTTTTCTCCTTCTTTTTGGTTCCAATGTTTTTTTATTTTCTTAAGTTTTATTTTTTATTTCTTTTTCGTATTTTAATTTTTTCTTTATAAATTTAGATAGAAAAAATGAGTGCTTTCATCCCCACCCCATTGTGATGTACTAGTATATTTATATTTAAAAAATATATATCTAAAAGTACGCCAAGGAAATTTTTTTTCCCATAGTTTCTTTGATTTTCTCACTTTTTTCATTTGCAATTTCTTTTTTGGTTTTTATTTTTTAATTTTTCTAGTTTTTTTTGGTTCCGCAATTTTCCGTTTTCTCCTTCCAACAAGTTCCAATTTCTTTTTGTTTTTATTTTTTACTTTTTCCAATTTTTTTTTTTTGTTTTTTTGTTTTTTCCAATTTTTTTTTGGTTCCATAGTTTTTGTGATTTAGTTTTTTTTCCTTCAACAGTTTTTAATTTCTTTTTTGTTTTTTTTCTTTGATTTTATTAAATTTTATTTTTTATTTCCTTTTTGGTATTTTAATTTTTTTTCTTATAAATTTAGGCAGAAAAAATGAGTGCTCTCATCCCCACCCCGATGTGACTATATAACGCCTCTCAGCGTAACTAGTATATTTATTTTTAAAAAAATATTTCTAAAGTACGCCGAGAAATATCTTTTTTTCCATAGTTTTTGTGATTTTCTTATTTTTTCTTCAACATTTTGCAATTTTTTTGTTTTTATTATTATTTTTTTCAATTTATTTTTTCTTTCCATATTTTTTGTTATTTTTCAAGCTTTTTCTCCTTCCAACTGTTTCCAATTTTCTTTTTTGATTTTTTTTTTTTTCCAATTTCTTTTTTGTTCCATAGTTTTTGTGATTTTCTCTTTTTCTCCTTCAACAGTTTCTAATTTCTTTTTTTGTCTTTATTTTTTATCTTTTCCAATTTCTTTTTGAGTATTTTATTTTATTTTTTAAAAATTTAGGCAAAAAAAATGAGTGTCATGTCGCTGTACTAGTATATTTATATTTTTAAAAATATATCTAAAAGTACGCCGAGGGATATCTTTTTTTCCATAGTTTCTTTTATTTTCTCACTTTTTTCATTTGCATTTTTATTTTTTATTTTTTCCAATTTCTTTTTTTGGTTCCATAGTTTTCATGATTTTTTGTAGCTTTTTCTCCTTCCAACACTTTCCAATTTCTTTTTTAGTTTTTATTTTTTATTTTTTCCAATTTCTTTTCTAGTTTTTATTTTTATTTTTTCCGATTTAGCTTTTTCTACTTCAACAGTTTTTAATTTCTTTTTTTGGTTTTTTTTTTCTAACTTTTATTTTTTATTTCATTTTTGGTATTTTTTTTTTCTTATAAATTTAGGCAGAAAAAATTAGTGCTCTCATTCTTTGATTTTCTTACTTTTTTTTCATTTCCAATTTTTTTTTTTGGTTTTTATTTTTTAAATTTTCTAATTTCTTTATTGGTTGCATAGTTTTGGTGATTTTCTCCAATTTTTCTCCTTCCAACAATTTCAAATTTCTTTTGGGGTTTTTATTTTTATTTTTTCCAATTTCTTTTTAAATTTTTATTTTTTATTTTTTCAATTTCTTTTTTCTTCCATAATTTTCGTGATTTAGCTTTTTCTCCTTCAGCAATTTTTAAATTTATTTATTTTTTCTCTTTGATTTTCTTAAGTTTTATTTTACTTCATTTTTGGTATTTTAATTTTTTTTATAAATTTATGTAGAAAAAATGAGTGCTCTCATCCACACGCCGCTATGAGTACTAGTATATTTAAGTATATTTCTATTTAAAACTAATATATTTATATTTAAAATATATATAAAAGTACGACGAGGATATCTTTTTTCCATAGTTTATTTGATTTTCTCTTCATTTGCAATTTCTTTTTTGGTTTTTATTTTTTAATTTTTCCAATTCTTTTTTTCTTCCAATAGTTTCCAATTTCTTTTTTGGTTTTTATTTTTTATTTTTTCCAATTTCTTTTTTAGTTTTTATTATTTATTTTTTCCAATTTTCTTTTTTGGTTTTAGCTTTTTCTCCTTCAACTGTTTTTAATTTACATTTTGGTTTTTTTCCTTTGATTTTCTTAAGTTTTATTTTTTATTTCCTTTTTGGTATTTCAATTTTTTTTATAAATTTACGTAAAAAAATGAGTGCTCTCATCCTCACCCCACTGTACTAGTATATTTATATTTAAAAATATATATCTAAAATACGCCGAGATATATTTTTTTTCCATAGTTTCTTTGATTTTCTCCTACAATTTCTTTTTTAGTTTTTATTTTTTTATTTTTCCAATTTCTTTTTTTGGTTCCATAGTTTTCGTGATTTTCTCCAGCTTTTTGTCCTTCCAACAGTTTTCAATTTCTTTTTTGGTTTTTATTTTTTATTTTTCTATTTTTTTTTTGGTTTTTATTTTTTATTTTTTTCAATTTCTTTTTTGGTTCCATAGTTTTTGTGATTTAGTTTTTTCTCCTTCAACCATTTTTAATTTTTTTTAAGTTTTTTTTTCTTTGATTTTCTTAAATTTTATTTTTTATTTCCTTTTGGGTATTTTAATTTTTTTTCTTATAAATTTAGGCAGAAAAAAATGAGTGCTCTCATCTCCACCCCGATGTGACTGTATAACACCTCTCGGCGTAAAAATATATCTAAAATACGCCGATGTATATCTTTTTTCCATAGTTTATTTGATTTTCTCTTGTAATTTCTTTTTTGGTTCCATAGTTTACAATTTCCAATTTCTTTTTTGGTTTTTATTTTTTATTTTTTCCAATTTCATTTTTAGTTTTTATTTTCTTATTTTTTCCAATTTCTTTTTTGGTTCCATAGTTTTTGTGATTTAGCTTTTTCTCCTTCAACTGTTTTAATTTTTTTTTTAGTTTTTTTTCTTTGATTTTCTTAAGTTTTATTTTGTATTTCCTTTTTGGTATTTTTTTTTTCTTATAAATTTAAGCAGAAAAAATGAGTGTTCTCATCCCCACTCCGATGTGACTATATAACGCCTCTCGACGTAATTAACCTAAACTAGTATATTTATATTTAAAAAAATATATCTAAATGCCGAGGATATCTCTTTTTCGTAGTTTATTTGATTTTCTCACTTTTTTTTTTCTTCCATCATTTTTATTTTTTAATATTTCCAATTTCTTTGTTGGTTTTTATTTTTTATTTTTTCCAATTTCTTTTTTGGTTCTTGTGATTTTCTCAGCGTTTTCTCCTTTCAATTGTTTCCAATTCTTTTTTGTTTTTATTTTTTATTTTTTCCAATTTCTTTTTTGGTTGTTGTGATTTTCTCAGCTCCTTTCTTTTTTGGTTTTGATTTTTTATTTTTTCAAATTTATTTTTTGGTTTTTATTTTTTTATTTCTTAAGTTTTATTTTTTATTTCCTTTTTTATATTTTAATTTTTTTTAATAAATTCCAACAGAAAAAATGAGTGCTCTCATCCCCACCCCACTGTGACTGTATAACGCCTCTCGGCATAATTAATTAGAGTTGGGAATTAATTAATTAAAATGATATTTGTGAAAAAATAAATATGAATGGATAGGGCATTTAATTTAGAGAACAATGATGAAGAATAATGTTAATATCGTACAGAATATATTTGCTAATGATTTGAAAATTGGTAGCCTCGGTGTGTTCAATGTCTTGAACTCTATGCAAACCTAAAATCTTTTGAAGGTCACATCCAACCGACTTAGGATCAATGATGAGTCATGCGGAAATGATCAAGTGTGGAGAGCTCTCATGTAACCCACATGATTGTTATGGTTGATTGTGAACTTTAGTGACCTACTTCACCTCAAACTTTGATGTCTAAATTTACATAAGGACTTACATTATTTAAAAATACCTTGGAATAGTTGTCAAATTGTGAGGATCAAGTTCTCCTTAGTCAACCCCCTTGTTGAACCAATGTTACGACCTTGGGCAAATTTTGGAAATAGTGAGCAAGCATTCAAGTGGCCTAGATGTGAATCTAATTCTGATGTAGATATGTTTGTTTTAAGCTCCAAATCAAAAAAATTCCTAGGATGATTTATCCTTATTCGACCATATGAATTAATTGCGCAAATTAATGTCTTTAAATACCAAGACATAACAAATAGTTGCACAAATGCATACCAAGTTGGCTCCAAAAACTAGTGGAGAAGGGCAAGAGTTTAGAATTTCAATTTTAAAAATTTAAATTTGGGTCTTGATCTCAAGCGTAATGGGATTGACCTAGGACAAGGAACATAAAATACCAAGTTCAAGAATGGATGCATGAAAGTTTGGGCTAATAATGGGCAAATATGTGGGAATGGGTGCAAATGTGGGTGGGATAAAGTTGAATGTATGGAGATGCATGAAGGTGAGAGTAAATGGGCATGGATAAGGATGGGAGAATGAGCCAAACTTAGCATAAGAATGCATCTCTTATCACTATGTAATTATATTAAGATATTTCATTAAAATGAGCCCAAAACTAAATGGGAATTTGCATGGATATGCAAATTTCACAATTAAAATTATTTATCATTTTAGAAAGAAGGTTAGTATCTTCCCTTTAGGACTTTCCCCTCTTGTACTACACTGTGGGTGAGGGTCTATTTCCTAGACAACACTACGTCCATGGACCTTATCTTCCAAATGCAAATATATTTCACCCTTTCCTAGACACTTTCAAATAATTTGATCATTACCCATGGTTTGCGTACTAAATATCTCAAATCAAGTGCCTAGGATCTTGTATTTAAGAACAAGTCCTAAGACATTAGAGATGATTAAAAAGTATCATCAAAAGACATTATTGAAAGGTGTCATAAAAGAGCATATCAAAAGCATTATTTGTCTTTTTTCATCAACATCAACATTCACAAATATTATAGTGGGTATTTGCATTTTTGTCGTGTGTGTCTTCGATGATTGTAAATTGACAAAGAGGTTTGACTAACTATCAAGGAAGTTTCATATTTCCCTCTAGATATAGCAAATCCTAAAGGTGCTTTTCAACACCCCATTTGTCTCATACACAAGTACAAGGAAAGGTGAACAAAATTTGAAGAATATTTCAATAAAGGATAGAACTACACAAGAAGGATGTGGTCATGTTATGAAACCAAGATCACATGATTGGATTTTTCCCAAACACCAAAAAAGGTTGTATTAGTTAGCTTTTGTTATTTGAGCATCATTATAGTATCAAATTAAAGGTTTGTTGCATCAATCATGACATATTAGCCAACTTAAGGATAAAATAATATTACATTAAAATAGTTAAACCATTCTTAACCCATTTAATTCTAATTATCAATCCCAACTATTTGATTCAAAATTGATTATTTATAAATTATTTTGATACTATAGGGTGTAGATTGTGTTTTATAGCCCTACAAATCTATAATCAATATAAGACAAAGTATATTGTGAATCATATCCCCCAAAAATACATTTCAAAGTTATATCAATTAAGGGTTAAGTTGAACAAATAAATATCAACTTCTAAATTATGATTTCTTATATAGTCATATACATTAGTAAAGGGTGAAAAGTGAATACCTTGCACTTTTTTCCTTTATTTTGGAAGTGCTTTGATATGTTTGCCCTGTGTAATAACTATTGTGCAAGTGGCATGTTTTTTTTGTGAAAAAGTTTGCAATTAACCAAAGCCTTAACTGAACCTAACTCCACTCAATTGAAGGATTGAGATCTAATCTACAAATTCCCTGTTCCCTAATTACGTCTTTGACCTCTAAACTTTTAAATTCAAATTTAATTATGGGCCTAAGAAAGCCCATTCCAACTAGCTATTATTTGTCAACTTCAACATAAAATATTCAACTTGTGGCACTAAGGTGTTGTATAAAAGGACAAACCTTAATTCACTTTATCATCCATTCATTTGATCCATCATTAACTAGAGTGTTGTCTTCCTAAGCATCACTGGAGTATCATTGGATCATTAGAGCACCTTTAACATCAACATCTACATTGATAAGGATAGATTAGGCATCGTGCATGGCTACTTGACTTATTTTTGAACATGGTCAAACCATCAAATTAAATCTATTGGTTTGACTAAGGCAAAACTCCTAGTACATCAATCTCCAACCATATTTCTAGATACTACCAAATCCATATATCAAAGGTGGCCAAGTTTTTGTAGATCAGGAGTGCCAATTCAAAGGTGTAGAAAAGGGTCAAATCCACATAGTTAGATTGAAGCCACATGTGTGGGAATCAATTTTGCAGTTGTAAGATTGAACCAAAGTAGAGAGTGAATTATCTAGTTAAATATTAGAGCATTAAAATTTTAGATCTAGTCATAAAGCACCAAATTAGATCACTGAGCACAATCTATAGCAAAATATCTCATAGTCACAAATGGAGCTAAGTATGTGTACCTTATTTGCCAATTTTGAAAAGAATGTTGTGTAGTGTCACTATCTCAACTCAATTTTCTACAGTTATTTGCTTTTCCACATTGATTTATTGTTTTATCCCTTGATTATTTGTATAGGAAGTGTTTATTTTCCTTACATAAATTAGTGAACCAATCCAATCTTACACCCGCTAGAATTTGGCCTTTAAGGTTTATTTTTTATTTTATTTTATTTTTAGATTTGAGTGTTTTCTATTTTTTTAATTTCTAAATCTTATTTGATCCTTATTACCTTTTAAGGTTTGCGCTTTTGTGCATGTATATGCCAAGATCTCACCCTCCTCGTTTCCCTTTAAGGACTCCTAGATTAAATCCCACAGTGGTTTTAACTCAAGCCAAAACTGGTACTGTTAAAAAAATTAATGAGAACACTCGTCTTAATGGGGAAGAGACATTTGATCATGATGCCCATGTGAGCAAATGGATAGGCAAGATATTGCTTTAACTACAAACATGTTTTTGTAGGATCTTGCACATTTGGCTAGTGATGTTAATCCAACACATCTGGTCAATGTTAATACTAAATCTATTAATTAATAAACCATATGGATTGGAAGTGCTTAAAGGTATAATTGAAAGGATAAGTTCTTCAATTGATTCGAGTGGTGTGTCTCTCCCTTCTCCCTCTCAAGCTCTTCTTCTTTTGTGCCTCCTTGTTTTACTCCTTTATATGGTATGCATTATGTTCCTCCTCTTCCCACTTCTAATATTCAACCTCTTCTTGTCCCCGTCTCTTATTTATTGCCTACCACTTGTACCCATCTTGCTTCCTTTGCCTATTCCCATCCTCATCCCACTAGTGTTATGTCCACCTCTCTTCCTTCTAGTGTTATCACTACTCATCAAATTACTTAAGTATTGGTCTTATGCCCACTTCTCATGTTGGTTTTACCCCATCCCCTTCCACTTTCACAACCTATAAATATATTCCACCCCTTGCTTCTCATATACCCACCCCTAGTTTACCCATGTCAACTCTTGTCACACTTATTCAAATGCTTGATAGAATGGAAAATAAAGTCAATGCCTTGCTTAGTTGAAATAATAAAGATGTATCTATTGAAGCACAACACAACCCACTTACTTGTGAGATTTTTGCTTATCCATTACTGATTGGATTTGTGGCTTCTAGTTTTGAAATGTATAACAATAAGGTGATCCAATGATACATTAAGGTCCTTTAATGTTGTATGTTTGGATTTTGTATATGAGGATAAGTTATTGGGTAATCTCTTCCCACAAATGTTGAAACGCTATGTGATTGAATGGTTATATTCTCTTCCACATGGATCTATTCACTCTTTTTCAAAACTGACCAATGCTTTTGTGAGTCACTTTCATGTGAATATTAGATTCAAGACTATTATTTTAGTTTGTTTGCTTTTCAATAAGGATATAATGAGTGTATACATGATTATGTCATAAGATTCTAATCCTTGTGTGTGAAAATGCAATATCAACTCCCTGATGATGAGCTTCAAAGTATATTTTTTAGGGTATCATCACTTACTATTAAACAAAGTGTATATCTTAATAGTTACGCTTTATGTGTGGATTTATGTACACATGCACGAAGAATGTTTAGTTATTTTGTTTGTGACAAATGCACTCAAGTATAGATCTTCACATACTCCTACTTCACACCCTTCAAAGTTTCAAAAGCAAAATAGTTTCCAAAAGGATAGTAGAAAACAAGATAAAAGGCCTAATTCTCATCATGCTTCTACTGCTTCAAATGTTCTTACTTTCAAGCCACAAAATTTTTAAAAAATTGCAACATTACACAAGCTTTTGGATAATGCGCTTAAAATTTTACTTACTATGAATGATTACACTTCCTCTCATTGGATCGTTGGATACATCTAAGGTTATGCCTAAGGGATATAATGAGCATGCATTTTATAATCATCATAAATTTGATGGACATGATACTTGGTGTTGCATTCTATTGAAACTTAAGATAGACCTGATATGATTAATAATATTAGGGTTCATGTGGAAGTTGTTAACAATGGGTGTAATTATTTGGTTGCTCCACCTAATAAAAAATTAAAGATTTATACAATCCTTTACCTAAGCATGACCAAGCTAATAATTTGTGGGTTTATTTGAGGATAATGAGATACATGAGCATGATGATTAACAAGCATGTTGTTTTACATGAATTTGTGAAGAACGTTTTGTTGGTATTATTAATGCTAGAGGTGCTTCTTCTTCTATACCATTGATCACTTTTTCACATGATGAGATTCATCAAAATAACTATTATGGACCATTATATTTAGACACTATGTGAATGGCCAATCATGTAAGAGTATACTTATTGATATAACCTGTCAATATAATGTACACACGTTGAAGATTTTTTGTTTAATCATCATTTTATATTGGAGTTTATATTACATCTATATAGTATAGTTAGTAAGGTTTTAAATAAAAAAATATTAGTATGTTAGAAATAAATGCTTCTTAATAAGTAATAATGTTTTGTTAGTAGTTTTCCCTTAAGTAGTTGCTAAGTCGGGTAGGGAAGTTGGGAAGTTTGTATGGGAAATCAAAGGCTTTATAAAGCTAGATATTGAAATGTAAAAATTAGGATGATGAGATCTTGAATGAACATCAATATAGTATTACATATTATTTGGTGTTATTTGTCATTCTAATAATGGTTTAATCTGTATATGCAATATGCTTGCCATTTTAATATTTTAGCAATGAGCACATGCACATTTAGGGGCTTCTTTGAAAATGATTAATGATATTTTATTGAAACTATGGGATGCATCATTTTTCCTTTAGAGGTGGGTCCAAATGAAGTACTAGTTTTGTGTCATATTATTCCTTCCTCAAAAGGATTTCATATTATTGAACAACATCAAGAAGTACCACCTATGTTGCATCAATGTATTAAATATGTTCATAAAGGTGAAGTGGTTAAAATTGCTAGAGTTCCATATGATCCTTTATTTGAATTAAGCCATTTTACTATAGATACATGTGTGAAAACACATAAGGAGACTCTATATAAATGTAAACATGATTTGCATGTTTTGTACACGTTTCATAAGCAAGAACAATGGAGGGAAAATAAGGATAAGAATCATGAATATATAAGAACATAAGAACCTATAAGAATCAAAAGTAAAATAGTGTATATGACTTCATATTATAGAAAATATCAAGATTATAATACCTAAAGAACCACAAATGGCACATCCTGCAATATATCACCATAAGGGTTTTGATATATGAGGCATGTGTGTTAGTATTCTATTTTTTTTATGACTTGATTCAAACCAGAAAAATGTGTGAGGTAAAACTTCTCTTCAAATTACAAGGGGAAACTCCCTGAGATCTAAACTAATCCTAGACACTAAGCTATAGACAAAATATACAATTATTAACACTATGTAATATTTTTTGGGGGTGTTTACAATAATGAAATAACTTAATGCCTATCTTTTTGACTTGGGTATGAGCACAAGACTAGTAACAACTCTGGTCTCATGGGTGAGATTTTATAGATTTTGAGAATGAAAGCAACTAAATTTAAATACAATAATAACACTTTCCTATTAGCTAAAGTAGAGGCCAACAACTTAGTGCACACAATATTTGGAAAGCAATAACTATTTAAAAACAACACAACACATGATTTCTAGAACTAAATAGCTAAGTCATATACAGAGATACAACCTAGATGAACATATAACTGCAATACAAAGCTTAATTTTATTATCCACTTTCAACTTAATAATGAAACGATAAATGCAATAAATACAAATATAAGAATAATAGATTGAATAATAATTTCAATAGCAAAAACATAGTTCATTAATTATCATTAAAAATTGTTGTGCTCTAAGCACTTGTTTATAAGATTACATAATACCCAATTTTGGGGATATAGGAGGATAATTAATTTGTCCTAAAAATCATTGTATTCAAAGCAAACCATTTAAAGCTTCTGAAAATTGGGAAAGATATAACTTTAAAAATTATCCTAAACAAAGAATAGAATCTCTAAAAAATAACTACCTTCAAAAAGCAAATTTATAAAACTAGTAGTTTCTAACATTAGTATAGAAGTTGGATGAATGAAATCCTCTATGTGATTCCTTGAAAAAGCAAATTGCTAAAAATAATAGTATCTAAAAACAAATCATTCACCTTGAAATAGGTGGATCTTGAAACCTTGATCACCAAACATAGAAACCTTGCTATAGTTATTTTGAAAACCCCAAAATATGTGAGAAAAGAGAGGAAAAAGGTAACCTCAAACCCTAATGTCACCCTATAAAAATAGAGGAATGATGATCAATCATGTAGAGCACACTTTTTGGCAACATGCATCACTAAAATTGGTAGAAATAACCTATGAGTGCTTCTAGGGCCTCTCTACCACTAAAGAACTGACAAATGATAGCAAAGATTATTGCTCTACCACTTTTACTGCTCAAAAATGTGGAAAACATATGATCCCATGCACCCTTGTGGACCCTCTCAACCATAAAACATGGTAATTACCCCTTAGGAGTGCTTCAAGGCTACCTTTACCACCTACACTAACTCTAGTTAATGAGGTGCACACCTGGACACTCTTTACCACTTAAAATGAGTTAGAACTATTGAAGGGTGTGCTTTGACCCTTCCTACCATTGGTAGACTCATCCTAGGCACCATTCTAAAGCCTCTCAACCACTTGTCTATGCCTTATCCAAATATTGAATATATTTTGCATTTAAGCTCTTATTTACATCATATTTGATGTGTTTGAAAGCTCTTTGTGTTAGTTATGCAATGGCACTAGTCAAAACGTACAAGTATAATATCTGAGAACATCATAGACAAGGATTCTATAATGAATTTTCAGAGGTTGAAAAACCTATAATAGACTAGAAAGAAACACTTACATGAAAAAGTTTTGTATGAGTACAACAATGTGTAGGGGAATGTGGGGTAGAAAGGGGTCTTGAGTGACTACTTTTTTCTTGAAATCAACAAAACTTTAACTTTAACAAGTAATTTGAGATGCCTATGCTCAAAATTCAAAGACAATTTAAGAACAAGAATTTTAGCATTTCAAATCTAGTTTCTAAACTACTAAGTTTTTTTAAATGGTGAGGTTTAAGTGGGTCAAATAGTTAGAGGATAACAAGGTTAAAGTTATAGGGCATGCTTCCCTTTTTTTAGTTTTATCAAGTATTAAAAAAAACCCTTTGGTGAAAAGTTAGTTAAGATATTGTAGTAGGTGATATGTTTTTTTTAATTGAATAGTTTATTTTTTATTAATTATCAAAGTGGACACATCCTAAAAAAATAGACCATAGAGCACTCTCCCCCTAACTTCTACAAAAATAAGTAAAAAATATTTTTTCTTCTTTTTTCTCAATGTGTATGGAGTGAAGTGATGGAGGTAAGTGTATAACTTATTTCAAGTATGAATGAACTGTTGGTATGTGGTGATTGATCATGCAAATACTAGATACTCGTAACGTATCCTTGCAAGGGTCAGTAGTTAATTTTAGTTAACCGACAAATGAAAAATGACATTGTAAAACCCTAATTCTAGAAGCTTCCAAAAAGCTTGTTATAAGCGACTGGGATGTATGTTGTGGGATGGAATTTGTGAGATTGTGACATACTTACAACCGCAGTAGCTAAAGGTGAAAAGGTAGGCAAATTGTATTTGTGTACTGGTAATACTTATTCTACCTTAGCTACTATAGAAACAGTTCCTACTGAGACAGTTATAGCACTTGCTATAGGGATAGAAACAGAATTGTGGCACCATAGACTTGGGCACATGAGTGAGAAAGCCCGATGAAGATCCTTCACTCTAGAAAGTTGCTACTAGGTCTAAAGCAGACTGACTTGGAGTTATGTGAAAATTGTGTCTATGGAAAATAGAAAAGAGTCTGATTTCTCAAAGTTGGGAAAGAGAAGAAGAGTGATAAATTAGAGCTTGTGCATTCAGATATATGGGACGAGCTCAGGTATCTTCTCTTGGTGGCTCTTGCTATTATGTTACTTTTATTGATGATGCAACTAGGAAAACATGGGTGTATTTCCTAAAACAAAAATTAGAAGTATTTGAAACTTTTAAAAGATGGAAAGATTTGGTTGAGAATGAGACAAGAAAAAAGTTGAAGTGTCTCAGATATGATAATGGAGGCTAGTATTGCAGAAATGAATTTGAAAATTATTGTTCATACGTACAATGGAATCTGTAGGCAGAAAATAGTTCCTGGAACCCCACAAGAAAATGGTGTGTTTGAGAGGATGAATAGGACCATTATGGAGCGTGCAAGGAGCATGAGATTGCATGTTGGACTTCCCTTACACTTTTGGGTAGATGTTGTACATACCATTGTTTATTTAATAAACAGGGGAACTTCAAATCCTTTAGATGGTGGCATTCCAGAGGAGGGATGGACAAGTAAAAAGGCAAACTATTCGTTTATGAAAACCTTTGGTTGTGAAGCTTTTGTCCATGTTGATATTGAAAATAGATCCAAGCTTGAGGCTAAGTCTAAAAAATGTACCTTCATTGGATATGGATTAGATGAATATGGTTATCAATTATGGGATTATGAAATCATAAAATCATTAGGAGCAGAGATGTTATATTCAATTAGAAGGTCATGTATAAGGATCAGCTATAGGAAAAGAAGCATGAGCAGGACAAAAAGGAATATGTGGTGCTGGATGAGATTCCAGAAAATAAAATGCCAGTGGTAGCTGATGCTTAGCAACAAGTTATCCCACAGACTCCTGCAAGTGTTAGACATTCTACAAGGATAACTAGACCTCTAGAAAGATTTTTTCCATCGTTATATTCTATATTATTAACTGATTTTGGTGAACCTAAAGGTTATGAAGAAGCAATGCAGGTAGATACCAAAAAGTAGTGGGAGCTAGGCATGAAAGAGGAAATGGATTCCTTGTTCCAGAATCAGACTTGGGACTCAGTCTAATTGCCTGCAGGTAAAAGAGCATTGCCAAATAAATGGGTTTATAGGTTGAAGGTTGAAGGAAGAAGATGGAGGCAAGAAAAGATATAAGGCCTTGAACTCATGGCAAAAGGTTTTGCATAGAAAGAAGGTATAGATTTTGATGAAATATTTTCTCCAGTTGTAAAATGACTTCTATTAGAACTATTCTAAGTCTTGTGGCTATGGAAGACTTGCATCTTGAACAACTAGATGTGAAAACAACATTTCTCCATGGGGATTTAGAATATACATGCAGCAACCACAAGGATATGAGGTCAAGGGTAAGGAGGAATTTGTGTGGAGGTTAAAGAAGAGTTTGTATGGCCTGAAGCAAGAACCTCGACAATGGTATCTGAAATTTGACAGTTTTATGGCTGAACAAGGTTACAAAAGATCTCATTTTGATTATTGTGTTTAGTTTAAGAAATTGGGTAATGGCAACTATATTATCCTGTTGCTTTATGTTGATGACATGCTTGTTGCCGGGTCTAACATACAACATATTAATGAACTTAAGCATAAATTAGCAAATTCATTTGCTATGAAGGATTTGGGTGCAGCAAAACAAATCCTTGGTATGAGGATCACACAGGACATGATAAACAAAAAATTATTTTTGTCTCAAAGTGAGTATGTAGAGAAGGTGTTGAAAAGTTTTACCATGCAAAATGCAAAAGCAGTTAGTACACCTTTGCCTAGTCATTTTAAGTTGACTAAGGAGATGTGTCCAAAGACACAAGAGGAGGAAGACAAAATGTCTAAGATACCATTTGCATCAGCAGTTGGTAGTTTGATGTATGCAATGGTATGCACAAGGCCATATATTGCACATGCAGTGAGAGTTGTGAGCAGGTACATGAGCAATCTGAGAATGGAACATTCGAATGCGGTAAAATGTATTCTCTGATAATTGAGAGGTACTACTTTAAAGACTATGTTTTGGAGGAACAAATTATGCTCTAAAAGGATATGTTGACTCTGATTTGGCGGGTGATATTGATAGCAGGAGGGGTACTACAGGGTATGTTTTTACTATAGGAGGTACTGCAGTCAGTTGGATTTCAAGGCTGCAAAAGGTTGTTGCACTTTCAACCACTGAAGTTGAGTGTGTTGTTGCTACGGAAGCTAGTAAGGAGATGATTTGGTTACAACATTTTTTGGAGGAATTGGGCCAATGACAAAAAGATAGCCCTTTGTACACTGATATCTAGAGTGCCATTCATCTTGCTAAGAATTCATCTCTACATTCAAATACTAAGCACATACAACTCAGATACCACTTCATCTAGTTAGTGTTGGAGGATGGAAAGTTGAAGCTGGAGAAAATTCACACAAGTGAGAATCCTGCAGATATGTTCACAAAGGCAGTTACATGGGAGAAATTGATTTACTCATCAGTTTTCGTTGGCCTTCATGATTGATAATGGTGGACATAAGAAACTAGCCAGACCTTTAATCCAATGGGAGCTACAAGTGCAGCGGTGTCGTCCAGGATTAATCTCCAAGTGGGAGATTGTTTGGTGTGGAGCCTGATCAATCTTCAAGTGGAAGATTGTTGGTATGTGACGACTGGTCATGCAAATACTATACACTCATAATGTATCCTGACAAATGAAAAACGACATTGTAAAACCCTAATTCTAGAAGCTTCCAAAAAGCTTGTTATAAGTGGTTGGGATGTATGTTGTGGGATGGAATTCATGAGATTGTAATTTGTTTTGCACTGGATAATAAAATCATTGGATGGTTGAGTTTCTGTGGATGTAGCCCATTTTGGGTGAACCACATTAAGATTATGTGTTGATCTCTTTTGTGTTATTCTTCATTGTTATATTTGGGTTATTTAATCTGCCTATAATTGTTAGTGTTTATTGCTCCGATCTGCTTGAACCCTAATATGAACAAATAAAAAATATGTTAAAACTATAATACATATGTTTTTTGTGACATACGAAGACACAACTTAAAGTAATCAAAGATTAAAATTAATTTATTCAAACTATAGAATATTACAAGATTATAAAGATAATAATTAAATTAATTTTGTAAGGGTTTTTTGTAGAATCTCATGATGAAATATGTAATGTTGATCATGAAAAATATTGATATTGTTATGCTACTTTTCGCCACTTTTAGGTTTACAAACAATCAATATGAGCAACTGATTACACATGTACCATGAAAAGAGAAAAAAATAAAGGAATTGGGGATGAAAGATCTAAATTTTCTTCATCTTTAAAGGATCCTCAAAATTGGGTTACAAAGAAATATGTAGATGCTAAACAAGTTTAAAGTATAAACATGGAACCGCCATCAAACAAACAAGAGCAATGGATAAGAAAAAGACAAATAAGAAATAGAGCTTCTTCCAAGCATATTTACTAAGATTACTACTTTAAACAGTGATGAGGGATATCTACTTTATCTCACCTAGTGACAGAACATGGGGACATTGTGTTTCAATGACTAGGATGAGGATGACCTTATGGGGGAGATTCTTCCCACATAATTAGTTTAGACTTTGAGCTTTGAGTTTTATTTCCTTTGCTTTTAGATTTTATGTTTATGTTGGGGATTTACACCCCTATTACAATAGATCGACAGACTAAAATAATGAATTCTTAAGATTACGTGTTCAATTAATAGTCAACAACATGTATCAAATCTAAAGAATCAACACATATGAAAATTTTGGAATAGTATGAAATCATGAGATTACACAAGACACAGAGATTTTATGTGGGAAACCCTTATGGGAGAAAAACCCACCAACAAAAGACATTCACAATTGTATTATTCAGAATCAACACCAATTTAATACAACAAGGTCTTATGAAAACCTTTTATAGAGTCTCAATCTAGAACATACCCTTATTTTGTAATCTCTCAAGTGCTTACACACTAGTTCAATGTACATGAATGTCTTCAGTGTCTAGATACAATGAATTCATAACCATAAGTAACCTGGACGCATTCACACAAACTAATATATCGACATATTCATGGGAAACCAACCATCCTAGACAACCCATGGAATACAAAGAGTCAGGTAACCATATTTTGACCATACATGAAATCAACATAATGTGAACTTATCACTAATTAATATGTCTCCACATGGATAATCACCATATAAACTTTGTCATTGCCACACACTATGAATTGATAGTTATAACCATTACACTATCATTATCAATATGTTTCCAGTATAGCCACCACTGCCAACTTCTCTCTTGCGGTAACACATACAAACATAACTCCACTCCATATTGCTTGCAGTACCTTGTGTCATCTTCCAAGAATTATCCAACCGTTAGATCTTCCCACATGATCATCAATTCTACCACAAGTGTTCTTGCATCATTGATCATGCTCTAACAAACACTTTAAACTCACATGCAGTTGCGAGTTCTTCATCTAGATTACTTTCCATTGTTGTCACAAGACCAACACATGTAAACCAACATATATTATGTACCACAAGAGCTGCAACATCATTAACATATGTAAATCACTATGTTTGCTATACCACAATACCTTAAAATTCACCCCAAATAAACTCTTCCTACCAAGACTCTCTGCAGGTGAATATCACCCGTCACAATAGTTTTCATGCTCTTAGTTAGAATGTGAATGTTGTAAAGATGCATTTAGTGTTGCATGTTGGCATTCAAGTGAATTGGAATATTTCTTGTGTGTTTCATGTCACTTTTTCCTTTGTAATTTATGTGTTTTCTTCTTGTGGTTTCTCTATTAATTTGGGATGATACAAAATATAGAGTGATTGGTAGCCACTCTCATCATGTTAACCAAAAAAATAGTTTCTTTACTTTGTGTTTTTTACTTTGGCCTTTTTAATTGAGCCATGTATGTTATACTCCTCCCTTCCTGTGTCTTCTCAGGTTTCTTTTGACATTACTGATATTTTGCTTTGTTATGTGTTCATTTCACCTCTTATAATATCTTATTTACTTGTGTATCCTTAACATGTGGTTTTTATCTTTGTTAAATGCCATGTTTACCACTACTTGTGGGGAATCCCCTTTTATGTTACCTTTCTTGTCTTTTGTGATGATTATCTCTTACTTACATGCTTATCTTATGATTACATGTTTACCTTTATGCTATGTCCTTACATGATGATACTTTATATTTATCTATATACTTACATGTGTTTATTTAGTATTATTAGCTATTATAATTAAATTTTTGTCCTCAACACTAGGCGAACATTGGGGGCATCTTGTTTCCCCTTATTACACATGATTTCATGAATACATCTTATTTTATTTAATACTAGTTATGTGATGAAATTATTTGTATTAGTACATGACTATTGAGATTTACATGATCATATTTTTGTCCTCTCCTCCAATTCCATTCATTATATGCAACTAATTGGAGGGGCATATACTATCACTAATTTTCTTTAATTAATGTGATTATAATTACCATCTCATGGTTATGATGGCTCCTACATAGCCCGACATTGTTTTATCATGATGGCTTCTTTACAACCTCATATCACTTTTGTTTTTGGCTCCTTTGTAGACATATTTCACTTTTGATCTTTAATTGTTATGATTACAATGACTATCTCATGGTTACAACAGCTCCTATGCAACCCAACATTGTTTTATCATGGTGGCTGCTTCATAGCCCAACATTGTTTTATCACGATGACTCCTTCATAGCCTATATGACTTTTGTTTGTTGGCATTGACAAGGAGTTGTTGTTCATGCACATTTCAAAATCTTATTAGACGCTAGTCATGGAAGTTTTTGCTCATAGGTTTTAAGATAGATTGCTCATGTACAAGGAACATGCATGCAATAGCCATTCATATATGTATCCTTCTAACTAGTGTTTGTTATTTACTCTCAAGATACATGCTTATTTATTTTGAAATGATGATTAAGAGTACTTCACATGCAAATCAAAATGGGGGCAAAATGTAAGGGTGAAAAGTGTTGACCTTATACTTTTCCTCTTCAATTTGGACTCACTTTGACTTATTTGTCCCATATGAAATGACTAGCATACAAGTGATATTTTTATGTGTAAAAGTTGGCAATTAACCATAACCTTGATTGAACCTGACTCCACACATCCCAAGGATCTAATCCATTTGATATACATAAATTATCCATTCCTTGATTTGGTCAAATTTCTAGGTGCATTTAGGAATCTAGTTCAAAATCAAAACTATAGTTTTGATCCCTAAGTTTTTAAATTAAAGTTCAATTATCATTCCATGTCAACCACTTTCTAACTAGCCATGACTTTCCAACTTGACGTTGAAATATTCAATTTGTGGTGCTATGGTTTTGTATAAAAGGACAAACCATACTTTTTTATATCATCCATATATTTGATCCATCATCATCTGGAGCATTATCATCTGAGAATCACTAGAGAATCATTGAAGCATTAGAGCATCAACTAGCATTACCATCTATATTGATAAGTGTTGGGAAAGGTGTGTTGTACACCTTGCATAATATGTAATATGGTTACTTAGTCATGGTGCATCTTATGATGTGCATACCACATTAGGATAAACATTCTCAGGGACACTTATAAGTTGTATGAGACATTGGACATGTATTTGAGGTGGCACATTGGGTGAATACATTTAGTATTGGGGGTCATGGTTTAGTGACCATATGGTTTTGGGCTCATGGTTTATGTAATACCACTCGATGGTTTTCTGCAAGCTTGACTTATAAAAGCACACACATGGATAGTGGTATAAGCAAGTAATTAAAACATAGGGAAGTTGTATATGTGGTCATAGAGAACATGGATAGGGATGTGTGGCTACATGATTCTCATTTGTTCAACCACGTGGAGGAGAGCAACTAAGCTGCTTATTATTTTTGAAGTCCTACAAGGAGAAGCTTTTTGAATGTATTGTAATCTTATTGTTAAGATACATTGAGTTGCGTGGTGATTTAGAGGTAGAGTTTTTTGCAAGAGTTTTCTTAGGGTGCGTATGGTGTAATCTTTTCAGTATGTTTTGCTATTCTTTTACATTTCAGATTTTGCATACTATTTAGCACAAATTATATTAAAAAGGTTATGTAGGAATTAACATTTATTACTTGGAATTCCTAACAATAAAGACATATTAGACATCTTGTATGATTGCTTGAACTATCTTTGAATTTGTTCAAATAGTTAAATTGATTTTAGGAATTTTGTCTAAGGTGAAACTCTTAACACTAAAGACTCTAACAATATCTCTGTAAAGCCCTCAAACCATCACAAAAGTAAAATAAAGTAAATAATCCACTTGAATACAACATCACAAGTAACGAAAGTAAAATGATGTAATTAATTTGCTTAATTACAATATCACAAGTAAAAAGATAAATCTCATTGATATGAATCAATAAAGGTCATTAAATCTTACAAAATCTCATGCTCAATCCAGGTGAAAGCACTTTAAAATAATATACAAAGTCCATTGGCAATCATGCCATAATACATCCAATTACAAATTACAATGATCATGTAAAACAAGTATAAATAAATCAATACACTCTCCAGTCGCCACGAACCAAATGGTTCTCTTGCGAGCTCAGAGACGGGAACATGGCTCAGGTGCTTTTCCACCCAACCATGAAGCAATTACACTTCCCCAGATCCCTTCATGACACAAAAGAAACCCAGCCCTACACGAAATGTCTAGCTACCCGAAACTGTTGGGAATTAAGGTGTCTCAACCTTGGTAATTCCTTGTATTTTTATATTGTATTTATTTATTTATTGCCTATTGTATAAATTGGATGTAAATCATATGTTGTCATATTGTGGGAGTTGGCATGATGATGTGTCATCCTACATGACATATGACCACATGTATTTTTGTCCTCACATGAGGAGATAGGCATCCCACTTAGTGGTAGGAATAGTTTGCCATGTGTCGGCATCTTAGATGTTGGGTAAGGGAATATTGACCGTAACAGTCATGACGGATTCCTATGACGAAGTTATGACATGTGAGAGTCAGAAATAGAAGATCCTATGACAGGTGAAGACATGTGTCAAAGAGCATATTTCAAAAAGGCATCTTTGGGCACCCCAAGGTGGACTATGACATATTGTAAGAGAATATGCTATTTATAGCCTGTGTATGACATATTCTCTTACAGTTGTAAGTTATGACAGCTATGACAGATTCTATGATGGTTGTAAGAGTCGTAAGAGCATATGTCATAGTCCATTTTAGAATTAGGTGACCTCCTTGCGATGGGGTGACTTGACAAGTGTCAGGAACATCCTATAGAGTTGGACAAGTGTCCATAGGTGTGGGTTTTGGGCCATGAGGCCATGTTGGACGCCCATCCCTATGTGGAGCCATATTTGCCTTGTATTTGTTATATAAATAGGTGCTTTTGAGAGGAGATGTACTACAAGTTTTATAGGTACTGTTATGCTACTAGTTTGTCTCCAGATACGAGTGTCAAAGACTCCTGAGAGCTTGCATTGCAAGTGTATTGTAAACCATTTCATTTTTTATAATACATTGTGCAAGTTTTGGAGTGTGGGGTTTTTCACCCAATAAGGGTTTTCCCCACGTATATCTTGTGTCTCACTTTCTTATTTATGTGTTTGATGCAATATCTCTGTTAGTGGTTTAACATTGTTGTAATAGTAAGGATAAAATTAAATTTGCACTCTCCTCCCCTCATTAGATTAGTGTAGGAAGTGATTTTCGCACACCTAGCTTCTTTTCAGAAACAACTGGTGGGTGGGAACACCCAATGCAACTTGATGTCTAATGTGCAATTCTAAATAATGAAATACAAGTTGTCTCACAACAAGATGTGGCAGAGATATATATCAATAAGTTTTCCAGAAAAAATATTCATCTTTTTCAATGACATCTCGTTTAGATCTAAACCTTAGAAAAATAGTAACCTGTACAATTCTCGAAAAGAGGAAAAGTCATTTCTTATAATCCACATTCGACATCCTAGCCCAAAAATAACCCAATAACATTCCTAGATAAAAATCTACTCCCTTTTCATAATAAATAAAAGAAAATAATGTTCTCGTATAATCCATCTCTAATTCCCATTCCAAAACATCAATCAAGGAAACATACTTTCAAGCATACAATTCATCATTTGATCATACAATTGCATCTGTAAGGCTATTAAATCAGTTTTATTTCCTAGTTCATAATTCATTCAATTTCCATAATATGTATTAAGTTTTCTAAATCATTCCAATCAAGTATGCCAATTCTCTTCAAAAAGTTTTAATAAGATAATGATATTTACATCTTGGAATTTACTCCATCACAAAACATACAAGGAAAAAATAATTTGACTTATAATATATTCATTCAAATATTCAAAAAAAAAAGTTTTCTAAATAATTAAACAACCTAAGCTGAGGAAACTCATAAACAGGCTTACTAATGCATTGGCAACAGGAACTATAGAAATCAAAACAGGTTATTGTCGCTCCTGGGAGAGGAACTATATAGAGGTCTGAATTCACAAGGAAGTTACTATTTGACTAGTGATAGTAATTAAGTAGGTTTGAGACGACATTAAAATCATTAAACATAGCTACAATAGGAACTCTAAATCTAAATAAAAGAGGAATAAAACTTGTTATAGGTAGTTCAGAATTAATTTGTAATGATAGGATCTCTCAACAGATCTAAAATTGGTGGACATGTTACTTGGCACAGGTTTGATCCATACAGAAACACGAGAACATAATTTTAATTGGCCAAGGTTAGGAAAGAAAAACAAAGGAATAAACCATAATAGACGGCAAGTTAGAAACTAGTGGAAGTCAGGAACAAGTGGCTAGATTAAATATGCGACAAGAAAAGAGGAAGGTGACTGGGTCTAACACCCACAGCCAAAATACAACGCCTTCTTGCTAGGTTGGCAGGTTGAATCACATCAAATATTGAGGATAAAGGAGGCTGGCAACAGAAGATAAAACTAAGGTGGTCGATCAAAACAAAAGAAACAAACACTAACCTGGGTTTGCTACTTAGTGGCCAAAGAGAAGATAGGTCGACTCCAAGAAGAGGGAGCCGATCCCCACACACACATACTAGAAAATAAAAGTTTTATAGGGTAAATTCATCTATGTTTTTAACAATTTTAATCTACCATATTTATTGCAATGAAAAACTGGGAAAATACATGGATTTGCTGGCCAAAAAAGCATTCTATTCTTAGCTACAATCCTTGATCAAGCTTTTCTCCTGTCACTGCCAAAACAGAACCCACGTCCTTCTCTTTGCTGCAAATCGTGGTGTTTTTCTCTGCCAAGAGCTTCTTCTTTTATTCCAAATTTCCTTCTTATTTTTGGTATTTTAGATTTAGGTTTGACTGCCCTTCATAACTGCAGATTAACTCCCGCATTTGCATGGTACTGCCATTAAAAAGGCTCTCATATTTCCATTTAATTAGAATAAAATAACTTATTAGCTTTTGTTGCATGCATGACAATAAATATATATTTCTGTCACATGCATGACAGTAACTTATTTTTAATTCTCTTTATTTAAAATTCTAAATATAATATTGATATTATTAATATAATTTAACTATTTAACACATAATTACTTTAATCAATCAAGAAGTATTTACAATAATAAAATTATATATATATATATATATATTATATATATATATATATATATTGTAATTAAATATTTTAAGTCTAATTTAGATATTGTCTTCCAAACATCCATATATAAATAGGAAATGTTTATTAGTTATTATTAAATAAAATAAAATACACTATTTAAAATATAAATCGAAAAGACATTAATGTTCATGACTAAATCAAGCATTTGAAAGGAACTTACTGTCGCAATTAAAACATAATATTTTCTAAGTATCTAACCATTTATCACATTTATTTTCCATACAATAATGCATAATAAGCCATTCAAAATGCAATATGAGACTACGTGAGTATGTGAGTGCATCAGGGTTAACCATCCCAAACAGTTCCGCCAAGTGGCTAGAACATCTCTACCTCAACCATGTTCTTGTCTTCGATGAGTACCTGCATTCATTTGCACTCAACTCGATGTCAATAGGTTAGTTCCCCAAAACATAGCCAAAGCAAAACATTATAATCACATCGATAGGATTTAATATTAAATCAACTTTCCAATTTCGCAAATATAATTACCTATAATTACCTTCACACACGTGGAACTTACTCAAGGTAAAAACATTCATAGTAAAATGTTCACTAATCTAGAAAAATAATATAGTCCATAAAACGAGACATGATAATCTCTAAATACCACCAAATCTAAATATAAAAATGAACATGATTCAACATATCAAAAATATCTAAATTAAAATAGTATATAGAAAAAAGTATTATGATTTATTTTTTTATAAGTTTAAAAGAATGAGTTAGTAGTAATTTTAAATAGCGTGAATTTACTTTTGACCCCTACCTACATATATTTTGTTTCAAATAGTTTTTTTTTTAAAATTTGATATTAGAAATTCAATTTTTATTATATTTCCTAAGTTTTATAAAAATATCATAGATCTATATTATTTAAAATAATTAGTTTAATTAAAAAACTAAATATGTAAAGACTCTTTAACCAATCCATATTAAAATCCTCAAATTTATCAAAGGGGCCTTGGTCTGATGGTGAAGTTGAAAGGTTCTAAATGAGCCCACTAGGGATCAAGTCTTGCTGAGTGCAAGACCCCCTATGCCATAAGTGCTAAGGTCAGGATCGTGCCCTAGGTGAATTTGGTGGAATTGATGCCCCTTAGTCCTTGGCTCTTAGCCGAAGAGGTTCAACCTAAAGCTCATGCTCTTGTATCGGGTAGCAAAAATGATCTTGTGGATGATCTCCATAAAAAAATCCTCAAATTTAATTGACAAGTTTTTTTTTTTAAATCTCACATAATAACTTTTTACCTAATGAAAACTAAAATTCTATTAATCTTTATCTTTACATAATTCTTTTTTTTTGTTGCGCTAGGGGTATCCCTGTGACCCAGCCCGACGACTCAACCAACCTTGCCTTGGTCTTACAAACTGCCAAGTTGGGGACCGGAGGGGGGGAGCTGAGGTGAGACTAATCCCTTGGGGATGTACGCAACTACCCGCAAGCCATGTGCATCGGGTAAGTCTGGGTCTCAGAGTCGAACCCAAGACCTTGGGGAGCATACCCAAGACTCAAGCCAACTCTGCTACCCGTGCGGGCTTCTTTACATAATTCAGTTTAAACTTATAATTTTAAATCTTTATTAATTTTTAAAAAAAGTTTTTGGAGGATTTTATATCAAATCCACATAATCATTTAGCTACTTGATATGAGAGTATGGGCCTTAGGCTAAAACCTCTTCGACTGAGAGTGAAGGACTAAGGGGCATCCATTCTACCAAAGTCACTCGTGGTACAATCTCAACCTCATCCCTTATGATGTTAGGGCCTTGCACTTAGTAAGATTTGATCCCTAGTAGGCTCATTTAGAAGCATTCAACTTCACTAGTAGACCAAGGGCTCATTGCCTATTTTTATTTTTAAAATATAAATGTAATTAAAAAAATTGAAATTATAAATTATAATTAAAACCTTAATTTATACTATTTCACAAACTTTGATTCATTTTAATCGTGCTTGTTATTATTGTCTTAAAAATTTCAAGCTACACAAAAAGAGGGGAGATCGATGAAACAAGTATATTCATCTACAACCAAATCAACAACACACAAAAGTAGAAAGGCTAATCCATTTATGAGACTCTTCGATCTCATATGAAGGTGAAATGGTATTTTCATTTATATCTCAATATTTTGTTTTAAATTTTCTTAAAAACATCATAAATTTTAAGAAAACTATTGAAATTAATTTTACTTTTTTTTTTTTTTTTTTCATATTTTAATTTTTAAAGGTACATTAAAAATTGTGGGGAGAAACTAAAGGGTTATAGCTTAATTGGTTCAATAAAATTACGAGGATGATGATACATTTTTCAATTATTTCATCAAATAAAGATTCAAATCCCTCGAAGGTGTGATTGGGCCAGGTTTGACCCTAGATGACTTTGATGGACTAGATCCTCCTACTTGTGTAGCATAATTGAAGAACAACTTCTAATTTAGATGTACGACCCTCATAATATTGTAATCCGCTATATAAAAATAGAGATGCCATATCTATATATCCAATTATATATATAATAAGAAATCTTATTTTGAAGCAATAGTCATTAAAATAGAAACATGGGTACCTTTCCCACCTTTTTAAAGGTATATTAATTACGTTGAGATTATTGCATTTAAGCAAAAAGGACTCGTCTTTGGATTCTTAAAATATTTATTTTAAAACATCTATAAAATAAGAATTTTAATGTGACAAGTGTAATTCAACTCAATTAAAAAAAAAATTAATTTATTAATATATTAGTAGTTATAAGAGACTTTAAGGTTAGCATACAAGGAAAATTTGTGAGGGTTGAGCTAAGGAATAAAATGTAGTGAAGCACATCATATCAAACAAGCTTTATGTGCCTTTTCACACTTTAAACAAATCCTCTCCTTGACACTTGGCACATGTTTGTTTGGGGCCACTTTTCAACTGTAGTGTGGATGGATACAATTAGATTATACATATGTTTTTTGTTTTGTTTTTAGGTTGATTATAATATGTGGAGAATGTGTATTTATGGGAATGAATGAAAGATTTTAATAATGTTTACGAGACTAAGTAGTTTATGTCACTAAGAGTGGTAATAAAGGGGTTGTTCAACTAGCTTTATGTAATTTCCATCTTTTTTTTATATCAGATTTTCTATTGTAGATCTTAATCAAAAAGTATGTTGTTTTGTTTAGCCTGGACTCCAACAAAATAGTTAGGTTGTTCACTCTTAAGTTGTCATCATACTTGATACATATGTCACAATTGCTATGCACTTCATGATGCATACCATTCTTAAGTTATCTTCATAACTCCATGATGCATACACCTCTCTCTACCACCCTTTTACAAAAATAACATGTTCTTATTTCCTTCTCCTTAAATATTATTCACCTATTAGTCTCATCTAAAATAAAAATAAAAATTATTTAAATATTTGTATCCTTACTTTCATAAAGTATTAAGTAAACGTACACTTATACATAAGTCTCCTTCGGAGATTTGTATCTTAAATGTGAACGGATTTTAAAATTGGCCCCACCTTGAAATAATCCTATGCTTTGTTGCGGATCTACGCGATGTTTGTTATGAAATTTGTGCAACTGATTTTTGTTGTGAGTGGCCCTACCCAAATAAAGATGCAAGACAGAAATGTAATAGGTAATAATTATTTTATGGATTCATAAGTCCAAACGTTCACACAAAGCTTGTTGAGTGATTTGCAAATATGATTATGCTTGCACGCCCGCATTACACATGATGAAATACGAACCTAATAATTTCATTTGGTTCTGCAAAACTTTTTGGGCCAATTGGGCTTGACATGAGGGACATGGGTATGTCGGTATTCATTATAGTATTTTTTTTAATTGATGAAAGTTTTTAGGTTCGTTGGTTTCAAGAATAAGGATGATATAGTAAGACCTATAATTAATTAGGTGTAATTGATTCATGGGAAAGATATCAATTGATATTTTCATAGAAGTTTGTAGGATTAGGATTTTTTAGGTTTTTCAGGGTATAAAAGAGGAGAAGGGAAGCTAAGCAAGTAAGTATATTTATCTATAGTTAATCAAGTATTGTGTTAAGATGAGGGTCACTTCTATTGTGACATCATTCCAATGACATAAGGATCATGGTATACTAGAGTGTATATGTTGTCCCAACTAAGCCTTCCAACCAATATGAGATTGATTTTGAAGAATGGGAAGTTTATAGTCATAGAAATAATTCTAATACATATAATTTTGTAGGCGCATGAACTTGAGGGAAATATATTTTTATAGAAGCTTGTAAGAATGACATTTTTTGTATTGTTTAGACACAAAAGAGGAGAGGCAAGGGCAAGGAAGTAAGCATATTCATTTGTAACCAATCAACCATTATGTTCATGGGAGGGCCACTTCCATGTGACATAACCCATTTAGATGGTGCAATCATAAATCAGAGCTTCAATTCCACCTTTGAAAGAACTTGAACATAGCCCTATAAGTACTCAATCCGAAAAACCTTGTGGATACACCACATGTCCACACACACAACAATACTTATTTAGCTAAATTCCAAAGATTGCATCTTAAAGCAATGTGTGTGTGTGTGTGCACACACACAATTTCTTGTCCATTTTCCAATCTTCTAATAATTCATCATATTGGATTTTGATGGTGTAAATGATAGTTTAAAGGTGAGGGTGGTATAAAGTAATTAATTTTGGAGATAATATAGTTTTAATTTATCAAGAAAATAGGGTCTTTACATTGTTTCCAATGTCTTTTAGGTTGTGGTAATGTTTCTTTCACTATCTAGGCCACTTCTAATGGGATGATGTTATAATGGAAATGACCCTCCTATTGCCATAATGGTTGATTGGCTACAAATGAATATGTTTGCTTTCTCAGCCTCCCCTCTCCTCTTTTGTGGCTGAAAAATCTTAGAAAAGCCCCTTCCTACAAACTTAAAAAAATATTTCCCCTCAAATAGAATAAATCTTAGAAAATGTGAGTCTTGGAATTGATTATAAGACTAAAAATCCTCACATCTACATCCAAAAAAATAATTTTGCATTTGTTGGAAGGCTTGGTCTGTGACAACATATATAGTCTAATATACCATTAAGGATCATGGGTGTGATGCCACAATGGAAGTGGTCCTCCTATTAACATAATGCTTGATTGGTTGCACATGAATATGTTTGCTTGCTTAGTCTCCCCACTCCTCTTATGTAGCTGATTTTTTTTTTAAAATCCCCTTTCTACAAGCTTCTAAAAAATGTCTTTCACCTCAAGTCGATACACCTAAAAAATTTGCATATTGGGATTGATTCTACCATAGAAAATCCTCATATCATATCTTCTATAGAATCATTGTCTTATAGTAATAGTTTAAAATCTATCTAATTGCTCTTTTAATAGTGTTATTTTTGTTAATTCTTTTTAATGTATTATTATAAGGGTGAAAAGTGCATAACTTGCATTTCTACCCTTCATTTTACACCACTTTATGTGGGTATCCTAAGTGCATTGCTCTAGCATATGATTTTGATTGATTTGGTGCTCTTGATTACCTCAATCTCACATTGATAATCACAAACAACATATTTCCTTAAAACAATTCTAGCACTTAGACTACATCTTTCTCTCCCTAGGTTGAATTTGCGAGTGCAGTTTTGACCTAGGGTTAGTTTTGTGGCACAAATTTGATCCACATGTTCAAAATCTTAATTTCACCCTAGGCCTTAGACAAACCACTTCCAACTAGACATTATTCGTCATTTCTCGTGCTAAATCATTTAAATTGTGCACCTAGGATAAGTGCAAAAAGGCACCACCCCTAAGTCATTTGCATCCATAAAGCAACTAGGAGATCCATAATTAGGACAAACCCATAGGAAACTTTTTGTTAAAAGGTGTTGGCAAGAGACGCTGCTATGAAGACAAGTTGAGTGTTTTCATTGATGGCAACAAGATAAGGAGAACACATCAGTATGATAGGAAGACATAACTCCGGAATGATTAGGAACAAGGCACAAGTCTGGAAAGTCCTAAATTGGCTAAGTGTTGGAAGTCTTCAGGTATGAGACAGAAAAAGGATCAGCACTCCTCCGCAAGTGAAGGTATGAAGATGTGGTTCAGGTATGATGTTCACAGTTATCTATTGATGTTACATTTCAATAATCAAGTGATGACTTCGTCTGGAAGTCATCTAATGAAAAGACTAAGTCCGGGTCTGCAAAAGTAAAACAAAGACAGTGAATAGTGTTGAGTAAATTGGTCCGCATTCTTCTGCATTAGCATGTTTTGTTTTGCGGTTCGAAAGAAAGATAAAAATAAGTCATGACTATCAGAATCCAAGGTTTTAGCTCCGAAAGTGCAGTAGATCTTATTCTACAGGATCTCCAATACTGGCAACCAGTATAACAATGTTATAGTGTGACAGGGCAACAGTTCTAAGGTCTGCATTTTGGCATACAGATTTATCTTGTTATGTGAAGTTGAAGACATGTCAAGAGATCAATAATGTTTGCTGATTATGATTCATGAAGTCCCATTTGGTCAGCATCATGAGTTATGATGTGACAGAGGAACCTATCATATATTGTATAAAGAAACAAGCTGACAGGCTGGTTGAATCCTTATGCAAAGAAGAAATATGAGTTGGATGATAAAGGTAAGTGGTTGTATGATTAGAGCTGACACATATGAAGGCATGTGCATGATGGTTTGGATCTGCATTGACGATTCAACACAAGAACAAGTTGACAGAATATAACACTTGGCATACACGTTTCACAATTTGCTTGCTGATCTAATCATGAGAAAGATTTAGTTGTGGATATAAATAGAGGATGGATTTTGGTGTTTGACATGTATGATGTATGATGTGATGTATGTGAATGCAAAATATGTGAAGATAGAATAGCCACAACAAATAAAGAGAGATCTTGAGCATATGTAAAAGTAGAGCATAGAAACAGAGGCAAACTGAAATGAAGAGTTTTGAGTCAGTAGTCAGAAGCTTAATTGGAATTGTAATCATGCATAAGTAGATGCAATTACAACAGTTCATCTTTGGCAATGAGCCACCCTTATTCTTCTTCTTCTTTCTTTCCTTCAGGCAGTGAGCCTCTTTTGAGCAGTGAGCTCTGGGCAGTGAGCCCTAAGGTAGTGAGCCTCTTGTAATTCAGTATTGCTATAATAAAAGTATTTCCTAAGAGCTAACACTCTTCGTGGTTTTTCCCCACCTTGGGGTTTTCCACGTAAAAATCCTGGTGTCTATGTATTATGTTCTTAAGGTTGCTATTCATTTGTATATTGTGCTATTGTTTAATTAAGTTTGGAAAATGGTTAAAAGTGAAAGTGCATAAATGGTTTTATAGAACACTGATTCACCCCCCCTCTCAATGTTGCTGACATTCAACAATTGGTATCAGAGCAAGGTTCCTTGGAAGAAGCCTAACAGCTTGAGGAAGATCCAGGAAAGTTCACTCATGACAGCACAAAGGTATCTCACTTATCCTGAAGCAAATCCTCCTGGCAACATTATAATTGGTAATCAAGTATATGTCAATAATGAACAATTTGAAGCAACTCTAGAAGATCTTGACAACTCCAAGGCTAATATCAAGGAATTATAGGAGAGTATCAAAGAAGTTGATGATTGCATTCTGAAATTAAAAGAGTAGATCAGTAAATCTCATGAGAGAAGGAAAGAATTATATGAGCAACTAAGACAAGCAAATGAACCCACAGGGAGTCTTCTCAGGGTGAATGAAGAAAAGACCAAGAATGAGGAATTTTTGAATCAAGTTGTGAATGACAAGTTAGAGGAATGTGAAAAACTAGGGAAAGAAGTTCTGCTCTTAAAATTTGATCTAGAAGTAGCCAATAGCTATAGAGAAAATTTCAAAATAAGCTCTGCAGAACTTGATGAGTTGTTGGCTAGTCAAAAGTATCCAGATGATAAACAAGGCTTGGGATTTGAAAAGGGAGAAAGTTCAAATTCAGGCCAAGGCAAATTTAAAGAAGGAAGAGGCATAAACCATCCAATAAGGAATCAAAGAAGAAGATCCAGAAAACCTCCAATCAGGCAACCAAATGCCTAAAGGTACCCATCTTTCAATGGTTATTGTTTCAAATACAATAAGTATGGTCATAGGGCTACTCAGTGCAGAAGTAGAATAAATCCAAATGTTCCATTCTTCTCTGGTAAATTTTTCAGTTGCAACAAAATTAGTCATAAAGTAAATGAGTGCAGAAGTGTGTTAAGAAATAATCCAAGTAAACCAAGGAACATCCAATTCTTCAATGGAAATTGTTTTGCATGCAATAGATTTGGGCATATGGCTAATCAGTGCAGATCAAGACCAATTCCTAATTACAGAAGAAATCAAGGTCAAAGAAATGTTGTCTATTTCAATTGCAACAAACCCAGACATTTTACCAAATTTTGCAGAAGCAGAAATGTAACAAGAGACTATCCTACAGAGAAGGGGAAAACTGAATAGAGAGATGACAAGGGCAAAAACAAGGTTGATCTAGTAGAAACCAAGAATGAGATTAGCAAGATCTGGATCAGGAAAGATGCTAATAAAGACAAGAAAGAATCTGCACCAGCTTCTGGTATAGATACTTCCTCTGGGAAGTGAATTGGGAGCTTTGGCTTAGGGGAACAATATTAAAAATTCAAAAACCCCCAACCAGATAGTTAGTGCCATAATCTGGCACAAAGACATAATGAATAATTTGTATTGAAGAATCTCATGAAAGAAAAAATGGAAGGAATAAGTTGAGTATGATGAATTGCGAAGCAATCCTAACTTACTATGTCTGTCAAAAGAAGTTAGATAGCTTTTTGGAGCATTGACATTAATGAAATATAGGGGTTGGTAAACAAAGGTTAAAAAGGGGGGCATTCAAAGGATGAATCACTTTATATTCGAGTTTTCAAGTGTCCAAGGAGTGCAACAGTAATATCCCAAGCGATATTAACAATTTCCAGCAATTCAAAGCAGTGAAAACCCTAATATGGCATTAAGAGGTATTTACAGTTTGAAACCCTTTCTGAAATTTGCTTGATTATCTATGGAAATGGCAACACCTCAAGTAGTGGATATCATTGAAAGGCCTAGACCAAAATTCAAGAAACATCCCTACAAAGCAACATAAGTGGATCTGTTGGGAGCATTCCAACACATTCTGCATGAAATTCTGTATATAGAGGATGTTAGGGCATATATTCATGTTGCCCTAGAAGAACATGAGAAGAGCAAATTCACCGACTTATTTTTAAACCACGTGTGTGATGGAGATTATGATTTGAAGAATGAATACAAGACATTGGAGACAAAGAAATTTATTCAGTACATTGAAAAACCGACCTTCACTAAGGATGAATGGGTCTGGTATGTATTGAGTAGAATTCATGATGAATTCATGTGGCTTGAGAGACCCTTTAAGATCACAAAAGATGCTATAAGGGCTATAATTAGGCTATGCTCCACCGGATCAGTACCAGTTCTGAAAGCCGTGAAGAATGATAAAGTAATGGCGGTAACCGGAGCAAAGTTTGACAAAAGAGCATTAACAATCAATGATATTGAAGATTATGCAGTAAGATTTGCATCCATGATTATTGGCTACAATGTTTACTTCTCTAACCGTGAAAAATTAGTATTTGACACATCAATCTATACAGCTTTGTAATGCTAAAGGAAGATGCAGAGTATGATCTTTGTGAACTGCTTCGACAGCAACTAATGGAAAATCTAAGAAAGACCAAAGAGCAGAAATATCCATTCAAATGTGGTACACTGATTCTTTGTCTATTCTTCTACTACATGCAAGAATTGCCAGGTATGAAAAATCTATTCTAGATAAGTGATAAACTTGCTTCAGTCCAAATTAGATATCATATAAATAGCATAGGAAGTATTGATGCTCAGAAATCTGCCCTGTGGGGCTATTTCAAAAGTTTTCAAAACATGATGCAGTCAAGGGAAAGAATCCCTAAGGTAATTGTTGAGGAATACAAAGATACCATCTATTTCATGGTTACCAAGGATCAATGTTTAATGGAGGCTGTCGAGCTCATAACTATTTGGGTTATGCCCATGGGATATGAGGTATATGGTGGAATATTAGAAAGTTATGCTCAACATGTATTAAGTAAACCCAGAGATCCCAATGAAGAAAGATTTGGGACTTATGAGGAATTGCATGCTAAAATTCATGTTGAAGTAAGGAAACTGGAGATCTCTAGGAAAATGTGGAAACTAGCAGAAGAAATTGCCATAAAACATGGATTCACTAAGGAACAAGTCAAAGAAGCAAGGGAAAAAGGTCAAGCAGAAAGGGAAGCAAGGGAAAAGAAAGGAAGTGAAAAAGTTAAGGTTCCATATGAACCTAAAGAAAAAGAAAAACCTCAGGCAACAAAGAGGTCTACCAGAAGCTCTGCCTCCTCCTCCGGTCCTACATCTACTGGCATAAAGGAATTTGCAAAGAAGCCAACTGACAGAGGAGCAAAAAGACATAAAACAAAAGGTAGAAGAATGTATGTAAGTGTAAGTGAAAAAGATGAAGAAGAGACTGAGTCAGATGAAGATGCCAAGTGAATGAAAGTTGAGACTACTAAAGCCTATGGAAGTAGCAAGGAAAAGCCTCTGGAAGGGAGAAACCCAACAAAAGATAGAAGGTAGATGAGCCTCAAGCCACATTAACACTTGAAGATGTATTAAAGTCTGTCACTGTTGATGGAAATCTGAAACCTGTGGCTGACTTTTATGATGATTACAATGATGCTAATAAAAGGATTCTGGAAGAGCTACCATAAAATGTTTGAACATATACAATAAAGCTCTCATTGAGATCATTGGTGATCTCCCATATACCTTGGGTAGTATTTTGACAGTCAGAAAGAAAGCTGTTGTGGCTAAGGACATTGAACTCAGAGAACATACATTGATAAAATTATGTCTGGCTATTACTCTAGAAGAGAAGGCCAAAATCCCCAAAGCACTTAACAATGAGTTTAGATTAAAGAAAAGAATGAATGCACTAATGATAAGAGAAATCAATAAAGTGGTCAAGGAAATAGAGGAGACCATTTTGGAAATACTGAAGAAGTACAATATCCCTACCATCTTTGACAATAAAGTAACAGATGGTGGAAATGATGCATCTATTCCGGAAGTGAACCTTGAACAAGAAGCAAGAAAAGATGACCATGTGCCCAAGGAGATGGAAGCACCTATAGTGAAAACTCAAATAACACCTCCTTTGGAAGAACAAAATGACAAAGAGAAACCAAAAGAGGAACACATAAAGGAAGCACCTGCCTCTTCGAAACATCAAACAATGGAAAATACTGTTGGAGAGAAGACTGCAGAAGAAGAATCACCATCTGCACAAACCAGTTCACCTCTGGTACATCAGATTGAGAAGGATTCAACATAAGATGAACAAAAGTAGGACGCAAACAAGATCATGGATATTAATCCTCTAGAGCAGGAACAAAAAGATGTGGTCTCAGGTGCAGCAAGAGACATTGCAGAGGTAGTAAAAGAACTCTTAGAAAAGGAGGAACTAGTTCTTGATGAGCCCGAGTCAATCCAAGGTCCAATAAACTTGGATACAATGTCTCTTGTTTAGATGCTCAAATTGGCTTTAGTTGCTCAAGCCAAAGCAAGAAAGAAATATTAAAGTCCCACATTGAGGATAGTGAACTCATAAATGAAGCATCCAACATTTTGGAGAAGCTAGTGCCAACGTACCATAAGGATACCTCTATGTCTACCACTTGTCAAATCAAGGGACTAATTCATTTGGTAAGTACACACTTTGAATCTCTTGAAAAATTTTCCAAAATAAAAGCTAGACAAGAGTTTAATGAGAAAAGGTTAGATGAGTTGACAAAGTTGATAGCCAATGATAAAGCTCAGCTAGATAATGGGATATAGAATATTCAGAGTGCTATTGTAGAATCTATTGATGTATATAAATTTTGTTTATCATAACCAAAAGTTACAAAGAAGACAAAAGAAAAGATAAAGGAATTGGAATAAAAACTGATGAATATCTCTAAGAATTTTGATCCAGTACATGAATCAACTAGTAACAAAGAAACTCAAGTCATCAATGTCCACAATGACCTGAATATTTTAATAAATCAAAGCTATCAAATAAAGAGTAGAATGGGACAATTGAAAAGACTGATCAGTCCCAAACTAGATTCAATGACTAAGATTGTGGTTGAAGCATAGTTTGCTGGACAAACTGCCACACCATTAGACTTGCAAAAAGCTGAAACTCTCATTTTTCTACTCAGCGGGCATATACAAATTTTGGATGGTGCTAAGAAGAGTTGGGATGTTGAGATAGCTCAACTAAAGAACATATTTAGTGACATACTTCAACATATGTAAAATAAAGTAGAAGAATGTACTTGTAAATATGTGGTAGAGTACATAATTTTTTTGAAGTTTTGACAAATATTTGGTTCCGAAACATACCCTTTACCATTGATGTCAAAGGGGGAGAAGAAGATCAGTGAAAAATAGGACAAACATCTTAAGCGGACAATAAATACAGAAGTGTATATAGTAAGGGGGATCAACTTTTGATAATAAAGCATTTTTCACTAAGTGTTTCCATCAATGCCAAAGGGGGAGATTGTTGGCAAGAGACACTGCTATGAAGACAAGCTGAGTGTTGTCATTGATGGAAACAAGATAAGGAGAATACATCAGCATGACAAGAAGACATAACTCTAGAAGTTCATTTGTGATTAGGAACAAGGTACAAGTCTGGAAAGTCCTAAATTGGCTAAGTGTTGGAAGTGTTTAGGTATGAGACAGAAAAAGGATCAGTACTCCTCCACAAGTGAAGCTATGAAGATGTGGCTTAGGTATGATGTTCATAGTTATCTATTGATGTTACATTTCAATAATCAAGTGATGACTTCCTCTAGAATTCATCTGATGAAAAGACTAAGTCTGGGTCTGTAGAAGTAAAACAGAGATAGTGAATAGTGCTGAGTAAATTGGTCCGCATTCTTCCGCATTAGCATGTTTTGTTTTGTAGTTTTGAAGAAAGATAAAGATAAGTCATGACTATCATAATCCAAGGTTGGATCTCTAGAAGTACAACAGATCTTATTCTATAGGCTCTCCAATATTAGCAACTAGTATAACAGTGTTATAGTGTGACAGGGCAACAATTCTGAAGTCCGCATTTTGGCATACATATTTATCTTATTCTATGAAATTGAAGACATGTCAAGAGATCAATAATGTTTGCTGATTATGATTCATGAAGTCCCATTTGGTCCGCAGCATGAGTTATGATGTGACAGAGGAACCTATCATATATGTTATTAAGAAACAAGCTGACATGCTGGTTGAATCCTTATGCAGAGAAGAAATATGAGTTGGATGATAAAGGTAAGTTGTTGTATGATTAGGGCCGACACATATGAAGACATGTACATGAAGGTTTGGATCTGCATTGACGATTCAACTCAAGAACAAGCTGACAGAATATAACACTTGGTATACATGTTTCACAGTTTGCTTGCCGACCTAATCATGAGAAAGATATAGTTACAGATATAAATAGACGATGCATTTCAGTGTTTGACATGTATGATGTGATGTATGTGAATGTGAAATATGCGAAGATAGAATAGCCGCAGCAAATAAAGAGAGATTTTGAGCATATGTAAAAGCAAAGCATAGAAACAGGGGCATACTGAAATGAAGAGTTTTGAGTCAATATTCAGAAGCTTAATTAGAACTGTAATCATGCACAAGTAGATGCAATTACAATAGTGAAAGGAAGCTAGGTGTGCAGAAATTGCTTCCTACACTAATCTAAAGAGGAGAGATGACTGTAATTTTTTTTAAAGCTTTACAATTACAGTGTTGTTAACATAATAATGGAGGTATTGCAACAATACACAACACAAGAATGTGTGTGTGTGTGTGTGTGTGTGTGTGTGAGAGAGAGAGAGAGAGAGAGAGAGAGAGAGAGAGAGAGAGAGAGAGAGAGAGAGAGAGAGAGAGAGAGAGAGAGAGAGAGACCTTACAGGTGAAAAACCCCACACTCCTAAACCTACACAATGTATTATCTAAACAACAAGGTTTACAACACACTTGCAATGCAAGTCTTTATAGGAGTCTTTGACACTCATATCTGGAGACAAACTAACAACATAATAGTACCTGTCAATCACATAATACATCTCCTCTCAAAGCACCTGCTTAAATAGAAGTTTTCAAGGCAAAAATGAACTTTCCTTGAGATGGGCGTCCAACTTGGCCTCATGGCCCAAAACCCACGCCTAGGGACACTTGTCCAACACTGCAACATGGTCATGACACTTGTCACATCACCCCATCCCAATATGGTCACCTATTCCCAAGTTGGGCAATGACAGATGCTCTTACGCATCTTACGACCGTCATAGAATCCGTCATATGGACAGTACTTGCAGCTATAAGAGAATCTGTCATATACTGACTAAAAATAGCATATTCTCTTACAACATGTCATAACTCTCCTTGGGGTGCTCAAAGATGCCTTCTTCTAAGATGCCTTGTGACACATGTCTTCACCTATCATAGAACATTCCATTTACGACTCTTACACGTCATAGGAATCTGTCATAACCGTTTCAGTCAAGATTCACTTACACACTAGTCAAAGTACCGACACATGGCAAAATATCTCTACCACTAAGTGGGACGCCTATTTCTTCATGCGAGGACAAAATTACATGTGGTCGCCTTCCACGTAGGATGACACATCACCGTACCAACTCCCACAAGATGACAAAACAAGATTTGCATCCTAATTACACAAGAGGCAATAAATAAATATATTACAATAAATAAATGCAAGGAATTACCAAGGTTGAGACACCTTAATTCCCAACAAGCAGTTCATCTTTGGTAGTGAGCCACCCTTATTCTTCTTCTTCTTTCTTTCCTTCAGGCAGTGAGCCCTAAGGTAGTGAGCCTCTTGTAATTTGGTATTGCTATAATAAAAGTATTTCCTGAGAGATAACACTCTCTGTGGTTTTTTCCCACCTTGGGGTTTTCCACTTAAAAATCCCGGTGTCTATGTATTATGTTCTTATGGTTGCTATTCATTTGTATATTGTGCTATCATTTAATTAAGTTTGGAAAATGGTTAAAAGTGAAAGTGCATAAATGGTTTTATAGAACACTGATTCATTCCCCCTCTCAGTGTTCCTAACATTCAACAAAAGGATCACTCTTCACTCATTATTCAACTTTTTATATCAGCCACATCAACCCTTTTATAAGCAAATGGAAAAAGGCCATCTCTTACACTAGGTCATTTTAATATTCATTGCATTCCATTCCATTTGCATTAAGTCTCAAGTGTCAGTCACCTAGCATTAGTGTAGCCACATCATTATCATTTGAATTGTTGTTTGTTGTCTTCCAACTCTTTCCAAAATGATTAAATCGATCAATGAGGCTTATCTAAGGTGAAGATCCTTGTATAGCAAGCTCCAAATAGTGTTCATCAAAACCACCAAGTATTTCTGTTGTAGTTACAAACATCATGTTACTCTCTTTTGTAGGTACACAAGGTCTATAAACATTAGGGTCAAATTCATAGAGAAAGGTCGAAAGTGTAGGATAAGATTGAATATATAATCATTAAGATCAATTTTTTAATGCATAATTAACCTAGGTTCTTGCACAATTTTATAATCCATGGAGATCAGTCATTTCAGTCCATTTGTCCTAAACATGGTTTCTAATTTTGGCTAATTGTCATTTATCATAGTGTTTTCCATCTTCTCTTTCAAGGTACATTTTTTTTTTCAATTTTATTCATATTTTAGATATTATTAGGTGTGCATTCTATCCCAACTATATTATCTAGGGAAATTTACTTATTATTTCTCATTTGTAGTTATTTTACCCAATTAGATATTTATGTAAAGTTTGTTTTTTGTTTACATTTTAATGAACTTGACATGGATTTTACCCTAGGGTTTTGACCTTCTTTCTATCTTAGGTTTCTAGATTTATTTAAATTTATCTTTTCAAAACTAATTAGGGTTTGGATCCACCCTCACTTATGCCTTATTAATTTATATTGATTAGGGTTTTGGATTTCATTATTTACCATCTCTTTGATCCTAAACCATCCACTAGATTTTATTGCAAAATTTTACCCACTGGGATGTTTTCCAAAATTTGTACTCATCCTGGATTCACAACTAAATCATACCATCATTATCTTATGGTGGGGGCAAACTTTGTCATACTTTAGTCAATGATTTAGAGTTTGTGATTTATTTTCTTCATGTGTTTGCAATTGACTAATTAAATTTGTAGATTACTTGATACTGATGACATCATTAGTCAAGTTCATGATTAAGTGTCATCAATTTTTTAGAATCTAAGCATATGGATATATACAAACGTGTAAGGAATATATGATTAAATCTAAATCTACCTAAGTTCTTTGAGATCTCTATATTGCTACATGTATTGATTGGAAGTATCATTTTTGACTATGCTGAAACAAGCATTGGGATTCCTGTCTTTTATATGATCATACACTAACTTTTGGAGTTTTGATGGAGTTAAAGTTAAGTTAGATGTCTCAATTTTTAAAATCAAAATAAAAATGGTTGTAAAGGTGTCTTGTTTTTGTTGATTGAGAACACATGGACATAAGTTCTAAGTTTAATAATTTGCACATTTAACAATTTGACATTGGAGATGGGATGTATTGTTTTCCTTGTTCTATTTAAAGGAATTATTGAAATACCCATCTTAGGCATGAGTCAATATTTTGTAGGATCAAGTCTATCAAGAAGGTATAATCTTGTTTGTTTGAGCGATCATTTTTTAGGTTTATTTTTATGATATGAATAGCCTCCATTTCAAATTGACAAAGAAAGGGTCATTGGATAGGTTTTCAATATGTTTATCTTGAAAATATTAGATCTTAATCACTTTGATAGTGGTAAGTTCTTGTTCATAAGCATAAAACCTAAAGTTGGGAAGCTAAGATTGATGAGTAAATCACATGGGTAAATAATTTTGATTATAACATAGTAATGCTTCAATTGCCTAAACCCTAAGGTTACCAACCATCACATAAATTTTAAATTTATTAACACTAGTCATCAGGTGGCATAATGAGGGTCTAATATTAAACCCTAAACATGTATGTTGATGATGATTATGATTCAAATTGATTTTTAATGCCTTGGCAGGTGGTGATACATTACGATTAATCTATTATTTATTTGTAATTTATGATTGTGGGGTGATGTGTTGTTTTTCTTGATGCTCACTTGGTGATTCCTAATGATGTGGCATTTGATTGTGTATAGACATAAAATCATGGTTGATGAGTTGGAATATAATTGGTGATTTTATGATGTTTGAGGTCCATTTGGAAGTGAGTTGGAATGTAAATGGTGGGCAGACCTCGCATTACCAAATTCAAACTACAAGGAACACATAGTGTCACTCCAAGTGGAACGCCCCAATTATGTGCAATACAATGTATAAATACTCTATTAAAATTAAAAAAAATTGAACATTAGAATTGCAAGGTGTATGACACCTATCCCAATATTCTACCACTCATTGTAGACCTTGCAAGAACAAAAGAGAAATTACATTAAACGATGAACTACATATTAAGGGTTGTGATACCCATATACTCATTTCACCATCTAAACTTCTCTTTGCTCACCAACTTTGTTAATACATCAACAACATTCTCCAAAGAGTCAACCTTATCTAGCAACACCCTCCCATCCTCTACCATGTGTCATAAACAAAATGATACTAAACACTATTGTTCTTCGCCCATGCATTAAAGGTTGGGTTAGTTGCCAAATTGATGGCACTATAACTACGATAATGAACTCTAACTACTCTAACTTAGCCTAACATTCAAACATAGTCTCTTTATCCAAATGACCTCCTTGAAGCATGACTAGATACCATATATTTTTCCTTTATAGTTGCGAAAATAACCACAACTTATCACTTACTTATCTAACTCATTGCATCATTGAATAGGCTAAACACATAGCCACATAGACCTTCTATTAATTACATCCCCTGCCTTGTCTAAATGCACACATCCCTAAATATCCACTAAGTGGTGTAGGTCTCTTGACTAGTCTAAATCAACGCATCCCTAAATATCCACTAAGTAGTGTAGGTCTCTTGAGGTATTACCTCCCTGATAACATATAGGGTACTCAGAAGTACCCTACAAATATGTGAAGACCCTCTATATTGCTACCTAGCAATCTCATCTAGGATTAGCAATGAAATAGCTCAAGACTCTCGTTGCTTGGGCAATGTTTGGTTTGGTGAAGACCATAACATACATATAGCTCCCAACTACACTAGCATAAAGTATATAACTAATGTTCTCCATCTATCCAGAAGTCAAAGGACACTACTCAACTAAAATCTTTGTTCCCATAAAAATAAGAACACTAATTGGTTTGTTGTTATCCATGCTAATATGTTACAAGTTCGAGTCAATATACTTCCTCTAACCTAACCAAAGTTTTTTGTTAGCTTTATTCCATATAATCTCCACCCCTAAGATAAACTTAGTAGCTCTTAAGTCTTTTATTTCAAACTGTAAAGAAAGATGAGATTTCAAGTCCAAAATCATGCTACCAAATAACAACATATCATCACATACAAAGTGACAATAATAAAATTACCATGATCCTATCTGTAATAAACACAATGATCAAATTTAGACATAATAAATTCCAACACCAAAACATATGAATCAAACAATTGGTACCACATTCTAGGAGACTGCTTGAGACCATACAAGGATTTCTTCAACCGACAAACCAACTTTTCCTTACTCTTTTCAATGTAGTGCTTTGGTTTGGACATATAAATCTCTTCCTCCTATTCACCATGAATGAAATCTATCTTAAAATCTATTTACTCAACCTCAAGGTCAAATGTAGCAACACAATATAACAAGAATCTAGAATGGATGTCAACTTAGTGATAGGAGAAAAGATCTCACCAAAATCAATTCCCTGAACCTCAAAATATCCTTTTACAACCATCTTTACTTTGTATGTGTTTCAACACTACTATTTGAACTAAAGTTCTTCTTGAAAACTCATTTGCATCCAACAAGTTTTTGACCCTCAAGCAACTAAACTAGATCCTGTGTACTATTCTTTTTCAATACAACCATTTCCTCATCCATGGCCATCATCTAAGATTTAGTGTTGTTCATATCTATTTCCTCCTTCATAGTTCTACACTGACTAGTGTTAGTACTCAAAGTAAAAATACATCTAAAATAGAGTAGGTTACACCCTTTTGGTTACCTTCTCTATTGAGTGGACCTCCTCAAAAGTTGAGGTGGAGGTTCTTTCTTCTTCAAGCTTGAAGAGATCTTAGTACTATCCTTATCATTTAGTCCATCATCAACCTTTAGTTCATCCTTTGGTTTCTCAATAGTGGAACTAAACCTAATCTCCATGAAGACCATGTTAAAATTATGCACACTCTTTCCAATTACAAGGTTCGAGAGCTTGTATCATTTCATACCTTTAGTGTAGCTGATGAAAATACACTTATCAACTATATAATCCAACTTTGACCTCTTTTTCTTGGGCACATAAACATATGCCTTGCAACAAAACACATGGATATGTTGAAGTGAGGAATATTTACTTGTTTAAACCCTCTACGAGGTTTTGTTAATAAGAGATATTGTAGGAGATGTATTCACCAAGTAATATGTAGTGATAACAACTTCTGCCCAAAACTTATGATCTAAACTCTCACCACTGAGCATACTCCTATCCCTCTCCATCAATGTCATGTTCCTTCTCTATGTAACTCTATTTTGCTGAGGGGTGTATGGAGTTATCTTATGATGTACGATTCCATTGTTCTTGCAAAATCCATTGAACTCCTTTATACAATATTTTTCACCTTTTTTTTCCTTCTCAACACCATGATCTTTTTATCTTTTTAGTGCCCTACGAGAGCCTTAAATGTTTTAAATTGATTAAAGACCTCAAATTTATGCTTTAAAAGATAGACCCATGTTTTCTTGGAGAAATCATTTATAAGAAACATAATACACATATTTTTCAAGTGAAGGTACATCTACTAGACCAAAAACATCACTATGTATCAAATCTAATACACTTTTAGATCTAGAAGAGATTTAATAAAACTAAACATACTTTTGTTTTCCATAAATATCATGCTATTAAAAATCAAAGTCCAAAGAATAATCAATTAATCCCTTTACAAAAAAATTATTTTTCAAGGCTCTAAGTGTTAGGATAGTGTGATATTAAATTACAATCTTAATGTATAATGTCAGGTTTCCAAATTTCTTGGAATGGGTAACTTGGATGCCCATAAGGAGTTGAGGAATATCATTTTATTATTATTATTCTCTAGATTATATAAGTTATTGTTTTAATTGAATTGAATATGGGAGGTTACAAAAAGAGGTCAAACATTGAGAATTATGGAGCATCTTTCACAAGATGAGCAATGACAATGTGCAAATTAATGCACTATGGAGTTCCTAGAAATGGGAAAGTGGACTTAATGAAATCTTATGACATAATCAATGATGTGTGAGTGTGTAAGAAGAGTTACTTTCTATTTTGGAGACCACTCTCATGTAGTAATTCATGAAAAAATTTACCACGGTATTTTAAGACCATGTTTGGGCCGATAGTATTATTTCATGGTAGTTTTTCGAGCCTCCTTAATTCTATATATTGAGGGCTTGGTATGGAGGAGGTATCCATGGTTATTTGAAAGTACTATCACATAATCATAATTCTATCAGACTGAAGAAGATTGTATGAGTTGTATTAATGTACCTGTTCCTACTTGATTAATACAAGTTCATTATCTCTTTGGTGCTGGAGTTTTTCTTTAAAGAGATTCTACACATATATTTAGTGTTATACATGTTTGTTGATTTCTTATTACTATTTTACATGATTCTCCATGTTCTATTTTAGTTTTAATGGTTAATCACATGTATCTCTAATTAGGTTAATTAGATTTGCACAGTGTATGCTTTCACTAGCACTGCTATTATTCACCAATTTTCTCAACATTGAGGCCTTTCTCACCAATGCAGCCCAATCCTTCGTGTCACAAAATAGTCTTTTTAATAGGTAGATTATTTCTTTTTGAGGTAAGAGCAAATTTAGGAATCGACATAGCTCATCTAGGTGATTTGGAATTAGATCTCTTTGTTGTAGGTTTTGAAGACCAAGACAAATATGTTCTATATCTTCTCTTTTATGTAGGTACAACAAAAGTATTTCATTGAATATATGTGCTCACATCAAGGTGGAAAAGAATACCAATACAATCTCCATTTACAAGCACCATAGCCTCACAAACCATCTTACACCCTTCTTTGTTGAAGACTACTTGCACACGGTCCTCTTTGTTCATCTTGCTCATAGACAATAGGTTCTATGTCAAACTTGAGATGTGCAAAACTCCTAAGAGATCTTTGATCCTCACATCACTGAATCCAATTTTAACTTGACCATGTCCAACATTATTGAGGAATGTATTGTCATGAAGATAGACCTTTCCACCATCAATCTTCTCATAGTTAGAGAACCACTCCTTGTGGGGAATCATGTGAAGAGAGGCACCAGAGTCAATCATTCATGCATCCTCACATGCATGCATATCTAGGTTTGTAATAATTACATCAAATTCATTCCAATAAGCTTTATAATCTATATCATCATCTAATCCATTCTTTGCTTTCTTCTCCTCTTTGCAATCCTTTTAGACATGTGGCATTTCTTACCATAATTCCATTTCACCTGGGATTTACTAAGAGACTTAGATCTCCTTCTAGACTTAGACCTTCCTTTGTCTTGCTTCTTGTCCTTCTTGTCCTTTCTCCTTTGATCATGCCCGAACAACCAAGGCATATTTAACAATATCTTGCATGTTCTATTTTATCTTCTCTAAAAGAAGAGCACCCACTATCTCTTTAAGCACGAGCTTACCAAAGCTAGTTCTAATGGCCATAACTAGGTTGCCCCAAGAGTTTGACAAAGAACATAACAAAGAGATGCTTTTTATCTTTTTCATCCATCACAACACCAATAGAGTTCAACTAGTTAACCACAATGTTGAACACATTTAGGTGTTTAGATACAGAGTCAACACCACCCATCTTCATTAAATATAGCTTCTTCCATAGAAAAAAATTATTCACCATGGATTTGGTCTAGTTTAGTTTTTTCTAACTTCATCCATAAGGCACTTGAGATGAGTTATCCCAAAACATTCAAGAGCACTAAATTCACCAAATAGATCCAAATAAGGCTCCTCACTTTTCTATCCAACACATCCCATACATCTTGTTAAATTGATGTAGGAAATATCTCTGATATTTCCTTTGTGATCTTGGACTTGTCCCCCATTTCTCTCAAGATCCTCATGAGAGTCAATGGAAGGTAGCCAAACATAGCTTGAGGTATATCCAAGGCACATCACATTTTGGCATTCACTACACATTAGGAGCTTCTTGGATTGTGGGCTTCACTAACTCTGATTGGGTTGATGATGTTGATGATCGGAAGTCTACTTTTGGTTTTGTCTTTTGCGTTGATTCTAGTCTAATTACATGGTCTTGCAAGAAATAGACAACTATTGTATTACCATCTACAAAGGCTGAGTATCGAGGTGTAGTTTTGGCTAGCCAAGAGGTTCTTTAGCTTCGACAATTGATGACCAAGTTAAGATTTCCTCTAATCACCCCACTACTCTTTGGTGTGATAATTAGGTTTCCTTTCACATTTCATGTAAGCTAATAGAGCATTAGTTGACTAAGCATATTGAGATCCACATGCACTTCATTTAGAAACTCATTTAAGATGGTGTTCTTAGCGTGGAGCACTTTCCTACTGAGAAACAAATTATAGACATCTTCATTGAGCCTTTGGCATCAACTCATTATCTTCACTTTTGATCGATGCTTGGGGTGAAGGAAGTTGTCCTTGGGGTCTCATCTTGGGTTCTCCTTCTTTCACTTATACATGTTTCTTTCACATTTTCTCTCTTTTGGGGTGGAGTTTTTTCCTATGGGTTTTCTACTTTTATCCATTTGTGAAAGATCTTTAGTACATGGCTACCTCATTAGGCCTTACTGTCGAGACCTATCTTTTTCTCTTTTTCTCTTTTCTTTTTACTCCTTAAGTTGCAAGTTTAAGGGAGTTGTTGGTGTGAATGGGTTACATTATCTAATCAGTTCCCTTTTAGGTTCTATTCACACCTAGTTAGTTATGTTTACTTAAGGCATATACTTTTTGCATCTCAAGTTATATGATTACATGACAAGTGTCATAATCCTATGTTGTCATATGTCTTACCCTTGCCTATATAAACAAGGGTTCTCTTGTACATTGTTTATCTTATATGCATTGTACCATTATTGGCATATTTTTTCATTGCTTCTCTCTTATGTGGAAGGTTTTTTGGTGTTACAGAGTGTTTTTTCTCCTATGAGTCCTTTTGGTGACTTTAACACTTCACACATCCATCTACATCACAACACATAGAATAAATATCATTTAAAATCACTCACATTAAATTTATTTAATAGTCATTAGTAATTGGATCAAGCATCACAATTTCATTTTTTGGTTCCTCTAGTTAAAAAGTAATTAGAAAATGTTCAAGGCTTAATCTTAACCATCAAATATCTTATGATAGAGACAAATAATTATAAATGATAATTAATCCATTTGCAAGAGGTTAAATTTGAAGCCATAGCAACTAAAGAATAGAATTTTCTTTCCAATCGTTTATAAATTTGTTGCAGAAAATTATCTTGGGAAGCTTTAATATTACACAATTAATGTCTCATAGAGGTCATTGTAGACTTCCTTCTGATGAACTTTATAGAATTTCATACGAATGAGGTGCCAAGGGTTAATCTTGGGTAGTTCAGTTTTTTTAGAAGAAATTTCAAAATTGACAAGGTCCTTCACAAGGTATCAAGTATAAAGATAACTTGAGAGTGGACAACTTAATTGCTTTGTTTGAGAAGGCAAGATTAGACAGAGCAACAAACTCTTTGATCAAGATCCACAATAAAAGATCCAATATCAAAAAGGATTTAGAAATTTCATAAAACTAATTTAACAGCCCCTATGTCTAATTCATTCTGGAATCTTCTCCTAATGTTCTTAGTAAACTCAAAACTATAATGAAATTTTCACCCCAAATTTTCTTAGCAAACTCCTTGATCAGTCATCTAAATGGTGTCGGCTTCTTCAACATAAAAAAAATTATTGACAAGTCTCAACACAACCATTATAATCCCCATGAAACTTCTCAGTAAGAATGATAAAGGGGATAATCAAATTCAGCCGAGATGAGTGGCGGTGTTTTGGGGTCAACAATTCACGATGACAATGACAGTATCTTCCAAGGAAAAAAATTGTTTGTGGTAGATAAACTTCTCCCTTTTCCCAATCACGTTTCTGTTTCGTAGGGATTTGTTGATATCTGTATCACAGTCTCCACCTAATTGTAAATATAGGAATATGTTCGATTTCATACTGCTGTCTTGTCTACTGTTTAGTTTGATATTGTTTTGGGTATTCTCAGCTGATACTGACTGTAATTTTGTCTGTTCTTTTGATTTGTAGTTATTGTTTGTAGCTGTTCAGTTATAGACTGCAGTATTAGTCGGTAACTGTCAAGCTAAGCTATAAACTACAGTATTCCTTTGTTGCTATTCATAATCTGATAACTGTTGTTTTCATTTTGAACCGTTTTCAGCGTTATTCTTTAAAGGTGTATACTTAATCCCCCCCAAAAAAACTTCATAATATCATTTAGTGTGTCATCACTAGATGGTTAGTTGTGCACAAGAAGCATTAGCTTGCGTCTCATTTTTCTCTCATCTTGACTTCCCACTCTCATTGATCTGTGTTGGAAATGAAATCATTATTTAAGCAATTTTGTCTAAAATGAAAATATAACATGATAGAAACATGGACTTCGTAAGTGAATATTTATCTACTCATCTACAAACACAACATTGTAAATGACATATAATAGGATGAAACAAATAATATCCATTGGGTTCATTATCTTAGAGATGACTTATCATACTTTTATTTATTTATTTAGATTAATTAAATAAATTAACACAAATAAATTTAAATAAAAAAATTGAAATTGATAATTGAAATAATCAAAATTTAAATAAATGTATTTAATTAATACAAATTAATCTAAATAAAAGAGTTGAAATTGGTAATTGAAATAACTAAAATTAATTATGGAATTGAAATAAACTAAAAATAATATTTAGTTTGACAATTGATGATGAGAAAAGATGTGTGAGATGTCAACAACTATTTCACCTTGGTTCCAAAATTTTAGGGCTTTTAGTGACATAGATGTCAAATTTTGAAGATTAAATGTCTATCACTTTGGTTCACCTCCATGCCTATAGATTTACCTACAACAATCATAATAATTTATTAAAAATAAATCTAACTTTATCACAAACTTAACTAATCATGCATCTATATGATTTAAAACAACACAAATTAGGATTAATCACCTAAGCAAGGTCGACAATTGCGTGATCTTTCTTCCTAACATGGTCCTAACTTGGCTCAGCAAGCTAATAGGCCTTTAACGCATTTCCCCGACAACAACACCAAAATTATAGGTTGAAACTAAGGTGGCATATAAAATGGATTTAATGTTTAATAAATAATATTTCAATTTGGTCTACATGTCAATCCGAGGGTGCAAACTTATGAAAGGCGTTGCTATATGTGCAAGGGCTGTAGGTAGTGAGGTGAGTTTGGATGAAATGTTTGGATGAAATGCAACTAGAGAATAAATTTAGTTTTAAAAACTGCTACAGGAATTCTGAATAACACTACAGGTGCCGAAAATAATGTTACTATAGAAACTATTTTAAACTGCTACAAAAATTGTAACTATAGTGAAAAACAATGACTTCTAAACTTTATATATAGCAATATGAACTAAGTAAATCTACTACAAATCACATGAGAGAAACTATTAATTCAAAATATTCTATTTAAATTAGAAAATAAACTAGAAAATTATGACGCTTTACTAGCTACGAAATAAAAGCAAACACATGAAATAGTTTAACAAATCTCCAATGTTTCTTGAGAGTGGGCCCTTCCTCTCAGTCCACACAATGATTAAAATGCTACTACAATACTCCCTTTAGGACGCAAATGAACTGTTGTCTATTATTTATGTTTTTGAAAAATACATACCATCCTTCACACCATTTCTTATTCATTATATAAGAAATGAGGTGTTAATCATTTCACTAATTTTACATAATGCTTTTCTATATTTACAACCTCTCCACAAAATCAGATTTCAAATAAGAGAATCGTGAAACTAAGACGTGCTTAACATGGCAGGTTTGTTTGGCCTTTTTCATAATAAAATAATTGATATATCAATCAGTTTCAACAAAATAGTTTGGATATTTATTTTTGGCTCGTGGCCATTATAATAATATGGAGTATAGAAAGTTGTTTATGGCCTCTAGTTATTGTTTATATTTTGTGGATTATTTAATATAGCTTAATTAGAAAACTATTTATTAGTTGGAATTATTTGTTGGCAAGTGCACCCAAAGGCGATAGGAAATTTGTACTCTCCATTTTTGTTGATATGTTATAGGAACTCTATTTTCTCAAGATAATAACAACATATATTAGTTAATACAATCTAATATTTTTTTATCTTATATTTTACCTAAAATGGATATTAAATATCCCTTATTTATATTTAATCATATGCAACATAATAGTGGTAAAAATACATGATATGGTATGAAAATGGAGTATGAAGGTGGGTATTAAGGTATATGAAAAAGGATAGAATATGGGTGAAAATGGAATATAAATGTCTCTCATCAATTAGTTTGTTGTTATCCATGCTAATATGCTACAAATTAGAGTCAATATACTTCCTCTAACCTAACCAAAGTTTTTTTTAGCTTTATTCCATTATATAATCTCCCCCTAAGATAAACTTAGTGGCTCTTAAGTCTTTTATTTCAAACTATAAAGAAAGATGAGATTTCAAGTCCAAAATCATGCTACCAAATAACAACATATCATCACATACAAAGTGATAATAATAAAATGACCATAATCCTATTTGTAATAAACATGATGATCAAATTTAGACCTAAGAAATTTCAACCTCAAAACATATGAATCAAACTATATTTGTACCACATTGTAGGAGATTGCCTGAGACCATACATAGATTTCTTCAACCAACAAACCAACTTTTCCTTACTCTTTTCAAAGTAGTGCTTTGGTTTGGACATATAGATCTTTTCCTCCTAGTCACCATGAAAGAAATATATCTTCACATCTATTTACTCAACCTCAAGGTCAAATGTAGCAACACAATATAACAAGAATCTAAAATGGATGTCAACTTAGTGATACGAGAAAAGATATCACCAAAATCAATTCCTTACACCTCAGAATATCCTTTTACAACCATCCTTTAAATATGTTTCAACACTACTATTGAACTAAAGTTCTTCTTGAAAACTCATTTGCATCCAACAAGTTTTTGACCCTCAAGTAACTAAACTAGATCATGTGTACTATTCTTTTTCAATACAACCATTTCCTCATCCATGGACATGATCTAAGATTTAGTGTCATTAATATCTATTACCTCCTTCATAGTTCTAGACCAACTAGTGTTAGTACTCAAAGTAAAAATGCATCTAAAATTAGATAGTTTATACATTTTTTTATTGAGTAGACCTCCTTAATAGTTGAGGTGGATGTTCTTTCTTCATTGAGATTGAAGAGATCTCATTACCATCCTTGTCATTTGGTCCATCATCAACCTTTAGTTCATCCTTTGGTTGCTCAATAGTGGAACTAAACCTAATCTCCATGAAGACTATGCACAATTCTTTTCGATTCAAGATTTGTTACCATGTTGATGTTTACAGGGAGCCATGGATCACCAGAGAATATACAACCACCAAGAATATTGAAGAGAGCAAGAAAAATTTGATTATGGAGAATTAATTGATATATTACAATGAATCTCTCTTTTTTACAAATGTGATAAATGGATTATATAGCCTTACATTCCCATGAATTAACCACCCTAACTGGTTATGGGAATAACTTCCCAAACTAGAACTATTAAATAATTATTTTCGTATATGCTTAAGTAAACTTAAGCAAGGTAAAATCTATGTACCCTAACACCCCCTTAAGTGCAACTTAAGGAGAAGAATTATTATGAGATGCAAGATGCAATATGGGTCCCGACTACACAACCATGTTAGGTACCCATTTACAAAGCAAAATGCGATGCAATCTCTCACAACCGGAGAAAAGGAGAAAAACCCTATGGGAGAAAACTTCTCTCCAAAAGAGAGAAAAAAATAAAATAAGATGCATGGATGGAGGACTCAATAACACCCCCCAAGGACTACATACATCATGTATATACAATCAATGATCCTCCCATCTAGGAAGGAAAGGAGACTACATAGCCCCCCCATAATAAATAATGTCTTGCAAAGATGGTAAGTGTCTAAAGGCAAAACATGATCCAATGTTGACAAACAACTTGTCTTCCTTTTGGAAGAAACAAAACCATGTATAGATGTAGGTATGCTTCCCATTCAGGATATGCTTTGAAAGATGGAAGCATGAAAAATGATGATGATGTTGTCTCTGAAAAATGCTCACGTGTCTCCTTGTCCAGATAGAATGATGATGCCACAATCCAATCAAGCACATCCCCAATCAAGAAAGAAAGTGATAAACTGGAACTATGTGAAAACTGATATAGAACAAACTCCAAAGACGAAAATACTGAAATATATCTTCCAACCAAATCTAAAAGACAATGATGGTCCTGTTGATCAGGAATGATGAAAGTCTCAATCAATGACTCTAGATAAGAAGCCAATGGATGTGAAGGTGGATCAACTATCTTTGTAGAAGAATCAAGAACCTCTGAAGCAACTGCCACCTCATCTAAAGTCTCAAAAATGTCTAAAGGATCACAAGCATGGTTTATCTTCTTTGAAGAATAATGAGGCACATTAGAGTTGGAAAGAGAAGCATCGAGAGATGGTGGAGGATCATGGTCTACATATGAGTCTCGGATGTAGGTCCAAAGAGAATAAGGGCACTCAAGATGGATAATAGACTCCAAAAAGTCTAGATGCTCAAAAATAACTCTAAAGACTCTAGCCCTATAGCCTTTCCAAATATGATGCTCACGAGGTGTACCGAGAATAGGAAATTGATTATACAAATATGACAAAAGATGTAGCTCACTAATCTTAGTGAGGATGTAATCACTCCATTGCTCATAGTTCCATTTCTCCAAAGAAAAACCCATTAAGCTATGAATTCTTCAAAACATCACAAAGATAGTACCATCAAAAACCTCCAAATATATGATGATGAACGGTGAAATTAGGTGGATTGACCTGCACCACTGCGAGCGGAACGCGAAAATCAGACTTCGAATGCCCAAGATATACTCTATGGAAGAAAGTCACCAATGTGGAGCTCAAAGCATGGATGTGGGGGCCAGATTAAGCCCTAGAGTAGATTAGCTCTTAGTAAGCCACATGACCATTGCAAAAGATATGATGGCTAAGCCAATCAACCTTCGATTCACCAAGCACCGATTCCACAAGTCGTCACAATCACTTCACAACACTATGTGAGTGCTGGCATATAAGAAGGGCAAATAATGCCTCAGCAGGAGCAATGTGGGATAAATGATCCCAAAGTAATACCCAAATAAGCTGCATAGACCCACCTTCAGGAAACCCTAACCAAATATTTGATGAATGGACTTTATGGATAATAAAGTCTATACAAAAAATATTCGACTAGATGCTTAAACTTCATGCCTTTGCTGGAATGTGCTATGAGGGATTGTGTACATGGACTTTGGATAGGATCTGCTCTTGTTAGCATGAGGAATCAATCAGGGATCTGCTCTTCACAGAAGGGACAACGTATATGCACATCCAAGCTCTCTGAAATTCCTTCTAAAAAACTCTTCCATGAAGGCGGGTTGCGTAGAGGATGAGGGCAAATGTCCCTTTAGAAATTTAGGGAAGAATGTCTCAACACCTTGGGCGGAAATGATTCTTTTTCACATACGCCAAGCTCTTTGGATTGGATCTACGGCCTGGCCTCTTCTTGATGTGAAGAGAGACGACAATGAGAAATTGTGGTGTCTGGACACCTCACACAATTTCCTTCAAATGGTTTAGGCATGGATTAATGCCTGGGATGATCACTTCTCCTCTCAGCGCTAGATCAACATGTATTGATGCATCTAGAAACTGATGAAGGCACAAATTGATGCCTATATAATTACTTCTCTTCTTAGGTCTTTGATGCGGGCTGAAATTCTTTCCTGTTCAAGCTCTGATACCATGTTGATGTTTACAGGGAGCCATGGATCACTAGAGAATATAAAACCACCAAGAATATTGAAGAGAGCAAGAAAAATTTGATTATGGAGAATTAATTGATATATTACGATGAATCTCTCTTTTTTACAAATGTGATATATGGCTTATATAGCCTTACATTCTCATGAATTAACCACCCTAATTGGTTACGGGAATAACTTCCCAAACTATAACTATTAAATAATTATTTGCCTATATGCCTAGGTAAACTTAAGCAAGGTAAAATCTATTTACCCTAACAGATATGTTGTAGGAACTCTATTTTCTCAACATAATAACAACATATATTAGTAAATACAATCTAATATTTATTTTATCTTATTTTACCTAAAAACTATATTAAATATCCCTTATTTATATTTAATCATATGCAACATAATAGTGGTAAAAATACTTGATATGGTATGAAAATGGAGTATGAAGGTGGGTATTAAGGTATATGAAAAAGGCTAGAATATGGGTGAAAATGGAATATAAATGTCTCTTATCAATTGGTTTATTGTTATCCCTGCTAATATGCTACAAATTAGAGTCAACATACTTCCTCTAACCTAACCAAAGTTTTTTGTTAGCTTTATTCCATTATATAATATCCCCCTAGAAGATAAACTTAGTGGCTCTTAAGTCTTTTATTTCAAACTGTAAATAAAGATGAGATTTCAAGTCCAAAATCATGCTACCAAATGACAACATATCATCACATACAAAGTGATAATAATAAAATGACCATAATCCTATTTGTAATAAACATGATGATCAAATTTAGACCTAAGAAATTTCAACCTCAAAACATATGAATCAAACTATATTTGTACCACATTGTAGGAGACTGCCTGAGACCATACATAGATTTCTTCAACCAACAGACCAACTTTTCCTTACTCTTTTCAAAGTAGTGCTTTGGCTTGGACATATAGATCTTTTCCTCCTAGTCACCATGAAAGAAATCTATCTTCACATCTATTTACTCAACCTCAAGGTCAAATGTAGCAACACAATATAACAAGAATCTAAAATGGATGTCAACTTAGTGATATGAGAAAAGATATCACCAAAATCAATTCCTTACACCTCAGAATATCCTTTTACAACCATCCTTTAAATACGTTTCAACACTACTATTGAACTAAAGTTCTTCTTGAAAACTCATTTGCATCCAATAAGTTTTTGACCCTCAAGTAACTAAACTAGATCATGTGTACTATTCTTTTTCAATACAACCATTTCCTCATCCATGGCCATGATATAATATTTAGTGTCACTAATATATATTACCTCCTTCATAGTTCTAGACCAACTAGTGTTAGTACTCAAAGTAAAAATGCATCTAGAATTAGATAGTTTATACCTTTTTTTATTGAGTAGACCTCCTCAATAGTTGAGGTGGAGGTTATTTCTTCATTGAGATTGAAAAGATCTCATTTCTATCCTTGTCATTAGGTCCATCATCAACCTTTAGTTCATCCTTTGGTTGCTCAATAGTGGAACTAAACCTAATCTCCATGAAGACCATGCTCAGACTGATGCACAATCTTTCCAATTGCAAGGTTCAAGAGCTTGTATCCTTTCACACCTTTAGTGTAGTTGATAAAAATACACTTATCAACTTTATAATCCAACCTTGACCTCTTTTCCTTGGGCACATGAGCATATGCCTTGCAATAAAACACATGGATATGATGAAGCGAGGAATTTTTATTGTCTAAACCCCCTATGAGGTTTTGTTAACAAGTGATATTGTAGTAGATGTATTCAACAGATAATATGTAGTGCTGACAACTTTTGCCCAAAATTTCTGATCTAAACTTGCACCACTGAGCATACTCCTAGCCCTCTCCATTAACGTCATGCTCCTTCTCTATGTAACTCTATTTTTTTGAGGGGTGTATGTAGTTATCTTATGATGTACGGTTCCATTGAACTCCTTTATACAATATTTTGCACCATTTTTCCTTCTCAACACCTTGATCTTTTTATCTTTTTGGTGCTCCACAAGAGCCTTAAACTCTTTAAATTGATTGAAGACCTCAAATTTATGCTTCAAAAGATTGACCCATGTTTTCTTGGAGAAATCATTTGAAGAAAACATAATACACATATTTTCCAAGTGAAGGTATATCTACTAGACCAATAAATCACTATGTATCAAATCTAATACACTTTTAGATCTAAAAGAGCTTGAATAAAACTAAACATAGTTTTGTTTTCCATAAATATTATGCTCTTAAAAATCAATTTCCAAAGAATAATCAATCAAACCCTTTACAAAAAAAATATTTTTCAAGGATCTAAGTGTTAGGATAGTGTGAATTAAATTGCAATCCTCATGTATAATGTCAGGTTTCCAACTTTCTTGGAATGGGTAATTTAGATCCCCACAAAGAGTTGAGGGATATTATTTTATTATTATTATCTAGTTATGTGAGATATTGTTGTAATTGAATTGAATATGGGAGGTTAAAAAAGAGGTCAAACATTGAGAATTATGGAGCATCTTTCACAAGATAAGCAATGACAATGCTAATTAATGCACTCATGAAGTGCCTAGAAATGGGTAATTGGGCTTAATGAAATCTTATAACATAATTAATTATGTGTGAGTGTGTAAGAGGAGTTACTTTCTATTTTGGAGGTCACTCTCATGTAGTTACATGAGAACTTTTACCATGGTATTCTAAGATGTTTGGGCCCATGGTATTATTTTATGGTGGTTTTTTGAACCTCCTTAAGTCTATATATCGAGGGCTTGGTATGGAGGAGGTATGGTAATTTGCAAGTACTATCTCATAATTAGAATTTTATCAGACTGAAGAATATTGTATGAGTTATATTAATGTACTCGTTCCTACTTGATTAATACAAGTTCATTATCTCTTTGGTGTTAGAGTTTTTCTTGAAAGAGATTCTCCACATATAATTGGTGTTATATGTGTTTACAGTTTATTTATTATTAATATTTTACATGATTCTCCATGTTCTATTTTAGTTTTAATAGTTAATCATCTGTACCTCTAATTGGGTTAATTAGATTTGCACAGTTTATGCTTTCATTATCACTGAACTATTATTCACTAATTTTCTCAAGATTGAGGCCTTTCTTACCAATGTGGCCCAATCCTTCGTGTCGTAGCATAGTCTTTTTAATAGGTAGATTGTTTCTTTTTGAGGTAAGAGCAAGTTCAAGAATCCACATAGCTCATCTTGGTGATCTAAAATTAGATCTCTTCGTTGTAGGTTTTGAAGACAAAGGTGAATATGTTCTATATCTTCTTTTTTATGTAAGTACAATAGAACTATTTCATTGAATATATGTGCTCACATCAAGGTGGAAAAGAATCCCAATATAATCTCCCTTTACAAGTACCATAGCCCCACAAACCATCTTGCACCCTTCTTTGTTGAAGACTACTTGCACACCCTCTTTGTTCATCTTGCTCATAGACAATAGGTTCTATGCCAAACTTGAGATGTGAAAATCTCTTGAGAGACCTTTGATCCTCACATTACTCAATCCAATTTTAACTTTACCATGTCCAACATTATTGAGGAATGCATTGCATGAAGATAGACCTTTCCACCATCAATCTTCTCATAATTAGAGAACCACTCCTTGTAGGGAATCATGTGAAGAGAGGCACAAAGTCAATCATTCATGCATCCTCACATGTATGCATATCTAGGGTTGCAATAAATACATCAAATTCACTCTAAGAAGCTTTAGAATCTATATCATCATTTGATCCATTCTTTTCTTTCTTCTCCTCTTTGCAGTCCTTTTAGATGTGGCATTTTTTACCATAATTCCAACATTTCACCTTTGATTTACTAGGAGACTTAGATCTCCCTCTAGACTTAGACCTTCCTTTGTATTGCTTCTTGTCCTTCTTTCCTTTCTCCTTTGATCATGCTCGAACAACCAAGGTATATTTAACAATATCTTGTATCTTCTATTTTATCTTCTCTAAAAGAAGAGCACCCGCTATCTCTTTAAACATGAGCTTAGTAGAGCTAGTTCTAATGGCAATAGCTATGTTGCCCCAAGAGTTTGACAAAGATAATAACAAAGAGATACTTTTATCTTTTTCATCCATTACAACACCAATAGAGTTTAACTAGTTAACCACAATTTTGAATGCATTTAGGTCTTTAGATACAGAGTCAACACCACCTATCTTCATTGAATAAAGCTTCTTCCACAGAAAAATATGTTCACCATGGATTTGGCCTAGTTTATTTTTTCTAACTTCATCCATAAGGCACTTGAGATGAGTTATCCCAAAACATTCAAGAGCACTAAATTCACCAAATAGTACCAAACGAGGCCCCTCACTTTTCTATCCAACACATCCCATACATCTTATTGCATTGATATAGGAAATATCTTTGATATTTCCTTTGTTATTGGACTTGTCTCCCATTTCTCTCAAGATCCTCATGAGAGTCAATGGAAGGTAGACAAATGTATCTTGAGGTGTATCTAGGGCACATCACATTTTGGCATTCACTACACATTATGAGCTTCTTGGATTGCGGGCTTCACTAACTTTGATTGGGCCAATGATGATGATGATGGGAAGTCTACTTTTTGTTTTATCTTTTTCCTTGATTCTAGTCTAATTACATGGTCTTTCTAGAAATAGACAACTATTGTATTTTCATCTATAGAGGTTGAGTATAAAGGTGTAGTTTTGGCTAGCCAAGAGGTTCTTTGGCTTCGACAATTGATGACCAAGTTCAGATTTCCTCTAATCACCCCACTACTCTTTGGTGTGATAATTAGGGTTCCTTTCACATTTCATGTAAGCTAATAGATCATCAGTAGACTAAGCATATTGAGATCCACATGCACTTCATTCAAAAACTCATTTTGGGTGGTGTTCTTAGCTTGGAGTACTTGCAGGTAGTCTAAGAAACAAATTATAGACATTTTCACTGATCCTTTGGCATTACCTCGTTATCTTCACTCATGATCGATACTTGGGGTGAAGGAAGTTGTCCTTGGGGTCTCATATTGTGTTCTCCTTCCTTCACTTATACATGTTTATTTCACATTTTCTTTCTTTTGGGGAGGAGTTTTTTTCCTATGGGTTTTCTACTTTTTTCCATTTGTGAAAGATCTTTAGTACATTGCTACCTCATTAGGCCTTATTGTCAAGACCTATCTTTTTCTCTTTTTCTCTTTACTCCTTAAGTTGCACTTAAGGGAGGTGTTGGTGTGAATGAGTTACGTTATGTAGTCGGTTCCTTTTTAGGTCCTATTCACACCTAGTTAGTTATATTTACTTGAGGCATGTACTTTTTGCGTCTCAAGTTATATGATTACATGACAAGTGTCATAATCCTATGTTGTCATATGTCTTACCCTTGCCTATATAAACAAGGGTTCTCTTGTACATTGTTCATCTTATATGCATTGTACCATTATTGGCATATATCATTTTTCATTGCTTCTCTCTTATGTGGAAGGTTTCTGGTGTTGAGTGTTTTTGCTCCTATGAGTCTTTTTGGTGACTTCGACACTTCACACATCCATCTACATCACAACACATAATAAATATCCTTTAAAACCACTCACATTAAATTTATTTAAGAGTAATTAGTAATTGGATCAAACATCACAATTTCATTTTTTGGTTCCTCTAGTTAAAAAGTAATTAGAAATTATTCAAGGCTTAAGCTTAACCATCAAATATCTTATGTTAGAGAGTTAGACAAATAATTATAAATGATAATTAACCCATTTGCAAGAGGTTAAATTTGAAGCCATATCAACTAAAGAATAGAATTTTCTTTCCAATAGTTTACAAAATTGTTGCAGAAATTTTTCTTGGGAAGCTTTGATATTACACAATTAATGTCTCATAGAGATCATTGTAGACTTCTTTCCGATGAACTTTGTAGAATTTCATACGAATGAGGTGCCAAAGGTTAATCATGGGTAGTTTAGTATTGGTAGAATAAATTTAAAATTTGACAAGGTCCTTCACAAGGTATCAAGTATAAAGATAACTTGAGAGTGGACAACTTAGTTGCTTTGTTTGAGATGGCAAGGTTAGACAGAGCAACAAGCTTTTTGATCAAGATCCACAATAAAGATCCAATATCAAAAAGGGTTTGAAAATTTGATAAAGCTAATTTGACAGCCCCTATGTCTAATTCATTCTGGAGTCTTCTCCTAATGTTCTTAGTAAACTCAAAACTATAATGAATTTTTGACCCCAAATTTTCTTAGTAAACTCATTGATCAGTCATCTAAATGGTGTCTGCTTCTTCAATATAAAAATAATTATTGACGAGTCTTAACACAACCATTATAATCCCCATGAAACTACTCAGTCAGAGTGATAAAGGGGATAATCAAATTCAGCCGACATGAGTGGCGTTGTTATGGGGTCAAAAATTCATGATGACAATGAAAGTATCTTCCAAGGAAAAAAATTGTATGTGGTAGATAAACTTCTCCCTATTCCCAATCACGTCTCTGTTTCGTAGTGTTTTGTTGATCTCAGTATCATAGTCTCCACCTAATTGTAAATATAGGAATATGTTCGATTTCATACTGCTGTCTTGTTTACTGTTTAGTTTGATATTGTTTTGGGTATTCTCAGCTGAGATTGACTGTAATTTTGTCTGTTCTTTTAATTTGTAGTTATTGTTTGTAGCTGTTCAGTTATAGACTGCAGTATTAGTTGGTAACTGTCAAGCTATAAACTACAATATTCCTTTGTTGCTATTCATAATCTGATAACTGTTGTTTTCATTGTGAACTATTTCAGCTTTATTCCTTAATGGTATATTCTTAATCGCCCAAAAAAATCTTCATGAACTCATTTAGTGTGTCATCACTAGATGGTTAGTTGTGCACAAGAAACATTACCTTGCGTCTCATTTTTGTCTCACCTTGACTTCCCACTCTCATTGATCTGTGTTGGAAATGAAATCATTATTATGTCGATAGGCATTCTACACTCATAGCAAGGGCTGAAAGATTCAGATTCCCCTAAACAATTAAGATTCAGATTCCATGTAAACAAAATTTATAAAATGTGTAAATAAATAAATTCATGGAAGCCAAATAGAAAAACTTGGGTAGTTATGGAGTGAAATCTTTCTCACGTTAAACAAAAAATAAATAAATTCGTGGAAGCCAAATGGATAGAAAAACAGAAAAAATTTGGACAGTTATGGAATGAAATCTTTATTACGTTTGAAGAATATGAAAAGTCTTGCAGCATAGTCTTTTTAAATTAACTCATGTGAGCATATCAAATATTCTAACTGCAAGTAATTTATAAATGCCAACAAATTGGAAGATATCTCTTGGCGTACTATAGATATATATATTTTAAATATAAATATACTAGTTTAAGCAGTTTTGTCTAAAATGAAAATATAACATGAATTATAGAAACATGGACCTGGTAATTGAATATTTATCTACTCATCTACAAACACAACATTGTAAATGACATAATAGGATGAAACAAATAATATCCATTGGGTTCATTACCTTAGAGATGAATTATCATACTTTTATTAATTTATTTACACCGATTAACATAAAATAATTTAAATAAAAAATTGAAATTGGTAATTGAAATAATTATATTTTAAATAAATGTATTTAATTAATACAAATTAATTTAGATAAAAGAGTTGAAATTGGTAATTGAAATAACTAAAATTAATTATGGAATTTAAATAAATTAAAAATGATATTTAGTTTAACAATTGATGATGAGAAATGATGTGTTAGATGTCAACAACTATTTCACCTTGGTTCTAAAATTTGAGGGCTTTTTAGTGACGAAGGTCTCAAATTTTGAAGATTAATTGTCTATCACTTTGGTTCACTTCCATGCTTGCAGACTTGATCTCCGCTAGTGTGGACTTGATTTGATGTACGTGGGTCTAATATGACAAAATTTGGCTTGATTTAATACGCTTGCCTTGATCTTGGTATTTGAATTGATGTAAAGGTTGGTAGTGCTTATAGACACCTTTAGGGAATATGTTGGATCACAAGGTTCATGTTCTCGTGGGTCATACCCTTGGATGGATTGAATTTACATTTTTGAGCGAAAGGATTGAGAACAACAGACAAAAATACAATCCTAGAATGATGTCACAAGTAGACAATGCAAAGTACATTCTCCTTTGAGATGTTCGATATAGATGTTATTTTCACATTTCAACTTTCCTAGATGATTTCAAAATGAATGAATGAAGGTCCTTAATTACAACATCCAAGCCCACAAATCAACAAAATGTGCACTAGGTTGGCTCACAACAATGAATTAAAAATTTTGAATTTAAAAAGTTTAGTGGTCAAATCCATAACTGTGGAAGTGACCCAGGTCAAGTCTATACCCACAAATTTAATCCATGTTGATGAAAATTAGGCCTAGGGGTCAGGGATGCAAATTGGGGATCAATAATGAAAGGATTGAAACATGTGATGTCATGACCAATTTCACACACACTTATGCCACTTGTAAGATGATTATTACATTTATGACACTCTAATCAAAGTGATCCCAAAATATAAGGAAAGAGGACATGAGTATGCAATTTTCACCTTTAAAATAACTCATATGTGTACCTCATTGAATTTTGTGCATCTCATTAAGATTGTTGCTAGGTGATATAGTTGGATGTAATTAATGCTCACCTACTTTGTGAGCCTCTATATAATAAATACCCTATCCCCTCCTCATATAATTTGTTTGGGGCCTTTGCATATTTTATGCTTGGTCAAGTGTATGATCAACAAATCATTGTGAATATTGCTTCTTATTTTTCCTTCATCTAGTATTGGAGCCAAATTCTTTGAAGGAGGCCATTATATTGTATGAAGAACTTGTTATTAAGGAGTGTGTTATTATTCAAAGAAGGGTGTTGAAGTATATAGATGTGCCAATGTTAAAGAGGAGGGTGTGTGCCATGAAGGGTCTACCAAGCCCATTTTTCCCCTTTCGAAGCACTTCTTTGAAAATGATCATAAATTTTGACCTTTTTTAATCACATTTTCAACTTCTTATAAGCATTAGAAAGTTGGTTTAGAGCTCTACAATGGGATTCCAAAATTAAGGAAGGTGCAAAAAGAGGCAAGAAAAGAAGTTGTGTTATTAATTCTATAAAAAGATTACAACACTAAGGCACATAAACTATATTTATTTTGTGTGTTGATAAGAAGTGGAGTGGCGACAATAAAAGGGGAAGCTTATAAACAAAAACATATGGAAGAGGAGTGCACAGAAGTGAATGGGTCATCAACCACTAAATTTATATCATGAAGTTTATATGTAATTGTTGATGTGGTGTATTCTCTTAGCATAATTTAGTAAGTTGTAAACTCTTTATAAGATTGTATGCCTCCATAAGGCGTCTTTTCCCATCAATGAAGCAATGCCATTTTACTTGTTGAGAAAAATTATTGTAACTTGTTAAGCAAGTCTATATTAGGGTTTTTTATATATATTGGTGAGAATATTTTTGAGATTATTTGTAGCTATTTTATATAACAATTATCTCCCTTACCACAAAATACTAAAAACAATTTATTTGTTAGTGTGGGTCATATTTTAGGGACAAGGGGAGAGTTCATTTTCATAAGGATATCTCTAGTGTGTTGACCTTTAAGCTCTCTTAACAAAGCTTTTGTGATAGAAAACATGATTGGTAATGTGACGCATAACATGTTGATTCACATATTTGAAGGTGGTGCTTTCATATATTGATGTAGTAGGATGCATACATTGCTTAAATCTAAGGAGTGAAGGGAGATAGTTCAATATATCCATGTAAGAACTAATAGATGTAAATGGATTAAATGATCAACAAAAGAGACATTATAAGGTAGATATGAAATGTCAATGAAACTTTATTTTTTATTCAAGGTATAATTAATAAATCAATATTTCCTAGGATAAGTGAAGACATTCACTCTAAGTATGCATGGGGTATACTAATTAAATCTTATCAAGGTGCACAAACAACAAAGTTGCAAACAATTAGAAGAAATTTTAAGAATATGCAAATGAGTAATAGTGAATTTGTGAATGATATTTTAACTTAAGTGGAAGGTCTTGTTATTCAAATGAAGGTTTTAGGTAAAAATGTGTTTGAAAAGCATGTCATTGAAAAGTCTTAAGAAGCTTGAATCCCAAGTTTGATAGTGTGGTCTCTATAGTTGAAAATTCTAAAGATCTCATCATAAGTATGAAAATGGATGAATTAAGTAGAATAGTGTTAATTGTAGAAGAAAGGATGAAGAACAATGAAAAAGTCTATAATAATTATTTGCCTCTTAAGCATACATAAGAGGATGAACCAATAGCATTGGTGTGAGAGGTAAATGCATCCAACAATTCACCCAAAGTTGTCGGGTTGCCCGAAGAGACCAACATGTTTGAAATGACATGGAGTGATCTAGTGTAAAGAGGTATTGAGATAAATGTAAAATGCACTTGCCTCATTATTCCTCCAACACCTCTTTGAAAAAAAATAGGGTTTCCAAATTTGTGATGCAAAATTTTTGTATAAGCATGTCTTATTTGACATAGATTCGTTGTAGGGTGTGTTTTGTAGTGAAAAGAGGGAGGGGTTGAAATGGAGTTTGATTTTTTTGAGGGTTTTAGTGTTGATTAGTTTAGATCCTCCTTTCACAACAAACATTGAAGGACATATCAACTGAGTTGAATATCTACTAAGTGAGAACATTCACCTAACATGTTGGGCTATCACTTGGAATGAGGTGGAAACTTAGAAATTGCTAACTAATGCCTTAATGTAATCCTCAAATGTGCAAGAAATCCTAATTATGTAAAATAGTGAATAAATTGGTAAATGTAGACAAATGCTTATAGATTAAGGAAGAGGACAGAGATTAATAACTGATAATTTTTTGAAGTTTGGAATTCAGAATATTCAAGGGCAATACCCTAGGCTCCCAAGTCTAAGGCACTATTTTCTTCACGAAATACAAAACTCCTTCCGGCACTGATAATCATTGTTCCGTTTGTTTTCATCACTCAAAATGCATAGGACACTGCCCCGGACACCCTAGTCCAAGGCAGGCTGATTCTCGGGATGTAGAAATGCTTTTAGATGAAGAATGTCATTGTAACTCTGATTCCTATCTTTGAAACTCTGGAGGACATTGTACTAGGTGCCCATGTCCCGAAAATGCTTCGTTTCATGTCTTTATTTTGGATCCTGAATCCTTGTCGTCTGCAACTCCACTCCACAAAACTTGATACATGTAACCTGCAATCACAAAGGAGTGTGGTTGGGGGTTGTGGTGTTTAGAGGCTTGCTTTAGTCAATCCCTGGAGAGACATTCAAGTCTTCCGAACACCGTTGTTAGATAAGAGTGAGTATCGTTGCGGGATAGAGGCAAAATCAAATGATAAATGATTCAAACATAAATAAATGTCACCTCAAAGGTGTAGCTCTCACATAGATGAACATCCTTCATGCACATGAGAAGATGAAGCAAATTTTCAATCACAAACATAATAACAATGCTCTGCTCTGCAACAATGAATATCAAGGATGCTCTCAAATCACAAGTATGCCTAAAGTTCACAATCATCTTCTCTAGTTTACAAATAAAAACCTAAACATGCTTATATATGTAACAATACACATTCCCACCAAAAAATTCATAATTGAAACTTTGGGTGTCGGCATAGGACCTAACAACGATATATAACCAACACTTAAATTTAGGGCCTGACCCAAAATAGGGCAGGACTAGGGCTGTAGTGCCCAAGTGCACCCTCCCAATTTTGGTTAGGATTCATCGAAATAACATCCCCTAGGTCCTATTTTCCATAATACTTAGGGGTTTTCTCATCGAGATTCAAAATTAACATGCAATATGATCTAAATGCATTCTAAGGACCCAAGAGATAAACGTTAAGAGGGAAAAGCCCCCCAAGGGGACATTTTCTGACATAAAATTTAGCCCCCACTTTAATGTATGTATAAATGCAAGGTCCATACATGCATTAAAGTATAGTCAACAAACACAGCAAACACACCAAACATGGTGCAGACACGTCAAACACATTGAAGACAGTAATTGGCACACAAAACACGGAGAAGACAGTTACAACCATGCAAAACATAGAGAAGACAACATTGAAGACACCCAAAACATAGTGAATACAGTGAATGCAGTAATTATTTCTTTTTCATTTTCTCATATATATGAAATGCGAATGCAAGTACAAGGAAAGTAAACACAACCCAAAATGCAAGAGGAGCTCATCGCCACTAGTCTTGAAACTGCATAAGGGGCAACATACATGCAATACAAATCTCAATATGTAGGAGGAGCTCCCGTCACCAATCTTGAGACTACACTTGAGAATAGACATGCCATGCAAATCCCAAAGCATAGGAGGAACTCATCGCCACTAGTCTTGAAACTATGCTTGGGAACAAACATGCCATACACACACACATGGAAGACACAGAGAAAACACAACAAACAAGCGATGGAAGAAACCTATTGCTAGGTTTTCTACCATCTCAGGGACATTACAAGCACACACTGATGATTGGGCTTCACCATAATAGTCGCTGAAGATACACCTAAGGGAGGATACACCAACCCCGCCTGCTCGGAGAACTTTTAGAAAATGATAGGATGTGTGATCTTTTCGAGAAATACACCATCCCTGCCTCCATAGAGGGCTTAAAATAAAAAAGGATATGCATGATATGCCTCCTCTGTAGAGGGCTTAAATGATTGAAATATAAAATAAAGATGTGCACTCACTCAGAGATACAACATCCCGCCTTCGCAGAGGGCTTCAAACATTCTTTGTTAGTACCAAAATCATCAGACAACTTACCTTATATATGCTCCCACCTTAAGGTGGTTGATATCATGTATCGATATCAAGCACCTTAAGGTAGGTAGTAAACACATAAGGGAACATGAGCTCTCGCAAAGCCCATGCCCCTAGAGGTGACATGCACTTTACGATCACCAAATGTTCCCACAAACATATAATTTCCTGCAATAAAAGGTGTTAGCAACCATATAATCATGATAAACAACAATGCATGTAATCATTCACATAAAGAGCCAAGCGAGGCGAGATCCAAGACAAACAAAGTGCACGGAGCAACAGTATTGTTATGTTTTATAAGTGCAATAAGACAACATCAAAATATCACATGAAGTGATTCTACTAGGCAAGCATCGGACAATATGTATCAACCCCATCGTCATGTATGGACTAGGTCCATTTTTTGATTTCTCAATGAAGGGAGACTAGGTCCATATCAATATTATATGTTTTTTTGTCATCCACCAGCTAGATAGAACCACTAGAGGAAGGTAAACAATAAATTGAGAGAGGAGAAACAAGTGTCCTAGGTTCATCACGTAGAAAGGTGCCCCCAAGTCACCAATCGCAATGTTATGCCCCTAGGACACAACACGCAACAATGAAAATAGAGGAGAAGCAATATAGAAGAATGATGATACAAATAGAAGAAGGGTCACAACAGAGGCGGTCTCCTGGTATCCTTGACCTTACAAGAGTATCAAGGGTTATCCTAGGAGGCCTAAACAACACATAACACATCACAGGGGAAACACAACACGGAGGTAAAGGGTTAGAAATACTTACCTATAGGAACAACCAAACTAGAATTTGGAACTTACGATCATCATGGAGAGATGCTCCATCAAGTTTTGTGCGAATCTTGAGTGGTTCTTATGAGAGTATTCTTTGTTGTCAAGAAGTCCATGCGATGCTTGTTTCTCAAATCTTTGTGTATGTGAAAGTTTTTGTTGCTTATGAGGAGGAGATCCACTATTATTTCCAACTGATGATAATCTTCCTACTCTTTTCCAATTTTTAGTTCTCTTAAATTTTGTTTATTTTGTCTATCATAGTGAAAAGGACTATCTTGTACTATCTCAATCTTTTCTTTTGTCATGATCTCTTGCTTTGGTTGTTCTAGTTGTTTTTCTGATGCATTTTGATTATCTCCCAATCCTTAGAGGGATAATGGAGGAGGAATCTCAACATATATACCATTTCTTTGTGGATGAGGTGATACTTCAATATTTTCCTTATCCACATCTATCGTGGCAATTATATCATCGTAGTTTAAATAGTCATCTTCTGCTTCGACCAGGTTTTGTTCCATCATGTTGTTATTGGTATGCTTAGGGAAAGGGTTAGTAAATATTTGCAAATTTTGATTCGGAGGAGCAGCCAACTTATTTCCATTATCATTCACACCAGATACCTATATAACATTTGAGTTGATGAGGTATTGTATTTCATGTTTAAGATGCATATATCGTTCAGTATCATGTCCTTGTTTCCAATGATAATGAAAAAAATAATTGGCATCAAAATAAGGTCCTTGCATTCTACTAGGATCCAACAGTTTAATCTGAGGAAGCTTCAAGAGATTATTACTCATAGCTTGATTCATGATAGAATGATAGGATTCAGATATCAGAGTAAACTTTCTTTATTGAAACAATGTCCTCTTTGGATTAGTGATAGCAGACACTTGTGATAAATTGTTTGAATTCTATCCATTAACCTTGATGATTTAGTCTTATTATTCCTCTTAAAGTTGTTTTGTGAAGGCCCACCCATGGATTGACCAACTTAGGCCAATGAGTTTTGGTTTTCATACTGATTAGATAAAAGCTGATAATCACGAAGGGTAGTACATAAATGTTGAAAGGAGTTATACTTCATCGAGAGAATCTTATCACAGATGTTGGGTTGTAGATTTGTAATAAACATCTTCTGAACATCCTCATCCTTCATCTGATATTGAATTTATGCATAGAGTGCTTGATATTGACTAATAAACTTAGTTAACTTCTCTTTCGGACCTTGCTTGCAATGAACTAAATCAATCAAAGGGACTTGAGGCCCAATGTTTTCTTGAAAATGTTGTAAAAATTAATCAACTAGCTATGAAAAAGAGTGTATTGAATTCAGAGGTAAAGGGAAAAACTATTCTAACGTAGTATCTTTGAGAGAGCACGGGAAAAGTTTTGCTAACAAGTCCTCTTCAAATTAAAAATCACTACACATAGCCGTGAATGTTGCCACATGGGTATTAGGATCACCATTTCCACCATATTTTTCAAAGCAAGGAGATTCAAACCTCTTAGGCATAGGAGTTCTCAAGATTGCATAAGATAGGGGATTGCGTGCATGATAAGTTGGTATATTAGTACCCCCTAGGTCCTATTTGCCATAACACTTAGGGGTTTTCTCATCGGATTCAAAATTAACATGCAATATGATCTAAATGCATTCTAAGGACCCGAGAGCTAAACCTTAAGAGGGAAAAGCCCCCTAGGAGACATTTTCTGACATAACAATTTGAATCATGGGAAGAACAACCACATTTCATCTTGACCTTGCTTTATAAATGCTCTAGACACTACTTGCACAACAACTCATAGAGAAATAAATAAAAAATATAAACCATCTTCACCCTTCTTTGTTGAAGACTACCTGCACACCCTCTTTGTTCATCTTGCTCATAGACAATAGGTTCTATGCCAAACTTGAGATGTGCAAAACTCTTGAGAGGTATTTGATCCTCCCATCATTGAATCCAATTTTAACTTGACCAAGTCCAACATTATTGGCGAATGTATTATCGTGAAGATAGACCTTTCTACCATCAATCTTCTAATAATTAGAGAGCCACTCCTTGTGGGGAATCATGTGAAGAGAGGCACTAAAGTCAATCATTCATGCATCCTCACATGAATGCATATCTAGGGTTGCAATAAATACATCATATTCATTCTAAGATGCTTTAGAATCTATATCATCATCTAATCTTGTAATGTCTCCTTCCTAAGCACTAAAAGTTTGTTGAGAGTTGGCCTATCACTTGGGCTCTCATAGGCCAACACTGGATCTGGTTAGGGAGATCCACAGTTCTTGGAGACATGTGGAGGATGCTTATGTGACATTTCTCTTCTTGGAATTGAGATCAGATGGTAGTGATGTTCACAATGACACTTTTGGATACTGTTCAGACACTTGGTTGGTGTTCCACTTTTTTAGGAGCTCGTGCTTATTTTTAGTAAGTCACCATTTCGGCACCGACATCATCTCTCAACATTAGTTACACATTGGTCTAAGTGTTTATTTAAATAGTAAAGTGATTTAAGGTCTCTTGAAGTGGGCGCCCAAGGGGAAGATTTATAATAAAGTAAATGACTACTCTTCCAAATGGGATGTTCTAAAAGGAAGTCATAAGGAAATAAAATGAATTAATTTTATTTTCCCATGTGAGGCATGAGGGTTTGGAAGAAGAATAAAAGACCTTTTTGAAGCTCATTTTGGTATGTGTGAATTTTGTAGTAAGGTTATGCTGCTGGTTTGAATCCAAGAGCTTTGTGAGGATAAAAACCCTCATGGAGAACATCAATTACGGTAATGAGAGACCTTCCTTGGTTGATTGTTGATAGTTTCATTCAGAGAGTATGTTGGTGCTTATTGTGGATTTTATAGATTTGTTGAGAAGAGGTTTCAATGCAAAATATCAAGATTCTTTGAATGATATTTTGAATGGAAGATTGTAGGAGTTTTTGAAGGAAACTATTGTAGGGTTTGGGGAGGTTTATTGCAGATTTCTACTCTCCATACTTTTCATACATTCCCTAATTAGGCCGTACCATTTTGCTTTGATCTGAGGATATTTTGACTTTGTTTGGTCCTTGTTTTGAAGTTGAAGACAAACTATTTTGGAACAATGAAAGAGGATGTGTTTCAAGCAAATTGGGATAGGTTTGTGCAAACTTCAAGCTGATTTAATTCCCCATTTCAGGTCATACTGTTGTACCTTCCAGGCATGGGAATCTTAGAGAGCAAACACCTAGGGTTTTGGAGCATAGTTGGTATATTTGGAGACACCTCACTGTAGGTTGTCATTCAATAATTTGAAGCCAAAATAAGTTAGGATTTTGAAGGATTTGACATCATATAGAGCTTCAACTGGCTGCTATAATCAAGTTACAGACCTATTTGGAAACAACAATAAATGAGTATGTTGAAAAGTCATTTAAAATCTATTTGATCATTTGGGTATATTGTAATATTGTTAGAAAGTTGAATTACACTTCTGGGTATTATCAATTCATATTGTTTAACACTGTTACAAAACTATATCAGACTTGTAACTCACTCGTGAAATTGTGAGTACCTCTTATTGAAAAAAAAGTGTTTTCATCATCTAGGCATGGTTGTATATTGTTTTGCTTGGTGCTATTTTTCTTGTTTATCTCAAAATCTCATTACATCAGTAGTTGGTTGATGAGTATGATGCTGTCTTGAGTTTATTGTTGGCTGAAGCATTACATAGTTAAAAAATATAGCGCATTTATTATAATGGTATCAGAGCTCAAAAGTATCTTGTCATTCTGTAGTGTTGAGTTTCGCTTTGTATGCGGTGATTTCATATGAGTGGCGGTGAACAATGGTTATAGGATATTAGAGTTGTCAGCCCCTTGCCATTTGTGTATTTGTAGAGGAGACCGATAATTGAACATGTTGAAGAAATAGTTGTAGCTCCAATGGGAGAAAGAGGTAAAAGATTAGGTGGAGATCCTTTTGATATGAGAGAAAAAAGAACAGAGGTACCTAGGGTTGGTGAAATGTTAAGTGATCTTGCTAGAGGATAGTGATATCTATATCAGAATATAGCTCAAATTTGTGCTCTTTTGACTCAACATATTATGGGCAATAATCATAACAACAACAACAATAATGGGGGAAACAACGGTAATGGAAGAAATAATGGAAACAATGGTGGAAATGGGGATGGATCAATTAATAATAGGACTGTACCTCAGTGTACTATGGATGGACTAGCCTACTCTAGGCCTCTTATGCATAACTTTCCTTCAAGGATTAATCCTCTAGTTGGAAACAAATCAACACAACATGAGTTGCAAGATCAAATAATGAGAGATTGGAGGGATTCAGGTGATGAATTTCAGGCTGAGATATCCTTCCACTATTATATGGACCTTAGAATTAAGCATAGACCCCAGAGAGGTGGGAGACTTCAGAATCAAGAATTGACAAGGAAGATGGGTAATTTGTCTATTCCCTATTTTGACGGGTCTGGGAAAACTATAGCTAGAGCTTAGGTGCATATATTAGATACTTATTTTCAGCTCAATCCCATGCTTGAAGATGAAGCCATTAAGTATGCAACTCTTCATTTGGATGGTAGTGCCCATGAATGGTGGCATCATGGAATGATCACATTGAGCCATGATCATATTGACTCTTATGCAGAGTTCACAGAGAGGTTGATGGATAGATTCGATAAAAAGGATCTTGTATTACACTTCAAGGAGTTGACACAAGTTAAGCAATGGGGTTCTGTTGACTCATATATTTCTGATTTTCAAAAGTTATCAGTAATGGTGACTAATTTTTTAGAGAGGAGGTTGATTGTATTATTTATTGATGGGATGATTAATCCATTGAGAGGTTGTTCCTTAATCCACCCACATTACACAAGGAAATCAAGAAAGCTAGGGACATGGAGTCCTCTTCTTATAAAAAAATTTCAGTCCAAGGGGTTTCTACATAAGAAAGACAAGGACAAGAAAAAAATTAGTTTCAAAAGGATTCCAATCAGCGCCAAAAGATGTCAACTAGGTTAGATAATGACCAACTTAATGAAATTCATAGGAAAAAAATATGTTTTCAATGTAGAGAACCATGGGATCCATCTCATATGTGTGTTATCAAGGCAAAGGCTAAACAGATTGGGTACTTTTCAGCTGATGAATCAACTGCAGAAAAAAAAGATCAACAATCTGATTCAGAGGGTAGTGAAGAAGGAAGTTCATCTAAAGAGTCAAAGAAGGAACCTAGATGTGAGGGTACACTTTCTCAACTTTCTATCTTCCAAAAAGTTGGATCTTTCAAATTTCAGGTAGTACTTTGTGGACAGCAGATTATCACTCTTATTGATATAGGTGCGACAAATAATTTTATAGATGGAGTTGTATCCAGGAGGGGGATCAAAATAGGGGAATTTGACAGTTTCAAGGTAATGGTAGTAGATGGATTTACTCTTACATGCACATGGAAGATTCCTAAATTGAGTATACAACTAGGTGATTATGAGGTGAGAGATTACTTCTATGTGGTGAGTATAGGAGATACAGATGCAGTATTGGGTATGCACTGGTTGCATTCCATTGGAGAGTTCTACATGAATCTGCATACTATGGAGACAAGGTTCAAAGTGGATGGTAAGAGAGTAGTGCTCAAAGGCATGTCATATGGCCGGATGAGGGTGGTCTTTTTCAAAATAATGGAGAGACTAATTCAACACATGATCAAGTAGAGTGGGCAGCCAAGTGCATCATAACACCTACCATTACTGAGGAGCAAAAGAATAGTTATCATTCTAATATCCAAGTTTTGTTGTCTAAATAGAATAAAGTGTTCAGTAGCATACCTCCTAGGAGAGGCATGGAGCATGTTATAGAGCTAGAGGAGGGTGCCATACTTGTGATTACAATAGCATACATGCATCCAAAGAAGCACAAGGATGATATCAAAAAGGCAATTAAGGATTTACTATACATGGCATATATAAGGCCGAGTAAGAGTCCCTTTGCTTCTTTAGTGGTGTTGGTTAGAAAGAAGAATGCATGTGCATGTGCATTGATTAGATGACATTAAACAAGAAAACAATAAAAAAGAGGTATCCCATTCCTCAGATTGATAATCTCATAGATGAGCTGCATGGTGCTTGTTATTTCTCCAAAGTTGATTTGAGATCGGGCTACCATCAGATTCAGGTTTGAGAGGAGAATGTGGAGAAGACAGCTTTTAGGTGTCATTTTGGACACTTCGAGTTCTTGGTTATGCCTTTTGGCCTAACCAATGTACCTGCTAATTTCCAGTCTTGTATGAACAAGGTATTTCATGATCAACTCTGGAAGTTTGTTCTCATTTTCTTTGATGATATCATGATATTCAACAAGACATGGGAGGAACACTTGAGGCACCTTGATGAGGTGTTGAGCATCCTATAGAGGGAGTCATTATATGCCAAGGAGTTTAAGTGTGATTTTGGCATGACAAAACTACTTTATCTTGGCCACATCATTATCTCTAAGGGTGTTAGAGTTGATCCTGAGAAGATTAAAACAATTATGGATTGGCCTCCATTGACTAATCTCTCTCAACTCAAGGGATTTTTTGGTTTGTGTGGTTTTTACAAGAGGTTTGTTAAGGGCTTCTCACAGGTGGCTGTCTCGCTTACTAATTTGACTAAGAAGGGAGATTTCATTTCGTCAGATGCAACACAATGATGCTTTAATCATTTCAAATAGGTTATGTGCACTTGCCCAGTTTTATCTATTCCTATTTTCTCCAAACCTTTTGAGTTGGAGTATGATGCTTTAGGAGAGGGCATAAGAGTTGTCTTGATGCGAGATAAGCATCCCATTGCATTTGAGAGCAGGAAGTTGAGAGGTGCTAAAAGGGGATATCCTATATATGATAAGGAGATGTTGTCCATCATGCATGCCTTGGCCAAGTTCAGATCATATCTTGTGGGAGGCATATTCGTTGTCAAGACCGACCACAATAGCCTCAAATACTTCTTGAATCAAAGGGAACTTAATGATTGGCAACAAAAGTGGGTGAGCAGGCTACAGACATATGACTTTGACATTGTGTATGTCAAAGGAAAGAAGAATGTAGTTGCTAATGCATTATCCAACAAACCTCATTTGTGTTCTCTAGTAGAGATTAGAACTGATTGGAGGGAGATGATTTCAGCTGAGTATGCTAAGGACTCTTGCGCTACATGCATCATAGTGGGTACTATACAAGATTACAAGTATGTTGTGGTTAATGAGTTGATCATTTATAAGGGAAGAATTTATTTAGTACCCAATTCTCAGCTTAAGGTGAATATTTTGAAGACATTCCATGATGCACCTATGGCTAGACACCCATGTTTCTTCAAGACTTATAGGAAGATCTGAGAAAGGTTCACTTGGAAAGGGATTAAAAATTATGTCCTTAAATATGTCCCTGAGTGTCCCACATGCTAGTAGAGCAAAAATGAACATACATACCCAGCTGGTTTATTGTAGCCCCTGCCTATTCCCAAGCAAAAATGGGAATGCATCTCTATGGATTTCAGCACAGGGCTACTGAAGGTGCATGGTAAGGATTGTATTTATGTTGTTGTTGATAGATTGACAAAATTTGCTCATTTCTTCACCATTTCAACAGCTTATACAACAACACAGGTGGTTGATTTATATTTTAGATAGATATTTAGACTTCATGGGATGCCTAGGAGCATTGTCAATGATAGGGACAACAAGTTCTTGAGTATGTTTTGGCAGGAACTTTTCAAATTGAGTGGGACGAAACTCACTCCTAGTACTAGTTATCACACATAGACAGATGGGAAAATAGAGATTGTGAACAAGTGGGTGGAGGGGTACGTTAGAAGATATATTTTAGGGAAACATAAGGTACAATGGTGAGATGGTTACACCTTGGTGAGTATTGTTATAATTCTGCTTGCCACATGTCAATTAAGATGTCACCATTTATGGCATTGTACAAATATGAAGCTCCAAGTTTCCTTGACATGTTTTTTGGAGATAGTAGAGTGCCTAAGGCCAAGGATTTGTTGCAAGAAAGTTAGGACATAATGAAATCTTTGAAATAAAACTTGTAGCAAGCTCAAAATCAGCAGAAGTTGTATACATATCAACATCACATTGAGCATACATTTGAGGTTGGTGACATGGTATACTTGAGACTGCAACCCTACAGGCAGCCCACTCTCAAGAAGAGTGGGTTAGAGAAGCTTAAGACACATTTTTATGACCCTTTTAGGATCTCCAAGTGAATTGGGGAAGTGGCTTATGAGTTGGAGTTACCGGCTACCAGTAGAGTGCACAATATATTCCATGTATCACCTTAAAAAGGTGCTTGGTCACAATATGGTTCCTTCTGTAGAGCTGCTGGCTTTAGATGAAGAGGGGAAGCTTATACTTATTCAAGATGCTATCATTGATTATAGGGAACATACTCTCAGGAGGATGACTATTAGAGAGTACCTGGTGAAGGGAAGAACTTGTTGGTAGAGGATTCTATATCAGAGAGAGCAGATTTTACAGCATCCAGAGTTACAATTGCTTGAGGACAATAAATTTTATGGAGGGAGGACTATAATGTCCCCTTCCTAAGCATTGACAGTTTGTTGAGAGTTGGCCTATAGCTCAGGTTCCTATAGGCTAACACTGGATGGTTAGGGAGCTCCACAGTTCTTGGAGATGTGTGGAGGATGTTTATGCCGCATTTCTTTTATTGGAATTAAGCTCAGATGGTAGTGAGGTTCACAATGACACTTTCAGATACTATTTAGAAACTTGGTTGGAGTTCCACTTTTTTAGGATCTCATGGCTATTTTTAGTAAGTCATCGTTTTGGCAACGACATCATCTCTCGGCATCAGTTACACATTGGTCTATTCAATTTAGACATCCAATGTCATTTATAGTGCTTTATGCAAGGCAAGTGATATGTTTAAATTAAATACTTAAGTTATAAAATAAACTTAAGTGTTTATTTAAATATTAAAGTGACTTAAGGTCTCTTGAAGTGGGCGCCCAAAGGGAAGATTTATAATAAAGTAAATGACTATTCTTCCAAATGGGACATTCAAAAAGGGAGTCATAAGGAAATAAAATGAATTAATTTTATTTTCCCATGTGAGGCATGAGGGTTTGGAAGAAGAATAAAAGACTTTTTTGGAGCTCATTTTGGTATGTGTGAATTTTGTGGTAAGGTTATGCTGCTAGTTTGAATCCAAGAGCTTTGTGAGGAAGAAAACCCTCGTGGAGAACATCAATTCTGATAGTGAGACCTACCCTAATTGATTGCTGATAATTTCATTTAGAGACTATGTTGGTGCTTATTGTGGAGTTTACAGATTTGTCACAGTGAGGTTTCAATGCAAAATATCAAGATTCTTTGAATGATATTTTGAAGGGAAGATTGTAGGAGTTTTTGAAGGATATTATTGTAGGGTTTAATGAGTTTTATTGCATATTTCTACTCTCCATACTAGCCATACTTTCCCCAAGAAGGTAGTACCAGTTTGCACTTGATCTAAGGACATTTTGACATTATTTGGTCCTTCTTTTTGACGTTGAAGACAAACTATTTTGGAACAATGAAAGAGGATGTGTTTCAAGCAGACTGGGATAGGTTTGTGTAGACTTCAAGTTGATTTAATTCCCCATTTCAGGCCATACTATTGTACCTTCCATGCGTGGGAATCTTAGAGAGAAAATGCCTAGGATTTTGGAGCATAGTTGGTATATTTGGAGGCACCTCACTGTAGGTTGTTGTCAATCAATAATTTGAAGCTAGAGAAGTTAGGATTTTGAAGGATTTGACATCTTCTGGAGCTTCAGCTGGCTACTGCAATCAAGTCACAGAATTGTTTGTAAATAGGAGTAAATGGGTATGTTGAAAAGTCATTTTTAAATCAATTTGATCATTTGGGTATATTGTAATATTGTTAGAAAGTTGAATTATACTTCTGTGTATTGTGAATTCCTATTGTTTAGCACTATTACAAAACTATATCAGACCTGTAACTTACTTGCAACATTGTGAGTACCTCTTAATATTGAAAAAAAATGTTTTCATCATCTGGGCATGGTTGCATATTGTTCTGCTTGGTGTTATTCTTCTTGTTTATCTCAAAAAATCACTACATCAGTAGTTGGTTGATGGGTATGATGCAATCTTGAGTTTCTTGTTGGATGAAGCATTATTCTCTTTCTTCTCCTATTTGCAGTCTTTTTAGATGTGGCATTTCTCATCATAGTTCCAACATTTCACCTTGGATTTACTAGGAGACTTAGATCTCCCTCTAGACTTAGACCTTTCTTTGTCTTGCTTCTTGTCCTTCTTGTCTTTCTCCTTTGATCATGCCTGAATAACCAAGGCATATTTAATGATATCTTGCCTTTTCTATTTTATCTTCTCTAAAAGGATAGCACCCGCTATCTCTTTAAGCACAAGCTTAGCAGAGCTAGTTATAATGGACATAACTAGGTTTCCCCAAGAGTTTGACAAAGAACATAACAACGTGATACTTTTATCTTTTTCATCCATCACAACACCAATAGAGTTGAACTAGTTAAACACAATGTTGAACACATTTTAGGTGTTTAGATACAGAGTCAACACCACCCATATTCATTGAATATACCTTCTTCCATAGATAAATTTGATTCACCATGGATTTGGCCTAGTCTAGTTTTCTAACTTCATCCATAAGGCACTTGAGATGAGTTATCCCAAAACATTCAAGAGCACTAAATTCACCAAATAGAGCCAAATGAGGCTCCTCACTTGTCTATCCAACACATCCTATACATCTTGTTGCATTGATGTAGTAAATATCTATGATATTTCCTTTGTGATTGGACTTGTCTCTTGTTTCTCTCAAGAACCTCATGAGAGTCAATGGAAGGTAGTCAAACATATCTTGAGGTATATCTAGGGCACATCACATTTTGGCATTCACTACACATCAGGAGCTTCTTGGATTGTGGGCTTCACTAACTTTGATTGGGCCGATGATGTTGATGATTGAAAGTCTACTTTTGGTTTTTTCTTTTGCCTTGATTCTAGTCTAATTGTATGGTTGTGCAAGAAATAGACAAACATTGCATTATCATCTATAGAGGCTAAGTATCTGTTGTCATATTTTGCCCAGCCCAAAATATCCCAGAGATCCCTTCTTCCATAAAAAATATTTGATTTGAGGCACCCAAAATGGAAGAAGTTTCCCTTAGCAAAAAACCCTGAAAATCCCCAAAAATTTCTAAGTTTTTTCCTATCTTTTTGCCATAGATGGAAAAAGTTCATTTTAGCAAACCTTTGGTTCACAGATCCCCTTTTGTTAAGTTTGTGTTTCTTTATTTTCTTCCCCTTGGAAAAATTTCTTCATTTTGCCTTATTGTTGCTAGATTGGTGAACTTCCTAACTTGTGAACTTGTTCGCAAGTTCACAGTTTTGCCAGTTCCCCAACTTTAGGCCTTGTCAGCAATAGAAGTTGAAGGAGGTGACAAGACAACAAAAGATAGAAAAGAAGCTATGGCGCAAGTGAAAGTTCCTAAGGAACAAAAGGAAGTGAAAGAATGGCTTTTTCAGAGAAATTGGAGGTTTGCGAACCTCCAAGTTCACCGACGAAAGGTTTAGCTGACAGAGGTTTCATCGATTGAAGGTGAAGGAGGAACAAAGGAGCCACGACAATGGCAAAGGAAAAAATTCTAAGTGAAGCCAAAAGGTAAGAAAAGTTGTTTGTCAATGAACTTTGTAGTTCACGAACTTAATAGTTCACCGATGGCAAGTTTTGTCGATGGCTAATTCATCGACAGATGAAGGACCCCACTGAGCAAAGGACAAGGTAAAGTGTTAAGTGATTTTCCCATGGTTCAAGAGAATACAAAATTGCCAACAAAGGCAACAAAAGAGAAGGAAAGCTGCCTAGGTTTGAAAAAGAGGAAAGATGGCAAAGTGTTTAGTCGGGGAATCAGAGGAAAGCCGAACTAGTGAAAGGTTCAGATTTTTGGTGATTTGCCGATGGGGGAAGTTGGCCAACATGGTCAAGCAGAGAAAAGAATAGAAGGTTGACAAGTTCAAGAATGTTTGGATCTCCTGATAAGTGGTCCTCCAAAGGTGTTTCTTCCTTGGTTCATAGGATTGAAGATTTGCTTGCTAAAGGGGAATAAATAGATGTTCGACAAATTAAAGATTTGTTGATAAGGGAAAAATATAGTCTAAGTTTGTGAGAAAGACAAAATTGTCGACAAGGAAGAAGAGGTCGCCAAAAGATAGTTCGATAAAATAAAATTTTGCTGATAGAAGGCCAAACATGAGTAAAGAGGGGGAAGTTCTGAAAAGTAGCAGTTTATCGATAAAGTGGGCAAAATGGCACCAAGAGGCCAAGTTTAAAAAAGTTAAAGTTTGTTGATAAGGCAAAAGCAAAAGAAGCCCAATTTTGAAAGGTAAGATTTTGCTGATAAGGCAAAATGAGAAGGAAAGTTGCCAAGTTAAAAAAAATGAGAAATTGTCAACTGAAGGGAGAACAGGCTAAGTTTGCAAAAGAAAAAAAATTGTCGATAAGTAAGAAAATGATAAGGAAAAGAAATTAAAGATGTGCTGACAAAGGGGGAAATGATACAAAATCGCAAAGCAAAAGCCTAGTTCAACAAATGTTAAGTTTTCTGACCAAAAGCAAAGATGGAGACCAAGTCAAGTTCGCCAATTTGAGGTTTTGCCAATAAGGCATAAATAAGTCCCAAATGAAGATCAAAGTCTTTCACAATTTGAAAAGGTGACATTTTGCCGATAAGGTAAATATAATAGTGAAGGATGACAATTTGTCAGAAAGACAAAAGGCTGATAAGATGAGGAAAATGTGCCCAACATAGAAGAGGATTGTGCAATTGACATATACTCAGAATTTAATGATTTTGTAGAATTGTACCTTGCAAGTGGTTCACACAGTGATATTTTTCAATGCTTGGGTACACTTGGAGGACAATGCAGATATGTCAGATGTTGCACAAAGAGTGCAAGCAATCTTTTGTTGTCAGTTTGTAGAGTTGTCAGAGTATGGGTATGCTTCTAATGTGTAGATTTGCTGACGTTGAAGTAGGCCTGATTTTAATGCAACATAGATTTCTTGTTGACTAATTTTCAACATCCAGGGATGCTACAATGGTTTATAAAAGTTATATATGCATTTGAAAAAGATGTATTTATGTTAGTTGACTACGCTGCGTCACTTCCAGAGGTAGAAAGTTTGTTGCAGGTTTAGACCTTGTGGTTTTCTCTAGAATTGGGTGTTTTTGATGGACGATGCTCTTCTGCTGAGCCTCTCATGTCTTTGCACTAGTTCAACAATGAAGGAGAGTCTATCATTTTGTGTCTATTTCATGCCTGTAATAAATTTTTCTTCTTTTGTAATGGCTATTTACCCTCTATGATCAATATAAATTGAAGTTTGCCTCTCTCATTATTCTTGCACTATGTTTATTTGATAGATGCAAACTGTTTATTGTGGATAAAATGGTGCCTTTCATGCTTTCATTTCTCTGCCTTAACCTCTGTTTGAATCACCATGAGTTTGTGCGATTTCCCTTTAACTTTTGAGATCATTAATGTGTTATGTTAGTTGCATTCAAACATCCTGAATCTTGGTGCATCACCATTTCCTTTTCTGCATTCTCTCTCTCCCTTTTCCTTGGTGATCATTAGAATAGGTTTAGTTGATTTCTTTGAGACTTAAGCTCAAAAAGAGAAACCAACCTTCTCTAGAGGTTTGATCTCATCTGCAAGGTCCCACACATTGAGATCAGTCCTATTGTGTCATTGGAGTGCTTGGACAGGCTCCAAGCAGGGTGTAATTTCACATGACAACAATTTCTGGCATGCCCGATGGGACCAGTTTGATGAACTTTATCATCCATTAAAGGATTTGGTGTGTTCTTCAGTGCATCTTTCCATTCAAGGTAGTCTTCTTCAACACCATGGCAACTCTGCTGAACAAATCCACTAGTGCAGCTAGTCCAAATGCTTAAGGATTCATCAAAGATCAAAGTTTGGTGATGCTTTTGGTCTTTCTAGCCCTTAGGGATTCCAATCACCTGACGAATCTTCTGGGTATGTATCTAGTTCTACTGATTTCAGACCTGTTTTTCTCTAATTCAAATATTTTCTATGATTATCTAGCATTTTGATGCTTTAAGATGCCAAATTTTTATGGGAATTATGGGTATTCCCCTCCTAATCAAAACACAGGGTATTGGCCCCCATACTAGCAATATTAGACCCCAAATGCCTCCATTTTTAGGTCATACATCCCTTTTGCAATAGAATATCGACATCCTCATGATGCTTACCTCCCTCCCACCCCCGCTCATGCTTACTATCAACCTCAAGAGGCTATTTTCACTCCAAACCAATATGGTTACCCTGCCAACTCACCTCAATTGGACTATGATTTTGATAGCATGAGTTGCAGAGGCCTCTTGTTGCGCATTGATAGGATGTTGGATGACATTGACATAGAGCAAAGGTATAACCAATGGCAAGACAAGCTTTCTTATCAGGTCCATCTTCAACAATAGCATATGGAGGTGGAGGAAAGAGCTTATCAAGAAAGTCTAGCTTTGGAGTTTGCAGTTAAAGAACAATTAAGGCAATTGCTTGCCCAAAAGAGATTAGAAGCTCAATTAACCCCCTCCATTCCTAGTTTTAGACAACCTCTCCCTTTTACACAAGTTCAACTTGTAGTAGAAATAACCCCCAAATTCAAGATCCCAAGCTTCAGGTAGGAGAAACCCTTTGAGCCTCTAAAACCATTTTCTAGTTTTAAAATTCCCAATTTTTGAGGCCCCCAGCCTCCATAAGAGCCTATTCCTACACAAATCTAACATATTATTCATCAAGTATAACCCTCTCAAGAAGCCCTTCCAGTCCCTATTCTGTGTTATTCCTCTTGCCCTGACACTATTTCACTTTTCTAAGGTGGACCTATTGTCTACTGGGCTAATTGGAGGGATGAGCCAAGGAAGGAGATATCTACAAAAAGGGAGGAACCACTTGCAAATTATGGGCCATTGTGCACCATTAAAACTAAAAATTTAGACCTGCTACAAGAAGAAGTTAAACCAAATCAGTTGGAACAACAATGCATCAAGCATGAAGTTAGTGCTAATCTAGGTGCTGGGTTAAGTCCCCTAGATTTTGGCTCTTTTGGGGAATTTTCCCATGCTTTGAACAAGCTAAGTGAAATCAAAGTGCATAGGACTCATGGTGAAAAGGCCCAGTCACAGAGGCATCTCCAACATAATGCAGTGGAGTTGCAGCCAGAGGATGGGGATGGAGTGGAGGAGGTTGCTGCGGAGTTCACTCCTAAAGTGGATGAAGCCACCTTATTTAGTGAACTACCTGGCTACATTGAATATGAAGATGGCATGTAAATGCCAATATTGATAGCAATTCCAAAACAACAGATTGGACCCAGTCAACAAGCTATGAGAGGATAGGGGCAAATACATGCTGAAGGTGTATTTTTGAGCTCGCAACAACATGAGGCCAATCCTGTCTTGGGGGAGGATGGATCTGAAGCAACAAATTTACAACAATGTGGGAGTGATGAAAATGATGGCAAATTGTCACTGACACATAAGGCCCAGCATGACAGTGAGTTTCCAGCCCATGAAGAACAACATATGGGTAGTCCTATACTAAAGAGTGTAGAGTACTTGGAGGAGGCTCATTTATGGGATGAGCTTGATGTTTTTTGCTCTAACTTGGATAGTAAATCAGTGCCTCTAGATGAGGTAAATCCTAAGCATCTTGTGCACAAAGTGGAGGCAACCATATTTCCAATGCTATTTCTAGTTGAACCATAGGAGCCATATCATTCAGACCAGTAATAGAATAATGAGGAATTAGAGTAGAGGCATGAGATCAAATCTATTGATTTGCATACCATTTCAAGGGGATGCCCTATAAGGCATCTAGCTCAGCTGGAGATATACTATGAAAAGTCACTACTTGTCATGCTCACTCCTGAGCATGAAGTTGAGCATCCAAATAAGTGGGATCTGTTGGTTATTTTCCCAGACTGGATGCTTATTCCCAGTTATCCCTACAAGGTAGCCATCATTGATCAACAGGATTCCCGGGCCAAGGGCCAACAGTACAGGAGATAGACTCTATAGATATCTCCTCTTCTTCTTTAGGCTCTGCAGAACCAAGGGGGGTATTCCCTATTCAACATCTATAAAATGCATCTACAAGTTAGCTGGTATGTTGACACAAAGAAGATAAATCCTCTCTTATGCAGACCAAAACTGTGAGATAAGTGCAAAGTGGGTAGCTTTGGGCCTATGTTCAGTTGTAGACAGAGGATTTTAGTCCTAAACTACTTCTAAAGTCCTAATGGTTTGATTTAAAGTTTAAGTTTGATTTTATGTTTGGATGCAAAACTGAGACTTTGGGTTGCAACCTCAATACAAGACTGGATCGGTGCCTATCCAGGGCTCGGAGTCAATAGACATACACATGTGAATGGTCAGCATAAACTTATAGCAAAGACTGGATATCAAGGGGATTGCTAGGTACCTGCTTTACAGATACTTCCCAAAATAGAGTATCCTGTTATCTCTACTTACTTATATCCTTATTGCAATGCCTTCTTCCCAACACTTGATCTAAAATGTTTAATTTACTCCTTGAGCAGAAGTAAGAAATCAAGCATTCAACACAACAAACCTATATTCTAGAATCATAAACACCCCTTACATGCTTAGATTCATAAGAAGAACACACTCAATTTGGAGACAGATAACAGAACACATGCAATATAGCATTACTTATTTAAATTAGCATGATATCAGTAGATTTATGCAGAAAAACATACAACATGAGATTCATAAACTCACAAGATAGCCAAGACAGAGCCACCAATGAAGTCGTATCTTATTACAACACCCAAAATTTTTGTCCAGTTTTCAACAACCACAAATGAGTAACACAGTCTGCTTATACAGCAAGAGAGTGTACTCAGCATTAATTGCAAGGCAAAAATAAAAAATTAGCTAGATACAGTGCATTCTCAAATTGGCGCCCAAAACATTAATGCAGCAGATAGGAGTGGCGAGGAGGAGCTGGACTCGAGCCCTGTGCCACCGTTTGAGGATGTTCCTCATAAAACTGGTAGTTGGCCTGTCACTCAATCCATCGCGCCCCTGCAAGCAGCCAATAATGGCTTACCTACCCACAAGATGTAGCAGCGAACACATCTGAAGTTTTCCCGCTCAAAACAGCTGCACATGCATAGAAAAAACTCACACAGAAGGTTTAAACATGACCATCGATCACCCTTCCCATTGCTGAGATCCACGGCGACCAAAAGATTTGAAAAGTCACCCACCAATCAAAAGGTGCCACGTAAGATTCTGCCTATCCGTCGTTGACTTTTTCCCTCTCATTTTTCCCTTCTTCTGCCCTTGTACATGCATATTCAAATGCATATACAATTGCCTTATATACAAGGCGGACTCCAAATGTTTATGAGGCAGGTTTGAATTCTCCACCGGGTCTAGATTGCATCTTCATTTTGCACCTATTGCCTTGTATATGTGCATATACATTCACCTCATACATACAAGGCACGGATTCCAAATTTTATGAAGCATGCTGAAATTGCTTTAAAATCCGGCTTGTATCTAAGCCTTTGTATCCTTGCAATGTATATCGACACATATACAAGTGCCCAATATACATGTTGTGGACCCCAAATTTTATTCACTACAATTGATTTCTCCTTTGGGTTTGAAATGTATGTCTTCCTTTGTATATCAGCTTATATGTCACATATACAATGCGAACATACAACTGGTGGGCCCCATAGCCAATGTTGACTGCCGCTGACCCATTTGTATAATTCACCCTTGCACATTGTGAATGTACCTAGCCGCCAATATACATTTGCCCTTGTATGTCTGTGGGCCCCACCAAATGTATCTTTTCCTTGCATGTTTCCAATGTATGTCGAACATACATTCAATTTTGCATCCATTTCCCTTGTATACTTTCTTGCACCTTTGCATACAGCCCTAATATACAAGTAGAGTTAATATACAAACACAGAATATTCCCAGAATCTTGCGAAAGACTCCCCAATGTATATGCAAGCCCGATATGCATATAACTCATTTTTCTCACCTTTTTCAAAGGCCGACTAAGGTTTCTCAAGCCTGCCAACATGCATTTGCATTTGCACATACAAAAACTTAACATTTTTCTCATGTGCGACAGTGAAAAGCGGTAAAACACTGCATGTAGGTCGAGGAACAATTTAAACCAAGGCACTAAGGGTTTGAAGGAATAAACACAGGAACCTGCAAACTCAAATTCAGAACCCTAACCCTAGGTGAACACCACCAGGATCAACCCACTTACCCACTTCCAGGCAGCTGCATTTTCAATCAGTTCAAGTGGGTAAGTGAGTTTGTTCCCATTCTTGGGGAAGTGTTTTGTCATTTTGTTGTATGCCCATCCCTTCCCCACCTCCTGTTAACTACCCATAAGCATGTGAAGAACTATAAATTGCTAAGAAAGGGTAGCTATTTTGAAAAACTAGTTAATGGCTTTGTTTAATGTCATTTCTGGTTGGTTAGTTTAGGTTTAGGTTAGTTTTATTTCTGTTTTAGGTTTCCCTTCAATAAGTGCTTTTGCACATGCAACTTTCTCATTAGGAGATTGTCTACCTTGTTTGTTTTGTTCTTATTTTCTAGATGCATTTTCAGTTCTATTTGGTCATGTGGCTACATTCTTTTGACCCTATTGCCAATTGATGGTATAAGGCAGTTGGATCCCTGTGTTTAGCAGGCAAAGACTCCTACATAGTCACCAAAATGTTGTCATATTTTACCCATCCCAAAATATCCCTGAGATCCCTTCTTCCATAAAATATATCCGATCAGAGGCACCTAAAATGGAAGAAGTTTCCCTTACTAGAAAACCCAGAAAATCCCCAAAAAATTCTAAGTTTTTTCCTGTCTTTTTGCCTTAGTCGGAAAAAAAGTTCATTTTGGTGAACCTTTGGTTTGTAGGTCCCCTTTTGTTCCTTGTGTTTCCTTATTTTATTCCCCTTGGAAAAATTTCTTCATTTTGCCTTATTGTTTGCTGATCGACGAACTTCCTAACTTGCAAACTTGTTCACAATTTTGCTTGTTCGCTGACATTAGGATTCACCAGCAACAGAAGGTGAAGGAGGTGGCAAGACAACAGAAGACAAAAAAGAAGCCGTAATGCAAGTGCAAGTTCCTAAGTCACAAATGGAAGTGAAAGAATGGCTTTGTCAGTGAAATTGGAGGTTTGTGAACCTACAAGTTCGTTGACAGAAGGTTTGGCTGACACAGGATTCATTGATTGAAGGCGAAGGAGGAATAAAGGAGCCATGACAATGGAAAAGGAAAAAAATTAAGTGATGCCAAAAGGTAAGAAAAGTTCTTTGTTGGCAAACTTTGTAGTTCACAAACTTAACAGTTAGTTGATGGCAAGTTTTGTCGATGGCTAATTCACCGAGAGATGAAGGACCTCGCTAAGAAAAGGATAAGGTAAAGTGTTAAGTGCTTTTCCCATGGTTTGAGAGAAAGAAAAATTACCGACAAAGGCAACAAAAGAGAAGGAAAGTTGTCTAGTTTTGAAAAAAGAGTAAAGATGGCAAAGTGTTTAGTCGAGGAATTAGAGGAAAGCCAAACTAGTGAAAGGTTCAGATTTTTGGTGATTTGCTGATGGGGCAAATTGGCTGACAGGGTAAGCAGAGAAAAGGATAGAAGGCTGAAAAGTTTGAGAATGTTTGGATCTACTGATAAGTGACTCCAAATAAGTTTCTTCCTTGGTTCGTAGGATTGAAGATTTGCCTACTAAAGGGGATTAGATAGAAAATCAACAAATTAAAGATTTGCCGATAAGAGGCAAATATAGTCTAAGTTTGTGAGGAAGACAAAATTGCCGACAAGGAAGAAGAGGTCGCCAAAAGATAGTTCAGTAAAATAAATTTTTGTTGACAGAAGGCCAAACACGAGTAAAGAGGGGGAAGTTTTGAAAAGTGGTAGTTTGCTGATAAAGTGGGCAAAATGGAGCCAAGAGGCCAAGTTTAGAAAATTTAAAGTTTGTCAATAAAGCAAAATCAAAAGCTCAGTTTTGAAAAGTAAGATTTTGTCGATAAGGCAAAATGAGAAGGAAAGCTGCCAAGTTAGAAAATATGAGAAATCACTGAATGAAGGGAGAAGAGGCCAAGTTTGCAAAAGAAGAAAATTTGTTGATAAGCAAGAAAATGATAAGGCAAAGAAATTGAAGATGTGCCGACATACGGGGAAAATGATACAAAAGGGTGAAGCAAAAGCCTAGATCGACAAATGTCAAATTCACCGACCAAAAGCAAACACGGAGACCAAGTCAAGTTTGCCAATTTGAGGTTTTGCCGATAAGGAATAAATAAGGCCAAAATGAAGATCAAAGTCTTTCACAGTTCAAAAAGGTTATTGTTACCTATTTTTGTTTGTTTCGGATCAAATAGGCAATCAAGTAGCACAGAGGTTGAGTTTGTTATCATTTGTCATCATTTGGTCATAAAAGTGTGTTTTGGGTTTCAAAATGTGAAAGATCAAGGTGTTTTTCTTAAGGTTCAATAAGGTCTAAAAAAAAGCTCCAGGTTAGCATATTGCTTTAAATTTGTTGAAAAATAAGTTGCTTGCAAACTTAGTAATGTCAATAGTCATTACAAAGTCTTTTAAGTGTTTCCTTCACGTTATCTTGCAAAAACCCACTTACCTCATCCAAAAGGGGTTTTCCATATAGCATGAGCCTTTTAACAAGTCAAAAGTTAAGGATATAAGCTATCCCACATCCAAGAAGTTATTAAAAACCTTAAACCTTTAAAAAAAACTATCTGAAACTTGTCAAAGCCTTGTACATTATTTGGAGGGAATGTTTTTTTAAAGATATATCACATTTTGACTAGGTCTTAGGTCAAGGAGTTTGAGATAAGTCATGTCTTGAGGTCAGGTTGGAAGTCCTTTAGGGTTTTCCATAGATTTTCTATGGTTTATTATTGTTTGCAGACTCCAGCTCATGAAAGGAATGATTAGGGGTTTTGGGCATTTTCTAACTCACAAGATTTTGACCCAAAGATGAACATCTATTTTCAGGTCTGGGGAATACTGAGAGAGTATCCTTGTTATGCAGAGACCATAGAGATACACCTTGAAGTGGTGACTGGGTATACAACAAAGATATAGTCATGATAATGAAGGAGATCTCATGACAATTGACAGTGAAAAGGAATAGAGTAGTAAGCATGTTTTGAAGCACTACAAAGCGAGATCAAAGGGTGAGATCTGCATGAGTTTGCATAGTAACTGTGAGAGCTTTTGTCAATTTTACTAAACTCTGTGAGAAGGTCTAAAGCTACTCAGTCAAAAGCAAGTGAAGGCTTAAGGATTCATTAACGTCTTTGAAGGACTATAAAAGAGCCTGAGAAGGATGAATGGCCATGAGGGAGATTGAAGAGTGCTTGAAACCCTCATTTAGGGTCAGTTTTCACGAAGACCTGGAGGACTGTGCAGAGAAAGGAAAGAAAAGAAGTCTAATGATGATATAGACAATCATAAGGCACAAAAGGATAGTGCTAGTCATGCAGATCAATACAGAGAGTAGGAGGACAATCAAGGAAATAGTGAAAATATGGCAGTCATGTTACCTCACTATTCATGGAAAAGAGAAAAAAGGACAATCAGTAGATAGACAACATGTAGAGGTATTCAAGGTCTATAACCCCTCATTTTAAGCTTCATCTTTGTTTTGTATAGGTTTTGACAAACCTTGTATGCTATGAGGTATCTATCTGAAGTCTTGGGCAAGTTGTCTAAATAATTTAAGAACTTGTATAGCCATAAAAACCTATGAAACTTAATGCAAATATACACACTGTCTAGTAGCCTTGAGGTCAATGAAACCTGATAGAGGGTTTGAAGATTGTCAAGTTCCTTGTGTTGATTACATCCTACATTCCAACGAGTTTAGCACGTATCTTTAAAAGTTTTTGTACAGATTTTCATGTAGTGAGCAGGGATATCAACACAAAGATCAAATGATAGAGGTGCAGACCTAGTCTAAGTACAGTAAACACTGATATGATATGCTAAAGGAGTTTTTTAAAGCTGCATGGCCAATTAAAGAGCTTCTACACTCATCATACTTTCAATAAAGAAGAAAGAGACATGGACAAGGGACAGAAACAAGAAGCATGCATGAGGTTTTGTATGGAATAGACAATGGGTTAGAGATCCATAATGTTCCTGAGAAAGCCTGTAGGGTCTAAGCTATAGAGAATAATCATCAACAGTGAGGACTTGAACAAGCATAAACCTAGCAAAGTGTAGTCCTTTAGAATATCAAGGATCAGCTAGGAGCATCCCATGCCTAGTCAAGGGTTTTGGGGTCTTAGAGTTTCTTTCAATATCATACATTCACTGTATAAGTTCAACATAGGCTTATTTATTTTATGTGTTCTTTGCATGCAAAAACAGAGGCACAATGACCCTAAATAAAACAGAGGAACAGTGAATGCAATGACTATTTATGGATTGGCGTGGACAACTGGTTGGCATGAAATGGTAGTATGACAAGTACTGCATCAACAAAGACAGAGATAGCTTTCTATTTTCCTTTAAAAAGACTGTCAAAAAGAACAAAGGCCTATTAGTGCTTCCTGTTAAGCATTTAAGGTCTTATATTGCTGTTATAGTTATAGAGGTTTAAAAGGTAGTTTCAAGCTTGACCTATAAGAGCCTAGTGACAAAGGTTTAAAACAATGATAAAGAGATCATTGTATACAGGTTGAAATGGAGTTCCAGGGAAGTTGCATAGACAGTTTGATAGTGAGGACAATATGCAGAAATTGATAGAATATGAAGAAACAATGGCCTATACAACCTCATAATAGAAGGTCTGATGCAAGGAAAAAGACTAGAGCAGAGATAGGTTTAATGACAAAGATGCAACAATAACAGTCATAGAATGTCTATAATAGCAGTCATGTTAGTCAAGAGACAGTCATGAAGACTATGATGACAAAGAAGACTAGGGGTCAACATCAAGAAAAACCAAATCAGAAGACTGTTACAAAAGGTAGAAATTAGTCATGAAATGATTGTCACAACACCCCAAGAAAACTATCATGTTATGACTGTTATGAAAGGAGAAAAATAGTCATGTAATGACTATTATAAAATTTATAAAAACAATGATTTATGACTATTATAGAGGCCCGTTAGCAAACATCAACATGAGAAGAAAATAGTGGTGAAGGTCTGCATAGAAATTCAAGAAGGACTGTGAGCCAAGAGCAGTCATTAGAATGACTATTAATAACAGTGAAGAACTCAGTTTGGTAATAGTACATAGTGAACTGCATATCAGCCATGAAACACTGAACCATGACAATAAATACATTGAATAGACAAGAATACAAAAACAAGTGAAGAGTACCATGAAACCTTCAAAGTGACAATGGAAGAATGGAGAGTATGAGCAAGAGGACATTGATCAACATGAAGGATCACTAGTAGACAAATAAAAATAAATGACTAAAAAAACTGCCAAAAATTGGTCATGTGACCATTAGTTTGGTCACATGACCATTGGTAGTTTATTGCCTGTCATTTATCTCGCGACCAAATTTATGACTAAACAAAGTTTAGTCATTAATTTGGTAGTATATTTAGTCATTAATTTGGTAGTATATTTAGTCATTAATTTGGTAGTATATTTAGTCATCAATTTGGTAGTATATTTGGTAGTTTGGTAGTATATTTAGTCATTACTTTAGTCATTGATTGTTGTTAACTGGTCATTGATTAAAAAATAATAAATGACTAAAAAAACTACTAAAAATGGCAGTCATTTATTTAGTCATGGTAGTCATTTACTTAGTCATTGTAGTCATTTATTTAGTCATTGTAGTCATTTATTGATGGGAAGCGCACAGGGGATACCATAGACCGTGCCCTAATTCCTCATAGTCTGCAAGACTCGACAAAACAGCCACCGATACATCTCGATCGGTCAGACAACAATGATTGGTATGACTTTCTCAAGTCTCTCTGTCGGTCCACCTTGTAATTTATCACTCCAATCCACAACTCTCCCCAATGGATGACTCTATGGTTCTCGCCTATCGCTAAGACAATTTCCATCGGCCATAGTAAGAAACACTTCACCGATATGCTGATTCTTTCTTATGGATCTCTGATCTAAATCTTAGGCCGTGACTTCCGTTCAGCGGCTCGAACCTCCCTTTGGCCAGACTACCCTTATCACCCTGAGTGAGAAATAGTTTACCGATTCGCTGTCTCACCGATAACAGCTCCAAGTCCTCCAATCAAACCCTAGCACATGGAGATGCTAGGCCATCTACTGTGCAGAACCCTTGGTCTGGAACATCTGCAACCATGAAACAAAACAAGAAACAAATGAATATGGTACAATGAAGCCATTCCACTGATTTTGACAGAAATCTCACCAGTGGAATGCTTCACATCAACATTTTGCAACAACAGAAAGTACAGGAAGGAAAAGAAATCTACAGCTATGCAATTTGTAATTACAGAGAATGGAAAACCAATTGACGACACAGAATAGTTTGATTTCTCCTTAACGCAATGCACAATTACATTCACACAATTACATTCAATCTCTTCTTCGATCTTATTACAATATGCCTGAGTTGGTTCATTTCTTGGGGTTTATAAACTCGCCAGTGGAACACCAACCCATTCCAAGCGGCTAGGAGGCTGATTCCAAGCGGCTGGGAGACCAACCATCTTACCATTAACAATTTGACAAATGCAACCTACTTACTTGGGACTTACAAAGTTTGTTCTAGGTCTAGACACAAACAGAAATGACATGCATTGGTTGAATAGACCTTATTACAACACAAAACTTGATTTCCAAACAAAACATAAATTTAAATGCCTCATGGAGGCCACCTTGTGTTGCAAGTATGGGCCTAACCGGTGTTGTCATTGATGTCAACATACTCCTGTTACATTAATGATAAGGTTGGATGAGTTGTGTGTTGAGGATATTGAGAAAATTAGTCTCAATCAGGAACAGTGAAGAACAGTAATGACATAAGGTAAAAGACAAAGATAGGATGAGGATCAGAGGATGCAGATTAAAGGGTTTCTAGATATGTGTCTTAAGATGTTGCATTAGAGATTTCAGAGGTCCGCATGAAGATATGAAGAAGTTATGGTAGTTCAAGTGAAACTAGTTCCAGCAGATGTTTAGTGATGACAGAATGATACAGATAGGTCCGGTGAGATCCGGAAATGCATTCTCTGGTTTTACGGATTTGAGGAAGTGTTGGGGAAGTCTGTGTGGTGTGTTAACTAGATTGGTTCATGGTTTGAAGGTCCGCAAGTATCTATTCCTTTGTGACAGTAATGGTAGATTGTGTTCTTGAGGTTCTAGATGAAGGAGAGAAGGATTTCAGTAAGTAGAGGAAGTGTGGATGTTCTTGGTGTTTCAGGCAAGTTTGTGGAGGTCCTTGGATCATGCTCAGTTCATGTTTATGGTCCGCATAAGAATTGGGGTCCCAGAAATGAACAATAACTTCCAGATGATGGTGTTCTTTATGTGACTAGCCGACCGGATGAATTATACATCTTGCGGATGTTCTTGTGGATGTTTGCCGACTTAGATGTTTGTTCCTAAGTTGATGTCATATATAAATAAGGGATTGCGAAGTCATTTCAGAGTGTGACTTGTGAAGATGAGTGTGTGGTAGTGAGGAGAAGAGCAAAAGGCAGAGCAGAAGGTTTGGGCTTAAATCGAACTGACTCAAGCATGGTGAAGATGCTATTTACCAGTTCAAGTATGTGATACTTATTCTTTTGTAGACAGTGTGTCTCTTGTAGGTAGTGAGCCTCTTGTGAGCAGTGTGCTTGGGCAGTGAGCCCTAATTGGCATGTGCCATTTTGTTTTTTCTATTCTTCTAACAGAGAATACAATCTTGGGTTAGTCACCCCGTAGTTTTTCCCTTAACCGGGTTTTCCACGTCAAAATCTTGGTGTCTCATGTGTTGATGTGTTTCTGCTCTTGATTAAATGCATTAAGTTTCATGTTAGATTTATTGTTATATTGCTAAGTGAATATAAGTGTTGAAAATGAAGAAAGTTTTAGACAACTGATTCACCCCCCCTCTTAGTTGTCTGCCCTAAGTCTAACACCTTGTGCTAGGTGCTCCTGAACCATACACCCCACCTAGAAAAGAACTCATGTCCCATGAGTTGATTCTTTGGCTTGCTCCACCTTTATCCTTTGCTGCATCATGCCTTCCCCACGATCTTTGGACTGCAACTTGCTTCCATGGAATCAAAAACTCATGTCTAGCATTGTAGGCTCTACTCACACCTTGCCATGAGTGAGTGCTTGCAACCAAACTTGGATGTTACATGCCATGATTGCTTACTGTCAGAACTGCCTGAACACCTGCATTCAAAATCTTGGGCAATGCTACTGGTACTGCTGCTACAGTAGAATATGATTGTCCTTCAACTCTTGTTGGCTCTAGAGGACAAACAATGGTCCCTACTATGATAGCATCTCTTTCTTTCTAATTAACTTGTGGTTGCTTGCAGACCTGCTCTTTGACCTTCATCTGATCCATTTCAGACATTACCACCTAATCTCCATCATTCAAAACTAAAATCACCTTCAAACTGTGATCTTTGGCAACCCCACTCCTTGAGGTATCCTCAACTTTCCTTGTCTCTTCTTCATGTATCTTCACAAACTCATTCTTACCCATCAAAATGAGCTTGGCTGCCTTCTTTGCGTCAGCATCCTCCTGCAATGGTGTCATCAGAAAAGTATTTCCATCCTTCTTGATGGTGTATGTGTTAGCATATCCATCAGAAAATGCTTGCCTATCAAATTGCCATGGCCTACCTAAAAGTAGGTGACAACACTCCATGGGCAAAATGTCACATAAAATTCTCTCTTTATATTCTCCGATTTCAAAATCAACATATGCTTGCTCATCTACCAAAAGTGATTGACTATCACTTACCCAAGATGCTCTGTAAGGGGTTTGATGAGGAATCCTTTCTATGTTCAATTTATCCACTATTTCCCTAGACACCATATTATCTGTTGAACCAGAATCTATGACTACCTTGCATATTTTACCTTTGCTTTTGCAATTGATCTTGAAAAGAGCTCTCCTCTGTGATGGTTCAGTCTTCACTGGTGCTTTGAGCAATGTCCTCTTGATCATCAGATTTTCTCTGACTTCTGATGTCAAATTCACTTTAGGAGATGTCACACTCCCTACATCCTCTTGAGTCAATGTGGTTCTTATCTCATCACCATGAGAAGTTGAGGCCTTCTCTGGACACTTATAAGCCGGGTGCCCTATCTGATTGCAATTATAACATCTCATGTTGGAGAACTTGGATCCTCTATTTGATCCATTTGTCCCACCCCTTTCATTTGGCCTTCTTCCTCGGTAGCCTCCTTTGCTACTTGATTCTCCAACTGGCTCTTCTTAGCTAGACTCACCACTAGACCTCTGGTTAGGACTTCTTCCTCCAAAACTGCCTCTAAAATTTTTGTCACCTCTTCCTCTACTCTGCTGCTCACCTTTCCTCCTTAGCTTCTCTTCAACTCTTAATGCTACTTGAAAGCATTTTTCTATGGTTTTAGGGGTAAACAAACTTATCTCATCTTGAATATTGATCCTCAAACCATTTAAATACCTTGCTACCTTGGCTTTTTCATCCTCCATGTACCCATAGTGAAGAGTGTATTTGTGAAACTCATCGGTGTAAGTAGGCACATCCATATCTTTTTGCTTAAGGTTCTGCATCTTCCTATAAATCTGCACCTCGTAGTCATATGGAAGAAACTGGGACTTGATCTTCTCCAGCATTCTTCTCCATGAAGAGATCATACTTTTCCCATTCTTTACGCTTTCTCCTTGGGTGTAATTCCACCATGTAAGGGCAACAACTTTGAGTTTAGTTTTTGCAAACTTAACCCTCTTACTTTCAGGAACTTCCTTGTATTTGAAGTAGTTTTTTAGAGCCTCAATCCACTTCATGACTTCATCAGCATTCATCTTCCCACTGAACATGGGGACATTTATCCGAGCGTCTTAAGAGTCCTTGCCAATAGCCTTAATGGCTTCCAAGAATTGCTTTTGTTCAGCCGGTATCTTTACCTCTTCTTGTTCTTCTGCTTCTTCCTCTCCATCAGATTCATCATCTGATTTCTTTCCTATCTTCATTGCCTTCAATTCATCTTGGAGTTTTTCCCTGACTCCAGTTTTGATCATCTCTTCCATCTCTTGAAATTTCTTGACCACTTCGGTGGTCATCCCCTTTGGAGGCATATTGCTAGCCTCTCCTTCACTTTCTCTGTTTGACATAAACATTCACAGATAACACCAACACTTCTACAAATCCTTAATTCGACTACAACACAATGCTCAATCAGATGTCCATCCTACATGCTACTTCACAGACCCATTCCTCTCGTCCAACAACAGATCCTGGAGATGCACTACCACTCTCTCTCACAGTGGCCTCACTTTGCACCCTCTTCCAGCCAAACCTCTATTGGTGAATGGTCTCGACAGACCTCATCATCGTCTGCCCACACACTACAGGAATCCTATTCCTTCTCGCAACTAGATGGCACGAGCAACTCTTCATCTGCCTTCTCAGTGACATAAATCAAAATACACAACACCTCCACCCAGAGCTTTCGCTGGCTCTAATACCAATATGATGGGGAGCACACATTGGATACCACAGACTGTGCCCTAATTCCTCTAATTCCTCATAGTCGACAAGACTTGACAAAACAGCCGCCGATACATCTCGATCGGTCAGACAATAGTGATCGATATGACTTTCTCAAGTCTCTCCGTCGGTCCACCTTGCAATTTATCACTCCGATCCACAACTCTCCCCGATGGATGACTCTATGGTTCTGGCTTATCGCTAAGATAATTTCCATCGGCCATGGTAGAAATGCTTCACCAATACGCCAATTCTTTCCGATGGATCTCTGATCTAAATCTTAGGCCGCGACTTCCATTCAGCAGCTCGAACCTCCCTTCGGCCAGACTACCCTTATTGCCTTGAGTGAGAAACAATTTACTGATGGTCACTGTCTCACCGATAACAGCTCCAAGTCCTCCTATCAAACCCTAGCACATGGAGATGCTAGGCCGTCTACTGTGCACAACCCTCGGTCTGGAACATCTGCACTGCCAAACCATGAAACAAAACAAGAAACAAATGAATATGGTACAATGAAGCCATTCTACTAATTTCAACAGAAATCTCACCAGTGGAATGCTTCACATCGACATTTTGCAACAACAGAAACTACAGGAAGGAAAAGAAATCTACAGCTATGCAATTTGTAATTACAGAGTATGGAAAACCAATTGACGACACAGAATAGTTTGATTTCTCCTTAACGCAACGCATAATTACATTCGCACAATTACATTCGATCTCTTCTTCGATCTGATTACAATATGCCTGAGTTGGTTAATTTCCTGGGGTTTATAAACTCACCAGAGGAACACCAACCCATTCCAAGCGGCTGGGAGGCTGATTCCAATCAGCTGGGAGAAAACTAACTAATTCCAAGTGGCTGGGAGACCAACCGTCTTACCATTAACAATTTGACAAATGCAACCTACTTATTTGGGACTTACAAAGTTTGTTCTAGGTCTAGATACAAACATAAATGACATGCATTGGTCAAATAGACCTTATTACAACACAAAACCTAATTTCCAAACAAAACATAAATTTAAATGCCTCATGGAGGCCACCTTGTGCTAGGTGCTCCTGCACCATTTATTATAGTCATGGTAATCATTTATTTAGTCATTGTAGTCATTTATTTTAGTCATGGTAGTCATTTATTTAGTCATGGTTTAGTCATTTAATTGGGTAAATCAGTGATTCAAGTTACAAATCAAATCTAACTTAATTAATCCTCACAAATTTATGCATATAAACTTCAACTTGTCTCATTGACTGTCTTACATCATTTATTAAACATTCATCTCAGGTCATTTACATCATTTATTAAACATTTATAAAATGTGTTTCTCCTTATTCAAAAACCATTATCTCAGCTCATGCACTGTTAAACAATGAATTTGTATCAGAGCATTTCACATTCAAACTCGTCCTTGCTGGTATTCACCTTTCACCTTCCAAGCTTCATCCTTTTGTGAATTTGATACATTTTGTGTACCATCAAAAGCCTGCAAATCAAAAAAAGGTGAAAAAATAATAACACCATTAGGTATTTTAATTTCATTAAACATGCACAAAAGTTTCAAAACTTTTTGCTAGGTCAAGTTTCAAACCCTTGACCACAAGACACATAATTTAATGTATAGAGAGAAAAGACTGCAAAAAGATAAATGCCTTAGGGTCTAACTATTTTTTAGTATAACAAAATAGAGAACAAAGAAGACATTAACACAAAACTAAATACATGATTACACATATAGATTTCTATAGATGACATATCTATAAAATTAAAAAAATGGTTTAATTCTGGTGTGGTGGGGGTAACAATAAAAGCATACCTTTCTCTTTTTCTCATCTGGGTCGCCATGGATTATCAACAAATTGAGAGCTTGAGCTCACCCATCTATTGGATGCACTCCCACAAGAAATCCAGGCATGGATTCGACCTTCTATCCCCACCCACCTGTATCTATTGCTACCACAGGCCATGGATCCGTCTCTATCGGTACTGGGCCTTGATCATGAACTAGATATGGGTATGCACATGGATCAACGTACTCAGTTGGAGCAACTAGATCACCCACAACCATGCGTGATTATGCTGCTGGCCCTTCCATCGAGGCAACGAAGCCAACTGCATGGACTGTGTGGTCAGTAGAAGCAACACTATGATGAAATTTTAAGCTTCTCGCTCTGCTCCAATCATTCACAACAAAAAAGAGAAGCTGAGACTGATAAGAGTAAGAAAATAAAAAGGAGATGAAACAAAATAGGTTAGGGGTTTGAGCCTTTCTGAGTTACGGTTTACCTGAGTTTCAACGAGAAGTAACACATTCTTACAATGCCCCACCCGCTGCACTACAATGAAATTTTAAGTGCCCCACCTATTGTAGAGATCGCCTTCTCATGTCGAAGACACAGGTTCGATTCCCTGTTCAACCGCTCCAATCATTCACAGCAAAAAAGAGAAGCCAGAACTGATAAGAGTAAGAAAATAAAAAGGAGATGAAATAAAATAGGTTAGGGTTTTGAGCCTTTCCGAGTTAGGGTGAAAATTAAATTTGGAGCCCTTATGATAGGTTAGGGTGAAAATTAACTTTGGCGCCCATATGATAGGTTAAGGTGAAAATTAAATTTGGCACCCATTTAATTAAATATATTATAATATTATATTATTATATAATATTAATTATATTATTATATAATATTAAATATATTATAATATAATATTATAATATTAATAATATAATATAACTAGTATATTTATATTTAAAAAATATATCTAAAATACACGAGGTATATCTTTTTTCCATAGTTTCTTTGATTTTCTCTTGCAATTTTTTTTTGTGTTTTATTTTTTAATTTTTCTAATTTCTTTTTTGGTTCTTGTGATTTAGCTTTTTCTCCTTCAACTATTTTTAATTTTTGTTTTAGGTTTCTTTCATTCAATTTCTTAAATTTTATTTTTTATTTCCTTTTTGGTATTTTTCATTTTTTTCCTTATAAATTTAGGCAGAAAAAATGAGTGCTCTCATGATTCATCCCCACCCCGATGTGACTCTATAATGCCTCTCAGCATAACTAGTATATTTATATTTAAAAAAATATATTTAAAATACGCCGAGGTATATCTTTTTTCCATAGTTTCTTTGATTTTCTCTTGCAATAATTTCTTTTTTGGTTTTTATTTTTTAATTTTTCCAATTTCTTTTTTGGTTCCATAGTTTTTTGATTTTCTTTAGCTTTTTCTCCTTCCAACAATTTCCAATTTCCTTTTTGGTTTTTATTTTTTATTTTTTCCAATTTCTTTTTTATTTTTTTATTTTTTCCAATTTTTTTTGGTTCCATAGTTTTTGTGATTTAACTTTTTCTCCTTCAACGGTTTTCAGGACTTAAATTTGACATTCCACCTTGCCTGTCAAGGAATTTTTTTCCTACAGTTTAGTCTTCAGTATTGCCTGACAATTAATTTTTTTAAATGCAAGTCAAAATTTTATATATAAAGTTGGAGCTTTCTCAATTCAAAACCCAAATTGGTGAATGCTTTATCAAGTGAAAAAACTTAGGATAAATAAAATATTTTATAAAAAAAACAAATCTAAGGAATTTTTTTTAAAATAATAGAAGTTCCTATTAAAAAAATTAAAAATAAAAGCAAAAAACTAGAATGAATATATTCTATAAAAAATCAATTTATTTGGAAAGTTCTTATTAAAAAATTTAAAAATAAATGGAAAAAATATATATTATATAATTTAGAATGAATATATAATTATATTCATAAAAACAAATCTAAGGGATATATTCTATTAAAAAATAAATCTATAAGATATATATTTAAAATGAATATCTAATTATATTCATAAAAAACAAATCTAAAAATTTGAGATATATTCTATTAAAAAACAAATCTAAAAAATATATATTTAAAATAAATATATAATTATATTCATAAAAGTAAATCTAAAATTTTGGGATATATTCTATTAAAAAGCAAATCTAAAAGATTAAACAAATCTAAAATATATATATACACACATTTAGATTTTCATATTGATTGTTTATTTTACAGTTTTAAAAATACTTGTATATCAATACAGTCAAATATTTATTTTTATTGTATTTTACAGCTAAAATCTTTAAATACAGTTATACAACTGTCAAATTTAAGCCTTGACGGTTTTTAATTTCTTTTTTAGTTTTTTTCTTTGATTTTATTAAGTTATTTTTTATTTCTTTTTTGATATTTTAATTTTTTTTCTTATAAATTTAGGCAGAAAAAATGAGTGCTCTCATCCCCACCTGATGTGACTGTATAACGCCTATTGACGTAAATATAATATTATATAATATAAATATTATAATATAATATTTTATAATATTATAATATTATATAACATAATATTATAATATTATATAATAATATAATATTATATAATATAAATATTATATTATATTATTATATAATAATAATATAATATTATATAATATATATATTATATTATATAATATCATATTATAATATATTAAATTTTATTGTATTGTAATATAATATATTATTATTATATTATAATACAATCCACTTTCTCAATTTGAAATATTTTTTTAAATTATCCACTTTAATATCATATTGTGTAATTTTTATTTGTGTGACTGATTATTTAGTCATTTTTATTTGTGTGACTAATTATTTAGTTGTGTTTTTTGCCCGATGACCAAATTAGTCATTTATTTAGTCATTTCAACCGATGACCAAATTAGTCATTTATAGTTGTGTTGCAAAAAAATAGTTGAATTTTGGTCACGTGACTAAAAGTTTTAGTCACCTGGGCATTTATTTGCCATATTTCTACTAGTGGATAAGAAGTGACAGTCAACTATTTCGGTATCAATATATCTTATGTGTCATTCAATTCTTCTTTGATATCACAGTTCTATTTAAAAACAATTTTTTTAAGAGGTGTCATTTGGGAGGATACTATTGCATAAATGCAACATTAAAAGAAGTCATGATGGAGTACTTCCGAAGCAGTTTGGAGTCCACAATGAAAGGAAACATCTCTCCCACACCTTCCTAAGAATCCTCAAAAGAGGTTGAAGATAGTTTAAAGACCACCCAAGCATTTAGGAGGTAGTTCCAACGCTTTGCAGGGATATAGGAGGCACATCAACATCATCCAAGCATCTAGGAGCATCTGCAACAGCTGTAGCACCATCCAAGGAGCTTGAAGAGGACAAGCACCCATTTTTGAGGAGACCAAGTCAACTTGAAGTTATTTGGGCTTCCAAAGTAAGTTAGCTATTTTTAAGGCTTTGTAACTTGGTCAAATTCAATCCCCATATGCTCTCCTATGTCTGGGATGACATATAGGACTCCTAGGCAACATTTTTCAGCAGTTCTTTTCATGTTTTTGAGCTGGAGAAGCCTAAAACAACATACTGTAACTTAGAAAGACAGATATTCATCTGTATGAGAATATTTTGTAAGCATTTTCAGAGGATATCAAGTTAGTTTTCAGACTTATTCAGTTGTAAGAACACCTTTTCTGTAAGGTCCTAATTTACTACTTACTAAAAGTAACCAACGAAGAGCAACTCAATCCAAACATAGAAAGTGAATCATTTCATTAAAGAGATATCCATAATTGTACAACATTTGGCAAGTTTCCAATTAAAGAAGTGCAATTATAAGCACAAGAGATGGAGTAACATTACATCTGTTTCATTTGTTCCAAGCACATGAATAATACATCAAAATTACATCAATGAGAGTACATATACAATTACAGATTTGGCTATGCAAGCCATACAAGGATCAATACATGAGATACACATATGGAGTCATATAACATAACATGATTTATCTTTAGCTGCCATGACCCACCGGTCTTCCACAAGCCAAAGCCAAGAGCGTGGTTAAGGTGCTTTTCTCCACCCAACCATGAAGCACTGAACTTCCCTGGGTTTCTTCCTAACTCAAAGAAATCCCTAACCCTGCATGAGGAGCCTAGCAACCTAGAACGGAAAGGTAGGAGGTAACTCTTGATGCAAGCATGATGCCTATATGCACTCCTACTAACTAGAATGACATATATCTTGCATGCAGGATGTGGCAGAGACATAAAATAAAAGTAGGCTTTTCTATTCCATCTATTTCAATGGTACATCTAGCTTTGGCCAAAGCAATAAATAAACATAAATGGTAATTTTGAAAAAGAAAATTACTGTCTCTGTACTCCACACTTGACATTTTGCCTTGAAAGTAAGTTAAAGCAAAATAACTAATTCTATTGCAAAATAATCTCACCACTACAACATTTTGATTATTAACTAATAACTCTCTTTAATCCGTTTCACATTTTAACCATTAAAGTATACAAAGAAAGGAGATAACAAAGTATTTATGCATGGAGAAGATTATCTATCTACGAGTTAGCCAATTTGGTAACTCAATCTAATATCTAGAAAGATAACTACACTCTTAACAACAATAGAACATGATATCTGGCTATGATTATCACCGTTTACATTAGCCAAATTCACACATAGAATCAATGATTCTTATTAACATAGTTTTTTTTCCGAAGTCAATCATAACATAAGTTAAGTTAGGTTGACATGAAAAAGGGGCATATCACTTTTAATTTGCTTGTGATTATTTCAAGACAATATCATTTAGATAAATCTACTAGGAGTCATCGAGTCTTACTAATGCCTAAGCAGATTAGTGCCTGAAGGTTCCAAGATGTGTGAGTCAATTTCCTATTAACATCTACCCATTGGTAAGAAAAATTAATAACATGAAAACATACAAGCCACTAAGAGTATTCAATCTAATCCTTGGGTTAAATTCATAAAATGTAACAAGGCATTACAATCCTAGACATGATGATAGCATATATGTGTATAATAGTGGTATGATTTTTAGGTCCTTAATAATCAAAACATTGACATCGACCCCTATAGCCAAGATAGTCATATAATAGGAAAATCCTATTCCTTGTTTATCTTGACCTCACTAGTTTTGTGAAAGCTAAGAAATAAAATGAGAAGGTAATAAAAGACACATAAACGTGGTAAAAACATTGAGCAATTTGGCCATGACTGGTAATTTCTGAGAGGTCCAACTATAATACACATAATCTGATTTAGATAGAATAGAAAATTTAATGTTTTCTTGCAAGTAAGTGAATAATTTGCGAAGGAACTACAGTATCTCTACACCAGTTATATCATAGAAATTATACTTTGTCTATCTCAGGTATCTCTATCTGCCTTAAATTCTTATACCAAGCTTATTTTATCTTCCTATAATGCTTTAGAATCACATTATATACTTAAGACTATCATGTTATCGAATCGTTGCTCTAATAGCCTTTATGCGCACGAGGTGTTTATCTCCTAATTAAGAATGGACACAGATTCCACTGGAACGATATAGATATCTTTTTGGTTTTATTATTCACGACATCCTTATCCTTCTTTCTTTCTTAATTCATATTGCTAGGTTCAAACCAAACATTGTTTGCACTTACCCTCCTTTCCTTCCGTGGAGCATAGAGAAGAGGTTAAAGCCTCGTTTTATGTTATATAAGTATTAACTATAAATCTAGATTCCAAGCATCTTACTAATAGTCTGGCTATTATGCTTAATATATGCGATGAAGAATTTTCCTGTAGGTTCCTAAATGATCTTTAGACAGAAGAGTTGTGATAAAGTTACATGAACAATTATCTGATATTGCACTTTCAGAATAACAATTTGGAGACAATAACCATTCCTAAGAAACATTTTCAGAGAACTATAACCATCGTTGTTCTAGAGGATTTGAAGCATAACATGCTTGTCGATAATTTCTAAACCTCAATCGTACAATTGCAGTAATTTCAGGGTAGGATCAATTAAAGAAATCTACTCAAATAGCTGCCAGAGAGGTTGTCGATTGGCAGTTCCAATGCAGGAAAGGGTGAAGTATCAAAAGAGAAGCATATGGTAGAGATTGATGTGGTCTTTCTCTTGCAAAAAAGTGCGCCATGGATACGATGAGGCACAAAGTGGAGATCTCATCTGTTTTAAGAAAGTAGAGGTAATTTAGCATTATATAACGATAATAAAAAGACTGACTCAGGCATGGCTTAGGCCAATCTCAATGGCATAGAGGTGTTTGAAAGAAAGATTATGGAAGATCATCGCTATTGCTGGGGATGGAATATCATTCCTACAAAAGGCGTCGGTCAAAATCTACATCACCAGTCATCACTAATATCAAATGTTTCCTCTTCTATTTGCGTACATGCTAGAAGGTATTGTAATTGCCTTTCTAATATTATCATGTTCAAGACTTGTCATAGGTAAATCATAAGATAAAAGATCTATTTTATATATAGAATATTAGAGAAAAAAAATTAAGACAAGGCTGTCCTCTTCTGGAAGAAGTTTTGAGGAAAGAGGCCGATGATAGAGATCCCTGTGGCAAGATAGGCGACTATGGTAGAATCAAAAGAAAATAATAATGAGGCATAAGCAATATTCTAGCGGATAAGATAGGTGACGACTATGCCTACAGACTACATACAATAAGGAGAACTACTTAGAATATGAATAAGGTTCACAGTTGGCAGTAAACAATAACACCCTAACAATTATATAACAAGATGCCAAAAAAATAATAATACTTATGGCAGGCTGTTTTTGTACACCCTCATCAAAAATTTGAGTTTATGTAATTAACGACGTTGGGTGCAGCGGGTACTCATGCCAAAGGAATTTAAAATGATAGAGATAAAAAATAATTATAGCTGGGGAACACTCACAGGCACGACCCCCCTGATATAGGGACTTCCGGAGGTCATAACTTTTGACTCAGATGTGGGTTTTCTATGAAATTTTACAAGTGGATGCGTTATGAGGTGACATGTGGTTTCCCAACCCACCCTAGTCGGTTGGACCTCGTCTTGGCACTTTTTCGGGGCTTGAAACTTTCATCTTGGCCCTCAAAATGGCAATTTAGTGTTTTTTCCTAGTTTTTTAAAAGTTGCTTTTTTTAATAACTCAAAACTCATGTTTTGAATTTAGGATGTTAGTTGGCTTTTCGTCCTACCTTAGTTTTAGGAAGTTTTTGGGAAAAAACTGGATTCTCAAGATATGAATGTAAAATTACCTAAAATGGCAAAATCTAACAATTGTCGAAATCTGCCAGAAAAGGTATTTTTTTTGTTTTCTTGGATATAAGAGTGTTTTCTCTCATTGTAGCAGCAGAGTTGGTGGATAGATTTTTTTGTTTTCCAGTTTTCCAAATCTTTAGCTCTCACACATGATTAATGGCACAATTTTATTGAGTGTATGTTGTTGGTTACATCACCCCCAGGGAGGTTCTTTAGCCGATCTTAGAGAAATTAACGAGCATAAAAAATAACTAATTTGTCCATTCCCATCTAACCGAAGAGGGAGCTATTACTGCTGCAAGACTCAATTTGTCAACACAAAAATCTTACAAAAGGATGGAAATAATAGCATCATTTTGATACAAGGATGAGCATTTCAAAGAAAATAGGAGGTATATGTATATTTGACAGATTTAAGAGGGTTACTAAAAGAGAGAAATTTGCTGAGTCTACCTAATGGAGAAAACAAACTGCCATTTCAAGAGGATACAAGCAGTTGAAAAGAAAATATAAGACAATAATGGTCTATGGAGAAAACCTAGTTATGGCGTCTCTGGCTTTCTTTGAATCCTTCTTTTTGTCCTTTCTTCCCCTTTGCATTTTCTTTCGAACTCTCTATATCTCTTGTCTATATTTTTTTTTTCAAATGCACTTGGTAAACTTTTTAACATGACCGGCGACGCTGGTGCGACACGCCCTTCGGCTCCACGCGAATGCTTTTTCTCGAAGCAATGAACTGGTGAGGCCACAACATGGGGGACCTCATCCCCTAGGAAGAACACTTAAAACCCACGAGCTCATTGGCCCAGCGAAGGCGTAAAGCCTTGCGAGCTCGTTGGCCCAGCGGGGGTTTGAACTCTGGTGGCCGCCACTACAGCCGAGTGACTTAACCATCGAACCATGCCGTCATCGGCATCTCTTGTCTATATTTCCTTCCTATTTATTATTGTTTATTTCTATCCTTTTTGTTTCTATATTTTTTTTTCATTTCTTAGATTTTTGCCTTCACTTATTTTGTTTTATTCTATTTTTTTTTTCTTCTTTCTATTAAATTCGCTTTATTCTATACATTTATTTTTATTTTTCTTTATTTGCTTTCATTCTAATTTTTTTGTTTTCTTTTTCTATTATTTGCTTACTTTTTCTATCCTTTTAGTTTGTTATTATCTCATTTTTGAAATGAACACTTACTAATATATATATTTAATCTAACCCATAATTATCTAAAGGAATTAAATAAATAATATTCAAAAGAAAATTCCCTTTTCTCTAACTTTATTAAAAAAAAAATATCAATTAAATCTATTTCATTGCAATAAGAACATATTTAAATTTATAGGACAATTTATTTCTAAGAACTTTAATAAAGAAGGTGTAACAATTAAATTTACTGAGCTATAATTTAACTATATATATATTAGATAAAACATAAGGGAACTTTTCCTATCAATGCTATTTTAATTCATCAAACAGAGAGATCACAAACAAAATGCAATGCATAAATGAATAAGTGCTTGTGTGTGGCATCAAATCTCTCCATCCCATCCCTACCAGGTGGCTAACCACCTCTACCTTAACCACACCCTTGTCTTCAACAACCTGCCATTATTAAACTCAAATTTTCATTAATAGGTTAGTACCCCAAATCTATAGCCGAAGCATAACATCCATATCATTTTCAAGAGAAAATAACAATTATCTATTTTTAATACAATCCTAAATATCATTTACATTTCTATTTATATTTAAATCCAAGAAGTCAAGTAGTTGGAGACGTGACATCTTCTCAATAAAGATTTAGTATTTTATTTTCTCAAACTTCTGTTCTACTGTGTATAAATGAATGATTGATGAATGTTTTTGTGATATTGAATGTATGTCCTTAAACATATGTCTCATTTGATACCTTTAAATCAGAAAATACATGTTTTGTGTAGGTCATAAGCTGTGTAATGTTGTAAAACGGTCTTAGCTATGAAAATTTTAATCTTTTCCTCCTAAAACCGCCAAACATCAAACCTCCTAATGAAAGACTGATATGGAAACATGAAATAAGTCTGAGTTTGTGTAGAGCAACTAGTTTTCTTGAGTTTTGTGTGTCAAAACAATGACATCTTTAAGTCTTATTTGGTGAATCACCTCCATCTATGGTAAGTTTAGTTTATGACATTTCCTGCCCTTTTCCTCTAAGAACAACAGTAGGTAGTCTAATTTAGGTGATAAAATTGAGGGAACCAACCCTTCATATGGATGTTTAGTTTCAAGATTTGCAAGGTCCCACAACTAGAAGCTATTCCCATTGTATCACAGGGTCTTGTTGGATCACATTCAACAAGAGGGTGCAATCTTGTTGATAACTATTTTTGGTAGACCTGGTGGGATAGTGCGATGAAATTTTCATCAAAGTACTGAGAGATTTGGTGTTTGTCTTAGTATTATTAGCCTTTGGAGGCAATACAAACAACACCATGGTGACTCCAATCATATATTAGTTGGTTTTAGCAGTCCAGATACATGCAACTAATGAGGTTGGTACTACTTGTTAGTTTTCTACCCTTTGAAAGTATTTTCTTAGGTGACTCTATTTGGTTTTCTAACTCACATCCTAGTGTTTTAGGACTTGTTGTCTAATTTCATTCCAGATCTGTTATATAGGCTTGCCTATACTTCATGTTTTACCCTTGCAATGTCTAGTTATCAGCACCACAATGGTTATTCTCCTCCATTTCATGAAAATTTAGGCTTTTGGCCTTCAAACAACTCTTCTCCTCATTGCAACCAACATTACCAGTAGGAACATCATGCCTATCTCCCACCCACCCATGCTCAGCTTTCTTGGCAGCCTTCCCATGCCTATAATTAGTCCCAAGGAGACCATATTTCTCATAACCAGGATGCCTATTCTCCTATCCAACTTCTAGATGATGAAAACATAAGCATTAAAGATATGAGAGATATGCTACTAATCTTCTGAATGTAGCTAGATGCTATTAAAAATGGGCAAAAGTATAGTTGGCAACAAGAAGAGCTTGCATATCAAGCTTATTTGCACCATCAAGAGAGGGAGGTACAAATGAGGAATGAGGAAGGGTTTTTGGGTAAACAAATTGTGGCTAAAGAGGACCAAATGAAGTAACTGATGGCTCAAATTCCAAGGTATGAAACCCAATCAGCCCCTTGCATTCCTAGTTTCAGTTCAACTCTTCCATAATGATGAATCATCCTTTGAATGAAGAAGTTGCCAAATCCAAATTTCCTAGTTTTAAATAAGAAAAACTTATTGAACCTTCAAGTAAGCCTCCTTGTGTCAAAATTCCAAGTTTTAGGAGTGCTCTTTCAATCCAACAGCCAATTCATAACCAAGAGCAATCCATAATATTGCACAATCCACTTAACAGTGAGCATGTTTATCCTACTTCATCAGTTAAACCTTTTTGCCCTCCCACCATCTCCCTTTTCAAAGGAGGATCCATTATATGGAGAGAAAATGAAGGCTATGTAGGCGAAGAGGAGAATATTTCAAGTAAAGATGATGAAGAGATAACTATTTACAACCCCTTTTGTGCCACCAAATCAAAAAAATCAGACATGGAGCAAAGGAAGAATATGGTCTTGATGAAGAGGAGTCCATTCTTTCAAGTCAAGAAACCTCTCATAAGGTTGATTTGCAATGTCTCAGCTGGTTGGAGGAACTTCCTTTTTGTTGTATAGAAGAGCTTGAGGTTGATATAACAAATGAAAGTTTTTTGAAAGAGGCTACATCATTGTTTGAACATTTACCTTCCTTCATTGAAGAAGAAAATCCTGATTTGGTGAGTGCTTCTTTGGGTAATAATGAGGAATTTGAGTTTGAATCAGTTGTTCCTAAGATCCTTCCAAGAGCTGATAGCTTTGATGAGTTATTGGTTATCCTAATGGAAGAGGATGATCCATTGACCATGGAAGAGGAATTGACATGGAAAACTATCATGCAAGGTGAAGGTAATGATATCATTTCTAGTCATTCAAATTATTTTCTCTCTTGTCCAAACTTAGCCATGAAACAAGACAACCATGAACAAAAGGAGGAAAGATTTGAAGAATGTAACCATGACAACATTATATCAGCTTTCTTGGATTCTTTGAAAGAAGAAGATGAAAACCATGAAGTTCCAAATCATCTTCTTGTCCCACAATAAAACCATGAGAGTAAGATGGAGGACACCATCACAACAAATGAAGGAAAAGAAACAACCTGCCCAAAGCTTTCAAGGGGTTGTCCTATTAGGCATCTAGCTAGGATGGAATCCAATAATGCATCACAAGTTATTCTTGCACCCAAGGATGAGGATTCTATTGAAAGGAGGCATATCCACATGTCCTATCCACTTCAGAACAAAAACATGAATGGTCAACATAAGTGGGTAAGTAGGTTTGTTTTCTCTATTCAAGAGTCATTGCAACAGCTGGTTGAACATCTATCATTTCTTCAATGCCTCCTCTTCGCTACTCACAAAGATACAAAGCATTGCAAGTTGCAAAGAAAAGGCAGCTATTTCATGGAACTAGTTAGTGGTTTTGTTTAGACAACCTGTTTCATTTGTTTAGTTTAGGTTAGTATAGGTCATATAAGTGTTTGATTTCCTCTAAATGTAGTTGCACAAGTAGTAGTTGTCTTTAGGTAGTTTTGTGTTTGTATTGTGTCTTGTCTTGCTGTATGGAAGGTACTAACAACTGTATCTCAGGTCTGATATCAATTTGTTTTAGGTCTCTTGTGACTCTATGCCCAATGGATACTAAGGCTATTGGTTTCTTAGTTCTAGCAGACAAAACTCAAGTAGAAGTTGCCAAAAATGTTACCTATTTTCGTTTGTTTTAGTTCAAATATGTAATCAAGAAATGTAGAGGTTGAGTTTGTTATCATTTGCCATCATTTGGTTATAAACGTGTGCTTTGGGTTTCAAAACATGAAAGATCAAGGTGTTTTTCTTCAAGTTCAATAAGGTCTTAAAAGAAAATCTCTAGGTTAGCATATTGCTTCAAAGTTGTTGAAAAGCAAGTTGTATGAAAACTTAGTAATGACAATAATCATTATAGAGTCTTTTAAGTGTTTCCTTCACATTATCTTGCAAAAATTCTGCTTACCTCATCCAAAAGGGGTTTTCCATATAGCATGGGCCTTTTAACAAGTCAAAAGTTAAGGATATTAGCTATCCCACATCCAAGAAGTTTTTAAAAACCTTAAACCTTTAAAAAAACTATCTTAAACTTGTCAAAGCCTCATACATTATTTGGAGGGAATGTTTTTCAAAGATATATCACGTTTTGACTAGGTCTTAGGTCGAGGAGTTTGAGATAAGTCATGTATTGAGGTTAGGCTGGAAGTCCTTTAGGGTTTTCCTAAGGTTTTCTAGGGTTTCTTATTGTTTGTAGACTCTAGCTCATGAAAGGAGTGATTAGGGGTTCAGGGCATTTTCTAACTCACGAGATTTCAACCCAAAGATAAACATCTATTTTTAGGTCTGGAGAATACTGAGAGAGTATCCTTGTTATTTAGAGACCATAGAGATACTCCTTGAAGTGGTGAATGGCTCTACAACAAAGATATAGTCATGATAATGAAGGAGATCTCATGACCGTTGACAGTGAAAAGGAATAGGGCAGTAAGTAGGTTTTGAAGCACTACAAAGTGAGATCAAAGGGAGAGATATGCACGAGTTTGAATAGTTACTGTGAGAGCTTTTGTCAATTTTACTAAACTTTGTGAGAAGGTCTAAAGCTACTCAGTCAAGAGCAATTGAAGGCGTAAGGATTCGTTAAAGTCTTTGAAAGACTATAAAAGAGCCTGAGAAGAATGAATGGTGATGACGGAGATTGAAGAGTGGTTGAAACCCTCATTTAGGGTTAGTTTACACGAAGACCTAGAGGACTATGTAGAGAAAGGAAAGTAAAGAAGTCTAATGATGATAGAGACAATCATAAGACACAAAAGGAAAGTGCTAGTCATGCAAATCAATACAGAGAGTAGGAGGACAATCAAGAAAATAATGAAAATATGGCAGTCATGTTACCTCATTATTCATGAAAAAGAGAATAAAGGAGGGATAGTCAGTAGATAGACAACATGAAGAGGTGTTCAAGGTCTATATCCCCTCATTTTAAGCTTTATCTTTGTTTTGTATAGGTTTTGAAAAACCTTGTATGCTATGAGGTATCTATCTCAAGTCTTGGGCAAGTTATCTAAATAGTTTAAGGACTTGTATAGCCATAAAAACCTATGAAACCTAATGTAGACATACACACTATCCAGTAGCCTTGAGGTCAATGAAACTTGAAAGAGGGTTTGAAGATTGTCAAGTTCCTTGTGTTGACTACATCCTACATTCCAATGAGTTTAGCATGCATCTTTAAAAGTTTTTATAAATATTTTCATGTAGTGAGCAGGGATATCAACACAAAGATCAAATGATAGAGGTGCAAACCTAGTCTAAGTACAATAAACACTTATATGATATGCTAAAGGAGTCTTTTCAAGCTGCATGACTAGTTGAAGAGCTTCTACACTCATCACACTTTCAATAAAGTAGAAAGAGACATGGACAAGGGACAGAAACAAGAAGCATGCATGAGGTTTTGTATGGAATAGACAATGGGTCAAAGATCCATAATGTTCCTGAAAAAATCTGTAGGGTCTAAGCTATAGAGAATAATCAGCAATAGTGAGGACCTAAACTAGCATAAACCCAACAAAGTGTAGTCCTTCACAATATCAAGGATCAGTCAGGAGCATCCCATGCCTGGTCAAGGGTTTTGGGGTCTTAGATTTTCTTTCAAGATCATACATTCATTGTATAAGTTTAGCATAGGCTTATTTGTTTTATGCATTCTTTGCATCCAAAAACAAAGGCACAATGAGCCTAAATAAAAGAGGAACAGTGAATGCAATGACTATATATGGATTGGCATGGACAAATGGTTGGCATGAAATGATAGTATGAAAAGTACTACATCAACAAAGATAGAGATAGCTTTCTATTTTCCTTTAAAAAGACTGTCAAAAAGAACAAAGGCCTATTAGTGCTTCCTGTTAAGAATTTAAGGTCTTATATTGTTGTTATAGTTATAGAGGTTTAAAAGGCAGTTTCAAGCTTGACCTATAAGAGCCCAGTGACAAAGGTTTAAAACAATGATAATGAGATCATTGTATACATGTTGAAATGGAGTTCTAGGGAAGTTGCATAGACAATTTGATAGTGAGGACAGTATGCAAAAATCACTAGAACATGAAGGAACGATGGCCTGTACAACCTCATAACAGAAGGTTTGATGCAAGGAAAAATACTAGAATAGAGATAGGTTTAATGACAAAGATGCAACAATAACATTCATAGAATGACTGTAATAGCAGTCATGTTAGTCAAGAGACAATCATGAAGACTATGATGACAAAGAAGACTAGGGGTCAACATCAAGAAAAACCAAATCATAAGACTATCACAAAAGGTAGAAATTAGTCATGAAATGATTGTCATAAGACCCTAAGAAAACTATCATGTTATGACTGTTATGAAAGGAGAAAAACAATCATGTAATGACTGTTATAAAAGTTATAAAAATAGTAATTTATGACTGTTATAGAGGCCAGTTAGCAAACATCAACATGAGAATAAAATAATGGTGAAGGTATACATAGAAATTTAAGAAGGACAATGAGCCAATAGAAGTTATTAGAATGACTGCCAATAACAGTAAAGAACTTAGTTTGGTAATAGTATGTAGTGAACTGCATATCAGCCATGAAGCACTGAACCATGACAATAAATACACTGAATAGACAAGAATACAAAAATAAGTGAAGAGTACCATGAAACCTTCAAAGTGACAATGGAAGAATGGAGAGTATGAGCAAGAGGACAGTGATCAACATGAAGGATAAGAAGTCATAGTCAACTATTTTGGTATTAATAAAGCCTATGTGTCATTCAATGCTTCTTTGATATCACAGTTCTATTCAAAAACAATTTTTACGAGGTGTCATTTGTGAGGATACTACTGCATAAATGCAACATTAAAAGAAGTCATGATGGAGTACTTTTGATGCAATTTGGAGTCCACAATGAAAAGAAACCTCTCTCCCACACTTTCCTAAGAATCCTCAAAAGAGGTTGAAGATAGTTTGAAGACCACCCAAGCATTTAGGAGGCAATTCCAACACCTTGTAGAGATATAGGAGGCACATCAACATCATCCAAGCATCTAGGAGCATCTACAATAGTTGTAGCACCATCCAAGGAGATTGAAGAGGTCAAGCACCTTTTTTTTAGGAGACCAAGTCAACTTGAAGTTATTTGGGTGTACAAAGTAAGTTAGCTATTTTTAAGGCTTTGTAACTTGGTCAAATTCAGTCCCTATATGCTCTCCTATGTCTGGGATGACATATAGGAATCCTAGGCAATATTTTTCAGCAGTTCTTTTCATGTTTTTGAGCTAGAGAAGCCTAAAACAACATACTGTAACTTAGAAAGATAGATATTCAACTGTATGACAACATTTTGCAAGCATTTTTAGAGCATATCCAGTCAGTTTTCAAACTTATTCAGTTGTAAGAACACCTTTTCTCAATAAAGATTCAGTATTTTATCTTCTCAAACTTTTGTTCTACGATGTATAAATGAATGATTGATGAATGTTTTTGTGATATTAAATGTATGTCCTTAAACATATGTCTCATTTGATACCTTTAAATCAGAAAATACATGTTTTGTGTAGGTCATAATCTGTGTAATGTTGTAAAGCAGTCTTAGCTGTGAAAATTTCAATCTTTTCCTCCTAAAACTGCCAAACATCAAACCTCCTAATGAAACACTGATATGCAAACATGAAATGAGTCTAATTTTGTGTAGAGCAACTAGTTTTCTTGAGTTTTGTGTGTTAGAACAGTAGCATGTTTAAGTCTTAGACTTTTAGTGAATCACCTCCATCTATTGTAAGTTTAGTTTATGACATTTCCTGCCCTTTTCCTCTGAGAACAACAGTAGGTAGTCTAGTTTAGGTGATAAAATCGAGGGAACCGACCCTTCATCTGGAGGTTTAGCTTCAAGATTTGTAAGGTCTCACACCTAGAAGCTATTCCCATTGTATCACAGGGTCTTGTTGGATCACATTCAACAAGAGGGTGCAATCTTGTTGATAACAGTGACATTTTGTTGATAAGGTAAACATAATAGTGAAGGAAGGCAGTTTGTGAGAAAGACAAAAGGCTGATAAGATGAGGAAAATGTGCCCAACATAGAAGAGGATTGTGTGGCTAACATATGCTCAAAATTTAATGATTTTGTAGAGTTGTACCTTGTAGGTAGTTGACAGAGAGATATTATTCAATGCTTGGGTATACTTGAAGGACAATGTAGATATGTCAGATGTTGCACAAAGATGCAAGCAATCTTTTGTTGTTAGTTTGCAGAGTTGTCAGAGTATGGGTATGCTTCTAACGTGTAGATTTTCTAATGTTGAAGTAGGCCTAATTTTAATGCAGTACATATTTCTTGTTGACTGATTTTCAATGTCTAGGGCTGCTACAGTGGTTTGAAAAAGTTATATATGCATTTGAAAAAGATGTATTTCTGTTGGTTGGCTATGCTGCACTAGGTCACTTCCAAAGGTAGAAAGTTTGTTGCAAGTTCAAACCTTGTGGTTTTCTCTAGAATTGGGCTGATTTGATGAACTATGCTCTTCTGCTGAGCCTCTCATGTCTCTACACCAGTTCAACAATGAAGGAGAGTCTATCATTTTGTGTCTATTTCATGCCTATATGTAATGTCCCCATTTTCGAGAGCATCAAAGTTTGGAAGATTAATCTATTATTTTGACCCTCGTAGGCTAATGGACTTGGATAGAGGTTCCATTGAGGTAGTTGCTTGGTCAGTTGGTGACCTTACTTCTCTCCAGTGCTTTGGTTGGTTCAGGATTCAGCCTTTACAGAGGTTTTTGGGCTTAGTTTAACACACTTACTATTTATAGTAAGACTATGGTTGTAGAGAGGGGCCCTTGCTATTTTTGGTAAGGCAGTTGGATGTACAGAGGGTACCATGGTGAACCCCCAGGTTCAGATAGAATTGAGAAATGATGTTTAATTATGAAGATAAGTGATTTTAATTATTATTAAAGGTAATCTTTAATAATAATTAATTATTCTTTAAAAGGACATCATATGGTTAATAGACCTTATATTATAAGGGGGTTATAATGTTTTTTTAAAAGCCATTAATAAAGCACATTATTTTACCCAAGTGGAGATATAATATAAAGTCAACAAAAGCATTATGATTATTTTATTATTAACGATTGAAAAAGCTCCTTGGGAGTCGTGCATTTTGGGAGGAGTATAAAAGCATTGGAAAAAGCACAATTCATTATTATTTGATCATTATACAATTTGGCTTTGTTCTTTGGAGAGTTTTTTCCTCTTGGAGGAGAAGGAAACCTAGGGTTTCTACAGATTGGCTTCAAACCAACATTGGAGAATGTGCTTTCTTCACTATTTTTGCAATCTGAGGGTGTACAATACCATATGAAGGTTTGCTTTGAGATTTGGCTTCATATAGAGGTCAAAATAGAGCTTATTTGAGAAGTTACATCAAGGGTTTTGAACCAGTTAGGTGTGAGGAGGATAAATATCATAGAGGCTGCAATTAATATTCATTTGGTACACATCCCAAGGCCATACCATTACTTTCTAGCAAACCATACCAAATAGTGGCATAGTCTTTGGGAGTTGTTTGTGCAGATTTTGAGGCCGATTGTAGTCACCATAGGGAGGTGAAGCTTTCTAATGAATAACATAGATAATACAGTCTGATTTATGTGTGTTTGCTACTGATATCTTTAGCCATAGAGGCCATACCACTCTAGGGGGACGTGGGTATTATAGCTGATGAATTCTTTACCATTTGGAGTTGCTTACACACTCATTATAGGCATCTAGGGTTACTATAGCACCCTCCATTCATTGCATTTCAGACTTATTCATTTGGAGCAGTCTGAGGAGTATTTTCATGGTGTCATGTTGCTGGTCCAGCTATAGCATCCAGACGAAGTTGTAAATTTTGATCTGGGTATGTTACTGTAATTCGTATTTTGCTATAATACAATCTAGGTCATTGTTAGTTTATGCAAAATCATTATATATTTTTGTGGGTTTTCAATATATGTTATATATTTCATGTATTCAAGGAAAAAATCAAAACATGCAAAATCAAATATGAAACCCTAAACCCATCAGCAGTCGGGAAACAAAAAAAGTGATACAGGAAACTTAGCTTGGATAGGGAACATTACACTATAATAAAACTTTCTTCTTTTGTAATGGCTATTTAGCCTCTATGATCAATATAAACTGAGGTTTGCCTCTCTTATTATTCTTGTACTATGTTTATTTGATAGATGCAAACTATGTATTGTGGATAAAATGGTCCCTTTCATGCTTTCATTTCTCTGCCTTAATCTCTATTTGAATCCCCATGAGTCTATGCGATTTCCCTTTAACTTTTGAGATCATTACTGTGTTATGTCAGTTGCATTCAAACATCCTGAATCTTAGTGCATCACCATTTCTTTTTCTACATTCTCTCTCTCTCTCTCTCTCTCTCTCTCTCTTGCTTGGTGATAATTATAATAGGTTAGTTGATTTCTCTAAGCCTTAAGCTCAGAAAGAGGAACCGACCTTCTCTGGAGGTCTGGTCTCAACTACAAGGTCCCACACCTTGAGATCAGTCCCATTGTGTCATTGGAGTGCTTGGACAGGCTCCAAATAGGGTACAATTTCACATGACAACAATATCAATGTGTAGTTTTGGCTAGCCAAGAGTTTCTTTAGCTTCGACAATTGATGACCAAGTTCATATTTCCTCCTAATCACCCCACTACTTTTTGGTACGATAATTAGTTTCCTTTCACATTTCATGTAAGCTAGTAGAGCATCAGTGGATGAAGCATATCAAGATCCACATGCACTTCATTTAGAAACTCATTGAGGATGGTGTTCTTAGCTTGGAGTGCTTGCCTACCGAGAAACAAATTATAGACATCTTCATTGAGCCTTTTACATCACCTTGTTATCTTCACTTGCGATCTATGCTTGGGGTGATGGAAGTTGTCCTTGGGTTCTCATCTTGGGTTCTCCTTCCTTCACTTATACACATTTCTTTCACATTTTCTCTCTTTTAGGGAGGAGTTTTTTCCTATGGGTTTTCTACTTTTCTCTATTTGTGAAAGATCTTTAGTACATGGCTACCTCATCATGCCTTATTGTCAAGACCTATATTTTTCTCTTTTTCTCTTTTTATTTTTACCCCTTAAGTTGCACTTAGGGGAGGTGTTGGTGTGAATGAGGTACATTACCTAACCGGTTCCCTTTTAGGTCCTATTCACACCTAGTTAGTTATGTTTACATAAGGCATTTACTTTTTGTGTCTCAAGTTATATGATTACATGACAAGTGTCATAATTTTATGTTGTCATATGTCTTACTCTTGCCTATATAAACAAGGGTTCTCTTGTACATTGTTAATCTTATATGCATTGTACCATTATTGGCATATATCATTTTTCATTGCTTCTTTCTTAAGTGGAAGGTTTTTGGTGTTACATAGTGTTTTTGCTCCTACTCGAGTCCTTTTGATGACTTTGACACTTCACACATCCATCTACATCACGACACATAGAATAAATATCCTTTAAAACCACTCACATTAAATTTATTTAATAACAATTAGTAATTGGATCAAGCATCACAATTTCATTTTTTGGTTCCTCTAGTTAAAATGTAATTAGAAAATATTCAGGGCTTAATCTTAAGCATCAAATATCTTATGATAGAGAGTTAGAAAAATAATTATAAATGATAATTAACCCATTTGCTAGAGGTTAAATTTGAAACCATATAAACTAAAGATTAGAATTTTCTTCCCAATAGTTTACAAAATTGTTGCAGAAATTTATCTTGGGAAGCTTTGATATTACACTATTAATGTCTCATAGAGATCATTGTAGACCTCCTTTGGAAGAACTTTGTAGAATTTCATACGAATGAGGTGCCAAGGGTTAATCATGGGTAGTTTAGTTTTGGTAGAATAAATTTCAAAATTGACGAGGTCCTTCACAAGGTATCAAGTATAAAGATAACTTGGGAGTGGACAACTTAATTGCTTTGTTTGAGTAGGCAAGATTAGACAGAGCAACAAACTTTTTGATCAAGATCCAGAAATCCACAGTTAAAAAACTAATATCGAAAAAGGTTTGAAAATTTCATAAAACTAATTTAACAACCCCTATGTCTAATTCAATCTTGAGTCTTCTTGTAATGTTCTTAGTAAACTCAAAACTATAATGAATTTTTGACCCCAAATTTTCTTAGTAAACTCATTGATCAGTCATCTAAATGGTGTCGGCCTCTTCAATATAAAAAAAATAAGTGACAAGTCTCAACTCAACCATTATATCTCCATGAAACTACTCAGATAGAATGATAAAGGGGATAATCAATTTCAGCCGAGATGAGTGACGGTGTTATGGGGTCAACAATTCATGATGACAATGAAAGTATCTTGCAAGGAAAAAAATTGTATGTGGTAGATAAACTTCTCCCTATTCCAGATTACGCCTCTGTTTCGTAGTGATTTGTTAATATCTGTATCACAGTCTCCACCTAATTGTAAATATAGGAATATGTTCGATTTCATACTGCTGTCTTGTTTACTGTTTAGTTTGATATTGTTTTGGGTATTCTCAGCTGATATTGAATGTAATTTTGTCTGTTCTTTTGATTTGTAGTTATTGTTTGTAGCTGTTCAGTTATAGACTGCAGGATTAGTTGGTAACTGTCAAGCTATAAACTACAGTATTCCGTTTTTGCTATTCATAATCTGATAACTGTTGTTTTCATTTTGAACTGTTTTCAGCTTTATGCTTTAATGGTGTATTCTTAATCCCCCCAAAAAATCTTCATAAACTCATTTAGGGTGTCATCACTAGATGGTTAGTTGTGCACAGGAAGCATAACCTTTTGTCTCAGTTTTTCTCTCATCTTGACTTCCCACTCTCATTGATCTGTGTTGGAAATGAATCATAATTTAAGCAATTTTGTCTGAAATGAAAATATGACATGAATTATAGAAACATGGACTTGGTAAGTGAATATTTATCTACTCATCTACAAACACAACATTGTAAATGAACTAATAGGATGAAACAAATAATATCCAGTGGGTTCATTACCTTATTGATGAATTATTATACTTTTATTAATTTAATTAGATTGATTAATTAAATTTATTTAATTAACATAAATTAATTTAAATAAAAAATTGAAATTGATAATTGAAATAATTATAATTTAAATATATGTATTCAATTAATACAAATTAATTTAGATAAAAGAATTGAAATTGGTAATTGAAATAACTAAAATTAATTATGGAATTTAAATAAATTAAAAATAATATTTAGTTTGACAATTGATGATGAGAAATGATGTGCTAGATGTCAACAACTATTTCACCTTGGTTTCAAATTTTAGGGCTTTTTAGTGACAAAGGTCTCAAATTTTGAAGATTAATTGTCTCACTTTGGTTCACCTCCATGCCTACAGACTTGATCTAATATGACAAAATCTGGGTTGATTTAATACACTTGCCTTGATCTTGGTATTTGAATTGATGTAAAGGTTGGCAGTGCTTATAGACACCCTTAGGGAATATGTTGGATCACAAGGTTCATGTTCTCCTGGGTCATACCCTTGGATGGATTGACTTCACATTTTTGAGCAAAAGGATTGAGAACAACAGACAAACATACAACAGTCCTGGAATGATGTCACAAGTAGACAATGCAAAGTACATTCTCCTTTGAGATGTTCAATATAGATGTTCTTTTCACATTTCTACATTCCTAGATGATTTCAAAATGAATGAATGAAGGTCCTTAAATACAACATCCAAGCCCACAAATCAACAAAATGTGCACTAGGTTGGCTCACAACAATGAATTTGAAATTTTGAATTTAAAAAGTTTAGTGGTCAAATCCATAACTGTGGAAGTGACCCAGGTCAAGTCTATACCCACAAATTTAATCCAGGTTGATGAAAATTAGGCCTAGGGGCTAGGGATGCAAAATTGGGAATCAATAATGAAAGGATTGAAACATGTGATGTCATGACCCAATTTCACACACACTTATGCCAATTTTACGATAATTATTACATTTATGACACTCTAATCAAAGTGGGCCTAAAATATAAGAAAAGAGGACACGAGTATGCAATTTTCACCTTTAAAATAACTCATATATGTACCTCATTGAATTTTGTGCATCTCATTAAGATTGTGGCTAAGTGATATAGTTGGATGTAATTAATGCTCACCTACTTTGTGAGCCTCTATATAATAAATACCATCCCCTCATATCATTTGTTTGGGGCCTTTGCATATTTTATGCTTAGTCAAGTGTATGATCAACAAATCATTGTGAGTATTGCTTCTTATTTTTCCTTCATCTAGTATTGGAGCCAAATTCTTTGAAGGAGGCCATTGCATTGTATGAAGAACTTGTTATTAAGGAGTGTATTGTTATTCAAAGAAGGGTGTTGAAGTATATAGATGTGCCAATTTAAAGAGGAGGGTGTGTGCCATGAAGGGTCTACCAAGCCCATTTTTTCCCTTTTGGAGCACTTCCATGGAAATGATCATAAATTTTGACCTTTTTTAATCACATTTTTAACTTCTTATAAGCATTAGAAAGTTAATTTAGAGCTCTAAAATGTGATTCCAAAATTAAGGAAGGTGCAAAAAGAGGCAAGAAAAGAAGTTGTGTTATTAATTCTATAAAAAGATTGCAACACTAAGGCGCATAAACTAAATATATTGTGTGTTGATAAGAAGTGGAGTGACGGCAATAAAAAGGGGAAGCTTATAAACAAAAACATATGAAAGAGGAGTGCAAGGAAGTGAATGGGCCATCAACCACTAAATTTATATCATGAAGTTTATATGTAATTGTTGAAATTGTTGATGTGGTGCATTCTCTTAGCATAATTTAGTAATTTGTAGACTCTTGAGAAAATTGTATGCCTCCATAAGGTGTCTTTTCCCATCAATGAAGAAATGCCATTTTACTTGTTGAGCAAAATTATTGTAACTTGTTAAGCAAGTCTATATTACGGTTTTTTAGATATATTGGCGAAAATATTTTTTGAGATCATTTGTAACTATTTTATATAACAATTATCTCCCTTACTGCAAAATAATAAAAATAATTTATTTGTTAGTGTGGGTCCTATTTTAGGGACAAGGAGAGAGTTTATTTTCATAAGGATCTCTCTAGTGTGTCGACCTTTAAGCTCTCTTAACAAAGCTTTTGTGATGGAAAACATGATTGGTAATGTGGCTCATAGCATATTGATTCACATCTTTGAAGGTGACACTTTCATATATTGGTGTAGTAGGATGCATACATTGCTTAAATCTAAGGAGTGAAGGGAGATAGTTCAATATGTCCATGTAAGAACTAGTAGATGTAAATGCATTAAACGATCAACAAAAGAGACACTATAAGGAAAATATGAAATGGCAATGAAACTTTGTTTTTAATTCACTTGGTATAATTGATAAAGCAATATTTCCTGGGATAAGTGAAGCCATTCACTCTAAGGATGCAAGGGGTATACTAATTAAATCTTATCAAGGTGCACAAACAACAAAGTTGCAAACACTTAGAAGAAATTTAAAGAATATGCAAACGAGTTAGTGAATTTGTTAATGATATTCTAACTTAAGTGGAAGGTCTTGTTATTCAAATGAAGGTGTTAGGTAAAAATGTGTTTGACAAGCATGTCATTAAAAAGTCTTGAGAAACTTGAATCCCAAGTTTGATAGTGTGGTCTCTATAGTTGAAAATTCTAAGATCTCATCATAAGTATGAAAATGGATGAATTAAGTCGAATAATGTTAATTGTAGAATAAAGGATGAAGAGCAATGAAAAAGTCTATAATAATTATTTGCCTCTAAAGCATACATAAGAGGTTGAACCGATAACATTGGTGTGAGAGGTAAATTATGCATCCAACTATTCACCCAAAATTGTTGGGTTGCCTGAAGAGACCAACATGTATGAAATGACATGGAGTGATCTAGTGTAAAGAGGTACTGAGATAAATGTAAAATGCACTTGCCTCATTCTTCCCCCAACACCTCTTAGAAAAAAATAGGGTTGCCAAATTTGTGATGCAAAAAATTTATTGAAGCACGCCCTATTTGACATAGATTCACTGTAGGGTGAATCATAGGAAGAAAAACCACATTTCATCTTGACCTTGCTTTAGAAATACTCTAGACACTACCTGCACAACAACTCATAGAGAAATACATATAAAATATAGAGAGAGAAAATAATAAAGGTACCGATAAAAGGGTAAGAAAATGAAATTGGGCTACAAGGTGGCTTCGTAGATGTTGAACATGGGAGGCATTTGTAATCCAAGAAAGTGTCAAGTACAAATAATATCTTGCACCATTGAGGAGAGAGGCCAACAATTAAAGTAAAGATGGTGAGTAGAAGTTGGGAGGGGGAAGTGATGCCACGGAGGAGCCTCGACCACTAAAATCGACAATAAGTCCCATTCACTTGGATCATCATTGATCTTAGCAGAGAAGGGAAGTTGAGAGATCCCAACATTAGCTAGGTAATCTGCTATGCAATTAATCTCCCCAAAGCAATGATCGAATGAGACAACTTTAATATTCCTACTAACTTGGTGCACTTCCTCCACAATACTTCTTAACTTCCAATCTTTCAATAAATTATTAATACACCCCTAAATTATCATCTTTGAATCACCCTTTACTTTCAAAAAATTGTAGTACATGGCACCAACTAATTTAAGACTCTCTAGTAGCATAAGAGAACAAACTTAAGAGAGTTCATGCCACAATCCTTACACTAACAAAACTAAAATAACTTTTCAAAACTCCATTAAAATTCAATTTAAAAATCCTACTCTTAATGCTTTCAAAAAAAATCACAGTTATGCATTTTATCAATTAACCCATTAAGGAAAACCAAGTCCTACTTTAAAATAATGCCATTGTAAATAATAATTCTCTACGATATGAAAAAGAACTAGAATTAATCAATTTGTGCTCGATTAATTTTTATCAGATGTGGTTCCGTAAAGAGACAAATAAGCTTATTTCAAATTGAATAAAAGTATAGTAAAATATTTAACTAAATAGAACTCATATTTCTCTCCTCATATACGACTATTTCCCTCAAAATGAGAGATCATGATTTTGGTGAAGGGAATGCCATAATTCCACATTTGGTTGTGCTTTCTATGTAAATTTCTATTAAAAAAAATCATAATGACTTGTTATAAAAATTGTCAAACTACTTGATTGTTGGGTGCATTCATGAATAATGTGAAGGTATGCCATAATGTGTTATTATTATTATTATTTAATGAATAAGTGTTCAATTATTATTAATTTATAAAAAAGTGGGTGGAGTATACTTATATTTAGAATAGTGTAAGTAAGACAAAATTAAAAGCATTTTTTTAATATTTATAGTTTTTTTAATATGTAAGTTTGATAATTAAAAATGAGGAGGCCATATGATTTATGATGAAATATCTTTGTATGAGTTGAGTTTATAGTACATGTAAAAGTGATATTTATACCTTTACATTTCGTTGTAAGAGTTTGGAGGAGAAAATGACAACATAATGGAGAATAAATATTAATCAAATTTAATATATTAAATGAAAGGAACTAAACACAACATTAAATTCAAATGAGATAGATATAACACAATAGTAAAGGATAACAACCCTAGCAGTTTGGAATTTTTAATTGAAGTTATAATTAATTTTTTTAAGAAAATAAAATTATTTAATATTAGAGTTTTGAGGTTTTATTTATAATGATGTACTTGAAGATAAATAGTTTCTTTAATTTTTATAGTTGCATTACAAGATTCATCATCAAAGAATGAAGTGTATAATTATATATTACTTATATGCAAAGCATATATATATCTACTTGAAATGGAAAATATGGTTTCCATAAAGTTAGTCTAGGTTAATCTAATCAAATGCATAACAATAAGTATAAATCAACTTAGATTAATGAATGATAGCCGTTGATTGATAACTTAGACAAGTGTACTTGCTATTTTAGGAAAGTAAACAAGAAAGATAATTGAATTTAGCTACATGGATGAAGAGTGTGTGTCAACAATGAAGATTTTGACATTAGACTAGAACATGGTAAAAAAATGATGCCTCCCTATTAGATAAAGGCCTCAAATTATATGCTCTATTAGAGGACAAATTCATAGTTGTAGACTAGTCCTTTGAGTTTGGATTCATCCTTGTGCACAATGGAATTATGTTATTGTGCATGATTGGTGTGGCTTAGTGTCCTCTACCATTTGTGATAACTACGGGGCTGATAGTATTTAGAAATACCTTGGAAGGGTTGTCGTTTCATCGTAAAGAGACACATTTTCTTAGGTCAACCCATAAAAATATGTACAAAGATTTGAAAATAGTAGGTAAGGGCCCTAATATGATGTATGTAGATTCATTACTCCTTTTAGTACACCAAATCCAAATATTTTTCTAGTGATTGCTCCTTTAATTTTCTAGAATGAGAGAGGATGCTTTGATGTGAGAGGATGATAAATGAATGCAATTAAATGCCTTTAAACACTAGTACATAGTATCAAATTTCATAAAACATGTGTTCAGTTGGTTGAAGGTAGGAAATTAAAGGGGGATAGTTAGCCAAATTTAAATTTTAAATTTTGGAAAGGAAAGGGTCAATTTTGTGATTGTGAAAATGGTACAAGGCAATGAAATGATTAAATCCAAGTGGGTAATGGCTATATGGAGGTAGATGTATGTATATGTGTAATAAATGTGGGGTATATGTGAGTGCATTAGAGTATGTGCATACAAGGATAACTTATGTGGGAATAATTGTGTATGTTGGGATAGGTTAAGGCTAGGCAAATGAGCCCAACTTCACACAAGATTATGCCATTTGTTAACATGTACATGTATCGAGATATTTCTTCAAAATAGATACAAAACTAAATGGGAAATGGCATGGGTGTACAAATGTCATTATTACATTTTTTCCCCACTTTGAGATGTGTGTAAATCTTAAATGATCATGCATATCAAAGTAAGTAGCACTCACAAACATGCATGCAAAGTAAATATTTAGACATCAAAATATATGAAATGAGTCCATATAGAGTAATGGACCATGCAAAGATCTCCTTCGATATGTAATCTCTCTAGAGGAACCTAAAAAATAGAGAAAATATGTACAATAAGTAGCTTCTATATCGCAAGTGAAAATTAAGTAGAAAATGGGAACTTGGGAACTATTTAGGAATAAGAACAAGAAATGAGTAAAATAAGATTTTTTTATCTATTTAGAAAATGATAATGGTGTGTTTGGAATGATATTCATGGGATGACATTGCTCATGGAGCACAAGGTATGTCATGTAACATTGATTTATTTGGTTATGATTATGTCTCTGTAACACTTGTCAATACCTACAAACTGAACATGGAGAGTTACTAACAATATATGCTCTCCCTTTGATTAGTTTTATCCATATGGTGCAAGGAATTGAAGGAGAGGGAAAATAATACATGAAAGTAAATGTAATTAATAGATTTAAGCATGTGATCATTGTTAGCGTTTAAATTCGCACCTTATGGTGTGACACTAAACGGAACAACATGTACAGTAGGACTGTTCTTCAAATTTGGAGGGGAAGCTCCCTCAGACAAAGAAATTAAAAATACAAAACAACATAACCTATCTTTCTATTTCTGAGAGCATGAGCACAAGGCATTTGAAGCTCTTCTACAATGCTATAAGATTTTCTAGAGTATTGCAAAAGAAAATAACTAAACTTTATCAAAACACACTTCCAATTTCTTTAAGTAAATCTAGAGGATAAGGAAATTGAAGGAATAACTTGGATATTTCAACACAAAGGAACAATGAAGATCTGACAACAATAATTCACGCATAAAGTCATGAACAATTCTTACAACCTTTGATAACAAGAGAGATCTCAGAAACCACGATGCACATTCTCATTAACAAAGAAATAAAAAAAATAACACTGCTTTGAACAATAAAAATGTGAGCAAAAGATAGTCTCATCATTTACCATTTAGAAGTTTAAGTGTGTAGAATACACTTATTTATACCCTAAAAAGCAAAGGTGCAAGGAAATAAAAGGAAGAGTTAACTAATACTGTCCACTCTAGTCCTAATGCTGCATGGGAAGCATGCAAGCTTATTAGCAATTTAAAAATAAAAATATCTTTTCACGCAATTCAGTTAACTGAACTTGCATGTTATTACACAATGAGTTCCACTCAAAGAAAATTTGCATGATCTCCAAAAGCAAAATCCAAAAATAGATTTAACTCTAGAAAGCAAAGTCAGTTCTCAAAATAGAAACTGCTTTGGAAATCTCTCCCACTGCCAAAAATAGATTCCTCCTGTAGATAGTGAAAAATTGGCTAAGTCTGAGAATTGAGATTTTTCTCGAATTCATCAACTCTGGCCTTATTGGGTATATTGATAGAATCAAGATGAACTGTCCTCATCTGTAGGTCAATGGCAGCATCCTCAGTGATCTTTGCTAAACCTTCAAACTCTTTTTCAACCTTGTTAAATTTTGACGCAATTTCAACCAAGAGATACATCTTGTCTACATGGGGATCACCACAAAACCTTCCGTGAATCAACTGAATGAACTCCTCCTGCAAATTATGAACAAGACAATTTATGCCTTCATCACTGAAATCCCTACAAGGAATGTTTTGGACAAAGTCAATAGCATACTTCTCAATGTTAAGAAGTTTTTATTTCCACATAGCCAACTCCATGGCTATACCCTTCAAGGTGTAAATCAAGGAGTATTGATGAGTCCATGAGAAAACAATAGACTTTTGCCATGCCGTTATAGGCCTCATGTTGAGTGCTTGCAATCTCACCAACAAACTATCATAAACAGGCTCCATATCTGTCATACATTCTATCATGTTCTGAATTCCTAGGAGAATGTCCTTAGAGTTGGATACTACTGCTATCAACTTTGCTAGAAAGTTAACACCCTTTACTATGAAATGCTCAACCTAATCCTTGGTGTGTATTTCTTCTTTCCTTTAGTCATTTGCAAGTTATCTTTTGACACTTATCAGTACTTGATCTCCATACTCTGTCACTTTATTCAAGGTCAAGGCTGAGTGATTCTTCGAATGGTAGGATGCCGAGGGCATACTCTATATCATCAGGTTTTAAGCTGGTAATCAATCTTCCATCTGTTGACCTGATCTCTCTAGACTCAGGGTCATAGCGTTTTATGCATGAAAGTATGAATTCAAGTCTATGAACAACTATGGGAAATGAATTGGCTTGAATGAGCCATTAATTCTTTAAATTTCTTGCTACCATATTGCCTGAGCTTACCAAGGGCTCCAAGTCAAAACCTTTAGGTTAAACCTGACACAAATCTGTCTCTCTGACTTTGGAATATTCATGTTTGAGCAGAGATTTGACCTCAACAATGACTGAGGAATATTGTATGGTGGACTTTTAGGCTTTAAGAAAAACCTTTCTTCTTCACTGTTCTGCTTCAAAAAGATCGAACTAGGCCTTTGTATGCTTGATGTTCAAGAAAATTAGGTTTTTATTCTCACTGTCCAAAATGTAATTTTTGTGAAAAAATGTATATTTTTCCCTTGGAAAATGAAAATATGAGGCCGATTCCTCAAAAATTTGCCGTATCTGAGCTCTGGACAGTTAAGAATGATGTAAAATGCCTTTTTCTGAGGTGGGTAGGCGATAGAAATGAGAAAGTTTGGACATAATGGCCTCAAAAATCACTTTTGTTTTGGCTGTAAGTGGTGATTTTAGGCATGAACAATCATAACTAGTAAAGGGAAAGCTCGAAAAATGTCCAAAAATGGCTCCTTAGACTTGGCCCCTACCTTCTATGCATGGAAAATGGTCCTTGGGATGAAGGAGAATGAAGAAAATGGTGCCTTGAAGTCACAGATCTGCCCTTTAGATGCTTTGCTGACCCAAAAGTGTCTTTAAACCTGCAATAATAAGCTTTGAAACCCTCATTAATGGCCACCGATGCCAAGAAATGGTCTCCTCATGAACAAATATGCTTTGGAATGCAAGAGGAAGGTATAGAATTATGCAAGAATGTGTAGACTTTGCCTCGTATATGAAGATCCACTCCTCAAAGCCTTTGAATATTCCATTTGCAAGCTTTCAATCCTCCATAAATGGCCACCATATGTGAAATTTAACCTTTAGTCCTTTCTCTTGCCTTTGGAAAATGATAATAACAATGCACGAGGCACTCCTTTATAGTGAGTGCCAACCTTTTAGGGTTTTCAATGTGCCCTTCTCTAAAAATGAAATGCTCTTATTTTGGCTCCATGCACAAATGAAAGGTGAAGAGTTTAGACCTATTTATAACCTTCAATCATCTCTCTCTTAGGCATCCACCTTTCTCTCTCCTTAATGCCCACCTTGTGCAAATTTTGGCATTTTTTGAAAGGTTAAAAAGGAGTGCAAATGGCCCAATTTGAGCACTTTTTGAGAGGTCAAAAAGGCATGTGGATAGGCAAAAAGAGGCACCTTTTTTAGTGTTTGAAAAGGAGTGCAAAAACCTTGAAATGAGTGCCTTTTCAAGATGCATGAAAGGAGTGCAAAACCATGAAATAGAGCGCCTTTTGAGGATGTGAAAAAGGCATGTGTTTTGCCCATTTTGAGCGCCTTTTGGAGAAACCAAAAAGGCGTGGGTTTTATCTATTTTGAGAGACCAAAAAGGTGTGGGTATTGGTCAGAATTGACACCTTTTGGAGAAACCAAAAAGGTGTGCCTTTTGCCCAATATGAGCGCCTTTCCTCTAGCACTTTACCTTATACGATTTCTCATGATCTTTTGCCTTGAGATTTCGATAAAAACCTCGCGATTGTTTCATCATTCTCCATGCTCTTGCATCATGACTTTTGACCATGAAAATTTTGAATTTTGCCTTGGCTCTTTTTGATGGAGATAGCTTAGATCATTGCCATTTACCTCTCTCTAGGAAGCTTCTTTTTGCCGTAACTTCTTCATCTGATGACGAAAAGTCTTGAAGTTTGGAAATCAAGCTCATATGATCTGAAGCTCTCATTGAAGCCTCTTTCTCCATGAAGTATGCTCCAAGGTGAAGCACACTTAGCAAAAAATGCTTGAAAAATGCCTTAGAAAAGTTTTTAAAATTTTCCAAAATTTCAAAATTTTCAAAATTGAATTTTGATTTGCCAGATGTATTTGCATTGCTTTCCTTGGTTCCTTTATGTCATTTTGGTCTTCAATCCATCACTTTGGCCTCTACTTCAAGGTGTTCTTTTGCAGCTCCAGGCTTGATTGGCTTGCTAGAATCTCGCTCCATTTGAGCCTTGCATTGCGATCTTTTGATATGTCTTGTACCTGCAGGGTTAGCACAAAAATGACAAGGATACATGGTGCTGGGAGGTGTGTTTGGGCATTTTTTAGGACATTCAAATGCATATACAAAAAGTTTCATATGGGTACAACATTAGGCTCTGTCTGGGGACCTTGGTGTATACTTGTGGCATAGGAGGACTGTTGGAAACAAGGTAGATAACTGAGAGGGGGGGTGAATCAGTTATCTTAAATAATTTATCTTTCTATTCTTCTTTAACAATTAGTACAACATCAAAACAAATAAGCATACATAACCATGAGAGCATAAATAAATTCAACACACATAACACAATGATTTTGACGCGAAAAACCCTGTTAAGGGAAAAACCATGGGGTGACAAACCCAAGAATGTATTCTCAGTTAAAAGAATAGAAGTACAAAATGGCACTTGCCAATTAGGGCTCACTGCCTGAGCACACTGCTCACAAGAGGCTCACCACCTACAATAGTTTATAGAAAGAAACCAGGTACTTGAACTGATGAGAAGCATCCACATATGCTGAGGTTCAGTTCTAGTTAGGCTCAATATACTGATCTATTACACTTCATTCTTCCTCTGCTTTAATGCTGCTGTTCTGTCACATACCGGACCTATATTGTTGCTTCCATACTGCCTCTGCTTTTCTTCGTACTTTTTCCACACCCACTCACATCAAAATCCAACTGGTATATATATCCACACCAAGGATTTCAACATCTTTCTAGTTGACATCTAGAATACTCAAGATTTTCTTAAACTTTGGTCTGTCAGCTGAATCCTTGCTTATTAAGTGATGTGTATCAAAGAGATAGTTATAGAAGTCATCAATCATGTCGGCCAACCATAAATGATCCCTCAAGAAGCTTGATCACCATCAATTCATCATCCAGATTAAGGTCTGATTCTCTACCGATCAGTTCTTCCCTAGTCTACTATGCCAAACAGGAACCCAACACTTAGGTTCTCATATCTTTTCACTCTTTCATCACCGAAGGCTCAATCTCTAGAATGTAGTAGTCATGGTACTCTTCTTGACTTCCCCAAGTCTGCACTTTGTTGAGATACTTCCTCTAAGTGATCCGGACCTGATTGTCAGACCTTGCTGCATGCTCTATTCTTTCTCAACGGACCAAAATACTCTTCAATCTAACTTAGGGTATAGACATACCATGTGCTGTGGATGTGTGGAATGAACTTTGTTGCCATCAATGACAACACTCATGAAGCCACACAGTGTCTCTTGCCAACAAGGACCTCTGAATCTCTGCATTTATAGTGTAGATCAGTGTCTTATTAGTTGGGCAATAGAGTCAGTGGATTTTCCTAATCACCTAGAACAAGAGTTTGTCCTAAAATCACCTAAGAGTGGAACTCTGGTCTACCTAATGAAACACAATGAATAAACAAAACGTGAAAGGGAAACACAATACTACATAACAATTACATCACTGAAAGGGGAAACACAATACAACATACAAAATGGGGAAACCCCTTCAAATGCTAAGGAATGAAGTGTTTCAAGAACTACCCACTGAAGGGAAATGGCAATGGTGTACCTTCCAAGTGTGAGAGGAAATAGGTGTTGTGTCCGCAGAGCTCATGAATGTTGAAAGGTCCAAGCCACAAGGAATCAAATTTTTCATGCATTACTTTAGGCTCGTGTCTCTTGTCCCAAAGTAGAACAAGATCACCAATGTTAAAGCTGCATTGACAAGCCTTTCTATCAAAGATCTTCATCACTCGCTCTTGATGATAAGTGATTTTGTCAACCACGTTTGATCTCTCCTCTTCAAGTTTTGACATGTACATGATGCACTTTTTGATGAGATCTTTGAATTGACTATCTTCAACTGCCACTGCAAGTTGCAAGGTAGATAACTCCAGTGTGATGGGTAGGATGACCTCTGTACCATACGTAATAACAAATGGTGATGTGCCTATTTCTCTCTTAGGTGTGATCTTGTCTACCCACAAGGTGTCATACAACTTCTTGTGCCATGTGTGCTGATTCCTATCAACCAATTTATGGATTATTGTGACTATCGATTCTTGTTTGATGATTCTACTTGACCATTACCTTGAGGGTAATAATTTGATGAGTGAGACAATGTGATCCCATAGTCGAAGCAAAAACCCATAGTTCTTTCGAGGAAAAACTTGTTGCAATATCAGTCATGATCTTTTGAGGGACCCCGAAGTGCGACATGATGTTCTCCTTTAGAAAGTTGCGCATCACCTTCGAGGTAGCTCTCTTAGTAGGAATGGCCTCAACCCACTTTGTGAAATAATTTGTGGCTGTGAGGACATAAATATGTCCTTTGTTGGAGTTAGGGTTGAGATGCCCAATGAAGTCTAACCCCCACTGTTGAAAAGGGGCTTCGATGACTACTAGCTTGAGTGGAAGAGCTGCCAACTTGAGTTTTCCAACAAATTGTTGACAAGATTGACACTTTTGTACCCACTCATTTGCATCCCTAAACATAGTAGGCCAATAGTACTTTGCTCGTAGGATTTTGAACGCAATGATCCTTGATGAAAAATGACCATCACAGGCTTTATCATGAAAGCCTTCTAATAACCTTCTTTGTTGGTTCTTGTCAACGCACCTTAGGAATGTGCCATCCAGACTTTGTTTGTACAATACATCTTTCCATAGCACATACTTGAGTGCCCTCAGCTTCAAGGTCCTCTTTTGTTGCTTGTCTAAGTAATCCGAACACTCTCCATAAGTCAGATAGTAGACTATGTCCGTGTACCACTCCTCAGCGGAATCAATGAATAGTACCAAGGGGAGCTCTTCTTCTTTACCAATCAAATTGGTGATATCTTCTTTTTCTCTATCTCTATTTTCAACAATGAGTTGGCAAAGTCCTCATCTAGGTATCAACTTGGTCGACCTGATCTCTAGATTGTATTCTTGAACTTTTGCCACTCAATTCCCTTGATTAGTGCACATCTCTTGCTAAGTGAGAACACTCTTGACCATTGGATCAGGTACAAAACTATGGTGTGAGAGTTCAGGATATAGAATCTAAAATACTTGACTACTCGAACCACAACATATGCATGTTTCTCTATATGTGAATATTGCATTTCATGATCTTTGAAACTGTTGCTCATGAATTCTATTGGGGACTCAGCTTCTTCTTTAAAATTCTATGTGAGAATGGCAGACATGGTGTGTTTTGAAGCATAGCAGTATAAAATGAAGCTTTTGTCAAAGTCAAGATGGACTAAGGTGGGAGCTTTGCTAATTGCTTCTTTGATTTTTATAAAGGCTTTCTTTCCTTCCTCTGTCCATTTGAAAATCGAAGTCTTCTTCATCATAGCTGAGATGTCCTTTGTGAGTTCTAAAAAATCTGGCATGAACCTTCGAAGGAAGTACACTTTGCAGAAGAAAGAATGTACTCCAGTCTTTCTTGTTGGCAAAGATAGATTACGAATGGCATCAACCCAATTTGGGTTGATCCTTATGCCTTCTTTAGACATGATCTGGCCTAATAGCTTTCCTTCAGTCACTGCAAGGACTGACTTCTTCGAATTCAAGGAGATGCCATGATATCTACACCTCTTGAACACATGGGTTAAGTGTTGAAAGTGCTCTGCACATCTTTTGGAAAAGACAGTGAGATCATCCAGGTATACCACTATAACCTTGTCCTTCAGATCACCAAAGGCTAAGTCCATAGCTCTCTGAAAAGTAGCTCCGGCGTTGATGAGACCGAACGACATCTGTTCATAAGCAAAGGTACCCCAAGGGGTAGTGAATGTTGTTTTGTATTGATCTTCGGCTGCAACTGCAATTTGGTTGTACCCTGAATATCCATCTAGGAGTGACAACATGTTGGCCTCATTTTCAACTTGGTATATGATGGGCGATAGATACATTGGTCTCCATAACTACCCAAAGTTCCCATATACATCAGGAAGTTAGAAAAGTTGAACTTTTAATATATATGCCAGGCATGCAAGTTAGTTTTGACCACCAATTTAGTTTTGAAAGACGTTTAAGATGCCGGTGAAGAATATAATCAAAGTTATCAAAGTTATTGGCAATCTCATTGAGTCTTACTACTGAGGGAGGTTATGAATAACTCCAAAAAAACTTTGATGAAAGAAATTGTTTAACGGAACCTTTAAGAGGAAGTAGTTTTTATAACTACCCAAGAAGCTCATTACAAAGAAAATAAAATTGTTCTTCATTCACATTTCACAACCTTCACCAGCATTCTCATTGACAGCGCCATAGGAGTGTAAATTCTAATGATTTTTGTCAGATATTTTAGTTTGAAATGTTTTGGTTTGCATGCAAGATCTGGATGTAAAAAGCACGTGAACTATTTGATGATTAAATCCCTCATAGAAAGGCAGTCTTGTGAAACGCAATGAAACTTTTAAGCAAATACAACTGGTAGTTGTAAAGATAAATACCACAATCTTTGCCAGCATCCTCCCAGTCTGCGGTAGGGTTTTGCATAGACACAAAGCATAACAAAAGATTGGTTTTTGTCAGATCATAGTTTGAAGTGCCCTAACATACATGCATGCAAAATGTGAATGCACAGACAACCTTCAGCAACTGTTTTACAGAATCCCTCAAGGAAGTGTCATCCCATGAAAAGTAATGATGGCAGTTTGATACAAAATAGATTTATTGAAGTCTTTTAAAATCTTTCAAGTGAATGGACCTCACAGGCATAAATCAAGATTCCACAGCCTTTCTTAGTGCCCTCCCAGCCAGCATCCAAAGGGAAAGATTTACAGTGGGCTATGGACTTCCATCACTGTATAATGAAATGTGGATTCTCATATATTATTATTCAAAATACTCTGGTAGACACACATGCAAAATGTAGAGACATACATAGACAAGGCATGTGAAGAGTTTGGCATAGCATTCAAAGCAAATGTGGTCGCATGGACTGCTAGGATTGCAAGATGTGCACAATATGGTTTTGTTGAAAAACACAGAAAATTTCAAGAAAATGCAATTTGTAGGTGAAAATCCTAATTTGGCAGCCTTCGCCATCATCTTCTTAGCCACAACTTGCTAAATGGGAGATTTTGAAACTTTATCATTGCATTTACTCTGGTAAACATGCATGACCATGAACTGTTCGACATAATGCCCTAGCAAAGATTACACCATGAATGCAAGATATGCATAGATATGATTTGATCAAGGCATTTGTAAATTTTTAGTTAAATGGAATTCCACTCAATGTAGACAAAGTGTGTGAAGGATTTGACAAGAATCTTAAGAAAGTTGAGTCTCATGGAATATTATTTCAGACTAAATCCTTCCTTCTTACCTACACGTGAATGAAATTTTCCATACAAATCATGATTGTAAGTGGATTTTAATGAGTTTTTGTGGATATAGGCGCCCTGACAGGCATACAAAATGTGGAAGTTGGACATGGCATGTTAGTTGTTTGACAAATTGCCTCGAAGAAATGTCGTCTCATGGACAAAATTAACTTCAGATATATGCATTCGGCTGTTAAAAATTTGTTTCACAACCTTTGCAAGTATCTTCCAAGACCTACGCTGACATCATCTCCAATAACACCAAATTGGGAGCTTTGGAATCGGCATTCCAAAGATTGGTGGTAAGGATCTAGACCTCTATTTATTATACAGGGAAATAACTACTCGTGGAGGACTGCAAATGTTCATAAATGAGAGAAAATGGAAGGAGATCACAGTTGCTTAACATTCCTCACACTACCACAAGTGCTTCATTTGTTCTTCACAAGTACTACATTAATTTGCTCCACCATTTTGAGTAGGTTCACTTCTTTCAAGTCCAAGGGCCCTTGGTTCCTCCTAACTCTTTCTTATATAGTTATTTTAAGTGCCTAAGTTAGGTAGTTATTCTAAGTGACTATCTTTAGAAAAGAAAGTTAGTTATTCAAAGTTAGTACACTTAGGTAGTTATACCAAGTAGTTACAAAAAGTGGTTAAGGTAGTTACCTTAAGTGGTTACTAACCTCACCTAGAAATACAACATGGTAATTCAATCAACATGGTTAAGGATCTAGACCTCTATTTATTATACAGGGAAGTAACTACTCGTGGAGGACTGCAAATGTTCATAAATGAGAGAAAATGGAAGGAGATCACAGTTGTGCTTAACATTCCTCACACTACCACAAGTGCTTCATTTGTTCTTCACAAGTACTACATTAATTTGCTCCACAATTTTGAGCAGGTTCACTTCTTTCAAGTCCAAGGGCCCTTGGTTCCTCCTAACTCTTTCTTTCATAGTTATTTTAAGTGCCTAAGTTAGGTAGTTACTCTAAGTGACTATCTTTAGAAAAGAAAGTTAGTTATTCAAAGTTAGTACACTTAGGTAGTTATACCAAGTAGTTATAAAAAGTGGTTAAGGTAGTTACCTTAAGTGGTTACTAACCTCACCTAGAAATACAACATGGTAATTCAATCAAAGGGGGTTCCACTTTTTCATAGGACAGTGTATGAAAGACTCGAATAGTGTTATTCAAGTTTGAAAGCAATAAAGAAACATTTTGAATGTGTGTTCAACTCAATTTCATGTGTTGTTATTGGTATTCGTATGTTTCATCAATAATGATCATGTGCTTTCCTTTCAAGGTTGCATTGTGAGAAAGATATTTCACATCAAGTTTTTGTATCTCTAATTGGATGCATGGAACTTAAATTCATAAGTTTAACTCTTATTTCGTCATTAGTGTTTGTTATTTATTTGTTTTTGTTCTTATAATTCTAGAAAATCCAAATACCCCTATCATACGAGGGAGCTGCCCCTCTTAAAAGCAAAGAGGAATCGACATAGAACTGCGATTCTTCAACTGTTGTGAGCAGGTTGTTGCTAATCCAAGGGTGAACAGAGTTACTCAAGAAGATTATTTTAAAGCAACAAATCTGTTTACCAACACAACATCTCTAAGCTAGTGACTGTTTGAAGGGTATGATCCATGATAGGCAGAGGATAGTTGTCCTTTAGAGAGGCTTGATTCAGGTTCATGAAATTTACGCAGATCCTGATTTCTCCATTCTTCTTGTGCACTAGAACAATGTTCGACATCTAAGTGGAATGATGAATTGGAAAAATAATCTTTGCCATTAACATCTTTTGGATCTCTGCATATATGGTGTCTTGCACCTTTGGATTATAATGATGCTTTTTTTGCCGGAAAGGCTTGACTTTTGTTTTCAGAGGAATTGTATGAGACAATTCCCTAGGCATGAAAACCTTCAGATCTTCATAGGACCAGGCAAATATATCTATATACTACAGAAAGAGTGAGATAAATATTTCACTTTCTGTGGGTGAACAACACTTGCCTAGATTGACGAGTCAGGGCTCATCCATAGTGTCGATGTTGACCTCGTGATACTTAGCTGAGGCTCTTTCTTGTGCATCGAATCGATCTTGAATGTACTTGTCATGTCTATCAAATATATTCTCTAGGGACACAAGGCCCTTAGGAATTTTATTGCCCTTGAGTTGTATGACATCATTTTCTGTATTTCCTCCATTAGAATTTCATGATGTGGAGAAAGACTTCCTTCAAAGAAGAGACCTTTGAAATGGTCATCCATTCTGAGAAAGTTGATGATGTGCTCATCATCGTTGAAGACTTGCCACTCTTCTGAGTTGTTAGGTACTATAGGCCTATAGATCGAATTGAGGGTGAAAGCACTTTGTCTGAAGTCTGAATTTGGCATGAAGAGAGATGCGGATCTACTATAGCATCGACTTTACTATTCTCTATCCTGGGTATGTATTCAATGGCGAAGGCTTCAAACCATTCGATAGCATCCCAGACACGATTTCTGTAATGTCAGAGGTGATCTTTCTTGACTTGGAATTGTTCTTTGATCTGCTTCATGATCAATTCGACATCTCCTTTGAATTTTAGCAACTTGATTTCCATGTCACATGCATTCTTGATACCTAACAAAAGTACCTCATATTTTGTAGTATTGTTTGTACAATCAAACTACAGACGATAAGTAAAAGGGTACGACTTCCCCTCGGGAGATATTAATACTACTCCTGCTCCTGATCTGACTGTTGTGTTGGGAATTAAGGTGTCTCAACCTTAGTAATTCTCTGCATTTGTAATGTTTGTATTTATTATTCAATTGCCTATGTTGTAAATAATTGTAAATTCCATTTTGTCATATTGTGGGATGTGGCACGCTGATGTGTCAATCCTACATGGATTATGACAACTTGTTATTTTGTCCTCACATGAGGAGATAGGTGTCCCACTTAGTGGTAGGAATATTCTGCCATGTGTCGGCATCTTCTATGTTGTGTAAGGAATGTTTGACTGAAACGGTTATGACAGATTCCTATGACGAATCTATGACATGTAAGAGTCGATAATAGAAGGTTGTAAGACAGGTAATGACATGTGTCATGTAGCATCTTTGAATGAGGCATATTTGGGTGCCCCAAGGTGGAATATGATGTGTTGTAAGAGAATATGCTATTTATAGTATGTGTATGACAGATTCTCTTACAGCTGTAAGTTGTAACCGCTATGACAGATTCTATGACGGTCGTAAGTGTCGTAAGAGCATCTGTCATAGCCCATTTTGGAAATAGGTGACCTCTTTGGGATGGGAGCTATGGATAAGTATTAGACACATTCTACAATGTTGACCAAGTGTCCCTAGGCGTGGGTTTTGGTCCAAGATGCCATATTGGACGCCCATTCCAAGATAGGTCCAATATTGCCTTGTATTTTCTTTATATACAGTGATTGGAGATGGAGTTTGTATCACAGGTTTACAGGTATTATTATGCTGCCAGATTGACTCCAGACATGAGTGTTGAAGACCATTGAAGCTTGCATTATAAGTGTATTGTAAATATTCTTTCAGATTTGTTAATACATTGTGCAGGTTTCTGAGTGTGGGGTTTTTCACCCGATAAGGGTTTTCCCCACTGTAAATCTTTGTCTCTCTTCTTCTGTCTACTTTCTGGTTCTTGTGTTTGTTGCAATATCTCATGTTAATGGTTTAACATTGTTGTAATAGTTAGGATAAACTTGAATTTGCATAGCCCTCTCCTCAATAGATTAGTGTAGGAAGCATTTTTCGCACACCTTGCTTCCTTCAGTTGGTATTAGACCTTTGGTCCTAGTTGTAGGGTAGGGGTTTTTTGAGCTAATCTTAGGTTGAGTGGGAGTCTGTGTAGAGCATTCTGTATCTTATTGCAGCAAGGAGATGGCAGGCACATCAGGAAGGTTTGCAGTAGAGATGTTCAATGGCAGTAATTTTAAGCTGTGGAAGCTCAAAATGGAAGACATGTTAGTTGACCGAGACCTTTGGGAAAGTGTGAATGGAACTAAACCAGCTACAATAACTCAAGATGAGTGGGATCTCAAGGATCAGAAGGATAAGGGTCTCATAAGACTTAGTCTTGTTGATTCTATGTTGTTAAATGTCCATGAGGAGACTACTACAAAACTCCTTTGGAAGAAGTTGGGGGATGTGTATCAAGCCAAATCCCTGGTCAATAAACTTTTCCTAAGAAAGAAGTTGTATTCTCTTCAAATGGAGGACAGAGGATCCATGGCTGAGCATATGAATGCCTTTAATATGCTGGTTGCATAATTAACATCTATTGGTGTAAAAATGGAGGAGGATTGGTGTATGACCCTGCTTTGTTCTCTACCGGACTCATGGGATCATCTTGTCATGGAAATTGGAAGCACCAAATCCACATTCAAAATGGAAGAGGTGGTTTCTTCGCTGTTGTCTAAAGAGATGCGGAGAAAGTCTTCTGAGGCAGCTAAAGAAGCCCTTGCAGTTCATGGAAGACCCAAGGAGAAAGGGAAGAAGAAGGACAAGAAAGCTGAGAAGGATAGACCCAAATCCCATGAGAGATCCAAATCTCCTGGAAAGTCCAAGGCTCTTTGTTGGAACTGTGGCAAGACCAGACATTTTCGAAAGGAATGCAAAGAAGAGAATAAGAAAAAGAAGAAAGCTCCTGATTCAGATTTTGACAAATCACAAGATGATGGTGATGCTTTCATCGCAGCCCTAGCAACCCATGCATTTGATGATGTGTGGCTAATCGACTCTGGTGCATCATTCCACATGACCTCACATCGAGACTGATTCACTAAGTATGAGGAGTTCGATGATGGAAAGGTGTATCTGGGTGATGACTCTCATCTAAAGATCGTTGGTCGTGGAAGAGTCTCTATCCGATTCCCTGATGGTCGAGTGAAGGGGATCTCTGGGGTTATGCACATCCTAGGCTTAACATGGAACCTACTTTCTGTAAGTAGTTTGAATGATGCAGGTGTGCAGGTTGTTTTTTCAAAAGAAGGATGCAAGATGACTAGAGGATCTATGGTGCTTTCTAAGGGTACTGGGAGAGGTACTTTGTTTCAGCTGGAAGCATGCATTGCACAATGCAATAGTTCTTCTGACTCAAGGAAGAGGGCAGTAGTCACTTCATCCCCACCATCTCAATGAGCAGTGAAGAAATCTATTTTTTCTAGTCTTGATGGTTGTAATTGTGCATTGGAAGTTAAACTTCCTACAGAAAAGATAATGTTATGGCATAAGAGATTTGGCCACATTGGTGAGAAGGGTCTGTGTACCCTAAAAAATAAGAACCTCGTTGAGGGGTTAGATGATTGTAATCTTGAGTTTGACTTTTGTGAACCTTGCATTTATGGAAAACAAAACTGTGTTCAGTTCTACTCGAGTTCTCATAAGTCTTTTGGTGTGTTGGACCTTATTCATTCTGATGTGTTTGGTCCTGTTAATGTTCCTTCGTTATCAAAATATGTATACTTTGTATCTTTTATAGATGATTATAGTAGAAGGACATGGATTTATTTTCTCAGAAGGAAATCTGAAGTCTATAGCAAGTTTAAGGAGTTTAAATCTTTTGCTGAAAATCAGACTGGTAAAAAGATTAAATGTTTGAGAACTGACAACGGTGGTGAGTTCTATTCTACAAAATTCGATAAGTATTGCAAGGAACTTGGGATTGATAGAAATAAGACAACTCCATACACACTGCAACAAAATGGAGTTGCAGAGAGGATGAACAGGACACTAATGGAGAAGGCTAAGAGTATGCTTAGTGGAACTGGTCTAGAACAAAAGTTTTGGGCTGAAGTTGTTGTCACTACTTGCTATTTGGTAAACAGATCTCCTACATTAGATCTTGTTGGAAAGACACCCATGGAGGTGTGCTCTGGTAGAAAGCCTTCAGTAAGGCATCTTCGTGTTTTTGGTTGTGAGGCATATGCACATGTGCCTAGGGAGAAGCGGTCAAAGTTGGAGAACAAAACTGTTAAGTGTATCTTCATTGACTATGGAGTTGGTGTGAAAGGATACAAGCTTTGGGACCTTGTGGTTGAAAAAGTGTTGTATAGAAGAAGTGTCATCTTCAGAGAGCTTACACCTTCTTCCACTATTTTGCAGCCAAAAGAAAAAGAAAAGAAAGAGGATGTTGTTCAGTTTCCTCTCACCCCTGAGAAGACTGAACAGAAAGACAATGTTGGACCTGATGATGAGGAGAGCTCTAGCAGCTCTAAAAGCTCAGAGGAAGAAACTGAACCTCAACCTCAGCTCTTGAGGAGGTCTACACGAATAAGAAAGCAACCTGAAAGGTTTGGTTTTACATTGCTTGATTCTAGTTGTGCTTATGCTTTAATCACTAACAGTGATGAACCTAGAACTGTATCAGAGGCTTTGGATATGAAGGATGCAGGTTCTTGGAAGGAGGCCATGGAGGAAGAAATGGCTTCTTTGGAAAAGAATCAAACTTGGGACTTGGTGCCTTTGCCTCCTGGATGAAAACCCATTGGATTTAAATGGGTGTTCAAGAAGAAGATTGGCGCAGATGGCAGTATTGATAAGTATAAGGCTAGATTGGTTGTGAAGGGGTATTCACAAGTGGAGGGTATAGATTATGGTGAGATCTTCTCTCCCATTACAAAGATAACATCTGTTTGATTCTTGTTGTCACTCACAGCAGCTTATGACTTGGAGGTAGAATAGGTGGATGTGAAGACAGTTTTCCTTCATGGTGACTTGGAGGAAGAGATCTACATGTCACAGCTAGAGCATTACATGGTGAAAGGTAAAGAAAATTTGGTTTGCAAACTTAAGAAGTCTTTGTATGGTTTAAAACAATCCCCTAGGAGATGGTACTTGAAGTTTGATGCCTTTGTGTTGTCAGTCAGATTTGTGAGATCGAAATCGGATCACTGTGTGTATTATAAATTTGATGGTGATTGTATTCTCATTGTTGCACTATATGTTGATGATATGTTGCTCATTGGGAAGGGTAAAAATATGATTTTTGATTTTAAATCTCAGTTGTCAGCTTAGTTTGAAATGAAAGATTTAGGGGCAGCTAGGTACATTCTAGGAATGAAAATCAGAAGAGACAGAACCAACATAAAACTTTGGTTAAGCCAGAGTAAGTATGTGAAGTTCGTGTTGGATAGATTCAACATGGCAGATTGTAGACCATTGTGTGTTCTTATTTCTTTGGGGACAAAGTTGTTCGTGTTGAGGATTGTCCAAAATCTCCTAGTGAGGTGGGCATGAGCAGAGTACCTTATACTAGTGTTGTTGGCAGTATGATGTATGCTATGGTCTGCACAAGACTAGGCATTGCCCAAGCAGTGGGAGTCCTTAGTCGATTTATGGCTAATCCTGGATGGGTTCATTTGGATGCAGTTAAGCGAGTGTTTAGATATTTGAGGGGTACTTCTGAGTACTCCATTTTCTATCATGGTATTGTTTCAGGACCTTCACATTCTGTTGATATTCATGGATTTGTGGTGCTATTAGTTGGATGAGTAAGCGACAACCTGTTGTTTCTTTGTCCATGAGAAAAGCTGAGTATATGGCAACAACTCATGCTTGTAAGGAAGCCATTTGGATTAAGAGATTGTGTTCCGATATTGGTGTTGATGCAGGTCAGATCACGATCAGTTGTGATAGTCAGAGTGCAATTTGCCTTACATAGAATCCAACTTTCCATGCTAGAACCAAGCACATTGATGTTCAGTTTCACTTCGTGAGGGACATGGTTGAGGATGGAAAGGTAAATTTGGAGAAGGTAGATACTTTGAAGAATGTTGTAGATGCATTGACAAAACCAGTGGGCACATATAAGTTCAGATGGTGTTTAGCGTCTATGGGCCTCTCGGCCTATAGCAGTTAAACCCTATTTTTCTATTGGCTCTTACAAGGTGTTCGACAAGTGGGAGAATGTTGGGAATTAAGGTGTCTCAACCTTGGTAATTCTTTACATTTGTAATGTTTGTATTTATTATTCAATTGCCTATGTTGTAAATAATTGGAAATTCCACTCTGTCATATTGTGGGATGTGGCACGATGATGTGTCAATCCTACATGGATTATGACAACCTGTTATTTTGTCCTCACATGAGGAGATAGGTGTCCCACTTAGTGGTAGGAATATTCTTCCATTTGTCGGCATCTTCTATGTTGTGTACGGAATGTTTGACCGAAACGGTTATGACGGATTCCTATGACAAATCTATGACATGTAAGAGTTGAGAATAGAAGGTTTTAAGACAGGTAATGACATGTGTCATGTAGCATCTTTGAATGAGGCATATTTGGGCACCCCAAGGTGGAATATGATGTGTTGTAAGAGAATATGCTATTTATAGCATGTGTATGACAGATTCTCTTACAACTGTAAGTTGTAACTGCTATGACAGATTCTATGATGGTCGTAAGTGTCGTAAGAGCATCTGTCATAGCCCATTTTGGAAATAGGTGACCTCTTTTGGATGGGAGCTGTGGACAAGTGTTAGACACATTCTACAATGTTGACCAAGTGTCCCTAGGCATGGGTTTTGGTCCAAGATGCCATATTGGATGCCCATTCCAAGATAGGTCCAATATTGCCTTATATTTTCTTTATATACAGGTGCTTGGAGATGTAGTTTGTATCACAGGTTTACAGGTACTGTTATGCTACTGGATTGACTCCAGACATGAGTGTTGAAGACCATTGAAGCTTACATTGCAAGTGTATTGTAAACATTCTTTCAGATTTGTTAATACATTGTGCAGGTTTCTAAGTGTGGGGTTTTTCACTCGATAAGGGTTTTCCCCACCGTAAATATTTGTCTCTCTTCTTCTGTCTACTTTCTGGTTCTTGTGTTTTCTGCAATATCTCATGTTAATGTTTTAACATTGCTGTAATAGTTAGGATAAAGTTGAATTTGCATAGCCCTCTCCTTAATAGATTAGTGTAGGAAGCGTTTTCCGCACACCTTGCTTCCTTTCATGTTGAACAATTACCGTCAAATTGCATGGTCCATATGTTAGTAGTATCTTCTTTATTTTCTTCTAAACAAATAATGGATTTATCTTCTATCTCATTTTCATCCATCATCATATGGGTGCCTGGACGGGTCTCTTGATATAGAATCTATGCCTTCAGGTCCTCAGACTTCACCACCATGAAATGAGACTTGGGCTCAAGTTCCAACTTGATTTTAGCACCTTTGACGGGGATGGTTGCCGAGGACCAATCCAATTGAATTTCTCTGCCTAAGTCTTTGCAAAAACTTCAACTTAGCAACATTTCATAGTTGGCTAGGATATCTGGTACCAGGATAGTCATCATAATTCTCTTCTCTAGATAGGCTGCTAAATCGACCTGTGCATCTTTCAATTGTCCAACTAGCGACACTAATTTTGATTCAAGTGAATAACACTTCCCTTGGGTCTTGGTGCATGAGAGTCCTAGTGCATTCATCACTTGCAAAGGCATGCCATATTTGAAGCACCAGAGTCTATGATGCAATTGCTCAACTTGAAGCCGCTAATGCATAGAGATATGTAGAAAGGCTTTGTCTTCTCTCCTGCTGCTGCATAAGATTCCAGAAGACTAGGCTAGATTGGAGTTTCCTTCCTTATGAATTTGATGATCATTTCCAACTGATCGGGGTGATGTTGGAGGTATTCCAGTTGAGAAATTTGGACCTTTGTCTTCATCATAGAATCAACAATGTCAAAATTTGCCGTGGATGAATCCGAAATGCTAACTTTGATATTTTCTTGAGGTATCTTGGCCACTTCTCTGGACTTATCTTTTTCTTTCAATTTTTCTTCTTCCTCCTTTTGAGTTTTCGGGTGCTGCGCCCGAGTGAAGACTAGAATAGAGTAATGTTCAACATTGATAGCAAGAGAATATTATGAAATATTATCATGGTCTTCTTCTTCAAATATGGATTCATTTTGAATGTATCCCATAGCAGAGTCACCAATAAGGTCATCCATCTCAGGATGAATAATGCTTGAACTTGAGTGTCCAACATCTACAAAGCCCATGATTTGATTGATTCTTTGGCTTTTAGGGTAGGTAGCTCTAGTGTGTTCACTGGTTTCATGGAAAGAGCAGAAATTTGCTCTAGGCAGTGGAGCTTCAGCTGCCAGCTTTGTTGGAAGTGCTGGTAGCCTTAGCCTATAATTGTTATTATAGGGATGAAAATTATTTCTTCTGTGAGGTGGTTGATATTGCTGTGGGAGCTGTGCCTGTTGCGACATCTGCCTCTTCATGATCATGACATCATTTACCACCTTTTGAAGTAGTGGATCTGCAAAATTTTGGATCAATGGCCTGATGGAATCCTTTTTCATTTTTCTTGAAGTGATCATATGATGCTCTAGTTCAATGGAATGCTCTTGAGCTTCTGACAATTCTGTCTCATGAGTTGATTTGAGAAGAAAAGAAATCTCAGATGGTAATGCATTGATAAAACTGCTCAGCAGGATCTCAGGTGAGGGATTCAAAGTGACTGACAACCTTGTCATAAGATGATTAAATCTTACGATGAATTCTCTCATTGGCTCGTGAGACTCCATATTTGAATTTGAGAGTCAGGCAAACAGTAGGTGACTATCCTCAATAGGCTTGAATCTGGATAAGAATTTCTCACTCATGGTAAGCCAATTTGTGATGGTGTAATCTTCTAGATGGTTGAACCAATCTGCTGCATTACCAGTCAAGGTATTGACAAAGAGACATACAACAACATCTTCTTGGGCTACACTCAAAATAGTGCAAGCCATAGTGAACACAGATATATGCTTGTCTTGGTGCTGACTTCCATCTCCATGAAACCTTGGAAAATGCTTCCATGACCCTTTTGGGAGATCATGATTGCTAGTAAGTGTGAGGGGGCCGATTGTATTTCCCCATGGTAAAGGGGGTGCACACCTACTATCACCATTTTTGCCAATGTTGCCATTGTTGGCTACTCCACCATTATACTCACCCATGACTTCTATTGTTGGATTTGGTATTTCAGGATAAGTAGAAGATGAGCCTTTAGTGTCTGCGGTATCGAAGGTTTGTAGAAGTGAACCAGCAAGACCTCCTCTTCTGTTTCACCTTTGGTAGACTTGGTATGCCAGATTTGCTTAATTCCACATAGGAGGCATCAGTACCAGTTTTCCTGCTGCAAGATCAACTTTTCTTTCTTCTTCGTCAAGGATTGTGGCAACAGCTCTCCAATGTGTGGGATTCTTTCTTTCAATGAACACAAATCTCCTTAAGTTGTCAACAATATCTTCTTGCTCCTATTGGACTAGAGTCATGTGCGACTGCAAAATAGGTGCAGTAGGTCTCCAGATGGTCATGTGTGCAAAAATATAGAGCGTTAGCTTCAAAGTAAAAATCTCGTGCCCCACGGTGGGCACCAAAAACTGTTAGCATTTAAATTCTCACCTTGCAGTGTGACACTAAATAGAACCGCGTGTACAGTAGGACTGTTCTTCAAATTTGGAGGGGAAGCCCCCTCAGATAAAGAAATTAAAAAGACAAAACAACATAACCTATCTTTTTGTTTCTTAGAGCACAAGCACAAGGCATTTAAAGCTCTTTTGCAATACTATAATATTTTCTAGAGTATTGCAAAAGAAAATAACTAAACTTTATGAAAAACACACTTCCAACTTTTTACGTAAATCTAGAGCATAAAGAAATTGAAGGAACAACTTGGAGATTTCAACACAAAGGAACAATGAAGATCTGACAACAATCATTCACGCATAAAGTCATGAATAATTCTTACAACCTTTGATAACAAGAGAGATCTCAGAAACCATGATGCATATTCTCATTAACAAAGAAATAAAAATAAATAACACTACTTTGAACAATAAAAATGCGAGCAAAAGATAGTCTCAACATTTACCATTCAGAAGTTTAAGTGTGTAGAATACACTTATTTATACCCTAAAAAGCAAAGGAGCAAGGAAATAAAATGGACAGTTAACTAATACTCTCCACTCTAGTCCTAATGCTGCATGGGAAGCATGCAAGCTTATTAGCAATTTAAAAATAAAAATATCTTTTCACGCAATTCAGTTAACTGAACTTGCATGTTATTACACAATGAGTTCCACTCAAAGAAAATTTGCATGATCTCCAAAAGAAAAATCCAAAAATAGATTTAACTCTAGAAAGCAAAGTCAATTCTCAAAATAGAAACTACTTTGGAAATCTCTCCCACCGCCAAAAATAGATTCCTCCTGCAGATAGTGAAAAATTGGCTAAGTTCTAAGAATTGGGATTTCTCTCGAATTCATCAACTCTAGCCTCATTGGGTATATTGATAGAATCAAGATGAACTGTCCTCATCTGCAGGTCAATGGCAACATCCTCAGTGATCTTTGCTAAACCTTCAAACTCTTTTTCAACCTTGTCAAATTTTGACACAATTTCAACCAAGAGATACATCTTGTCTAGTTGGGGATCACCACAAAACCTTCTGTGAATCAGCTGAATGAACTCCTCCTGCAAATTATGAACAAGGCAATTTATGACTCCATCGGTGAAATACCTACAAGGAATGTTTTGGACAAAGTCAATAGCATATTTCTCAATGTTAAGAAGTTTTTCTTTCCATGTAGCTAACTGCATGGCTATACCCTTCGAGGTGTAAATCAAGAAGGAGTACTAATGAGTCCATGAGAAAACAATAGACTTTTTCTCTGCTATTATAGGCCTCATGTTGAGTGCTTGCAATCTCACCAACATCCTATCATAAACAGGCTCCATACATTCTATCATGTTTTAAATTCCCAGGAGAATGTCCTTAGAGTTGGATACTATTGCTGACAACTTTGCTAGAAAGTTAACACCCTTTACTATAAAATGCTCAACCCAATCCTTGGTGGTGTATTTCTTCTTTCCTTTAGCCATTTGTAACCTATCTTTTGACACTTATTAGTACTTGAGCTCCGTACTCCGTCAGTTTCTTCAAGGTCAAGGCTAAGTGATTCTTTGAATGGTGGGATGCCGAGGGCATACTCTATATCATTAGGTTTTAAGATGGCAATCAATCTTCCATCCGCTAACCTGATCTCTGTAGACTCGGGGTCATATCATTTTATGCATGAAAGTATGAATTCAAGATTGCAAGCAACTATGGGAAATGAACCGGCTTGAATGAGCCATGAATTCTTCAAATTTCTCACTGCCATATTGCTTGAGCTTACCAAGGGCTCCAAGTCCAAACCTTCGGGTGAAACTTGGCACAAATCTATCTCTCTGACTTTGGAATATTCATGTTTGAGCAGATATTTGGCCTCAACAATGACTGAGGAATATTGTATGGTGGCTTTTTAGGCTTGAAGAAAAACCTTTCTTCTTCACTGTTCTGCTTCAAAAAGATCAAACTAGGCCTCTGTATGCTCGCTGTTCGAGAAAATCAGGTTTTTATTCTCACTATCCAAAATATGATTTTTGTGAAAAAATATATATTTTACCCTTGGAAAATGAAAATATGAGGCTGAATGCTCAAAAAGTTGCTGGATCTGAGCTCTGGACAGTCAAGAATGATGTAAAACACCTTTTCCTGAGGTGGGTAGGTGATAGAAATGAGAAAATTTGGACATACTGGTCTAAAAAATCACTTTTCTTTTGGCTGTAGGTGGTTATTTTGGGCATGAACAATCATAACCAGCAAAGGGAAAGCTTGAAAAATGTCCAAAAATGGTACCTTAGACTTGGGCACTGCCTTCTACGCATGGAAATGAGCCTTGGGATGAAGGAGAATGAAGAAAATGGTGCCTTGAAGTCACATATCTGCCCTTTAGATGCTTTGCTAACCCAAAAGTGTCTTTAAACCTACAATAATAAGCTTTGAAACCCTCATCAATGGCCGCTGATGCAAAGAAATGGTCTCCTCATGAACAAATATGCTTTGGAATGCAAGAGGAAGGTATAGAATGATGCAAGAATGTTTAGACTTTGCCTCGTATGTGAAGATCCACTCCTCAAAGCCTTTAAATCTTCCCTTTGCAAGCTTTCAATCCTCCATAAATGACCACCATATGTGAAATGCAACCTTTAGACCCTTCTCTTGCCTTTGGAAAATGACAATGACATTGCATGAGGCCTCCTTTATAGTGAGTGCCAACCTTTTAGGGTTTTCAATGTGCCCTTCTCTAAAAATAAAATGCTCTTATTTTGGCTCCATGCACAAATGAAAGGTGAAGAGTGAAGCCCTATTTATAACCTTCAATCATCTCTCTCCTAGGTGTCCACGTTTCTCTCTCCTCAATGCCCACCTTGTGCAAATTTTGGCATTTTTTGAAAGGTTAAAAAGGAGTGCAAATGGCCCAATTTGAGCGCCTCTTTGAGAGGTCAAAAAGGCGTGTGGATAGGCAAAAAGAGGCACCTTTTTTGGTGTTTGAAAAGGAGTGCAAAACCATTGAAATGAGCACCTTTTCAAGATGCATGAAGGGAGTGTAAAACCATGAAATAGAGCACCTTTTCAGGATGTGAAAAAGGCATGTGTTTTGCCCATTTTGAGCGCCTTTTGGAGAAACCAAAAAGGCGTGGGTTTTGGCTATTTTGAGCACCTTTTGGAGAGACCAAAAAGGTGTGGGTTTTGGTCAAAAAGGGTACCTTTTGGAGAAGCCAAAAAGGCATGCCTTTTGCCCAATATGAGTGCCTTTCCTCTAGCACTTTGCCTTATACGATTTCTCATACTTGGCCCTTTAAAAATCTTTGATCTTTTGCCTTGAGATTTCTACAAAAACCTCATGATTGTTTCATCATTCTCCATGCTCTTGCATCATGTCTTTTGACCACAGAAATTTTGATTTTTGCCTTGGCTCTTTTTGACTGACATCTTGGATCACTGCCATTTACCTCTCTCTATGAAGCTTCTTTTTGCCGTAACTTCTTCATCTGATGACGGAAAGTCTTGAAGTTTTAAAATCAAGGTCATATGATCTAAAGCTCTCATTGAAGCCTCTTTCTCCATGAAGTATGCTCCAAGGTGAAGCACACTTAGCCAAAAATGCTTGAAAAATGCCTTAGAAAATTTTTCAAAATTTTCCAAAATTTAAAAAATTTCAAAATTTCAAAATTTTCAAAATTGAATTTTGATTTGCCAAATGTATTTGCATTGCTTTCCTTGGTTCCTTTATGTCATTTTGGTCTTCGATCTATCACTTTGGCCTCCGCGTCTAGGTGTTCTTTTGTAGCTCTAGGCTTGATTGGCTTGCCAGAATCTCCCTCCATTTGAGCCTTGATTGCTATCTTTTGATATGTCTTTTACTTGCAGGGTTAGCGCAAAAATGACAAGGATACATGGTGCTAGGAGGTGTGTTTGGGCATCTTTTTAGGACATTCAAATGCGTTTAAGAAAATTTTTGTATGGGTACAACAATCATGAAAAGTAATAGCAATAATGAATATATCATGTGCTAAGCATATATAGGTTGGAGATATGATCTAGAAGGTAATGGTGTCCTATTGTGTGCAATAGAAAATGGTAGTATGGCCCTTAATTGCCAAAAACACCCATGTAAGTGTTATCACTTGGAATTGCTCCCTACTTGAAGTCTGTTCTAGCATTCCAATGACACAATGGGATTGATCTAAAGGTGTGGGACCTTGCATATGAGATTAGACCTCTAGAGAAGGTTGGTTCCTCTTTCTGAGCTTAAGGCATAGAGAAAACTAAAGACTAAGACTAATTTAACACCATAGGGAAAAGGGAAGAAGGAGAAACTAAAAAGAGAGAGGTGATACAAAATGTTTAAAATTGTTGGACCTGAATTAACACAATGATGATCTCAAAGGCTGAAATAACTTACACATACTCATCTAGACTTCAACAAAGGTTAGGATAGAATGTTTTAACTACAAAAGGGACCATTTTATCCACAAAATAAGTATGCATCATTCCAATAAACACAGTGTAAAAGAATATGAGAGAGGCAAAATCAGTTGCTTTTATTGATCATGAAGGTTAAACACCATTACAAAGAGAGAACATGATTCATTATAGAAGAGAGAAGATACAGAGTGAGGGTTTCCCTTCATAGTTGGACAAGAGGAAGACATGAGAGATCATTGGGACACAAGCCAATCACATTCACCTAGTTTTGGAAGCTCACATAGGTTTAGATCTGCGAAGGAAATGAAATTCTGTTTGGAGTGATGGCTTAGAGACCAACCCCAAAAACATCTTTGGTAGATGCATATATAGAAATGAAAATCTGTCACTGTAGCAACCTGGATGAGGGCTTGGAAGGATGGTGAGCACATTTTGCAGGCAACCCATGCTACATTAAATTCAACCTAGAGGCTTTGTCAGTAGATCTGCGGACCCGAAAATACCCATGCCCTGGCGTCCATCTAGAATGAAGTACCTGGAACTGATTAATTTGCAACATTATCCCTCAGGCATTGTTTCCTCTATTTGCATTTAATCCATTTTACAACAATGGTGTCACATGGAAGCGTGTTCTTAGGAACCCAGGAAATCACGCCTTTAAAGCTTTTACAACACTTTAAAAGTGTTGACCTTTTATTTTACTTTTGGCACCTTTTGATATTTGATTTTTATTTATATCAGATTTTTTGCCATCAATAGACCTGCCCTTTGTATTTCCTTTTTTATCACCAACTTTGCTTGTCGGTGAATCCCTTAGTCAGTCAACCATTAGGTTAGTAAACCATTAGGTTCGTGAACCATCCTTTTGACTGACTCTCTTTCTTTCTTTTCCTTACCTTCTTTTCCTTTTCTTATCTCCTTTGTCGGCGAAATCACCCTTTTGTGAACTCTTCTCTCTTGCTCCTTATCCACTTGGCTCTTTGTTGCTTCCTCTTATCAACCCATTCACCCATTGACAAACTCTTTCTTCTATCTCCCTTTTGCCTTACTCCTTTGCCTCTTTAGTCAGCAATTTTGTCGATCAGAAAACTTACCGATCGGTGAACTTTAAGTTCGCCAAACTTAAACTTTATCAATAAAGGCAACCTTCACCACTTTTTTCCTTTGAAACTTCTTTCTTCATCAGTGATCTCCTTTGTTGACAAACCAGCCGATCGGTGAACCAGCAAGTTCGTGAACCTAAGAATTTTCTGACAAAGGCTAACTTTGCTTCCTTTCTTTGCCTTGGAGAATCTTTGTCTTCCCATTGTTTCTTTAGTTAGTGATTTCGCCAATCAATGAACTTGCTAATTTGGTGAACTTAAGGTTCACCGAACTCAAATTTTGCCGACTAAGGCAAAAGACAAAGGAAAAATACTTAGAATTTTTTGGGATTTTTGAAACGGATATTTTCTTCCATTTAATCTTTCTTAGATTGGATATTTCTGATGGAAGAAAGACAAGAATTTTTAAGGGGATCTTTGGGCTATTTTGGCCTAGGCAAAAATTTGACAACATTTTGATGACTATGTAGGGGTGTTTGCCTACTAAACACAAGGATCTAGTGGCCTTATATAATTCACTAGGCATAGAGTAAAAAAGGGGAACTGCAACAACATCTAAAACATGAGTTGGCCATACCAACACAAGCTGAACATGCCTCCAGAAAATAAAAGAACACGAAACACACAAAAAAAACAAGGCATACAACCTCCTAATGATGCAGCCTGTGTAAGAGCACTTGGAGGAAAGGAAAACTTCACAAAATAAACCTATCCTAAACCTAAACTAACCAACCAAAAATGACCTTAAACAAATCCATTAACTAGTTTTTCAAAATAATTGCTCTTTCTCAATAATTTACAATGTTTTCCCAGCTTATGGATAGCTAACATGATGTGGAAGAAGAGTGAGCATGCAACAAATTGATGAAATTCCACTCTGAGAGTAAAATTAAACTCACTTACCCACATGAACTAATTGTTGATGCAACTATTGGGAGGTGAGTAAGTGGGCCGATTCTTCTCATTTTGATGCTCAACTTCATGCTCAAAGGTAAGCATGACAAATTGTGACTCTTCACGATTTGTCCCTAGCTGGGTTAGATGTTTGATATGACATCCCTTTGAAATGACATGCAAATCAACAAAGTTGATCTCATGCCTTTGTTTTGATTCTTCATTATTCTGTTGCTAGTCTGAATGCTTTGTCTCTTGTGGCTCAACTAGAAATATGGATGCCTCAACCTTGGGCCCATGATTTTCTAGATTAGATTCATAAAATAAACCCTGCACATGTTCAATAGTGAAATCCCCTCCACCACAAAGATGATATACCTATTGGATGATCAAGAAAAAATCTTCAATTTGTTCTTTCCCATGCTCAATCTCCACATCATTATCTTCTATAAAAAATGGGAGCTCCTCAAACAACTCTGCATCATCAACCTCTCCACCTCCCAATATAGGGTTGCTCTCACTCTTTTCTTCATGAGCTGAAAACTCACTATTATTTTTGGTCCTATGTGCCAGAAACTTGCTATCATCTTCAATGCTCTTATGTTGCTCCAGAACTACTGGCAATGTTGGCATTTACATACCATCTTCATCATCAATGTAGCTAGGTAGTTCATGAAATAGGGTGGTGTTAGCAACCTCTTTTAGAGTAATTTTTGCAGCAACCTCCTCCTCCATACCCTCATGCTTTGACTACAATCCCACTAGATTCTGCTTGGGTTGCCTCTACAGATGAAGGTTCTCCCCATGTAATCTTTGCATTTCATTCTCATTTATTTCATTAAAAGCAAGGGAAAACTCCTCAAATGAACCAAAATCTAGGGGACTCAACCCTGCACCTAGATTTCCACTAACTTCATGCTTAGTGCACTATTGCTCTATCGGATTGGGCTTAGTTTCTTCTTGCAACATGTCTGATCTTTCAATTTTCATGTTGCATGAGGGAAATCTAAAAACAGGCTGCTCCTTGTTTTCTTTGGACACCTTCCTCTTAGGCTAGTTTTCAATACAAGTAGGCTCTTATGAAGGATAAGGGGCCCTAAAACTTGAGAATTTATAACTTTAGGGCTACCTTACTGTAAGCTGATTCATGGTGGTAGAAGGATAGGCATAAAACTAGGACTGGAAGAGGATGATTGAGCCTCTAATCTCTGGACTTTGGCAAGCAACTGCCTCATCTGTTCTTTTTTAGTTGCAATCTGCAAAGCTAGGTTCTCCTGAAAAGCTCTTTCCTGCACCTCCATTTGCTACTGGTGAAGGAAGGCCTAATGAGCAAGCTCATCTTTCTATTGCTCATACTCTCGCTCCTTCGACACCTTATCCAACCTCCTTTGCATGCCCATCATTATGTCCACGAGACTCATGTTGTCAAAATCATAGTCCACTTGAGATGGGTTAGGAGGGTAATCATACTGATTAGGGATGAAGTCGATTTCTTGGGGTTGAGAATATGTATGATTAGGCTACCAAGAAGACTGAGTAGAGGTGAGAGGGAGATAAGCATCATGAGGATGCTGATAATCATCTAAAACAAGGCTATATGGCATAAAACTAGAGGTATTTTGAGCCTGATATGGATGATATGGAGGCCAACGACTTGTATTTTGATAAGGTGTAGGGGAATAGCCATAACTTCCATAATAGTTTGACATAATGGGGCATTAAAAATTAGAAATCATTCAAACATCATTGAAATAAGAGCAAATAGATCTGCCCTTCTAAGAAACGAGTTCATACCAGGGAGTTTCCAAGTGATTGAAATGCTTCTGAAAGCAAGTTAGATCAAGAATATCACCAAAATCCTGATATTTGAAGTTTCTTAAGCACTTGAACTGGTTACTCTGGTAGATTTGTTTAGTAGAGTTGCCATGGTGCTTGTTGAATGCTTTCACAGCTGTATGTGAACTAAGAATAGCACCAAATCTTCTTAGTTCAACTCTTACTCAGAGTAGAGGGTCCCACTAAGTGTGCCACAAACTATTATCACGTGAAATTGCACCCTGCTTGAAGTCTATTCAAGCATTCCAATGACACAATGGGATTGATCTCAAGGTGTGGGACCTTGCAGATGAGATCAAACCTCTAGAGAAGGCTAGTTCCTCTTTCTGAGCTTAAGGCTCAGAGAAAACTAAATACTAAACTTAATCTAACACCACATAGAAAAGGGAAGAAGGAGAAACTAAAAGAGAGAGGTGATACACCAGGTTTAAAGTTGTTGGACCTGACTTAATACATCGATGATCTCAAAGGTTGAAATAACTTACATAGATTCATGCAGACTTCAACAAAGGTTAGGACATAATGTTGTAACTACAAAAGGAACCATTTTATCCACAAGATAAGTATGCATCATTCCAATAAATACAGTGTAAAAGAATATGAGAGAGACAAAATTAGTTGCTTTTATTGATCATGAAGGTTAAACATCATTACAAAGAAAGAACATGACTCATTATAGAAGAGAGAAAACATAGAGTGATGGTTTCCCTTCATAGTTGAACAAGAGGAAGACATGAGAGGTTTTTGGGACACAAACCCATTGCATTCTCCCAATTTTGGAAGATCACATAGGTTTAGATCTGCAAAGGAATCAAAATTTCACTTGGAGTGATGGATTAGAGACCAACCCCAAAAACATATTTGGTATATGCATATATAGCAATGAAAATCTGTCACTGTAGAAACCTAGACGAGGGCCTAAAAGGGTGGTCAACATGTTTTGTAGGTAACCCATGTTGCATTAAATTCATCCCAGAGGCATTGTCAAAAGATTTGCGGACCCAAAAATACCCATGCCCTGGCGTCCGTCTATAATGAAGTACCTGCAACTGATTGATCTATAACATTGTCCCTCAGGCATTATTTCCTCTGTCTGCATTTAATCCATTCTACAATAATGGTGTCACATGGAAGTGTGTTCTTAGGAACCCAATAAATCATGCCTCTAAATCTTTTACAACACTTTTAAAAGTGTTGATTATTTTTCTTTTTGCACCTTTTGATATTTGATTTTTATTTCTGCCTTATTTTTTGCCATTAGTGGACCTGTCCTTTGTATGTCCTTTTTTACTGACAACTTTGTCTATCAGTGAATCCCTTAGTTGACAAACCATCAGGTTAGTGAACCATTATGTTCATGAACCATCCTTTTGTCTAACTTTGTTTCTTTTTTTTCCTTACCTTATTTTCCTTTTCTTAAACCCTTTGTTGGTGGAATCACCCTTTTGTGAACTCTTCTCTCTTACTCCTTAGCCGCTTGGTTCTTTGTTACTTCCTCTTATCAGCCCATTCGCCCATCGATGAACTCTTTCTTTTGTCTCCCTTTTACCTTGCTCCTTTGCCTCTTTAGTCAGCAATTTTGCCGATCGTCAAACTTTAAGTTTGGCAAGCTTAAACTTTGCTGATAAAGGCAACCTTTGCCACTTTTTGTCTTTGAAACTTCTTTCTTTGTCGCCAATCTCCTCCATCAATGAACCATCTAGTCAGTGAACTGGCAAGTTTGTGAACCTAACAATTTTCCAACAAAGGCTAACTTTGCTTCCTTTCTTTGCCTTAGAGAATCTCTTCCTTCCCGCTGTTTCTTTAATCAGTGATTTTGCCAATCGATGAACTTAAGGTTCGTCGAACTCAAATTTTGCCAACTAAGGCAAAAGAGAAAGGCAAAATACTTAGAATTTTTTGGGATTTTTGAAAGGGAGATTTTCTTCCATTTAAGCTTTCTTAGATCAGATATTTCTTATGGAAGAAAGGAGGGATTTTTAAGGGGATCTTTGGGCTATTTTGGCCTACGCAAAAATATGACAATAGTAAGTACATGAAGCACTAGAACTACATATGTCCCCAACGTGGCATCCTAGAGCATAAGGACACAATGGTGTAGATGATAAGTCCCGAGTGGTGATTAAATTGCAAATGATGACATGAATCTATACCTATGGAATGAAGTTGAAATAATGGCATGAAGATGACACTATGACATAAAACCATGGCATGATGCTAGAACTATTGGGCAAACCCCCTATGTAAGATATAGAAATAGTACACATAATGTGAAAAGGGAAAGCATGATGCCTTTGAGTATAAAGATATGTCCATAAAGACACAATATATAAAGAGAATACATGATGCCCCACAAAGTAAAAATGTAACCATGAAGGTGCAAGGTATAAATAGGGAAAGCATGTTGCCCTTGGTGTAAGGATAAAATGATATGGAAAGAGGTGTGGAAGTGGTATCAAGGGTATGCTCTAGGAGCATGATATTTTAATGTAAGGTCAATAAGTGACTCTAGAGTGAGATGTGTTCATGTAGCCTCCATATATAAGATTTAAATAAGCATGATGTGTCAATATAGGTTCAATAGATATTGATGTAAACTCTAAAAGTGTGATGTATCAATATAGACTCAAAATTTAGGCTCCAAGTAAGCATGGTATATATCAATTTGAGATTAATAGATGTCACTCGAAGACTAAGGAATAAACATGGGAAAAATCATATAATAAGAAACAAGAATGCAACATGAGAAAGCTAGCATGATAAAGGGGGAAAAACATAAAAGCATAATGGAATAAGAGACAAAAGGTAAGCATAAAACTTCTAATACCACATTTGAGATGACTGTTTTAAACCATGGACATTCTGCTGTTAGCAAGAAATGTGGAGGAGATACCAGTCTGGAGATCCAATCCTCAGTCAAGTCTTTGTAGTCAGTTTATACCCCAGTCAGGTAGCTAGAGATTGATTGCAAAACATAAAGAATAACCAAACAGAGCATCACATATACATCACAATAAGATAACACACATAATTACCCGGTACCGATAGATCTCCATATATATATATTAACAATAATCAAATGTATACATCATTTGTCCACCCTTCGGCAGGTCTGATTCTCTACCTCACCAATTACATACATGACTTCTATGTCATTGGTTACATCAGAGTATACTCCTATTCTCCTATCATGCTTACTTACAGTCTACTATCTTCTATCTCTCTATATATACTATATCTATTATATCTAGGGATGTGTCTTCTATCATCTCTGACCTCCACATAGTGTGTAGTATCCTTTGGTTGGCTCCCCTTTATGATCTATATCCTACTAACATCATCCCCCCAAAAAATTATGTCTTGTCCTCAAGACATGCCTTGATTTTGAGTCTGGCACCATTGACATATCTAGCTGATAGTTTTCCCTCCATATTCTTTAGTTTGACTGCTCCAGAATTTGTAAATTCTTCAATGTCGGATGGTCCTATCCACCTTGTCTTCAATTTTCATTTCTTCTCAAACTTGCTATCATACAGGAGTACTAAGTCACCTTCCTTGAATGTCTCATTTCTCAAATTTCTATCATGCCAGGACTTCTATCTGTTCCTTTCCAAGTTCATATTATATGCTGCCATCAGTCTGTCCTCATCTAGTTTTTCCAATTCTTCAATCCTTTGTGTGAGAGAGTCTTCTTCACCCAATTTGAGAGTCCTTGTTGTCCAAAAATTTGGAAATATGAAGTGTACCAGTATTGTAGCATCTATTCCATATATCAGTTCAACTTAGTGGTTCTTTTGAAGGTTGTCCTGTATGCCCATAGTACCACAGGTATTTCTAGATCCCAATCTGTTTTGTTCCCATTACACATCTTTGTCAATGCTACCCTAATGATCTTATTCAAGGATTCACTTGCTCCATTTGCTTGTGGATGATATGGTGAACTCTTATTGTGTGTTATCGTGAAATTGTCTAATAGATCTGAAATCATCTTGTTTACAAAATGTTTACCTTGATCACTGGTTATGTTCAACGGACAACCAAACCTGGTAATTATACTTTCGTAGATGAATTTAGCGGTATTTTTTGTTGTACAATCTCTTATTAGTTGTGCTTCAACCCACTTAGTTAGATATTCTACTTCAGTAATGATGAATCTAGCTTTAGACTACTTTGCTGGTGGATCTATAGGTCCAATGAAGTCAATGGCCCATTTCTAAAAAGGTAATTGTGCTAAAATTGGTCTCAGTGGAATTTCATCTCTTGCAGTAGGTCTTCCTATTCTTTGACATACATCACAATTCTTCACATATCTCTTTGCATCTTTGAAAAGTGTAGGCCACCATAACCTAACTAGTTTGATTTTCCTTGCTATCATGTCTCCAACATTATGTCATTTGGCTATCCCTTCATGTGTTTCCCTTAGAATTTCTTCTCTTTCATGTTCATATACTAACCTTCTGATGATATCATCTTTCCCTCAGATATGTAGCTCTCCCTCAATTAATGTGTATGGACAAAATTTCCGCATTAGGTTTTGTTTTTCTTGTGATGGCATTTCTGCTAGAAATTCCCCTGTATCCAGTAGGTATGCTATGTCTTCCAGTTCTTCTGGTACCACAATTACTCTAAAAATATTTGCGCTAGGTAGTTCTTCTTCTTGTACCTCTGGATCTTCCCTTATCTCAATTTTAGACAAGTAGTCAGGTCCCTGATTTTGCTTTCCTGATTTCACCATGATTGAGAATTCAAATTCTTGAGACAAAAGTAGCCAATGACAAATTCCTCCTTGGATGATTAGTTTTTTGAGTGGGTATTTCAATGGTTCATGATCAATACAGAATACAAAAGGTGTTGACAAGTGGTAATATATGAAGTTCTGTAGTGCATATACCATTGCTAGGGCTTCTCTTTCAGTTGTGGTATAGTTCTTCTCTACCTTTGATAGTTTCCTACTTGCAAATGGTGTAGGGTGATCCTTAGAACCTCTTGGATGGGTCAACACTGCTCCTACTACAATTCCTGATGCATCCACATGAACATGGAATGTGTTTTCCCAATCCAAAAATATGAGTACTGGTGCTTCTGCTATCTTCTACTTCAAAGTGTCAAATGCCTTTTGGTGCCGCTCTTTCCAAATAATACTTTTGCCCTATTTTTTATTTAATAGTTCTTTTATAGGTGTAGAGATGGCTACATATCCCTTGATGAATTTCTGGTGGTACCTAGTATACCCTATAAATGTTTTGACATAAGATGTGGTTTTTGGTGGTGGCAAGTTTTGAATAATGGCAACTTTTAGGGGATCAACCATCAATCCTTTACATATTAGATGACCCAATAGTGTGCCAAATGGTATCTCAAAAGTACATTTCTTCAAGTTTAGGGAAATTTGCAAGCTCCTACACTTATTCAACATCAATCTTAATGTCTGTGTGTGATCTTTTACCAGTCCAAATATAGTCCAATCATCCAAATACGATTCTAGAAAATCATGTATAAACTCCTTGAATGCATTGACCATGATTCTATTGAATACTGTAGGTGCATTTTTCAATCCAAATGACATAAAAATATACATGAAAGATCTTACTTCAGATGCAAATGTTGTTTTGGGTTGATCTTCCTCTCTAATTTTTACCTGGTGATATTCGGAGAATCCATCAGTGAAAGAATAGATTTCCCTGCCGACAACTAACTCCAGGATTTCATCTATAAATGGTGTAGGTAAAGGATCATGAATACAATCCTTATTTAATTCTCTATAGTCTCTGCTTATCCTGATTTCTCTTGTTTTCTTATTTTCTACTACCATTGGACTAATCCACTTTGCTTCCTCCACTATTGCTTCTAGCATCTTGTCAAGTTCTACTTCGACTTTTTCTTCAGGTTTGGATTCATCCTGTATGGCCTTTTCTTGATTGGTTTGTATCCTTCCTTCAGTTGAATTTTCATAGTTCTACCTTCGTCTTTGATTCCCTTCATCTCTATGAACTTTCTAGGGAACAAATCCTCATACTCAGACAAAATTTCTACTACTTGTGCCACTTCCTTCTCCTCCCAATAGTCTCCTATCTTAGCTAGCTTAGGATCTCCTTCTTTGGCAATGCTTTCTTCCCTTAGCCGAATAGGCTTGTTGTAGTGCATTTCCTTGATGTCTGTTTATTCTGCCAACTCTCTTTCACCTTGTTCTATTTTTATTTCAAGTCCTTTATCCTCTTGTTGTTGTTGTTGTGATTTTTTTATAACATTTGTGTTTCTCCAGATATGATTCTTTATTCATCCATACTATGATATTCCAAATGTCTTCTATTTTTTCCAGTAATGAGCTCTGTTCCGATTTGGCTTCTTCTTCTTCTTCTACATCTTGTTCAAAGGTGATCTCCCAGATTTTGATGAGTTCTATGTGTATGTTTTTGTCTGAATCAAAGAATGAGAAAGTATGAATGAAGTCTTTTTGCAACTCTTTCCAGTATCTAGTTTCTTTCCTTCATTCTTGATTAATATACCATGTCTGTGCAATTGGTGATAGTGTCCAATAAAAGAAGTGGGTATACGATACTTCATTATATTCATTTCTACCTTTCCATACCATTATACACATGGATAAATGTTATTGTGGTGAAATTTGACCTGAATAATTAGGTATCATGTCATACTTTCCTTCCTTCAACAAATATCTTGTCTTGATGAATATTTTGAATGTTGTCCACTGGTCGATTGTGTCTTTGTGTGTGTTCCACTAATTTGCAACATTACATAATAATGTGTGTTATGCTGCCTATAATCTTATCTCTTCATAAAAAAAACTATCTCCATTTTTGCTAGATATTTATGTAGGTCCTACATGCCTGGAAACCTAGGCAACTTGATATGTAAAATTAATTTTAGAATGTGACTTACCCAGTGAGATCTTTGATCCATAACTTCCTTGTCCTCCTTAAATGCACTGCATGTAATATTCGATGAGTTTTGATGAAGTGTGGAGGATTGTGGTATGTCTTCTTCGCCCATCCTAATCATGAATATACTTCGGTAACCAAGCATTTTCCTTGTTTTTAGCTTTGGTTCTTCTCTCATCTAATCTTCTAAAACCTCCTCACTATCTATACTATAGTGATCATCCTCTATCTCCACTTCTTCCTCATAATTAGGCTCTTCTGTTGTCTCCTTTGCATCCAACCTTGTAATTGTATAGAGATTCTTTGCATCCTTATCGATGTCTTCATCATGATTGGTTTCTTCTATATATGCTTCCTCCATTGATGATCCCAAAGGGATATTGACAACTTTGTTCTCATTGAAAAATGATAACTCTTCTCTCAGAGATTCTATGACACCGTTTGCATCTACAAACCGTCTCAAGCTCAAAAGTGCATTGAAAGCTTCTCCTTGATCCTTCATGGCTACCACCATGAAATCTAAGATATGTTTGATCCCCATTAGATTAACTTTCACTTATTTACATGTTCCCATTGTTTTCATGTTAGATCCATCTACCAAGATTATATTGTAAGTTGTTTCTGATAGCTTAGGTCTTCGTAACTATTCCCACAACTTCTTTGTTATCATGCTGACATCTGCTCCCAAATCTATCACGACATTCTTGACTTTCCTGTGGTTAATATGAACATCCACCATTAGTGGTTTTGTCTTCCATTATCTATCTATCCTTCCCATCCTATGGAGTTGATTCTTTTAATTTTGTTCCTTATTCCAATACTTAGAGAATTGCTTCAGTTTCTCAATGAGTCTGTGTTGCTGTGTCAATTGGGCTAACTTCCTGAGAGCATCCACTTCTCCTTTGGTGAAAAAATACTTGTATTTACTTTCCTTTTCTTGTTCCTTTCTTTTTTTTTTTTAGCCTCCTTCACCACTTCTTCATTGATGTTTCTTAGTAGGGACAAATTCTTCATCCTCCTCACTATCTTCCTCTTCTGTCTCAATGATATAATGTCTTCCAGTATTTATTCCTTGTCTTGTCACTATTGTATCTTTCTCCTTCCTTTTCCTTCTCTATTTTCTGGTATGTTTTGGTGTGCTTCTTTAGTAGTACTCTTCTTCTATGTATTCAATTGAAGATATGTGTATCTCTTCTCTACTATTCTTCCAGCAAGTTCTTTCCTGATATTTTGGTGCCCTTCTTATGATCCTTTCTCCTTTTTCATTATTCAGGTTTTGTAACTCATCACTCTTAGATTGTGGTTGTGCATTAGAAAAGTATTGTTGTGCTCTCACAAGAGAATAAATCATGTTTTGTGTTGTTACAAAATGAACACTGTGTTTTCCTTTCGACCCAACATTCATTAGCAAAGTGTCCTAACTTACCGCAATTGAAGGATGTTGCATCCTCCCTCCTTTGACTTCTACCATAGCCTATGCCTCCTCTATACCCTCCAAACCATTCTCTGCCATCATTATTATTACTATTTCCATATGATGGACCGCTAGAATTTGAATTTAATATTGCATTGACATTCCTCTAATTTCTCCAACTTGGTTGCTTGTAGTCATGATCATATGAGTTTCTTTCTTTCATATATATCATGTTGCTTCTCTCCGCAGAGTTTGTAGTGTTTCCCCCATACCATGCTTCATCTTCTTCACTAGCAAAGTCTCTTTTCCTCTGGAAGTTTTGTGAAGGGCAATTCAGTGTTTCATGGTCATCCCATTCTTCGCATAATCCACAATATATTGAATTGACTATTTTCATTGTTGTTTTGGTGTTTGCTTTTATTGCAGCAACTTGTCTTTCACCTTCCATTCTAGGGCATTCATTTCTCAAGTGGCCTTCTCTTGTACAATATGAACACCAAATATTAGGTCTTTGCTTATGTGTATTCTCCTCCTGTTTAACCAATATCTCCTGCCTCAGCTTCAATTGCTCCAATTCCAACTTTAACTTTTCCAATTCTAAGTTTTCTTTCATCTTATCTTATTTGTGCCAGGATTGAGACTCTATCTGATCGACTACTGTCATTGCTTATGCATATGTCTCAAATATCCTTCTATCTAGAGATGACCTTATTTTAGGGCATATTCCAAAAATAAACCATTTTATCTTTTGCTTTTCAGTTAGTGGTTCCTCCAATCTACTAGTTGTCCCCTTGAATATTTTATCAAAATCCTTTATTGATTCTTTCTCTAATTGCATCAAATCTCTCATCTTGCTTACCCCTTCTGTTGGAACATCTGGAACTCCAAAATTCTCAAAAAATACCTTCTTGATCTCATCCCAATCCTTATCACTGTTTGGGTATGTCTTCCTATACCACTTCAATGCTTCATTCCACAATGTGCCTATGAAGTCAAATAGATTGATTTCATCTCTTGTTACTCTCTTCTAGTTCCAAATTGACTCCAGTACAAAAATGTGTTTCGCTGCTTCAGTAGTATCCTTCTCAAATATCAGTAACTGGATAGGCGTATTCATGACTGAACTTCTCACAATCTCCAGTACTTTGATGTGAGTTTTTTTCTAGTTTGCTCCTCCAATTATGTTGTCTTCTCTCAGATCACTTTCCTTCTCTTCCCTTATCTCTTTGTAGTTAGATCTCAAAGTACTCCTCTCCTAAAACTTTTGCAAAATTACTTCAGATCTCTATTATTCTCTCTGCTTTTGTGTTTTCTTGAATATCCTCCTTTGCTAAAATTCTCTTGAATTTAAATGGCACTCAGGGTGACTCATGGTCTAGGGGTTGTGTCTATTCATAGTGTCTCTTCAAATTAGGGGATTCTCTTTTCTTTGTGAATGGCATCATGTTGGCATCCATTGATTATTCAAATAACCTCTTAAAACCCTCAAAACTCTTCTCAATGTTTACTGCATCTTCTCCTCCTTCTCTTATCCACTTTATTCTTTAACAAATTAAATCCTCTATATTTTCCACATCCATCATCAAAATCTTTGGTGTTAACTCATATGTTCTGACAATCTGCAGCATAAACCCTAGTTCACTTGTTCCTTCTCTTTCTCTTCTGCATTCTTCTCCGGTAGCACCCATAGTGGCATGCTCATTAGAATTCTTTGTAACACCCTCTATGTCTTCTCCATCCAACCTCCTTCCTCTGGTAGCACCCTCCTTGGTGTGCTTAGTAACATCTGTCATGATGCACTTATCTTCTTCCTTCCTTTCGACAACACCCTCAGTGGCACTCTCTTCAAATTCTTCTATCTTTTTTTTGCACCTTCTATTATCCCTCCTTCCTCCATCATTTGTGCCCTTTCCATTCTTCTACGGTAATGTTCTTGTCTTTCCTGAGTTTTCTTTACTCTCTCTTCTCTGCTTATCTCCATTTTGGTCCTGATTTTTTTGTCGATCTTCTTTTTCTTCCACTGCTCCCCTTTCACCTTGTGTTTGCTAGATTTGGTGTTCCATTAGTCCTCTTATATCCCATGGAATCCTCATTTGAAGAGCCACATTGTTTGAAAGGTCCTTGTGGACCCTACCCCCTTCCCACTTGCCATCCCCTTAAGTGCTTGCCCCCCTCTCACGGAGGTAGAAACTTAAGGAGATTTAAATTCCTTTGCACTTTGAAAAACTTTCCCACCAACCTCACCTTTTCTCTTTTTCAGAACTCTGCACTACTTCTTCAAATGTTTTTCTCTTTCAATCTTTAACTACCCTCTTCCAAGGTCCTGGCAACGGAACCAAATGTTAGTAAGAAAAGTGGAGGAGATACTGGTCTAGAGATCCAGTCCTTAGTCAAGTCTTTGTAGTCAATTTATACCCTGGTCAGGTAGCTAGAGATTGACAATAAAACATAAAGAATAACCAAACAGAGCATCACATATACATCACAATAAGATAACACATAGAATTACTTAGTACTGACAAACCTCCATATATATATGAACAACAATCAAATGTACACATCATTTGTCCATCCTTTGGAAAGTCTGAGTCTCTACCTCACCAGTTACATACATGACTTATGTGTCATTGGTTACATCATAATATACTCATATTCTCCTATCATACTTACATTCTACTATCTCCTATCTCTCTTTATATACTATATCTATTATATCAAGGGATGCGTCTTCTGTCAGCTTTGGCCTTCGCATAGTGTGTAGTATCATTTGATCAGCTCCCCTTTATGCTCTATATCCTACTAACATCCACTTCAAGTTGTAAACCAATATTTTTTCCTTTCTCCACAAAACAATAAGGTTGTTTCATATAAATCTCTTCTTCAAGATCCCCATGCAAAATAGAAGTTTTAACATCCATTTTCTCTACTTCTACATCATAAATCATAAGTAATAGCAACAAAAGTAAGAATTTAGTAGAAGTAAATTTTGCAATAGGAGAAAATATTTCACCAAAATTAATTCCCTCTCTCTAGGGGTATTTTTTTTTACCATTAGTCTTGCCTTATACCATTCCAACTGATTTTGCACTCCAAACTTTTTCTTAAACACCCACTTGCATACAATAGGTTTCCCTTCCTTGGGTAGACTCACTAGATCCTACATGTCACATTTTTCCAACATCATCATCTCTTTTTGCATGGCCTCTAACCAAGACTCATAGTCCTCCAAAGATTTGACTTTCTTCACAAATCTAGGCTTATCATCAACACAACATAGAGTAAATACATAATGAAAATTTGGTGGGATATACCCATTAACTAGTTTTTGTTGCCATGTGGACATTCTCATGGGTGTAGTAAGAAGCACTTGTTTTTATTCCTCTAAAATCTCTAAATTTGAACCTTCTTCTTCCTCTACATCTTCCTATCCAACCTGTTGTTCTTCTAGTTGTCCACCTTCCCGCTTCTCTATTTTGATCTTAAAGTGCACAATCTTCTTTTCTTAGTCCTTTGGTTGTCAAAGGTTATAAATGACTCTAAATTCCATGAAAATCACATCTTTAGAATTTACCATTTTCAATGTTAGAGGATTCCAAAGCTTACATCCCTCAACATTTTCTCGTTATCCAATTAAAATACATTTCTAAGCTTGAAATCCATTTTAGATGATTTTTCCTTAGGCATGTGAACATAAGAATCATAACTGAAAACTATTAGATGTGAAATAGAGGGTTTCTTACCTATCCACTCCACATATGGTGCCTTATCAACTAGAGCTAAACAAAAAAAACCTATTTACCAAGTAGTAGGCAATACTCATAGCCTCATCCCAAAAATAGCTATCTAACTGTGCACCAGTCAACATACTTCTAGTTCTATCTATTAATATTTAGTTCATCCATTATGTGACCCCCTTTTGTTGTGGTGTGTATGGAGTAGTTTTCTATCACACAATTCTTGCATATCTATAAAAATCATCAAATTCCATAGAGTAATATTCACCTCCATTATTTGACCTCAAGACCTTAATTTTTCTATCTTATTACTTCTCAATAAGTGCCTTAAATTCTTTAAACTTAGATAAAAATTTGTATTTATGTTTCATAAAGAAATCTAGGTAAACCTTGAATAATCATCAATAAATGTAACATAATAGCAAGATTTTCAATAGAGTGAACATCTATATGACCAAAACCATTTGAATTAATAACCTCTAAAATTCTCTTAACTCTAGTACTTCTAGAAGGAAAGTTAACTATATTTGGCTTACCAATCACATAGTACTCACATAAATTAAATTCAATAGAATAGCCTAAATATTATCTTGTACCATATTTTTATTATTCATGGTTTGAATACCTTTTCCACCAATGCATCCCAATATATAGTGCCACAACATGCATGAATTTTTAAAATTTTAGTTACATTGGTAGAGTTGAAAAATGTAGATTCTTCCATCTTAAACAATGTTCTACATCGATTGCCCTCAACCAGCACTAGATTTTCTCAAAGCCAATGTACAACCATTCTTGTTAAAAGTGACATGCACACTAGCATCATTCATCTTAGATATTGAAATTAAATTCTATGTAAGCCTTGGGTTGTGCAACAAATTGGTAAGATTTTTCACTCGCTTGTCACTAAAAAATAGATTTACCTTTCCTCAACCAATAATCTTGAGAGTGTTGTCACCAAAAATTCCTCAACACCATTGCATGTTATTAAATGAGAAAACCACTCCTTGTAAGGAGTCATATGGTAGAAGGAACCTAAATCAATCAGCCACAAGTCATTACTAGTAGTGTTTACATAAATAAATACTATATCAATTTCATTATAATCATCATATAACTTTTTAGTAGAGGAATCTTCTAAAATATTCTTTCTGTTTTGCATTCCTTCTTTAAATGGCTCCACTTCCCACAATTTAAACATTTCACTCTACTTCTAGTGGTTTTGGATCATTCTTTTAATTTGGATCTATCCTTAGATTTTTTTTGTTCCCTTTTTGTACCTTCTATTTTTTTTAGGCCTTCCTCAAACATATAGCACGTCATTTGAAACCCCATCCATGGATTTCCTCTTCATTTATTCACTAAGAAAAGTAGCAACAATATATTCCATTTTGAGCTTTATAGTACCACCATTAATATCAACAATTAAGTTTTCCCATAATTTGGACAAAGAACAAAGTAATAAAACACATCTATCGTCTTCTTCATTCATAACACGAATACTTCCAACATAACTTAAAATAAGATTAAACACATTTAGATGCTTGACAATAAAGTCTCCTTCCTTTATTTTCAAGGAATATGTTTTTATTTTCAAATATAATTTATTTACGAGACTCTTGGTTTGATATATTTCACCTATCCTCTTCCACAAATGGTGTATGAAAGTTTCCTTAGAAACATTCAAGAGATCAAAGTCAGAGAGAAAACCTTATGGTTCCTCTTACATTTTTATCTAGATTTGTATATAATCTTCAATAAACATTTTTGTAGGATTTTCCTTTCTGTGATAACTCTTCATTGATCTATTTCTTCAAAGAGATATTTTTATGTTTCCACACCTCATACCTAGAGCTATTGAATTTGTCACTATGAAGGAGATGTGATTTGCATGGCTTCAACCACACAAGAATTTGTAAAAACTACTAAATAATTTGTTCCCACTACAACCATAAAAACTCACAACACTCCAAAATGTGTGTTCCTCTCTATAATAGAGTCGTAACTTTGATATTGAATGTTGAGAACATGGTAAATAGGTATAATGAAAGCATAAATAAACAGTGCTCAAATTTTATTAAATGATTAGTACATGTGATCAAACCATCAAATAGAACATGCAAAAGCATAAATCAGCAAAGTAAGATCAACAATAACACGACACCAAATTTACGTGGAGAAACCTTTTTGGGGAAAAGTCCACCACCAAAGATATATCCATCTTGTACGAATCTTAAGATTAAAACTATACCAATACAATTCACTTAATCTTCTTTAGTGTAACAATGTTTTGGCTACATAACAATACTTTAATTGCATAACACTATTAAACCTCTTTCTCATACACTCACTATATAGAGTAAAGGAAATAGAAAATCAATAAGTGGTTTTTGTAAACTAGTGGCCACCAAAACCATGGTTCATAAGGAAAAAACATATGCCCCATTATGCATATGTTCATGTACTCAGGATAGGAACTAAAAAGGGAGGCATCTTTGACTCCATAACTCCTATTAGGCACCACTCCCAAGACTAGCACTCCATGAAGACCATGATGCTACGCCCTTAATCCTATAGTGTGTATAGGGTTATGAATAGTCGGCTTGTGGCTATCTTAACTCTTAATTAAGTCATATTATCATTATTTTATTGTTATTTAGTTGTTTAGGTCAGCCTAAGGCTTATATAGGCCCATCTAAGTCGGCCTAGGTGATATCCTAGGCATAAATAGGTATATATATAGGAGGTAGTGAGTCTTATTTCATCATATTCAGTATTGTGTTCTCATTGAAGACTATTGGAGGTATCCCCCTCGAAGTGGTTTTGGAGGTTGCCCCCTCGAAGTGGCATATTATTATCAAGTTTTTGCAGCATATTTACTATTATATTTAGATATTGTGCAAGTTGTTTCATTACAAGTGGTATCAGAGCATGATCTTGGCACCGTGAAGACAAAAACTAGGCGATTTTTTTTCTGATTTGGAGGTCATTTTGGAAAGCGCATAAATTTCAAATTTTGGTGAATTTTTTTCTGATTTTAAAAGGGTTTTTGTAGAACATATTGAAGCTACTACAGTCTAGAATTTAGAGCACTTGGAGCAAAATTAAGCGAGTTATAGCAGAATTAGGGTTTCTGCCCTTATTTTTTGAAAAATGTATATCTCTCTTATTTTGTCGAATCTTTGAAAGATTTTTTGTGGGTTTTTCAATATAATAGTGAAGCTACTACAGTATAGATTTGAGAACAATTGGAACAGAATAAAGGGAGTTATTTATAAATTAGGGTTTCCACCAATTTCTCTCTCCAGGCTGTATAATTTTGAATTTCTTCACAATTTTTTTAGGAAAGTGAGATCTTGGCCCTGGTAAGTTACAGTAAAAATTCTAGATTGATTTGATTTGTTTTGTGTGATTTATTACAAAATTATTTTTTCCAATCATGACGGGTCCTTCAACAAGGGGAAAAAAGAATGTTACCACACGGGGAAAAACTCTAGGCAAGGAGGAGGTGGAAAATGAGGATGTTGATAAAAAAGAATATGAAAATATACTTGAACTTATTCATAAAGAAAATAGAAAGATGAAAGGTGAAATCCTGTCCATTATGGGTGAACAAATGAAAGGGTTGGCTAAGTCATGTGATATTGAGAAAATTTTGGAGATACTTTCCAAACATAAGCAGCCACAACACCAAGATGTGGAGGAAGAGGATTCTACAAAAGGGAAGGGTGTTTTTGGGTTTGAATCAAATCTCAAGATGGATCATCACACCACTCATTTTATGGCAAGGAATTTCACACCAAAGTTGGATATGTGAAAGTTTGATGGTCAAGATCCTACCAATTGGCTCTGTCAAATGGAGCAATTCTTTGATATCCACCATGTTCCATGTCAACAAAAGGTGGCCATTGCTTCCTTATACTTGGAACCTGATCAATTCATTTGGTACCGTTAGCTATGTGAAGAAAAGAAAGCAAAAGGATGCATTGTCACTTGGTCGGTTTTCCAAGAAGAACTCATTACTCATTATGGTGAAAATCTTATGGATAGCTACTTCAGCCAAATTACCAAATTAAGGCAAACAGGTATGGTCAAGGATTACATTCATCAATTTCGTACTTTGTCTTTAAGAGTGGAAAATGTGTCTACAGAAAATTTATTAGAGTTATTCATTGGTGGCCTAAAGGATCACATTAAATATGAGGTACGCATGTTCCATCCAAATTCCATCTCAGATGCAATGATTATGGCAAGGCAAGTAGAGGAAAAATTTATGGTTAATAAAAGGCAAGGTTTTATAAACATAAGAGATAAAAGCACTCCTACACAGTCACTTCCACAACCTACTAGGCTAACACCACAACAAATTGAAGAGAAGAGAGCAAAAGGATTATGTTTTAATTGTGATAGCAAATATAGTAGAGGACACAAATGCACTGAAAAGAAATTGTTCTATATTGAAGGGCCAAGTGAGGAAGAAGAAGAGGTACCAATAGTAGAGAGTGACAATGAGATAGAGGAGGAGTCAAGAGATACTCAACCAATCATTTCTTGCCATGCACTTTTAGGTTTTAGTACCCCACAAACTCTCAAGGTAGTGGGTTTCTTAAAGAAAGAAAAAGTAACAGTGTTGATAGACTCAGGTAGCACTCATAACTTCATCAACAAAAAGTTGGCCACTTGTCTAAATTGTTTTATATATCCAGCTCCAGAATTTTAGGTCTTGATTGCAGATGGCGGTACTGTTAGTTGTTTAGGAAAATGCCATAGCATTAAATTATCCATGGGAGATTATCATCTTAATTGTCCAATGTATGCTATCTCAATGGGTGCAGCAGATATTGTTTTGGGAGTACAGTGGCTCACCACTTTGGGAACAATTGAATTGAACTTCCAAGAACTATTCATGTGCTTTCAATCAGAGGGAAGAACAATAGAATTACGAGGGATGCGTGCAAAGTCACCACAGATAGTAAGTTCTTACCAAATGCAAAAGATGTTGAAGAAGGGGGTAGATGGGATGGTAGCCCAATTATTTTCATTAGAAGCATATCACTCAAAGGCTTCTACACCATTGGATCTACAAGCAATTATAGATAAGCACTCTGTAGTTTTTGGGGAGATGCCAAAAGGATTGCCTCCTAGGAGAGATCATGATCATGCCATTCAACTAGTATCAGGGAGCCAACCACCCAACATCGAGCCCTATAGATATCCATATGCTCAGAAAAGTGAGATTGAGAAGATAGTTCAAGAGATGCTAGAAGCAGGCATTATCAGGCATAGTCAAAGTGCTTACTCATCTCCTATGATAATGGTGCATAAGAAGGATGAAACTTGGAGGATGTGTCTAGATTACAGGGAGCTTAACAAGTTCACCATAAAAGATAAGTTTCCTATTCCAATAATTGATGATTTGTTAGATGAGCTTAATGGTGCTATTTATTTTACAAAACTTGATCTCCATTCTGGTTATCATCAAATTAGAATTAGAGATGAGGATGTACATAAGACAGCTTTTAGAACCCATGAGGGCCACTATGAATTTTTGGTAATGCCCTTTGGTCTCACTAATGCATCGTCGACATTTCAAAGTTTGATGAACTCTATCTTCAGGCCATTTTTGAGGAAATTTGTTTTGGTATTTTTTGATGACATCTTAATATATAGTAAAACATGGGAGGAACACTTGCAACATGTAAATCAAGTGTTGGACATTTTGAAGCAGAATCAATTGTATGCTAAACCATCCAAGTGTATCTTTGGTGTCAAAGAAGTGGAGTACCTTGGTCAAATTGTGTCACATGAGGGAGTCAAGGTGGACCCTCATAAGATCCAAGCAATTGTAGAGTGGAAAATTCCTAAGACCCTTCAGAACTTACAAGGTTTTTTAGGGCTTACAGGGTATTATCGCCGATTTGTAAAGAATTATGGTAGCATAGCATCTCCTCTCACATCCTTGTTAAAGAAGGATGCTTTCCAATGGAATGAAGTATCGACAAGGGCATTTGAGAAACTAAAGGAAGCCATGTGCACAACTCCAGTCCTAGCTACCCCAGATTTTTCTAAAACATTTGTTGTTGAATGTGATGCTTCAGGACATGGAATAGGAGCAGTACTTATGCAAGAAGGAAAACCCATAGCATTTGAAAGTCACCAACTCAAAGGTAAGAATTTGTTGAAGCTAGTTTATGAGAAGGAAATGTTGGCTATCTTGCATGCAGTCAAACAATGGAGACCTTATCTAATGGGATGACACTTTAAGGTCAAGACAGATCATGATAGTCTCAAATATTTCTTGGAACAGAGGTTATCATCTGAAGAACAACAAAAATGGGTCACAAAGATGTTGGGATATGACTTTGAGATCATATATAAGAAAGGCAAGGAGAATGTTGTGGCTGATGCTCTATTAAGGCGTGATGAACCCACAGAGTCATTTTTATTTGCCATTTCCATGTTACAAGCAGACTAGGTAAATGAGGCAAGAGAAGAGTGGGAGAAGGACATAAATACTCTAAGGCTCATTGAGAAACTCCAACAGGAATCAAGTGTGTCTGACAAATTTTCATGAAAAGGAAATATTTTATGGTACAAGGAGAGGTTATACCTTTGCAAGAATTCAACTCTTAAGCCTAAGGTGTTGGAAGAACTACATGCTTCTCCAATAGGTGGGCAATCAGGATTCCTCAAAACTTATCATAGAATCAAGCAAGATTTCTTTTGGGAAGGGCTGAAAGGGGATGTTCAAAAATTTGTAGCTGAATGCATGGTATGTCAACAACATAAAGGGGAGACAGTTAAGACTCTGGGTCTTCTACAACCCTTATGTATTCCAAGTCAAAGGTGGGAGGAGGTATCTATGGATTTCATCACAGGTTTGCCTAGATCTGAAGGAAAAAATGTCATCATGGTTGTTGTGGATCGTCTCACCAAATATGGTCACTTTTGTGCTTTGGCACAACCATTGGCAGCAAGCACTGTAGCAATAGCTCTTATGAATACTATTCAGAAACTACATGGGACTCTGAAAGTTATAGTTAGTGATTGTGACCCTATATTTACAAGTAACTTTTGGATTGACTTGTTTTCATGCTTGGGCACTCAGCTTTCTCATAGTTCATCATATCACCCCCAGTCAGATGGACAGACAGAAGTGGTCAACAAATGCTTGGAAGGCTATCTCTGTTGTTTTGCTTCAGATAAACAAGAGAGATGGGTGCAATGGCTACCACTAGCAGAATGGTGGTACAACACTTCTTTCCATACTTCTTCCAAGATGTCTCCATTTTTAGCACTATATGGTTACGACCCACCATCAATCATCTCTTCATTGCGGGCACAACCAAAGGTTCACACAGTCGAAGAACACATCCATCATCAGCAAGAGGTATTGGCTAGTCTTCAAGAGAACTTGGCAATGGCACAAAATAGAATGAAGCAACAAGCTGATCAACACCATAGTGAAAGAACTTTTGAAGTGGGAGATTGGGTCTTTGTGCGACTACAACCATACAAGCAAATGTCTCTAAAACAACAACATAAAGCTAACAAGCTGGCACCCAAGTACTATGGTCCTTATAAGGTGTTGCAGAAGATTGGCAATGTAGCATATAAATTGGAGCTTCCCATATCAACAAAAATTCATCCAGTTTTTCATGTTTCCTGCTTGAAGAAGGTTATTGGGAATAAAGTGGTAGCACATACTAAGTTACCTGAGCTTGATGAGGAGGGAAGAATAGTTGTGGATCCTGAGAGAATTATTCAAACACGCACCAAGAAGCTGAGGACAAGGGAAATCATAGAATATCTAATTAAATGGAAGAACTCTCCAGTTGAGGAAGCTACATGGGAGAATGAGGAATTCATGCAAAAGCATCCACATTTGGTCAGCATTGAGGACAATGCTTCTTTGAAGAGGGGGGGCATGCTACGCCCTTAATCCTATAGTGTGTATAGGGTTATGAATAGTCAGCTTGTGGCTATCTTAACTCTTAATTAAGTCATATTATCATTATTTTATTGTTATTTAGTTGTTTAGGTCAGCCTAAGGCTTATATAGGCCCATCTAAGTCAGCCTAGGTGATATCCTAGGCATAAATAAGTATATATATAGGAGGTAGTGAGTCTTATTTCATCATATTCAGTATTGTGTTCTCATTGAAGACTATTGGAGGTATCCCCCTCGAAGTGGTTTTGGAGGTTGCCCCCTTGAAGTGGCATATTATTATCAAGTGTTTGCAGCATATTTACTATTATATTTAGATATTGTGCAAGTTGTTTCATTACACATGACAACTAAAAGCCCCCCACTAATTATGACAAGATGCTCCACTCTTCCCAATGTAACTCTCATTATTGACCTTTTACCATGACCTCCATATTCAATTCTATTACAATAATATCCCAAGTATCTCTAGATCTTTATTTGTAGTCTAAAGATCTAGCCTCCTTAAGGGTTTGTATCTCTTACCCTTTCTATTTTTTTAGGTATTATAATACAAAAATTTGGAGGTCATTTTATCTCTTTTTGAGGGGTTTTAACAATCTCGAAATGCATTGTCAATGATTTGATGTGTTTAGCTCACCAAGATCTTTAATTTTTTGTTGAAATTAGAGCTATGTACAAAAATTTATGCCCTCTAGGTGTTTGGAGAAAACAACATTAGACATTAATTGAATAACATACTAATCCTCAATTTATTCCACTTGATATTTACATTGCAATGACATAATAAGGAACATATAATTGATTAAGTGTGAGAAGAGGCAAGACCCACAACCTCCATGCACCAATAAAACTTATCCATTCTCATTGGTTTCATAAGAGAATCTAAAGCATTATCCAAAATGTCTACCTTCTTCTATATGACGACTTTAACATTTTCAACCATCTTACAAGCAAAATTATATTAATAATCTATATTCTTAGTATGAGCATGGTACATGAGATTCTTTTCCAAACAGATATCACTATGACTATCACAACTAATCCTCACCATCTTGCAAACAAAACTATTACCTGAACACAACTTTTTTAACTAAGTTGGCTCCTTACAAATATGTGTAATATCCACATACTCTACTTTTGTAGTGAACAATGCAATTGTGGGTTGACTCTTACTATCCAACTAACTGCATCTCCAAATAAAGTGAACACATAACCACTTGTGGACCTCTAGCTATCAAAATCAACAAATATATATACCAATGTCTTTCCCACATCATTAGTTCCATGATAACATAAATAGTAATTAGAAGTTCCTTATAAATATCTAAACACCCTCTTAACATAATTCTAACGCTCTCTACCAAACTTAGACATAAACCTACTAAGAAATCCCACTACTTGGGCAATATTTGGTCTAGTACATATGATTAGATACATTAAGCAACCTTAAACACTAGAATAAGGAGTTCATTATACATATCCTCAAATTCATCACTTGACTTATGACATTGATCCAATGATAACTTGGTACTAATAGTTAAATGAATACTTACTAGGTTACAGTCCTACATAATGAATTTCTTTAAATTAGTCTCAACATACTTACTATGATTGAACCAAAGCTTTCCATGAGCCTAATCTCATTTGGTTTCCATCCCCAACATATATTTTGTAGCCCATAAATTTTTCACATCAAATGCACTAGAAAGCTTAGTTTTGAGTTCCCTAATCATACCCTTGTTGTCCCCAATAAACATACCATCAACATACAAGACAATGATTAGTAAATGATCATTGATAAATATAAAATAAACATAATAATCAGCCTCACTCCTTACAAACCCAAGTTGTAATGCAAAATCATCAAACTTCTAATACGACATTTAAGGTGAATTATTCAAACTGTACAAAGACCACTTCAATTTGTAAAATAGACTTTATTTTATTTTTAGTACAAAACCATCAGGATATTTCATATAAATATCTTATTCAAGATCCCCATGCAAAAAAGAAGTTTTAACATTCCTTTTCTCTCTTCTAAATCATAAACAATAGAAATAGAAAGTAGGAATCTAATAGAAGTAAGTTTTGTAATACGAGAAATTGTTTCACCAAAATCAATTCCCTCTCTCTAGGAGTACCCTTTTGCCACTAGTCTTACCTTGTACCATTCTAACTTATCATTTGCTCTGAATTTTTTCTTAAACACCCATTGCATCTAGTGGGATTCCATCCCTTGGGTAGACTCACTAGATTTTAGGTGTCACATTTTTCCAATTCCATCATCTCCTCCAACATGGACTCTAACCATGATTCATAGTCCTCCAAAGATTTGCTTCCTTCATAGATCTTGGTTCATTCTCAACACAAGATATAGGAAATACATAATGGATATATAAAGGGATATACATGTCAATTGGTTTTGCTTGCCATGTTGACCTTCTTAAGAGTGTAGTAAGAGGTTCATGTTGTTCTTCTTTTGAACTCTTTGAATCTGAATCTTCTTCTTCCCCTACACCCCCCTATGTAACTTGTTTTTCCATCCGTGCACCTTACCACTTCTCTATTTTGATTAAGTAAATGATTTACCTTTATTTTTCCTTTGGCTACCAAAGATCAGAAATAACTCTAAATTCACTAAAAATCATAGCCTTAGATTTATCAAAGCTTATAACCCTTACAATTTTCTTCATATCCAATGAAAATGTATTTTTTAACTTTGAAACCTAATTTAAATCATTTTTCCTTAGGCATGTGAACATAAGCCTCATAGCCAAAAACTCTTAAATGTGAAACAAAAGGGTTTCTTACTTGTTCACACCTCAAATGGTCTCTTATCAACCAAATCTAAACAATGAGACTTGTTTAACAAGTACCAGACAATACACATAGACTCAAACCAAAAATATTGATCCAACTATGTACCATTCAACATACTTATAGCTCTATCCATTACTATTAGGTTCATTCATTCTACAACCCCATTGATGAAGGAATATTCTTGGGTTGCTCTACTCAAAGCAAAGCATATCGGTGTTATAAAAAAAGACTGAGAAAGATGATAGAAAGTACAAATGTAAAGGTTGATGAAGGAATTGAGAAACCCTCAAGGTTTTATGAATATGATGAAGATGATCAGAATGGTGTTCTGACTCAAGGAGCCCAAGCTTCCTCTGTTAGTCAGATTCAAATTAATCCAGTAAATCAAGAAGAAGAGATAAGTGTCAATGAGCCTAATCAAGAATCATAAGTGCAAGAAATTCCTAAAGTTCCCAGGTATGTAAGACTGAACCACTCTGAAGATCAGATCATAGGTGATAAAAGCAAAGGAGTACTAACAAGAAGGAGAATTGCTCAAGATTCAGAAGAGTATTGTTTGATTTCAAAGATTAAACCTAAGACAGTGAATGAATCTTGCAATGATGAAAACTGGACTAAAGCAATGGAGGAAGAGCTGGTGCAAATAGAGAAAAATCACACTTGGGATCTTGTTCCTAGACCTAGAAACAAGAATGTGAGTGGAACCAAGTGGGTCTTCTGGAAGAAACTAAATGAAGTTGGTGAAGTAATCAGAAATAAAGCTAGATTGGTTTGCAAGGGCTACTCTCAAATAGAAAGAATTGATTTTGAAGAAACTTTTGCTCTGGTGGCAAGAATTGAAGCAGTCAGATTATTTCTTGCCTTTGCTGCCTTTAAGGATTTCAAGGTATATCAGATGGATGTCAAGTCTGCCTTCCTAAACGGTGACTTGGAAGAAGAAGTGTATATAGAGAAACCAGATGGATTTCAATTGTCTGATTATGGTGATATGGTCTACAAGTTGAAGAAGGCACTGTATGGATTGAAGCAAGCCCCAAGAGCCTAGTATGAAAGATTGGACAAGCATCTTTTGAAGATTGGTTTCAACAAAGGTACTGCTGGCAGTAACTTATATTTCAAAATTGATCATGAAAACATCTTGATTGTTGAAGTGTTTGTTGATGATATCATTTTTGGAGGAAGAGATAGTATGTGTAAAACTTTTGCAAATCAAATGAAAAGTGAGTTTGAGATGTCTATGCTTGGTGAAATGAATTTCTTCTTGGGTCTACGAATCACTCAAACAAAGAAAGGAATCTTCATTTCTCATACCAAATATGTGAAAGAATTGTTGAAGAAATTTGGGATGGAAGATTCAAAGCCAATGAATACTCCCATGGCAACTGGATGTAAGTTGAGCAAAGATGATGATTCTCCTAAGCCAGACCAGACAAAGTATAGATCAATGATTGGAGGATTGTTGTATCTCACTCAAACTAGACTAGACATTATGCAAGCTGTTGGTCTTGTTGCTAGATTCCAAGCTGATCCTAGAGAATCCCATGTCATGGAAATCAAGAGGATTTTTAGATATCTAAAAGGGACGGTTGAGTATGGTCTGTGGTAGCCTAGAGATCATGATTTCTCTCTTCATGCATATACAGATGCTAATTGGGCAGGAGATGTGGATGACCGGAAGAGTACCAGTGGTGGAGCATTCTTTTTGGGGAAGAGATTGGTTTCTTGGCTAAGCAAGAAACAAGAGGCAATATCTCTGTCTACAACTGAAGAAGAATATATTGCAGCAATAGGTAGTTGCACTCAAGTTTTGTGGATGAAGCAGATGCTAAGAGATATCAAAGTGGAATATGAGGAGCCTATCACAATTTTCTGTGATAATTCAAGTACAATTAACATATCCAAGAATCTGGTGTTGCATTCAAAGACTAAACATATATCCATTAAGTTTCACTTTTTGAGAGAGCAAGTGAACAAGAATGAAGTCAAATTGGAGTTTGTGCCCTCCAAGAATCATATTGTAGACATCTTTACTAAACCTCTTACTAAGGACTCTTTTGAGTATCTCAGGGAGAAGTTAGGGGTTATTGCCCCTCCAGTGATGAACTAAGGTGCATCAGTCTGGTGGATATCATAGTCATATCTTGTGATCCGAATTGATGATGGGGAGCTGCTACTCAGGGGGAGCAGCAGTGATGATTCTAAAGTGTTAGAATTGCAAGTATGTGCCCTTTGCCATTGATGTCAAAGGGGGAGAGAAGACATGTGAACAACAAGTCGTTGCTGATCAAAGGGGGAGCAGTAAAGTGAGAGAAGACATGTGAATGGTTGTTGCTGATAGGGAGAGTTGTGATAGTAAGGAGAAGTTCTTGTCTTGATGGTTAAAACAATTTTTCACATCTTATGTTGCCATCAATGACAAAGGGGGAGATTGTTGCAAGTATGGGCCTAACTGGCATTGTCATTGATGTCAACATACTCCTATTGCAATAATGATAAAGTTTGGATGAGCCGTGAGTTGAGGATATTGAGAAATTAGTCTCAATCAGGAACAGTGAAGAATAGTGATGATAGTAAGGCAAAAGTCCAAGATAGGATGAAGATCAGAGGATACGGATTAAAGGGTTTGTAGATATGTGTCTTTAGGTGATCCAGTAGAGATTTCAGAGGTCCGCATGAAGATATGAAGAAGTTGTGGCCACTCAAGTAAAACTGGTTCTGGTAGGTGTTCAGAGGTGATAGAGTGTAACAAGAAAGGTCCGGTGAGATCCGGAAATGAATTTTCCTATTCTATGGATTTGAGGGAGTGTTGAGGAAGTATTTGTTGTGTATCAACTCAATTGGTTTGTGGTTTGAAGGTCTGCAAGTATCTATTCCTTTGTGACAGTAATGATAGACTGTGTTCTTGAGGTTCTGGATGAAGGAGAGAAGGATTTTAGTAAGCAGAAGAAGTGTGGATGTTCTTGGTGATTTAGGAAAGCTTTTGGAGGTCTTTGGATCATGCCCAGTTCTTGTTGGTGGTCCGCATTGAAGTTGGAGCTCGCAATTGAAGAGTAACTTCCGGATGATGGTGTTCTTCTTGAGACAGGCTGACTAGATGAGTTATGCATCTTACAGATGATCTTATGGATGTTTTCTGACTTAGATGATCATCCCTAAGTTGATGCCTTGTATAAATAAGGGATTACCAAGTCAGTTTGAAGTTGTCCTTGTGGTGATGAGAGTGTGGTAGAAAGGAGGAGAGTGAAAGGTAGAGCAAAAGTATTGGGCTTAAATGGAACTGATTCAAGCATGGTGAAGATGCTATTCTCCAGTTCATGTATGTGATACTTATTTCTTTGTAAATAGTGTGTCTCTTATAGGCAGTGAGCCTCTCGTGAGCAGTGTGCTCAGGCAGTGAGCCGTAATTGCAATGTGCCATTTTGTTCTTTCTATTCTTCTAACAGAGAATACAATTTTGGGTTAATCACCCCGTGGTTTTTCCCTTAACTGGGTTTTCCACGTCAAAATCTTGGTGTCTTATGTGTTGATGTGTTTCTGCTTTTGATTTGAATGCATTATGTTTTCTGATTGATATACTGCTAATCACTAAGAGGATTTAAGTGTGTAATTGGAGAAAGTTTTGCACAACTGATTCACCCCCCTCTCAGTTGTGTGCCCTAAATCTAACAGTACTATCATCCTAGATACGTGTTGTAGTTTCAGATTTCCATTATCATCCCAAAAATTTGCAAAACTCAAGTATTTTATAGATTTAGGGTTTTTTGCATAACAAGAGATAAGAACAACAATAACAACAAAGAGGGAAAATACTAGAATACATAGAAATGATAAAATTAATATCAAACTATCTATTTTGAAATGAAAATAGAAATGACAATGAAGAGATAAGAGTGCAAACCTTTATGTGAGAAGAAAAACTCTAAGAAAACTTATAGCTAGGACAAGAAAAATGTTTGGAACTTCTTAGGAGCTTGTTAAGAATGGGCAAAGACCCTATTTTGATCTTTTGACTTCAATGAATATTCAAATAGGAAAATAGAGATCGAAGAGTGTGTGCACTTAGCTTGCGTGTGTCTAGAACTAAGAATAAAAATAAGAAATTAAATAGATCTATAAGCATTAATCCCTAGTCTACAAGGAGAAATACCTTAGTGAGCATATGCGATTGGATAAAGGGTTGTGATGGTCACAAAGAGAAATGTAGAAGAAAATATGGTAAAGAAATGATTACAATATTATTCAAACAAGAATACAAACTTATTGGAACAACATTACTAGCATGATGAAGAAGAAAAGAGTGAGCACATGGAGATGCTAATGAGAATCCAGTAGCATGTAGCCTCAACAAGATTCAATGATGGAGGTATAATCAACAAAGTGCATCTAAGAGGGATTTTAATTAAAGTGTTAGATTCAATAGTTGAATTTGTATGAGGCTCATGAGGAAGTTGAATGGTCACATTTAGATGCAAAAGAGAATTTTTGGATAGACAAGCATTATAATAGGTGAAAGTAAGCAAATAGTTGGGAAGAAAATGGATCAAATTTTGAAAACTCATGGGATGCTAGTGCATAATGTAGACCTCTACATGTTGCACTAGCATCTTGAAGAAAATACTCAAAAGTTAACATGTGAGTCTTGGTCAACGAGAAGAATTGAGATGTGATGTAGAAATTTGGCAATCTAGTCAAGGAAAAGGCCAAGGCTAGGCTAAAATGATTGCTAAAATATGAATCATTAATGGACACTAAAACAAAGACAATTTGTAGTGTCAAAATTGTAAAGTATGCAATTTTTGACCTTACATTTCTCCCACTTTAGTGGGCTGATGTCACTAATTTATATAGCTATGCTAACATACAAAAAAGGAAAACACTAAAAATAAATAACAATTGGAGGATCTGAAAAGGATATGCATAATTCTGCATATGAGGAATCCATGCCCCTAGTATAAGATCTACAAAACAAACATGTTAAATAAATAAAACTTGTAACACAAACATTATTAGCAAACATGACTTGCAACACAAATAATGTTAGAAAATCACAAAACCTATAAATAAATATGTCATAAAATTACATGTATATGGAAAATAAAAAAAACATACATAATGAAACAACAAATAGAGGAATTCTTATATGACAAGAAGAATATAATGATTCAAATGATTACTTTAGAGAGAGAATAGACTGATGTACACAAAGAGAAAGAAAAGCAATTGATATGAAAACGAGTACATCACTTAGGCTCTAGCTTACTCTATTTCTAGGAGTCATGAGAAGAAAATACATGATTCGAGGTCTAACTTACTTTGTTGCTAGGAATCATGATAATCAATGAATCACTTGTACTAGCATGCTCTATTGCTAGATGATCCAAGATAAGGGTGGTCACATCCAAGCATACTCTATATTTGGGACCTCAAACTACAAATGCTAGGAAATTATGCCAAAATATGAGAATGGTAGATGTATGCCCCCACTAAAATAATTTCATAGAATAAATGTATGCAATTACTTTTAAGGTAGATGAAAGGGGATAGAGAAAGGAAGAGGTCCTTGAGAAGGATGCATGTAGGGAATTTCCCCCTAGAACAAGTTATTCATGGCCCCTAAAATATGGGTGAGGACAATAAAGATGAAGAAGGTTGTGTCATAACCAAAAAGAAGAGATGATGGTTGCACTTGACTTGTGCCACCATGAAATGGAAACAAGTAAAGAAAGAAAGGTACAAGTGCCACATAATAGGTACCAACACAACTAAGTGATAGTAGAATAAACCAATGATAAAGGTGAAGTGATATAACAATGTTGCCAAATTTTCCTCACAAGGAGAATGAAGAAGAGAGTTCTTCGAGGGTAGAGATGTAGCATGAGTGAATTCAAAATTTATAGGAGGATTGTTAGCAATAGATCGAAACAACTTCTCATCAAAAGAAGGGAGAAGTGTATCATTTATGATATAAATAGGGGATACAAATATTATAAGAGAAGCCTCCAAGTGGTAGTGTGCTTGTTCTCATCTACCAATAGTGTAGTATCATCAAGAGAAGATGAGAGAGGTCTATCATAAGAAAGAGTGATAGCACACTCATTAAGAAGATCTTGAATTTTAGATTTTAAAGCATGACAATAATTGGTAGAGTGGAAAAACATCCTATGGTATGCACATGAAAAAAGGGATGAGGGCCATGCTTTGGAGGATGTTTGAATTAGATAGGTGGAAGGGTTATAAGGTTGGATTCTAAGAGAATAGGTAAGACATGCTCAGGAGGATTAGAAAGAGGTACCTTTCATGCATGGACAAAGAATATTGATGTCTAGTATCATTTTTCTTGAGACATGCTGGAGAATGGAATGATGATGAGCACTAGATAAAGTTTACACTAAATAAAGAATGTTGTAGATACATTAAAAAAGCTAGTGAAAATAGAGAATTTTAGGTGGATCCATGAGACTACAGGCCTCTCACTCCTATAGTCAGTTGATAGTGTTGGTGTTTCCCTTTTTGCTCTTGAAAGGTATATGACAAGTGGGTTAATGTTGGGAAGGTGTCAGAAATCTTGTGTAATGAAACTACAAGATAAAATAAGATAAACACACATAAATATGTATAAATGAGAGAAATATAATGTTTTTATTATTTTGCAATGCCACTTTGAGGGGGCAGCCTCCAAATAAAACATACACTTCAATTACAAATATCTGAGACATCTTCTTTTTGGGAAGTCACTACAATACATAGAGTTTACTAAATTCAACTATTGTCATCCCATGCATGTGGGTACATACTTTATTCTAACAACTAGTGGGATGACTTACAAAGCATATGCATCCTCCTTTATTAATATTACCTAAGGGCATCTTACAAAGTACTATACATGCCCAACTAATACTAGCTAACATATAGTAGAATGAGGTTCATAACATTGTCTCCCCTTTTGAAAAGCTTTGTCCTCTAAGCATGAGATGAGGAAACTTGGAGAGAATGCCAGGCGGTTCCCATGTGGCATCTTTAGGTTGTTGGTGCTTCCATTGGACTAATATAAAATCTTGGCCCAATGCATTAATTTTTGCAGCAAATGTATGCCTATTTTGGGGGAAAAAAGTTATGTGGTTAATCTGTTCATATCTTCCAACATTGGTTTTTGCTAGAAAATTATAAATGTTTTCAAAAAAATAAGATAATTTAGCTGGTGAATTATCGATTGAATTCAAAAAATAAATAAATATTGGGTGGATTATCCAATGGTTTAAAAAAAATCATAATTTTGTTGGTGAAAATATTTTGATGCTAAATGATAGAGATTAAATCGTTTGGAATTTTTTAGCTTGATAAAGATTTAATTGTTTGACAAATTATACATCGTTTGATGAACATTGATCAATGATTTAAATTGTATTCTATGAAGAAATTATAACACACCCAAATTTGGGGATAAAAGTTCTAGAAATAATTATTACCACTAATACTATAATACCTTATGTGATGCATGTGAAAAAATATTGTAGTAAAATGAAATGAAATATTTAAATAACATCAATGAGGTCATTTAAATGGGAACATTTATGCAAGTATATAAATATAGAGAATTTTTATAAATATTATGCATCACCTAATATATGATGATCAATGACTTAAGTTGTATTCTAGGCTGAAGTACTCATCAACCCACATTTTGAGTTAAAAGTTTTAGAATAGGCCTATTTAAGAGATAAGTGTCAAGGATTGAATGACATTTGTTATGACTTGTGAGTGAACTATTGATGTTCTAGTTTGCACTTTCACTACAAACCTACACTCTTATGAACATCAAGCATGGGAAGCTTGCAAATGTGGGAAGCAAATCCTTTAGAAGGTCCACTAAATTGATGTGGATGCACTTGCCAACGATGTAACATTATTTATTAAAAAATAGAGATGATTTCAAATGATGCACCATTCATTATATGTAAATCCAATGTGGAAGATTTAGGGGGTAGATGCATCTAGCATGTACTACATCTTTCTTTTTCTACTCTAATGGCACAATAGAATGAAGCTAGATTGATAATGCTTTAGAGATGCAAGGGGACACCATGTGGTTGAGTTGTCATCACATCCTTTTTCCCTTATTGGTTCATGGGCTTGTGGGCAAAAAAGAGAGGGACCCATCTTGATTTCCAACCTATATACCATTGGCTAGTGGTTCAATAGAATGAAGTTGTCAAATTGACAACACTATGGAGGCACATAAACTTGCCAGGTGTTCTAGCTTGTGTCATCTAACTTAGCATTTATGTTTTGTGAACCAAAGATTGATAGGGTCTACCACTTATGACATAGATACACTAGCCAATATCACAATGTTATTACGTTGTTAGATTAACAACTCTTTGGAGATGTGCCAAACATTGATGTAATTAGGATCAAATGGATATGAAGTAACCTTCCCTTAGGAACATAAAACTTCTTGAAGTGCATCAAAATACATAAACTATTTGAACAAAAGGCCTAGAAAGAAAAATAACCACCTCCAATTTGATAATCACATAAATATGTAATGTCTTGTTGCATTGATGGAAAAATACATGTCGAAGAGGATTTTGCCAAAGATTAAAAAGGGGGCCCATAGAAATTCACTTGTGAAGGAGACAATCAGTCTAAAAGATGAGTAATGAAGATTTGATTCTCTACAAGTTCTATGAAGATTAATAAATTATTAATTTATTAACCTCTAGTAATTTTAGTGATTAAATTATGTGGGAGGTAAGTAATGCTCACTCAGGTGAGAATTTAATAATAATTCTTAATAAAAATATAGAGATTTTTTTAATAAATATTTTGCATCATTTGATATATGATTATCAATAACTTAAATTTTATTCTAGGATGAAGTTCTGGTACACCCACATTTTGAGTTAATGTTTTTAAAATAGGCCTATTGAAGAGACAAGTGTCAATGATTGAATTACACTTTGACTTATTATGACTTGGAATTAATATATTATTAATTTATTAACCTTTAGAAATTTTAACGATTACATTCTATGGAAGGTAAGTAATGCTCACTCAAGTGAGAATTAAGTAATGATTCTTAATACAAATATAGAGCTTTTTTTATAAATATTCTACATTTTTGACATATGATGATTAATGACTCACGTTGTACTCTAAGATGAAGTTTTGACACACCCACATTTTGAGTTAAAGTTTCCATAATAGTCCTATTAAAGAGACACATGCCAATGATTGAATGCTACTTTAACTTGTTATGACTTGGCATTAATATTTTATTAATTTATTAACTTTGAGTTCATAAATCATGACCACAACAGTACGATTAAATTAATATTCCACATATAATACACGTGAAACATTTATTATAATGAAATGAAATATTCTAATAACATCAAACTTGACGAGACTTCAAACTTGTAGAGCATTTATTGATGGAATTGGCAACAATCACTTAATGTTTGTGGTTGTTTTGAGGATTCAAGGGAAATGAATTTTGTAGTCTTATCACTCCTAAAAATTTTCTCCATTAACTTTTTAAATTGTGATTCACTAGGAAGATCTTAAGTAATTTGTATGATGTTGAGTGCACTATTAATGTGTCCAAAGTTTTTCACTTTCATTTTCTTTTTAAATACTGGTGTACCATGTTTGCCATTTATTTCTTGTTAGTGTTTTGGATGGACATTGTGAATAGAACATTTGTAATTACTAACATCACCAAAGTTTAAGTCTATGATAGTTGGAGACCCACTTAGGAAAGGTTCAATTATAGATTGTAGGTATTTTTCTATTTTCTCATGGTCTAATCTATTTTCTTTAGGATTCATTAATGAAAATTTGGGTGAGGATTGTTTGGCTAGGATGGGAACACCTAGGTCAAAAGATACCATTTAAAAGTATTTTTTAGAGAAACTAGCTTCCATTATGTCCTCAGTTGAGAAGAGGCTATGGTTGCTAAAGATTCTTCTACTAGACCATTACGAGGGATCTTTACACTCCCAATTACAAACAAAGGTGACTCAAGTGACAGAGCAAAGAGTGGGGGATATTTCATTGAATAATGAGGCTAAGGATGAGAGAATAGTGGTAATTAAAAATGAATTAAAGGTGTTGAAGGCTTATTGTGCTAATATGGAGAAGGTGCTTAAAGGTTTGTGGGTTATCCATAATAAGGGTCACCTTAAAGTGACTAATGAATTCACTATGCCTGTCCTATGTCGACATGGTGTGCAATGTGCCAAGAAAAGAATTGGAGTCTTCAGAGGGGCTTGCTTTGCCTCCTTAGATCTTGATTGGGATGAGAACATGGATGGACCTAATGTAGTCAAAGTGGGTATGGGTGGTGAAATTGTATGTGGTGGTGTAGTGCCCCTCTATTTGCACCTTGGTTGTGTCTGGTCTACGTTGTCATATAAATCATCGAAAGAACAAGACCAAAGTTGCAGAGGTTTTTGTTCAAAAGGAAAATTTATCATAATTGCAAGCAACTGTCCTCCTCTTCGTAGGCTAGAAGTAAAGTACTATGCCATGCTTGCAAAGATCGGGGTGCATCACTTCAATGGAAGTAAGTAAACGCTTCTAAAGGCATTGGTAGGGTTTCTTTCTTTTGTTAGAGAGTTCAAAGTGAATTATACAACTTAATTGTGTCAATAGATAACAATTTAAAATATTGAATACTCATTTAAAATCATAGTCAGGAATTTGTCTCATAGTGGTATTTCTTTTGGTATTCATCAAGGCTAAATGAAGTACAATTACCTCATAGTTGTATAAGTTGCTGAGGAACTTTACAGGATGTTGACAATGTTTAGTCTTTGATTATTTCTTTAAACCTGAGGTGGAAGGAAATATCACGGATTAAGGGGCTTCATTTTTTGTTTCAGTTACTACTAACCGTATTGCAGGTTTCCACCTTGTAAACATTATGCCTTTGTGGACCGAGATAGTGGGAAAACCGAAGCGTCCATTCATTGCTTTTAAATATGCCTCAGAAGATTCACGTCAGAAGATTTTCTAAATTTGTCAGTAGTACTTATCAGCCAAGCAATTTTTATTTCCACTATCATTCAGTTATTTGAAACGGCCAACATTAATTTCTGATACACGGTTATAATGAGTCAATAAATAAATTTCCTGGCGTTTTGGTGAGGGGGCAGGGGGAAATCTTAACAAAAGGAAGAAAAGAGGACAGTATCTACCATTAAGACAAGCATGAATCAGGAGGAGAAAGGGATGGAGGTTTTCTGGGGGAGAAGTTCGTGGCAATAGGATGGTAGCATCTTCCAATTCTAGGGGAGGGAGGCTTTCATTGCGATCCAGTCTAACCTGTCACACTCAAAGGAAAATATTCCCCGCTATTTTAATTTGTGAGTATGTCGTTATTTAGTTTTATTCATCTCCACATATACGAGGGAAAATATTAGTTGTGCGGGATTCTTGTCAAGTGGAGATGGTATTTGAGGGATTTCTAATATGCAATCGTTACATTCTGTTAAATGAAAACACCTTGAGGTATTCGGTCAACTGCTGAGCACTAGTCCATACTTCAACTTTATATATTTAAGGGTTTCTAAGACCTGTTGAGTAGATCCATTTTCTTGTGAATGAGGATGCCTTCGCCGTAGTCTATTCAACAATTCCATTTGGTACAAACCCTGTGATCATTGCATCCATGAGATGACCTCTATTAGAATCATTCTGTCAAATGATAAGTGTGTCTGGTCTGTTCTTCTAGACACACTCTATTCAACAATTCCATTTGGTACAAACCCTGCGATCATTGCATCCATGAGATGACCTCTATTAGAATCATTCTGTCAAATGATAAGTGTGTCTGGTCTATTTTCCATAGATGCCTACCAGAACTTCTCCATCGTCTCTTCTGCATGGATGTTTGAGAGTAGAACACTAGTTGTGCAATATTTTTTTTTTAGAATCCAAATCAAAGAAACTGCAGGTTTAATGCTTTAAGAATTCCAAGTATGATAGAAGTATGCACAGCTCTCATCTAATAACCTGCATGATGGCATGACCCACGAACATAGGCAAAACTTACAATGTTAAGTATTAAAGATTTGGGGAGCATCCTTGCTAAATCTATTTTGTGTATAATCTACGGCCATTGCATTTGTCAAACAGTTCATTCGCCAAGATTGAGATTCGATGGATGTCCTTTCCCTGTAACCAAACTCCCAAGTTGTTGAAAGAGAGAATATGTCGGCCAAGGATCTGGTTCTGCATCCACCTATTGCAATTTGCATGAAGTCTTAAAGAATTTTAATGACAGACCATCTCATTAAGCCTCCAGAAATTGTCAGGTATTTAGTCCATGCTTTGCGTGCTCTTGTTGCACCCTTGAAAATGCTTTTACAAGCCTTTCTTATCTTGAGTTTAGTTCGCTCGACCCATTTAAAATCTACCATTGCTAATCTGTTGCTTATCATCTTTTAAGATGGCATCTTCCTAAGTAAAGGGTAGTTATGCTAAAGTAAATTATCAAGATACGTTTACCTTTAAATTTTAGTTCACTCTTAATCTTTTAAATCAGATTCACAAGACTAGCTTGCATTAGAGTTTTGACATACTTTAAATTATTTAAGCATGCGTAGATGGTTACTTGGTAAGGATGTATGATCTGACTATTTGAATAGGAAATGGATTGTGCTAGTTTTCCTTGTCTCTCTTTTTGTGCTGTGTAACACAATTGGAATTGCTTGTTAAGGCCAAACTTTACATGGAGCCGTGAAAGTGTGACAAAAAAAAGGGGTAACAGAAAGTTGTATCAAGATTTTAACCAACAGCACGGTCTGTTAGGTCTGTCTGAAGTTTTCTAGTTCTTATGAATTAGATGTCACTTACAAGGTAATACTTGTGGTAGACTCCGATAACTTATTCTTTAGTACACTAAATTTGAGAGTTTCCCTCTTATGTTAGATGATGAGAGTTATAGTTGTCTCTCAGCTTTCTGATTATTCAATTAAATCTTTCCTTATGTGGTTAGGTTCCTTTAGTTTCTTAGAAGCTATGCAATTATTGGTAATTAGGGACTATTGTCCGATATTTGATCTCTTCTACCCTAGTGTGTGTGGCAGATCTCTCCTTATGTTATCTATGTTAATAATACTCTGTAGGAATCTTTTCTTTTATTGAATTTTAATTAAAGCGAAGAAGTGTAGAGTTTTAGAGTAGTTGGTGCATGGATCTTATTTCCTTAGACTTATCAAGGAAAGAATATATTTCGTTAAGAGATCTTCAAATTAACATAAATGGTTTGTAAATGTTTATAGCCTAAATAATAAATATCTTGTGTTGCAATACAATGTATTAGGAAACCTTACAATCCTGATTATGGTAGTAATGTTCTTTAGCTATAGAAAATTATAATTGTGCTCTAGCATTGATGATTTTCAAAGATGATTTGTTTGGGTCTAGAATATTGAATTAATGTTATACAAGATTTATCGTTCTACCGATTTAGATCATATATGTATTTTGGATGCTTAGTTTCAATTATGGATATGATGTCTTTTGATTAGGATCAATTGGGTAAGAAATTTTGTAAACCTTAATTATTGTACGATGCAAGACCTTAGGAAAAAAAAGTTATTCTTTAGAAGGCTAGTGGATAACCATTGATTTTACGTACTTATTATGTTTCATAATATAGATTGTGGTATATTCCTGTTACAATATATCTTTGTTGCAGTTTGAGAAATCCCTATAAACATTACGTTGTACCACATTTATATATATATTGTGTCTCTCAAGATTTAAAGATTCAATATCAAGTTGAATAATATTATGATCTGTTTCAGATGTTCTTAATGCATTTCTAAGGTAGAGGTGAGATTATTGCTAAAACTACAAGGTAAGTGTTCATGTTAAACTATCTACCAGTAATTGTTTATTGATTAACCTAAATGGAATATGTGAGTAAATTTATTGATTAGAGTTTTCTTATAATAAAGCACTTTTGTCATGCAAGCATGTTGTAAAGCAAGAGTGAGATGATTATAGACCCTTTCAAGTCTTGCTAACTCTTGTTGAATTGATTAGATTAAATAGAGGTTATATTTTAATAAGTTTATAGGAAGTGTAGAAAGTATAACTTGAATGATTTAGTTTGATAATCTTAAGTGGTATTTATCTTATACCCTATAGTATATCTCTAATGGTTTTATCTTGTTTTAAGGATGCATAGTGTTGCAAGTCTTAATTGAGATAGTGATGAAATTGTTGATTATGAATGCAGAGGGTATCTTCCTACTTGTTAAGAGAGATAGTTGAATTGGTTTAGTTAATGTGTTTCACGAATTAGCATGTTTGATTGAGATTGAAGACGTTGTTTTTATTTTAGAAGGTTTGATGAACCTTCACCTGTGGTTTAACAAGGATGTCTATTTATTGGACCATCTATTAACATTATTGTATAAACCGACTTTTGGTTGCAAGATCAAGTCCCGAACTACGAGGTCTCTGCGCTATGCGCACGTAGGCAAGGCCCACATGAGCCCCCGAGACATTAGGTCGGCCCCTTAGGGCCTTAGGCTTGCCATTGATGTAATTAATGTTTGAATTATGTAATCAATAAGGACTAATGTTTTATTAGATGTGCAGTTGAGATCTATTGACATGCAGGATTTGGAAGCTAAGGAGGCACCTTCCCTTTTGGCGAATAGATGACTATCTGGTCATATAGGTAAATGTGTATAAATTTAATTGAAAAGTTATATCTTACATTTCATATTTGATGAATATTGATATACACCGTTATGTAGTATGAAGTGTACACTAAGTTTAATCTTGTAAACTGTTTCTATTATTTCATTGATTTCATTATGGTTAATCACTAAGATTTTCGGGGGTAGACATTACAACTTGTGTGTGAGTGTATCCATCCTGTGCATCGTGTTTAGAACAAAAAATGGCTGTTAGTTAGATCATGTAATGTAATCATGTTTTGAATGAGCTATGTATGTTGTTGGTTATTACTTAATTTTCTATAATGCAGTCATGTTATCCCTAGAGATGTAGTTAACTTGTTGTATCAGACTATGTTGACTATGCTAAATTGGTTAATTCTATTAACAAAAAAAAAAAATATTTCTGCCTTTTTATTGTGTTAGTTGACTTATTTCTAGGGTTGCATGGCGGGGCATTACAGGTGGTGTGCATGGCTAGATAGTCTAGTTGTTTTTTGATGGAAGATAAAAAAATCTTTCTGATATTGTAATTTTTTTAAATTATATTATAAGGTTTTTAAAAATTTATGTGTCCATATATACATATAGTAAATAAAATAGTTCTTAAGTAAAATAAAATAACTCTTATGTAAAATAAAGTTATGTCCCTTTTCCATCTATTTACTTATTTGTTTGTGTATTTGTAGTAGTTTAAATAGATACTAACATTTAATATTCATATAAAAAATAATTTGTTAAATACATCTATCTAACTTATAAATTTAATATAGGTGCCCTTAAATTGATATCTCTTGGCATCTTTTATGTAACCATATATGTCACACTTAAAATTATATACATCTAGACACCTTTAGATTGATATTCATTAAGTTGTTGAATAATTCTACTAGTTTAATGCAACCATATATGTCACACTTAAAATTATTACTAAACCAAAAATATTTGTTCATGTTGTAGGGGCTAAGGCAAATATAATATATTGTTTTAATTTATATAGTTTAATTTTCATCATTTGATGAATAATAAGATTAATGACTGAAGTTGAATTTTGAGAGGAATTTCTAACACACCCACATTTCATGATAAAATTAAAAAAAAACACCTATCAAAGAGACACATGTCAATAGTCAACAAGAATATTTAGTGATGGTCATATAATGTGAGTTGCTATATTTTTCTGACATAACACTTCACACAAATGTTAAATATATGGGATGTTTGGAATAATGTCTTTATTTATAATAGAAAATTTAGTGTATTTTCTTTTTCTAAAATAATGCATATTACACAACCTAAGTCCTAACAAATTTAAAATAACGCAATTATATAAATATTTTGCACATTACTGATTGCATGTAATTGCACTTATCTTAGGTAATGAAGTCATAGAATCCCTTAGCACTAGCTCTAAAAATTTTAAACAATTTTATATTATTATTAAAATACTGGTAATATGCACATTATAGTACAATATTTTACAAGTTTACATATTCTTAATAATCTATTTCATTAGAGTTTCCTTAATCCTTAAAAAGGTCTACTTTCCAAAAATAACTTAGTATAATCCAAAACCAATTTGTTTACTCAAAATGTTTTGGAGATTCTTTCAACATATAGTCTAATATGGTGTTAATAAAGGTGCAAACATGCATCATAAGTGCAACAAAACTCAATTCATAGATAGCAACAAGGCCAATAAAGTAGGATTAAGTGGACTAGTTCAATTTCATAATCAATGCACTACAAATAACATTCCACACTTTGATTCTAATAGTTATTATTGTATTTTATTCATTAATAAAGTTGAATCTCTATCCATAATACCAACTTCTGATAGATGACACTCAAATCTAAAAATGATTTTATTTATGATTCCTAGGTCTTGTAAAAAGGAAGCATGCTACACAGTTCAACTATTTTTTTTTTAAATGTGTAAACCTAAAACCATTGACACCATCTATAAAAAATATGTTAATGCATACACTTTCAAGTAACAAACACACCTCCATTTAACTTTAGTAACAATCCCCATTATTTTCTTTTCAATTTTCTTCCCTCTCTAAGCTCATCTAGTTTTGCAAACCTATTGAAATAAATCACAATTTTTTGAATAATTCTCTAAACTCCAAACCTTGCTTAGTATATAAGGAGGAGCATGTTAATTATCACCATTCTTAATTTGTATCAAAACTTTGTGTGAATAAATTTTATTCACTTTGATACTCTCCACGAAAGTCAAAAACTTTCATTGTTAACTTCACTTGGAAATTTTCCACCATTTGATGAACAATGATGTAAGACTTTAGTTTAATTCTAGAATGTAAATCTCAAAAGGTAGCTATTGGGAACACAAACCTTTGGAATCAATCAAGAGCTATTAGATAGGTTTATATCAATGGTTGAGATTTCTTTTAATAATTACCCATTCTAATGTCATGAATGATTTAGTTGACCTTTTAATATTTTATTAGTGGCATTGACGGGGCGAATTTAAAAAAGTTGAAGGCCATCATTCAATTTATTTCATAAAAAAGTCTAAATTTTTATTATTGTTTAGGTTGTAGTACCTATACTTGACACTTGTCTCAAACTCGCAATATCTTGGAAAGCAAAAAATTTAGAAAAATAAGAACTTAGATTATAGTATTGTCAATTTGCAATTCAAGTGCTAAGTGTTACATGATATCCATTGGAAATGAGACTACACTCAAATATCAGTTTGGGTTGTCGTAGAGTCGTTATATTCATTTTTTGGGTACGTAAAATCTACATTCCTTTGAAATTTCTATAAGTATAAGCCTTCAATTTCAAAATTTTAATCTTTGGATTTATGGTTAAGGGTTTACAAGCATGTCTACTACCATAGTAGCAAAAAAATTCCAAATCCAATACACCAAATTTCTTAAAAACCTAAGCATTATCGAGGAATACCATGATACTTATGATCTTGTAATCATTGGTAGGTAGATCTCAAATCTTTGATACACATGAGAATAAGGGAAATAATTTTAAGTTTATTAATAAAGAAAGTACCAATATAATATGGGTGGTTGGATTGGGACACATGATGTTCCATGAGGTTTTTCCTTGCCTAGAATTTGTCACAATCTATGCCTATAATTACGATGAAAACATAAAATCAGTTGTTAACAAAGACACCAAAGAAATATTTTTGTCCATTATTGAGAAAAATGTTGGCATTGGGTTGGGGCTTCTAAAGAATTGGGAACCATCTCCATTAACCTAGAAACAATTGGTAATAATTATCAAGCAACCAATTCAAATTCCAAATAAAATTTTCCTAAAAAATAATAATTGATGGTAACTATTGCTAAAACAAGGTGAAGAAAACTTGCAATTAAAAGTTTTCCAAGTATATGAATCTAATTTGAGTTATTCAACATTGGACTACTCATAAAAGATTAATTGTGAAGCATAAATAAACAAGTGATAAAATCCAACAAACAATAAAGATTCAACACATAACAACAGATGAATGTGGAGAAACCCTTTTGGGAAAAAAATCTACCATCAAAGAGAGGATCAAGAATGTATTAATCTTCAAGTAGAATATACATATGCAACACCCTAACTCTCTTTAATTTGATAACATTCCAATAGCACTTGTGTACTTATAAAATAACTCATCAAACTACTATCTCATGCCTCTAAGTTATAGTAAAATGGGAGAGGAATACCACAAATGGTTTTACAAAATAATGTACCATTAAAACCATGGTAAATGCAACAATCTCACTCTGTCAAATATAGAAAATATAACTCACATTAATAATAAATCACATATTTGAGTTGTAACTCTTCCATAATGACACACATCACAAGATAGGCATCTTAATTCATCTCCATGCATGCATGTGGATCCCATTAATAATGCAAGATACTCCATAAATCTATTCTAGCGTCCAAGTTGAGAATTACCTAAAAATAACAATTTTAACCACCATTGCCAACTCCACTTCCTTCATGAATGCTATTACATATAATATTCCAATTCATGAAAAATAAATAATAAAATATTATCTCTCAACCACTTACATGGTCATCCAAGTACCCATTCCAAGATGTTTGGAGACACATAAAATAATACATTAGGATTGCAGTTAAATATCATACTATCCTAACATTCTCCCACTTGATACTATATATTACAATTAAATCTAGAGGAAAGATAAAATAAATCAAGTATAGGATCCAAGACCCATGGCCTTCTTGCTCCAAGAGAACTTCTCTGTGATCATTAGCTATATGAGGGAATCTACAACATTATCTTGAGTGTTAACCTTCTACAACAAGACTTTACCATTTTCTACCATCTCATGCACAAAGTGATACTAAACATCAACATGCTTAGTATGTGCATGCTACATGGGATTCTTGGCCAAATAGATAACACTTTGACTATTACAATTGATTTTAACCACCTTGCAATAAAAACCAATAGCTATACATAGTATATATAACCATACTACCTCTTTAGAGGCATGTGTAGTAGCCATATACTCTACTTTGGTGGTGAACAAAGTAACAATGGGTTGCCTCTTACTCATCCAAATCACTGTACCACAAAACAAAGAGAACATATAGCCACTAATAGACCTTCGACTATCCAAGTCACCTACCCAATCTACATCCATAAATCCATGTATATCTCTATCCAATGTATTATCCACACCATTAGTATTTTGATAACATAAACAATAATTCAAAGCTCCTCATAAATATCTAAAAACCCGCTTCACATAAGTCTAATGCTCCTTACCAAGGTTAGACATAAACCTGCTCAAAACTCCCACTACTTGGGCAATATCTAGTTTAGTATAAACCATTGCATACATCAGGCTACCAACAACATTAGCATAAGGAACATTAGACATATCCTCAAAATCATCATCTGATTTGGGAAACATATCTAATGAAAGCATAATACCAACAAGAAATGGAATACTTACAGGTTTATAATAATGCATACTAAACCATTACAGAATGGTAGGAACATACTCTAATTTAACCAAAGCTTTTTGTGTACTCGATCCCTGTTTATCTCCTTGCCAAAAATGTATTTTGTAGCCCCCAAATACTTCATATCAAATGTACTAGAAAGCTAAGTTTTGAGCTCCCTAATCATCACATTGCTATTACCAATAAATAAAATGTCATCCATATACAAGACAATGATTAGAATATGATCATATATAATTTTAACATAGACACAATGATTATCCTTGCTCCTAACAAAACCCAAACTCAATGTAAATGCATCAAACTTTTGGTACCACATCTTGGGTGAATATTTCACACCGTACAATGACAACTCCAACCTACACACCAAATGTTCCTTCCCCTTCACAACAAAACCATCAGATTGTTGCATTTAAATCTCCTCCTCAAGTTCCCCATGTAAGAAAGTAGTTTTAGTATCCATTTGTTCAATCCTAAAATTACAAGATACAACAATGGATAATAGGAATGTAATACAAGATAACTTATCAATAGGAGAGATAATTTCACCAAAATCAACTCCCTCTATTTGGGAGTATTCCTTATCCACTAGCCTAGCCTTGTATTACTCTAACTAGCTATATGCTCTAATTTTCTTCTTACACACCCACTTGCGTTCAATGGATTTTCTTCCCTTGTGCAAGCTAACAAGATCCTAGGTGTCACAACTATCCATGTCCATCATCTTCTCCTACATGGCCACCATCCAAGAATCACTTTCCTCCAAAGAAAGAGCCTCCTCAAAAGATCTTGGTTCATTGTTAGTGCATAACAAAGCAACTACACGATAAAAAAATGGTGGGATATACCTGTCAACTAGATTTTTTTGTCTTGTGGATCATCTCAAGGTAGGAGTAAGGGGCTCTACCTATTCTTCTATGTTCTCATCCTACACATCCTACTCAAAACTCTCACCTGAACCCTCTCTTCCTCTCCATCCTCTAATCCATTATTTTGTTCTTCCAAATGTGCACCTTCTTTCTTTTCAACCTTAGTTTCAAAATACATTGTTTTATTCTCTTATTTCTCCTTTTGTTATTTAGGACCTGACAATGCTCTAAACTCCTTGAAAATCACATCTCTAGAAAATATAATTTTTTTAGGTTAGTGGATTCCAAAGCTCATAACCTTTTACATTTCACCATAACTGATAATGATGCATTTATGTGCTCTTGGATCTAGTTTAGATCGCTTCTCCTTAGGCACATGAGAAAAATCCTCATAACTAAATGCCATTAAATATGAAAGAGAAGTCTTCTTACCTATCCACATTTCTTAAGGAGTTTTATCAATAAGAGCCAAACAAGGTGATCTATTAATCAAGTAACATGTAGTAGTTACAATCTCTTCCTGAAAGTACTGATCTAGCTACATACCACTCAACATACTTTTGGCTCTTTCCATTAAGGTTCAATTCATCCTTGCTGCAGCCCCATTTTGATTTGGTGTGTATGCATTGTCTTTTGTCAAAAAGTACCTGCATGCTTATAGAACTCATCAAATTCCCTAGAACAATATTCACCACCATTGTCATATCTCAACACCCTTATCCTATAATCTATTTTCTTTTCAGCCAAGGTTTTAAATTCCTTAAACTCAGTGAAAACTTTAGATTTAGAATGTAAAAAAAAATCTAGTTGTATCTAGAGGCATCATTAGTGAATGTAACATAATAATGAGATTTTACCATAGAACCAATGTCCACTAGAGCAAACACATCCGAATGAATAATTTCCAATAACCTCTTTGCCTTATAATTTTTAGAAGAAAAAGATGATATATTCTAAATTTAATAAACACATAATGCTCACAAAAATAAAAATGCTCATCAAAATGAGAAAAACTATCAACCATATTTTTATTAATCAAGTTTCTAAGACCTTTTTTACCAATGTGGCCCAAACATTGGTGCCACAACATACATGTATTTTTAGATTTGTTAGTTACTGTAGACACTGAAAATTAACTAGGTCTTCACCATCACTTCGACATCACCCTAACATCATCAAACATCCTAACACATCCCCTTTGAACACTTACAATTAATTATATAAATTTATACTTATTTATTTAATTAATTTTATTCATTTTCCTACCTCTTGGATTAATTAAATATATTTTATTTATTTAATTACCCCTTTTCCACTTTCATTTAAATTAATTACATAAATTCTATTTATTTAATTAATCTTTCCTATCCATCACCTAAAATTAATTAAATAAATCCTATTTATTTAATTAATCTTATCCTCACATGAAATTAATTAAATAATCTTATTATTTAATTAATTTCCTATGTTATCCTCATCCTCATTTAGAAACTCAAACTAACAATCAATCTGCACCCTTCATTTCAAATGCACCTCTTAACCTCCACCATTCACATAAAAAGATGCCCTAGAAATCACCTCTTAATATCAACCCTTTATTTGACTTTCACCTCTTAATCCTAGCCATTCACAACATCTCTTAATCTCATCTATTCATTCCACCTCTTAATCTCAACTCTTCATCCATCTTATCAAAAATATATAAATAAACCCTCATCCAAGCCATTTGCATCACATCTTTTCAAGTAGCCTTATGTTGTCCATTTGACTCTATAACTTGCCTCCATTGTAGCTAGATTATGTTGGTTTGAGAGCAACTTGTATAACTTTTATCATAGAGATCATAGTCATTGGAAGAAGGGTGCATTCCAATCATCTCTATCAAGGAGAGAGGAAGGATTAAGGTGAAGGTAAAATAGTGTTTCATGCATTTATCTATGTTTTATTTTTATCCTTTATCTTTTCTATTCTTCATTTTGGCACTCTTAGTGGGACCCACGTCCCTAAATTTGACTGTTTTTGTGGGAAGTTTCGTGTGTTTTCGTGACAAGTACAGGTTAGTGCATTTTCCTATAGAATGATGCATTTGATCATGACATGGTGCATTTGATTATAGAAGAATGCATTTGATATTTTTGGCACACTTTTGCTTGAAGTTGCGCATTTGCTATGTATTGCAGTTGACTATTTTTGCGAGACTTTAATCAACATTTTATCTCTAGTTTCTTGCATACTAACATTTTCTGGACTGATTAAAACTCTATTTGTCATCCATGTTTGGTTAATAGTCAATTTGTAGGGTTTTCTATCATTATTTTTGCAAGTTTCTAAACCCTATCTGAATCAACGCATTTGACTGTAACGTTGCACATTCATCATTGTATGGTTTTAACTAACCCTATTTGGTTATCTGTAAAATAAGGCTTACTAGGTTTTGTTTTCAGAGGTTTGTTATGGTTTCTATGCTTTTTTGGTTCTTTATTTTGTAGGTCCTACTTACTAGATCTTGGTCTAGCTACAGGTTAGCACAATTGACTTCAGAATCACACATTTGCACTCAGGTATAGCATTTTCATTTCTATAGCATATTTTCTACGTCCTGTAATGCATTTGTTTAATTTTGCAACACATTTGCTTTTTGTAGCACATTTGCAACTTTTTGAAGTGCATTTACTAGGTTTTATAGTGCATTTGCTTAAACTGCACATTTAACTATCTTTTAGTGTATTTTGCATCTGATTGTTATTTTAGAAGTTTTTGCCTAATTTTTTGGAAGTAACCTAGTGGTGCAGCTTGTCACACATTCTAGTCAAAGCTCAAATTTGAAACTATTAACATTTTTACTACAACATTGTGGTCAAAGACTTGATTTTTTCTGCTAGTTTAGTTGCACTAAATTAGAGTAGTTGAGAAAGAACTTGTTTGCTTTGTCTTAGGATCTTGATTGGACATATGCTCACCCCTTGCACTCTTGAGTGATCTTGCGGATCAAAATTCCATCATTATCCTCTTTGTTATTTGTTTAATCCTAGGGTGCTATCTCACATACACTCTCTCCTTGCACTTTGTCGATCGTGGAGATAAAAAGTGAATAAAATTCCTTCCCTTTAGGAGGTCTGCTTAGGGATTTCATTGTTATATCAGAAAATGTCTCCATGGACTTTTACCTCCTAGGTTTAGCTCCTGGGTCCCTTATTTTGCATCTTGCATGTTCATTTTGACTCCTGGAAGAAAATGGCTTGAAACCCATGTCACATGGGTCATGAAGGAAATTATGGCATCTAATCTTGCCTTGAAAAAGGACCTATGGATATGGGTGCTAGCACCCTTGTCCTGCCCTATTTCAGGTAGGTCCCAAATTTGAATGTCAGTTTTGTGACTGTTAATTAGGTCCCATGCCGACATCTTAAGTTTCAATTATGAAATTCTTAGTAGGAATGTGTGTAGTTGCATATATAAGCATGTTCAAGGTTTCATTTGTAAACTAGAAGATGATTATGAACTTTTGGCTAACTTATGATTTTAGAGCATTTAGGATATTCATTGTTGCAGAGTAGAGCATTGTTATTATGTTTGTGATTGCAAATTTAGCCTCATATTCTTATGTGTTGAAGAGCCTTCATCTATGTGAGATCTACACCTCCAAGGTGATATCTATTTGTGTTTGAATCATTTATCAATTTGTTTTTCCTCTATCCCGCATGGATATGCACTATTTATCTGACAATGGTGTTTGGAAGACTTGAATGTCTCTCTGGGGCTTGACTGAGGTAAGCCTCTAAACACCACAACCACCAACAACTCTCCTTGTGATTGTAGGTTACAAGTGTTGCATCTTGATGAAGAGGTGTTGCATCTTGATGGAGTGGAGTTGCAGAGAACAGTAAGACATTGTATAGATTCTAGATTTCTGAAGAAAAATAATGCTTGGACTTGGGCGCTAATGCTAGTGTCCTCCAAGGTTGAAAACATAGAAATCATTTGGACAGTGACAATCAGTATTTGAAGAGGCTCTAACATCCTAAAAATTACTCTGTCTTGGACTTGGGCTCGAGTGCCAGTGTCCTCTGCATCTCCTGAGACAGAAACGTAAAGTACAGGGAATATTAGTGTCAGAAGGAGATCAAGATTCCACAAAGAAAACACCACCTCGGACAGGGGTGCTAATGCCATTGTCCTTGAGCATTCCGCATCTTGAACTTCAAAAAATGGTCAGTTATTAATCTCTACCTACTACCTTAGTCTGCAAGCATTTGTCATAATTCATCATTTTACTTACTGTTTTGTATAATTAATGTTTTAAGGGTATTTGAGCATTAAATTGATACATTAATTGAAAAACTCTAAATTTCCATATCATTCCAAGTGACAGCCTAACCTGTAGGTGAATCCTCTTTCCAAAGCGTGATTCAACTCGGTTGATATGTCCTTGAATGTTTGTTGAGAAAGGAGGATTTAACCCACACATCCATTGAAATTGAAAACATCCTCTTTTCATACTAAAATTTTTGGTGAACCCATGTTTATTTTGCACCTTTCTGAGTGTTGTACTCTAGATTTGCATTCATTCATCTTATTGCATTTGAAAAATTACAAAAAAAATGAAAAATTTGAAAAAATTGGCACCTTAGGCTTGCATTTTGGCATAATTTGCATTAATTGACATTTAATTTAATTTAATTTATGTTATTTTCATTATATCTGATTTAAATTGCATAAATTTACCTTATTTTATTCATTTGCATTGCATTTCCGTGCTTGATTTGTTGAAAATTACTTGAAATTATGCATTTTTCATAAAAACCTAGTTTTACATTAGCTAGGGTTTGTAGTTAAAATCTTGTTTCAGATTTTACTAACCTTTTCAAACACTCATTTAGGACTGATTTCTAATTGTAGTGTTTCATCATAGTGTCCTTTTTGCAAAAAATCATGTCTAGGGTTTGAAAACCTGACATTTTTACTATATTTGGCCTTGTCGTCTCTCTAGAATTGCATTATATGCATGTTGTGAGGGATATTATTGCATTATTGGATTGATATTGAGCCTATTATTTTCTTCCCCTCATAAAATTCTTCACAACACCTCTTCTTTTAGACATTTGCATTGAAAAATTGTGAAAAAAGTGAAAAATCAAGCATTTTAAAATCATAAACAGACATAATTTTGCACTTGTTCCTTGTATAAGCACTGAAAATATTTTAAAATTTGATCTTGTATTCATACATCCATTGCTCATTTAAAAATTCCACATTATTCTACATTTTTTCTTGAAAACTTGCATATTTTACATAAAGACAAGGTCATGGAGGAATCTTGTTAATCATCTTTGGAAGCTTTGTTTGCATACATCATAGATGTTGATAAATTTTACAAATTTACTGATAAATACCCTCAATTCCTACAACAAATTGCACACATCCATGATATTGACCTCCCCATGAGTTCCACATATGAAATTCTATGTTACATATCTAATTTTGAAAGTTATACCACTCTCATGGGTATCTATCCTTCGATCTTGGAAAACCTCACCGAATTCATCTTTACAAAAGACAACGAAGAAATAAATGATCAAGATATCCATCCTTCTCTCCCTACATTTCATGATGACATAATGGACATACTTTTTGAGACCTATGAGACTAATATAGCCCTGGGTGATTCATCTAATAAAAAGACTTCTACCAACATAACCTCACCTGATGAAGATATTTTGGCACAAGAAGATGACATCATTAAGACATTCCTTAACACCATGCTTCCATCGCTCCCTACTCTTCCTATCTAGGATGAAGCATTAGATGATGCAAAATCCCTTTGTGAACATTTACTTCAACCTATTGCTACTGAAAATTTAACACCCGATCTTCAAACACTTCTCAACTACATTTTAAACAAAGAAATGGATTATGTACCCTTACTTGAACATTCGCATACCTTGGACAATAATGAAAACCCACAAAACATTGAAGAACAAACTATTCCTCACAACCAAGGTATTCCAACACCATATATATGGACTGAAATGGGCACTTTTCTAGTTCCTCCACAACCTCACTCGACTGGAATGGGTATCGTTAAAGATCCTACATCACCTCGTTTAATTGACAATATAGAAAATCGTGATACTCCTTCTCCACCATCATTAATAGATATCTTTCCTACAAGGGCACCCTCACAAGCTCATGAAAATGTGGAAGAGAGAAGAAGAGATAAATCTTTAACCATTAAAGTAAAGATCAAGATCCAGGACAACTGCTAGTTTGGTTGTACCTTTAGGTAAGTATTTCTAATCTTTTACCTTTGTGTTGTGTTTCCCTCATTATGTGTTATGTGTTGTTTAGGCCTCCTTGGATAACCCTTGATACTCTTGTAAGGTCAAGGATACTAGGAGACCACCTCTGTTGTGACCCTTCTTCTATTTGTATCACCATTCTTCTATATTGCCTCTCCTCTATTTTTATTATTGGGTATTGTGTTCTAGGGGCATAGCGTTGCGATTGGTGACCTGAGGGCACCTTCCTACATGACGACCCTAAGGCACTTGTTTCTCCTCTATTGATTTATTGTAACTTACCTTCCTTTAGTGGTTCTATCTAGTTAGCGAATGCCGAAAGACAAATAATACTGATATGGACCACATGTCCCTTCAGTGAATAAGCAAAAATGGACCTAGTCCATACATGACGATGGGGTTGATATATATTATCCGACACTTGGAGCTAGTAGAATCACTCTGTGTGATATTTTGATGATGTCTTATTGCACTAACAAATGATAACAATACTACTGCTCTGTGCACTTTGTTTATCTTGGGTCTCTCCTTGGTTACACTTAGTTCTGAGATCTCTGCAGTATAGCCCCACGGTTATACTTGAGTTCCGAATCCATAGTATAACCTCAAATTTTGATGTGATTATGCTTATGCATTTTTTTGATCATGTGATGTGGTTATTATCTTATGGAAAGATCTCTAACCTCTCTTCTTGCAGGAAATTGTGTGTTTGTGGGAACATTCGATGATCATAAAGTGCATGTCACTTCTGGGGGCATGGGCTTTGAGAAAGCTCTTGTTCCCTTGTGTGTTTTCTTCCTACCTTAACATGCTTGATATCGATACATGATATCAACCACCTTAAGGTGGGGGCATGTATAAGGTAAGCTGTCTGATGATTTTGATATTGATAAAGCATGTTTGTAAGCCCTCTACGGAGGCGGGATGTTGTATCTCTACATGAGTGCACATATTTATTCTATATTGCAATCATTAAGCCCTCTATGGAGGTGGGATATTGGGCATATCCTTTTATTTAAAGCTCCCTGTGGAGACGGGGATGGTGTATTGACTCTTGAGCTAGTGTACATCCTTTTTGTTCTAAAAAGTCCTCCGAGCAGGTGGGGTTGATGTATCCTCCCTTAAGCATGTCTTTAGTGGTTGTTGTGGCGAAGTACAACTGTCAGGTGTGCCTGTAATGTGCCTGAGATGGTGGTGAACCTAGCAATAGGCTCCTTCCATCACTTGTTTTCCATATTTTCTCCATGTCTTCCATGTGTTTTCCTCTTATATGGCATGTTTGTTCCCAAGCATAGTCTAAAGACGTGTGGCGATGAGTCCCTCCTATGCTTTGGGATTTGTATGACATGTTTGTTCTCAAGTGTAGTCTAAAGATGTGTGGCGATGAGTTCCTACTATACTCTAAGATTTGTATTACGTGTCTATTTTCCCATATGTAGTCTAAAGATGTGTGTCGATGAGTCCCTCTTGCATTTTGAGTGGTGTGTTGACTTTCCCTATACTTGCATTTGTATTCATATATATGAAAATGAAAAAGAAATAATCACTACATTCACTGTATTCATTGTGTTTTGCGTGTCTTCAATACTATCTTCTCCATGTTTTGTGTGCCTTTTACTATCTTCATTGTGTTTGGCATGTCTATAATGTGTTTTCTCTAATGTCTACCTGAGGTTGGGGGCTAGAAATAGTCTCTCAATCTTTGTGTATGCATCAACTTCAAGTGCATGGCATGTTTGTTGTGTTTTGACCATACTTTCATGCATGTATGGACCTTGCATTTATACATTCATCAAAGTGGGGGCTAAATGTTATGTCAAAAAATGTCTCCCTAGACTTTTCCCTCCTAGGTTTAGCTCTTAGGTTCCTTGTTTTGCATCTTGCATGTTCATTTTGACTCCCAGAAGAAAATGGCCTGAAACCCATGTCACATGGGGCATGAAAGAAATTGTGGCATCTGATCCTACCTTGAAAAAGGACTTGTGGACATAGGCACTAGCGGCCTTGTCCTGGCCTATTTCAGGAAGATCCCAAATTTGAATGTCAGTTTTGTGACCATTAATTAGGTACCATGACGACATCTTAAGTTTGAATTACAAAATTCTTAGTTTGAATGTGTGTAGTTGCATATATAAGCATGTTTAGGGTTTCATTTGTAAACTAGAAGATGATTATGAACTTTTGGCTAACTTATGATTTTAGAGCATTCAAGATATTCATTGTTGCGGAGCAGAGCATTGTTATTGTGTTTATGATTGCAGATTTAGCTTCATCTTCTCATGTGTTGGAGAGCCTTCATCTATGTGAGATATACACCTCCAAGGTGATATCTATTTGTGTTTGAATTATTTATCAATTTGTTTTGCCTCTATCCCAGAGGGATACACACTCTTTATCGGACAATGGTGTTTGGAATACTTGAATCTCTCTCTGGGGCTTGACTGAGGCAAGCCTCTAAACACCATAATCCCCAATCACTCTCCTTGTGATTGTAGGTTATAGGTGTCACATCTTGACGGAGTGGAGTTGCAGGGAACAGTAAGACAATGTGTAGATTCCAGATCTCTGAAGAAAAAGACTGCTTGGACTCGAGCACCAATGCTAGTGTCCTCCAAGGTTGAAAACATAGAAATCATTTGGACAGTGACAATTAGCATCTGAAAAGGCTCCGACATCTTGAAAATTACCCTACCTTGGATTCGGGCTCGAGTGTTAGTGTCCTTTGCATCTCCCAGGATAGAAATAGAAAGTACAATGAATATTAGTGTCAAAAGGAGATCAAGATTCCACAAAGAAAACACCACCTTGGACAAGAGCTAATGCCAGTATCCCCAAGCATTCTACATCCCAAACTTTGAAAAATGGTCAGTTATTAATCTCTACCTACTACCTTAGTCTGCAAGCATTTGTCATAATTCATCATTTTACTTATTATTTTGCATAATTAGGGTTTTGAGGGTATTTGAGCATTAAATTGATACATTAATTGACAAACTCTAATTTTCCACATCATTCCAAGTGATAGCCTAACCTGTAGGTGAATCCTCTTGCCAAAGTGTGATTCAACTCGATTGATATGTCCTTGAATGTTTGTTGAGAAAGGAGGATTTAACCCACACATCCATTGAAATTGAAAACCTCCTCTTTTCACACTAAACATTTATCACCCTAAGGGATGACCTCAACCACATGTTCTAGTGGGGTATATCAAAGGGGGGAGGATGAAAGTTATACCCCAATCTATTCACATTGTCATTGGCATAGCCATGGGGCCTCGAGTGATTCTAGACAAAAGGTGAACTGATGTTTTCTTAATCACTTATGTCACATGCCTTCAATGGACTAGTGTTCATGGACTTGAAACCCATATGTATTAAGAGGAACTCCCTAGAGCACTTGTAAAGCCTAGCTTAAGACCTCTCGATTGATCTCTTAGTGTGGTGCAAGGTTCAGTACCAAGCCTGAAGTTACTTACGATGTGCCTCCTTGAGTAGAGATAGAAACTCTTTGGGTAAGGCATCAAAGTCTCCAACGAAAGGGAAAGGTGAGCCTTTGGGCCACTTTATCTTTGACTATCTGATCTTGAAAAGATATTCCTAGTTAGGTAGGTATATTGAAGAGGTATTAAGTGTGGGCCTACACTAAGGATCAATCCCACTTGAAAAATTTAGGGAATGTGCTTTATGTGCTTGGCATGTATTCTTTTGTAAAACAAATATAAGCCATTCAAAATTTTAAGTCATCCACTCTGTTTTTTGTGTGATCATCTCTTGGCAAATTTTTTGCGAACATTAGAAACCTTGCAAAACCGTGCATTTGGTTGTCCTTTAGGAAATTTTCTTACGACATAGAGCATTTGATAACGACTTAGTGCATTCACCTGTAACAATGTGCATTCACCTATGGTGATGTACTTTTGCCTATAACATCGTGCATTCACATGTGGCGATGCACCTTTACCTGTATCAACGTGCTCTTGAATTTGTCTATGCACTTTTGCTTGTTGACCACTTAGACAGCCGATCCAACACTTGAAAAATCAAAATTCAATTATCTTTAGATTGGGTTATAACAAAATTAACCAAGTAACATTCATCATCCCCCTGAATTCAAATCATACCCATCTTTAGCATCAATCCCATACCATTCCTTCATCTGCCATTACCAAAATCATCCTCATTCATTTTAGAGTTGTGCCTAGCCCTATGACTTTGACATTTATCAATTCATCATCCATTTGGACCTATCTTTTATCAATCTTTATCCAATCCATCCTTATCCAAAAACCAATATTTTCAAGAGTTTAATCTAGATCTTTTTCATGCTTCTAATTTGAATTTTGTTTGAGAACTTGTCTATCTCAAGTAGTGTGCGAGTTAGTGATATCTACCTTGGATAAATTAGCTTAAGATCCTTGACTACTCTTAAGTTAGTTGACTTCATAGCTTATCCCATTTTTCTTGGGCTCTTGTCTATCCCAAGTGACATCATCCTTATCCTCCTATTACTTAGGTTCTTGTCTTCCCTAAGTGAGAAAGGATAAAATCCTTGCTATCCACCAAAAGATTTATATTTTGCTTAAACCATTTTGGTTGTATCCAAAGTATCCTTTTGATCATCAAATCCCATCCAAAGTATCCTTCACTCATCCAAATCATCCATCATCAAATCAATTTGGTCTAGAGTCCTTGAAAATAAATCACATATCAAAGTCTTTAAGCTTAAAACATCTCCAAAAATATCATTCATACTTCATCCTTCAAATCTCTCATCCTCATCCTAGGTCACCTGTTTGTATGCCCATAACAAGGTTACAAGAAAATAAAATGGTATCACATCAACCATGGGGGATGCCTAAAGATCTATGGAATCCTAATCCCTAAGAGGAAGGTGCATCCTCTCCTCCTCAAGTACCCCATGACACGAATGAGCTTAACCAAGACCAATCTATGGTTGAGTTTTCCTAAAATCTTGAATGCATGGACATGGTAGACCAAATTCTTTAATCCGACCCAAATCACTACCTTTTCTTTTCTACTTCAACATGGTGCTAAGTTTCCTAGTGACATGAACACCTCAAACATCCTACAACAAAATCGACCAACTTCAAACATCATAGACAATACCATAGGGGGATCCCAGCCTCAACCTTCCCAACCTCAAACTTCCAACACCAAAAACATCCCGTCCACATCCCAAACAACTAACATCCCCTCTTCACAAATTTATATCAACATCCCAACCAACACAAACCAATGTAACACCACCACAAGCATCCCACAACTCAATCCCAACACCATAGAATTAATATGTCAATTCATCTCCCAACCCTTAGCATCCCATGTTACAAAGTTTACTTATATCCCCCTAAATAATACACAAACATCTGTTTCATTCAACACAATATCATCCCAACCCCTAACACTTACACTCCCCCACCCAATAATTCTCAAACACAAGTATCATGTCATTTCTACAACTTCTAGCCCAAAACCCTATCAACACATCTCCCACACCACCCACTTTCGACTTGGCACACCAACTTCATGAATTGACCAATAGGATAGATAACATGCAAAATGGACACAAGAAGAAATAATATTCCTTTAAAGATATATGTCCCTATCCTTTTGATCGTTCCATTATCATGACCCCCTTCCCCTCAAATTTTGAAACACCTAAATTTGACAAATATAAGGGGAAGGGTGATTCTAGGGAACACCTAAGGGAAATTTACATTGCTTGTTTAGATGTCACTTACAAAGATACTTATCTCATGTGACTCTTCCCTATAAACTTAGGAGGACAAGCTATCAAATGGTTCTCCTACTTACCTCATGGCATCAAAACCTTCCAAGAACATGTAGAGAAATTTTTTACCCATTTCTCTTATAATATAGAACATGAGGTATCCATGACAGACCTTTGCAACAAAAAAAATAAAATGGAGAAACTTTTTTTGCCTTCTTGCAATGCTGGAGGAGTTTAGCAAGCAAGTTCCCCTAGCCCATTTCTAAAAAAATAACTCGTAAACATTTTTGTTCAAAACCTAAATCAGGAAATGGGATTCCACCTTCAAATCTAATGTGCCACTACTTTCAAAGAGCTTATTGAGAAAGGCATAATTATTGAGAAATCCTTTATTTCTAAATGGGTGGTCAATATTTACAAAGACAAAGACAACAATAGCAACAATGCCCAATCCAACGACAAGCCTCACTTTTGGGATAAAAACAAAAATATTGTCAATGATGGTGTGATTGATGTTAAGAATGTGAAAAATGTTCAAGCACCTCCACCATCCAATGTACAAACTACCAACAACAGCATCACGTTACCAAAGGGGCATCCTAAGAAAAGCACCATACCTAGACAAAAGTTTACCCCATTGGGGGAGCTCATAGAGTCAGCTTTACGAAAATTGGTCCAATCAAATCTCATAGAAATTCTTAAAATCTGGCCTTGTGATGGTAATCAATTTAAACCCTCATGGTTCAATGAAAATGCCTATTGTAAATACCATAGGGCAAAGGGCCACAAAATGTCTGATTGTATGAGATTGAAAAATTGTATCGAATACCTCATTGATAGAGGCAAAATTATTGTTGAAGATCATTCTAACAAATCATCTAATGAGGACTTGGTGTGTACAAAAATCCTCTCTTGATCATGGTAAAGGGGATAAATACAATCGAAACAATACTAATAATATTAATGCGTGCACTTCATATGACTCCATTATTCATCATATTGAAGAAAGTCACCATCAAATAGCCACTATTACCATTAAATCCAAAATGCCTAATCATGTTGTTACCACTCGTTGTGGTCACATCACTCTTCAAGGAGCCCCATCATCTTCTAAACTATCTACCAAATATGATATCCTTGATCACCTTGGAAAAACTCTTACTCAAATCTCTATCTCAGAGTTTCTTCGCACCTCGCCAATTCATAAGAACATCCTAGGCAAGGCCTTACAAGAAACTTATGTCTCAAATGATATCAATACTAATCAATTTCAAGCCATGGTATGACACTTGTCTTTACCTCATCACCTTATATTTTCTAAAAAGGATTTAGCTTCGTCAAAGTCATCCCATAATGATGCCCTTCACATTGAGGTCTTCATCCACAAACATAAGCTCAAAAGAGTCTTGATAGATGTTGGTTCTAGCATAAATCTTTGCACTCTCAAATTGTTAAAACAATTGGGATATTCTGATGGTGTCATGGATTCTCACAAGAGTATAACAATAAAAGGTTATGATGACACCAAGAGATAGTCTAAAGGTATAATCAAGCTACCTATACAAGTCAACCCAATGATTTTGGAAACCACATGTTATTTCCTTAACCTTGATCTCTCGTACAACATCCTTCTTGGTCACCCATGGATACATGCCATGCAATCCGTACCATCTACCTCTCACCAATGCATAAAATTCCCCCACGATGAGACCAAAATAACCATTTATGTTGACCCTAGACCCTTCCAGTATTGCTGATTTATGGAAGGTAAATACAAAAATTCCAATTAATGTCCCATTAATGATGTTGTCCAACTTTCCTCTTCATATGTCGATCCATCCACACTAGCATCTCCTTCCACCTCAAAAAATCCCACCCTAGAGATCAATGTCAAGTTTAGTGACAAAGGTTGTGGTGAGTAAAACCTACATGGTTCCTTCTATGTAGAGCAATTCCCCCTTCTCCTAAATCATATGGGAAGACAAAACCTTCTAATACGGTAGCTACAATGGTCATAAAATGTAAACCTGCAACATTTTAACATTGGGGCATATTAGATAAGGAACCTCTCGAGTACATCTCATCATGGCTCTATCGAGAGAAAGAATACAAAGTCATACCCCTACCTACAGAAAATATGGTAATGACCTCCAGATTGTCAAAAACATGGGTTCCAAAGGTCATGGTGGATTAGGCCTACATGAACAAGGGACTCCTGAGACCCTCATTGTGACAAATAGATATCCTCACCAAGGGATTGGGTTTGGATCGCTTGAGCCTATATCCCCAGATCTCAAATTTATTCTCAGTGAGGTAGCCAGGGCTTTTCCCACCATTGGGAGTACTAATGGAGGGACACATGAAGACTCCTTCGAACACAACGCTGATATTTTCCAAGACACCTCCATTTGTACCATCTATAGTATCACATCCACCCCATCTATACCCAATGACCTTCCTCTAGTTTATGTTAGATTTAGGGAAGACAACTGAGAGGGGGGGTGAATCAGTTGTCCAAAACTTTCTTCCAATTAAGCACTTAAATCCACTTTGTAATTCAACAGCATAATGATAAATCAATCATGGAAACATAATGCATTAAATCAAGAGCAGAAACACATTAACACACAAGACACCAAGATTTTGATTTGGAAAACCCGGTTAAGGGAAAAACCACGCAGTGATTAACCTAAGATTGTATTCTCTGTTAGAAGAATAGAAAGAACAAAATGGCACATGCCAATTAGGGCTCACTGCCCGAGCACACTGCTCGCAAGAGGCTCACTACCTACAAGAGACACACTATCTACAGAAGAATAAGTATCACATACTTGAACTGAAGAATAGCATCTTCACCATGCTTGAGTCAATTCTATTTAAGCCCAAAAACTTCTGCTCTACATTTTGCTCTTCTCCTTTCTACCACACTCTCATCTCCACAAGATCACTTTGAAATGACTTTACAATTCCTTATTTATACAAGACATCGACTTAGGAATGATCATCTAAGTCGACAAACATTACAAAACAAATACATAAATACATCATGACTAATTACAAAAGACTTCACGTGGAACAACACACTGTCAGCCACATAGATCTGAGACTTCAATCTTCTTCTAGGAATAGGCCAATCTTCACATAACATCTTCAAGATCATCCACATGATGTGTAACTCATCCAGTCAGCCAGACTTAGGAAGAACACCATCATCTGGAAGTAATTCTTCAATTGTGAGCTCAAACTCCAATGCGGACCACCAACACGAACTGGACATGATCCAAAGACCTCCACAAGCTTTCTTGAGTCATCAAGAACATCCACACTACATATGCTTACTGAAATCCTTATCTCCTTCATCCAGAACCTCAAGAACATAGTCTGACATCACTGTCACAATGGAATAGATGCTTGCGGACCTCCAAACCATGAACCAATTGAGTTGTCAATTTATATTGACTTCCTAAACATTCCCTCAAATCTGCAGAACAGGATATTGCATTTCTGGATCTCACCGGAGCTATCCGTGTCACTTTGTCACCTTTAAACACCTGCCGAAACTAGTTTTACTTGAGCGGCCACAACTTCTTCAAATCTTCGTGTGGACCTCTGAAATCTTTACTAGATCATCTTAAGACACATATCTACAAACCCTTTGAACCGCATCCTCTGATCTTCATCTTAGCTAGGATCTTTAGCTTACTAACTTCACTATTCTTCTTTGTTCCTGATATGACTAATTTTCTCAATATCCTCAGCAAACAGTTCATCCAATCTTTATCATCAATGCAACAGGAGTATGTTGACATCAATGACAACACCGGTTAGGCCCATACTTGCAACAATCTCCCCCTTTGTCATTGATGGCAACATATGATGTGAAAAACTATTTTAACCATCAAGATAAGAAATTCTCCTCATTGTCACAACTTCTCTTCCTTTCCTTCTCCCCCTTTGATCAGCAACCACTTGTTTTTCACATGTCTTCTCTCCCCCTTTGACATCAATGGAAAAGGGCACATACCTACAACTCCACCACTTCAAAATCATACCAGCTGCTCCCCCTGAGTAGTAGCTCCCCATCATCAATCCAGACCACAAGATATGACTGTGATATCTACCAGACTGATGCACATCAGTGCACCTTAGTTCATCACTGGAGGGGTAATAACCCCTAACTTCTCCCTGAGATACTCAAAAGAGTCCTTAGGTAGAGGTTTAGTAAAGATATCTGCAATCTGATCCTTGGAAGGCACAAACTCCAATCTGACTTCATTCTTGTTCACTTGCGCTCTCAAAAAGTGAAACTTGATGGATATATGTTTAGTCTTTGAATGCAAGACCGAATTCTTAGATATATTTATTGCACTTGAATTATCACAGAAGATTGTGATAGGCTCCTCATACTCCACTCTTATGTCTCTTAGCATTTGCTTCATCCACAAAGCTTGAGTGCAACTACTTGCAGCTGCAATATATTCTTCTTCTACAGTGGATAGAGATATTGCGTCTTGTTTCTTGCTCAGCCAAGAAACCAATCTCTTCCCCAAAAAGAATGCTCCACCACTGGTACTCTTCCGGTCATCCACATCTCCTGCCCAATCCACATCTGTATAAGCATGAAGAGAAAAATCATGATCTCTGGGATACCACAATCCATACTCAAGTGTCCCTTTTAGATATCTAAAAATCCTCTTGATTGCCATGACATGAGATTCTCTAGGATCAGCTTGGAATCTAGCAACAAGACCAACATCATTCATAATGTCAGGTCTAGTTTGAGTGAGATACAATAATCCTCCAATCATTGACCTGTACTTTTTCTTATCAGCCTTAGGAGAGTCATCATCTTTGCTCAGTTTACATCCAGTTACCATGGGAGTACTCATTGGTTTTGAGTCTTCCATCCCAAATTTCTTCAACAATTCTTTCACATATTTGGTCTAAGAAATGAAGATTCCTTTCTTAGTTTGAATGATTTGCAGACCCAAGAAGAAATTCATTTCCCCAAGCATGGACATCTCAAATTCACTTTTCATTTGATTTGCAAAAGTTTTGCACATACTATCTCTTCCCCCAAAAATGATATCATCAACAAATACTTCAACAATCAAGATATTTTCACGATCAATTTTGAAGTACAAATTACTGTTAGCAGTACCTTTGTTGAAACCAATCTTCAAAAGGTGCTTATCCAATCTTTCATACCAGGCCCTTGGGGCTTACTTGAGTCCATACAGTGCTTTCTTCAACTTGTAGACCATATCACCATGATCAGACAATTGAAATCCATCTGGTTGCTCATTGTATACTTCTTCTTCCAAGTCTCCATTCAGAAAGATAGAATTGACATCCATCTGATATACTTTGAAGTCCTTGAAGGCAGCAAAGGCAAGAAATAATTTGATTGCTTCAATTCTTCCCACCGGAGTAAAAGTTTCTTCAAAATCAACTCCTTCTATTTGAGAGTAACCCTTGCAGACCAATCTAGCTTTATTTTTGATTACTTCACCAACTTCATTCAATTTGTTCTGGAAGACCCATTTGGTTCCAATCACATTTTTATTTCTAGGTCTAGGAACAAGATCCCAAGTGTGATTTTTCTCAATTTGTATCAGCGTGTCAGCTCTTCCTCCATTGCTTTAGTCCAGTTTTCATCATTGCAAGCTTCATTCACTATTTTAGGTTTAATCTTTGAAATCAAACAATACTCTTCTGAATCTTGAGCAATCCTTCTTCTTGTTTGTACACCTTTTCTTTTACCATCTATGATCTAATCTTCAGAGTGGTTCAGTCTTACATACCTGGGAACTTTGGGAGTTTCTGGCACTTCTGATTCTTGATCAGGCTCATTCAAACTCATCTCTTCTACCTAATTTACTGGATCAATTTGAATCTAAATTTCAAAAGGGGCTTGGACTCCTTGAATCAGAACATCATTATGATAATCTTCATCATATTCATAAAACCTTGAGTTTTTTTCAATTCCTTCATCAACCTTCACATTTGTACTTTCTATAATCTTCCTTAGTCTCTTGTTATAACACTGGTATGCTTTGCTTTGAGTAGAATAACCCAAGAATATTCCTTCATCACATTTGCCTAGATCTTCATCTCTTTTAATGTAACATTTGCTACCAAAGACTCTGAAATACTTCATAGTAGGAGTGATGCCAAACCAAAGTTCATAAGGAGTCTTACCGGTATTGTTCCTAATTTAAATTGAATTAAGAGTGTAGACTGCAGTACTCACAGCTTCTCTGTAGTAGATCTGAGGAACATTTGCTTCCATCATCATGGTTCTAGATGCTTCTTGGATGGTCCGATTTTTCCTTTCCACTACTCCATTATGCTGTGGATTCCTAGGAGAAGACAATTGTCTTCTTATTCCATGCTTCTCATAGAATTCTATGAACTCACCGGATGTGAATTCTCCACCTCTATCAGACCTTATACATTTTATGTTCAATCTAGTTTCATTCTCCACCATAGCCTTGAATATTTTGAATTTCTCAAGAGCCTCTAATTTTTCCTTCAGAAAAGTTACCCACATCATCTGGGAATAGTCATTAATTAATAACATGAAGTATCTATCACCTTGCACACTCCTGATTCTTGCCAGACCACATAGATTAGTATAAACTAGGTCCAATAATCTGGTAGAAGATTGTTCCTTGCTTTTGAATGATACTCTACTTTGTTTTCCCAACTGACATTCTTTGCACAAACTATTTGTAGGTTTCACCAGTTTTGGAAGATCTCTTACAACCTGAGTGTTGCTTATCTTGATGATATTATCAAAATTTACATGACACATCCTCCTATGCCATAACCAACTCTGATCAATTTGTACAAATAGACAACTTTTATCAGTACGAACTAAATGGAAGATATTAACTTTTGTTTGAGTACTGGATGCAATCTCTATTCCAGAACTTTCAAAGATATTGCATTTTCTATTCTTGAATCAGAGATCATAGCCTTTGTCCACCAACTGTCCAACATTGAGAATATTGTGCTTCAGACCTTCAACGTATAGTACATTACAAGTCTTGTTCTTTCCATCAAAAGAAATGGTTCCTCTTCCTCTGATTCTGCCAACAAAATTATCACCAAACTTTACCACTCCTCCTTCATACCTTTCCAAATTTATGAACTTATTTTTGTCACCTGTCATATGGTGAGAGCATCCACTGTCAATGACCCAATCATCCTTTTCTTCAACTTGGGCAGCCAGAGCTCTTTCCACAATTTTATGATTGACAGATATAGAGGACATTGGATCTTCTTCCTTGATGGCAATGAACACCCAGTCACTTCCAGATTTGTTTCTTGTCTCTAATTCATCATCTGTTACTCCTTAATTATCATCATCTTCATGGACATAGTAACAATTCTTTTGGAACCTTGATCTGTTAGGATTTGGCCTTGAAAATCTTTCTGGACACCTTGAGGCAAAATGACCGATCTTATTGCAGTTAAAACACTTAAAAGGCAATTTCCCTTCATACTTACTGGATCCTCTTGGCAGTCTTTTTGCAATAAGGGCTTCAAGTTGAGCAGTTTCTACTTCTTCTTCTAGGTCTTTTCTTGCTTTTTCATACCATGATGGTTTCCTTGAAGAGTTCTCTCCCGGATCAAACCTTTGTTTACCTTTTACAGAGGCACTGGATTTGAATGCAGATTCAGTCTTGGGGGGGCATCTCCAAACTCAGTCAATTCAAATGCAGCCAATTTACCAACCAATTGATCTCTTGTGACACTTGAATGGGCTCTGAATTCTTCAATGGCAGCAACCTTGTATTTATAAGAAGAAGGAAGGGATTTGAGAACTTTGCCAACAATCTCATCTTCATCCAAGACTCCACCAACACATCTAATGCCACAAACAAGTTTATTTACTCTTGGAATAAAAGTAGTGATATTTTCATATTCTCTCATCTTCAGATTTTTGAATTTTCATTTCAGACTCTGTAGCCTTGCACATTTAACATACTTGTCTCTTTCATGCAGAAGTTCTAGTTTTTCCCAAATCTCAAAAGTAGTTTGTAGGTCAACAACATTTGTCAGCTCTGAATCAGACAAGGCACTTAGAAGAGCTTCTTTAGTTCACATATTATTTTCAGCATATGTGATTTCATTTGCAGTTTTTGGGCCATTCTATGGAGGAGTATACTTCATTGAAGCCATGGTCCAGTACTGCATTCCCATACATTTCAAGTGACATTGCATGCAACTTTTTTGAAGATTAAAATTGATTCCATCAAACTTCAGACTATCCTTCTTGTAGGATGACATCCTGGATCTCCTCAAGTGGTTAATCTCTTTTAGAGGAACTTGGCTCTGATACCAATTGTTAGATTTATGATGGACAACTGAGAGGGGGGGTGAATCAGTTGTCCAAAACTTTCTTCCAACTAAGCACATAAATCCACTTTGTAATTCAATAGCATAATGATAAATCAATCATGGAAACATAATGCATTAAATTAAGAGAAGAAACACATTATCACACAAGACACCAAGATTTTGACGTGGAAAACTCGGTTAAGGAAAAAACTATGTGGTGATTAACCCAAGATTGTATTCTCTATTAGAAGAATAGAAAGAACAAAATGACACATGCCAATTAGGGTTCACTACCTGAGCACACTTCTCACAAGAGGCTCACTACCTATAAGAGACACAGTGTCTACAGAAGAATAAGTATCACATACTTGAACTGAAGAATGGCATCTTCACCATGCTTGAGTTAGTTCCATTTAAGCCCAAAAACTTCTGCTCTGCCTTTTTCTCTTCTCCTTTCTACCACACTCTCATTTCCACAAGATCACTTTGAAATGACTTTACAATTCCTTATTTATACAAGACATCGACTTAGGAATGATCATCTAAGTCGGCAAACATTACAGAGAAAATACATAAATACATCATGACTAATTACAAAAGACTTCATGTAGAACAACACACTGTCAGCCACACAGATCTAAGACTTCAATCTTCTTCTAGGAACATGCCAATCTTCACATAACATCTTCAAGATCATCCGCAGGATGTGTAACTCATCCGGTCAGCCAGACTTAGGAAGAACACCATCATTTGGAAGCAATTCTTCAATTGCAAGCTCAAACTCTAATGCGGACCACCAACATAAATTAGACACGATCCAAAGACCTCCACAAGCATTCCCGAGTCATCAAGAACATCCACACTACATCTGCTTACTAAAATCCTTATCTCCTTCATCTGAAACCTCAAGAACATAGTCTGACATCATTGTCACAATGGAATAGATGCTTGCGGACTTCCAGACCATGAACCAATTGAGTTGTCAATTCAATTGACTTCCTAAACATTCCCTCAAATCCATAGAATAGGATATTGCATTTTTGGATCTCACCGAACCTATCTGTGTCACTCTGTCACCTTTGAACACCTGCCTAAACCAGTTTTACTTGAGCAGCCACAACTTCTTGAGATCTTCATGTGGACCTCTAAAATCTTTACTGGATCATCTTAGGACACATATCTACAAACCCTTTGAACCACATCCTCTGATCTTCATCTTAGCTAGGATCTTTAGCTTACTGACTTCACTGTTCTTCTCTATTCCTGATATGACTAATTTTCTCAATATCCTTAGCAAATAGTTCATCCAATCCTTATCATCAATGTAACAGGAGTATGTTGACATCAATGACAACATTGGTTAGGCCCATACTTGTAATAGTTTACCCCCAGCTAATCAATTGGGACCAACAAGGGCCTCTTGTCCTAGATACATTCCAAAATGAAGAGGCTATCACCAAGTGAATGGGACTTTGAGAGCACATATGACTTCGTGTTCACAAAGCTAGATACATCATTGAATTGGATACAACTGCATAATTTGGGGAGGCTATCAAATTTTTTAGCCACAAAAGTAAAAACATAAAAAAGAATAACGTTTCCTAGTGAAAACCATGTTTTGCCAATTTCAGATGACAAAAAAGTAAAAATAAAGGATGTATCTTATGATGAAAACCTCTCCGAGATGTTAGAAGATGTGGAATTTGACCTCCCAAAGTACCAAAATACTATTAAGAAAAATCTGTAATCTTGGTTGAAGAATCATAGGAGCTTAATTTAGGCACCGAACAAGCCCCAAAAATCACATTTATGGTAGCATACCTCACATCATAAGAACAACATGACTTTTTGGTGTTCTTCAAAGAAAAAGCTAAAATTTTTGCATGGTCCTACATTGATATGCCCAGATTAGACCTGATCCATGTGGTTCATCACATAACGGTCTATCTTGGTGCAAAACCAGTAAAGAAAAAAATGAGGAAAATGCACCCAAAAATCACTCTTCTTGTAAAAGTAGAACTTAAGAAGCTATTAGAAGTCAGATTTATATGCCCCATTGATTATCCAAAATGGGTATCAAATGTCATTTCAATCACAAAGCCATTGGGGGTATTCATGTTTGTATAGATTTTCGTGATCTTAAAAAGGTATGCCCTAAGGATTATTTTTCACTCTTGAATATTGATATCATAGTGGATCTAATTGTTGGACATGAGATGCTATCCCTTATGGATGGATTTTTGGGATATCACCAAATCTGTATTACTGGAGAGGATCAACACAAGACTTCCTTCATTTTCCCATGAGGAACATATTGTTGGCAAGTTATGCCTTTTGGTCTAAATAATGCTGGCGCCACCTACTAAAGAGTGATAATTACCATTTTTCATGACATGTTGCATAAGAAAATGGAGGATTATGTTGACGAGAGAAGAGACGGCCACCTTGTTATATTAGAAAACATCTTGGAGAGATTTGAAAAATATCAAGTGCATCTTAATCCAGAAAATATGTTTTCGAGGTAACTTGTGGCAAACTATTGGGCTACATTGTATCCAAACAAGGCATTGAAGTGGACCCTGTAAAAGTGAAAGCTATAGTTGAAATGCCTCCACCTCAAAACTTAAAGCAGTTGCATAGCCTACAAGGAAAACTCCAAGAAATAAGATGCTTCATAGCATAACTTGTAGACAAATGCCACCCTCTTTCACATCTCCTTCATAAAAATGTGGCATTTCAATGAGATTCCAATTGTCAAAAATCGTTTGACCAACTCAAGGAGTATCTTGTGTCTCCTCTTGTACTTATGCGACCTATCACAGAATAACCCCTCTTGTTATACATTTTTTCTACATCAAAAGTAGTAGGGGAATTATTAGCACAACACAAAGATATAGGAAAGGAAAGAGACATATGTTACAATAGTTGTAGTTTTGTGGGGTATGAGCTTATCTATACACCAATTAAACAAGAATGCTTGGAAATTTTCTTTAGTTCGTAGAAACTTTGACACTATATGATTAATCATAAGACAAAGATCATTTCAAAAGTTGACCCACTTAAGTACCTTTTGTCGAAAGTGTCTCTCATGGGATGCATGACAAAATGGATCATGATCTTGACCGAATTTGACATTGATTATGTAGATCAAAAAGACATTAAAGACTAAGTAATCATAGATAAGCTAGTATACGCACCTATAGAAGCATACCATCCACTTGTTTGAGAGTTTCCTGATGAAGCTACATTTTCAATCAATATGCCTACAAATTGGAAGTTATACTTAGATGGATCTTACACACATCATGGTTTAGGAGCAAGGATCTTATTTGTAACTTCGCAAGGTTATTTCATCCTGAAGTCTCACAGGATCACTTTTCCTTGTACCAATAACATTGCAAAATATTAAGCACTAATCATTATCTTAAGAATGATTGTTCAACATAAGATCAATGAATTGCATGTCTATGGAGACTCACAACTTATCATTAAACAAGTCAACAATGAGTATCAAACCAAAGATGACAAGTTGTTCCCTTAAAATATAATGGTAGACGATTTCAAACAATGTTTTTTGTAGATCTAATTTGAGCAAGTACCTAGATTAAATAACAAAGTTACTGATACCATGAATACCATTGGATCACTCTTGGACATGCCTCAAAATAGTCAATAGTGTAATTTTTTGGTTGAGCAATTGTTAATTCTAGCTTATGAGGTTCCTGATTCAAAGCTCATATGTGAACTTTTTGGTCCCAATTCCATGTGATATCACAATGTCTACATAGGTATCTCTATGATAACACCCTTCCACCAAACCTTTCTAACACCCAACGCCAAACATTCATCCATCATTCCTCCCGCTTCACCATCCTTGGTGATACACTATATCAAAGGAGTCTTGATGGTACTCTCTTGTGGTGCCTTAACTCAGAGAAAGTGTACACTACCTTATGAGAAGTACATGAGGGAATCTTTGGTGCACACTCTAGTGCTCCTACCCTTTCCAAAAAATTGTTAAGAATGGGTTATCACTGGTCGAAAAGGGAACAAGATACTTATTAGTTTATGAAGAAATACCTACAATGTCAACAACATGGTGTTTTAATTCATGCACCATCTCAAGAGTTGCAACCAATCACTACTCCTTGGCCCTTCTCATAATGGCGTCTAGACCTCGCTGGAAAAATCCACATGTCATCTTCTAATAGCCACAAATTCATTATCACTGCCACAAAGTATTTTACAAAGTGGGTTGAGGCCATTTCTCTGACTTATATCACCAATAAGCAAATAACCAAATTCATTCTTCACTATATAATATGCTGGTATGGTATTCCCCTTTCCATTGTCATAGATAATGGAAAACCTTTCAAAAACCAAGACATCCATTCCCTTTGTCAAATTCCATATCCAACATTGCTTTTCCACCCCATATTATCACAAAGTAACGGTCAAGTCGAGGCTTCAAATAAAACTTGAAAGGAATCAAGGTATGCGGAAACGCTTTCTACAGTGATCTACTGAGGAAAGACTTATGCAAATTTTTAACTTTTATAGTTACAGATTATTAGATGTACATTAACAAAAAGATAATTAAAATAATCAAATGTAAATACAAAACTCACAACACAAGATATACGTGGGGAAAACCCTTTCATGTAAAAAACCCCACACTCCAAAACCTGCACAATGTATTATCAAATCAAAAGATGATTAGAACACACTTGCAATGCAAGTTCTTTCAATAGTACACAATGTCGATTCTCATTTGCATCCTATGTCATTTCACATTCTCCAGCCACTTATTTATCAAGCCTCTTTGTTAGTTATCCAATGTCAGTTTATCCATGTCGGCCACTAACAAAATAATGGCCGACACCTTTATTAAATATAGGGCATTTTTTGCTTTAGGGGTGCTGCCCCCAACCGCAGGAGGGGCTCTGCCCCTTACATTCCCCCATTAATTACTTTGGGGGAAACCATGACTGAAAAAGTCACCAAAATTTACAAGGTGTCGACTATGGGATCCTACAACATAGTGTTGAACAAATAAATACAATATTAGGAATTTGCAAAGGTTGAGACACCTTAATTCCCAACAAACTATCCTCAAAATCCTTAAGAAAACAATCAATGAAGCTGGTCGAGACTGGCATCTCTAACTTAACCCTGCCCTATGGGCCTATCATACCAACATCTGCACACCAACTAGAGCCACACCATATTCCCTCATTTTGGGCTTCGATTCTATTTTTCCAATAGAGGTCGATCTCCCCTCTCTCAAAAATTTTCTACAAATTCTCATTGATGAGGAGTATCATTTTTCTAGTTGCATGAGCTTGAACTACTAGATGAGAGGCATGTCAGTGCTTTGAATCACCTACAATCTTATCAGAATCGTCTCTATCATAGCTACAACAAGAGAATAAAAATCCATCGATTTGAGGTTGGTGACTTGGTCCTGAAATAAAATTAAAGGAATCTAAAAGATCAAGAGAAAAAGGGAAGTTCAAGCCTAATTGGTTGGGACCCTTTGCCATCATTGCTAATTACAAATTAGGAGCTTATCAAATTTCTATACCTGACCCTTAGGGTATCCCAATTAGAAAAAATACAAAAAATACAAAAATAGTAAAAAATAGAGTTGCAATAAAGCGTCCAATGGTGAAAACCACTTTGGTGGTGCCTTGGATAAGTTTCATGGTGAAAACTTGTTTACAAGAACCATGTGTAGAGGCTAAATCCACCATCTACTAGGATCTTGTCCATCCCTAGTCCTTTTAAAATCCATAATCCATCCACTCCACTAAGCATCACACCATTTTCCACCTATCACTATTTACCTATCATGGCTTGATCTTTATCAATTAAATGTCATTTCCCTAGTCCTTTTCCACACCCATCCACTACCATCATACCATGCTGGGGGAAGTCCCTACACCTAGTTATGGATTGGATCTTTGTTCACACCTTGAAAATGGATCTTCGTGTAATAAATGTTTCATATATCCCATAGTAAACACATCTTTCACATTTTTCCATAATAAAACACCCTTACATTACCACCCTTACATTTTCACCCTTCACTTCCATCCCATAATAAATGAGCTTCCAAAATACTTAACCAAACAAAACAAGACACACATGACACATTGTACTACAATGCAAATCACACATTGGACCATCTTGTGCAATAATAACCAGTCATCATACCTATTGCCTAAATTTTCCATCTCCATCATCCAAGCTATGCCTTTAGGGATTCATCCTTCCCATATCAGGCATAATCTAATCCTACCCATTCTAATTTGGCAAGAGATATGATGGCTACATGACTTGTGTTAGTTTATCTTTTTGTTTTGATTTATATTTTTACCCCTTCCTAATGCTTACTCAAGACCACCTTGAACTTTCCATATCTTGGTGTGTTTTGGCTAGCATAGAGAATGGGGCATCATCTTGTATTTTCATGTACCATGCTTGTTGTTTATTCCTTTACATGACCAAGGGTAAATAACAACCTTGAGTGTGTGAAAACAACTTTATGTATGATGGACATTTCATCCTCATGCTTAAAGCATCTTTCCTCACATGAACCCTCCAACATTACATTACGTTTGGCATGTATAGGGGCAACATTTTGTTTGAGAGTCAAGTCCATGCAAAGGATACAAAGTCACCCTGGTTATTTCTACCTTGGTGCATAATATCCATTTGCTATATTAAATCTAGGATTACTCTCCATATACCAACATAATCACATCACCTCTCTATTCCTACCCATCACCCACCCATCCTTATATATCCTGTCTACCTAATGATATTATCCATATTTTTCCCCACTTACCTATTTTCTAGGGCATCTTATCTTCTTCACCATTTCCCCCCTCACTAACCCTATCCATTCTAACTGACTTTCCCCATCCCCATCCTAACATCAACACGTATCATGACCAAACCAAATTTACACCACTTGCATCGCTCTCATCATCCACTACATCCATAATATATACTTGCATATACATGTCAATACTATACCATAATGATTAGCCATAACATCATGATCATTATATATATATATATGTCATCACATTACATCACTAACTATACATCGCCATAAAATCATATACTTGTCAACATAATTGTTATCCATAATATTGAAAACCATCAATCATTAGCATATATATTCATCATTTATATCACATCCATCATACATCATCATGTGCATACATTAACCATGTGTATAAATAACATCATAAATGCATATCCACATCATATATACATAACATCCATACATAAACCATATGCATAATCCTTAAAACAATACAATATCCATCACATGTATCCATAGAACACATATACATATTTCATCACATACATGAACTACCCATCACATGCATAATAAAAACTGCAATCATCATCATAAACATCATATAGTTGCCACCAAAATGTCTCATCATCATCATATATGTATATAAAATATAGTCACGATACATCAAAATGTATGTACATGGGCTCCACAGAGCATCAAAATATATATACAAAAGCTTGTAGGCATCTCATACATCATATATGCAGTGTCTAACTTGAACTCCCCTCCCTTGAAGGTGTTGGTTGTGGCGATGCTACCAAAAGTGGAGGAAGTGGTAGAGCATGTGGCCTTGGACCTGCTGGTGGCCCCATGAATGAAGGATGAGATCTTGTAAATCTTGAATCCCCTAACCAGTTCTATGTCTTGAAGTTCAGCTCCCTCTAATCTGCATATACTACCGACTAATAAAGACTATGATAGTACTCAACACTTTGCACTGCCCATGTCAAGTCTCCTTGTAACCAGAGTAGATCACCACATACATATGCCATACCCCCTCTTGTCTCCAAATGCTAGGCTATATCACACTCCTGTCGGAGTCATTCCTCCTATGTCTTTGCCCTCTACCTTTGGATGATAGTCACATCCCTCCCCACAATCGTGACATCCATCTCTACTGTCAGCCGCTGCACCTCCCCATCATCCCCTTCTTGACCCTGGGCCTATAGCTATGCCTATGCCTATGCTAATGTCTATGTGAGTGGTTGCACCTATGCCTATGAGGCTCTAAGTAGCCCCTTTATCCTCTCCATCTCTAGCTGAGTGTTGTCTCACTCTATCTTTTGCACATCCCTATCCACTCCCGTCTTTGTCAACTCCCTCTCCAATCTCTTCTGCTCCAAAATGACCATTGCTAGCTACTCTCCACCTACTCTCTATAGTGTTGCCTCGTATAACCCTTGCACTCTCTCTAACTCTAATTCCTCATATAATCCTAACATCACCCACATCCTCTTCCTCTCTACCCATACCATCTCATCTAATGCCTATATCCTCTTACTCACCTCCTCCCTTCTCCTACATCTTTGGCCCCTCCCCAACTGCTAGATCCTCGAATGCCATCGCTACCACTTGTCCACCTGCACCCTCTGTTATCTCCATTAGTCATCATACATGTCCCCCCTATCATCTCCCTCCTCACCAATACCTTTTGGTGATGCTGCCTGCCCCACTGGAATAGTCAATCATGCTAGCTGATGAGTGAACAACCATGCATCATAATCTGGGGTGGTCCCAACATCCACTACTCCTGCTTGTGCAACCCATGGAATAAGAACCAAGGCATGGAACTCCACAACAACCACTGCTGGATCAAGTGGTAGTCCCCAATCTCCCACCTCTCATGTAAAATGTAGAAACACTACCTCATGCACTAGCACTCCCTAGGGCATGCCAAACTACCATTGAACCCTCTCTAGCATGTGTCACCTAATAATATGAATGATCTACCTAATAAGGCACCTAGTTTGCACTACATACGCTAGCTGCTCAGCATCATCCTCCCACACCTCACACCACCTCCATGGACTCCAGACAACTATATCCAACTAATCTAGGGCCAATCTCCAGTAGACCGTGTCTCCCATCCTCATGTAGTATATCGCCCCACCATAAGCATACACATAGCAACACCCATCTCCTTGTACCATGTCTAAAATCGACCTCATAATGGCAATATGCTCCTAGGCCAATATGTGAAGCAAAGTCACCCTGCATCCTAGATTCTGACCTCGTTGGTATACCACACCATGCATATCATGATATAAATATGCCAAAAGACATGGCCCCATGTAAACACTAATCCATTGGTCATCATCCTCTCAAGCACCCTGCCCCAACCAATAGAAAAGCCTTGAGATCATGTATCGGATCTAGAAACCCTCCTTTCAACCTAGTCATAACCAATGACAATGCCTGTAATTTTTGCATAGCTATCATTAGATCCATCTCTACATCATGAATCAGTAGATTGCATGATAGGAACACCCTCTCTAATGCCTATTCCCCAGTCTACAAGTCATATACCACTAACTCCCCATGGATTGGGATCCGTAGGATCCTCCACACATCCTCAAGTGTGATAGTGATCTCACTAGTGGGCAAGAGGAATGCACTCCTCTCGCTCTACCATCACTCCACCAAGGCTGTCATCATATCCTTATGTGTGCGTATCTTTGGCATATAAGCCACATGGTACAACCTAACTGCTGTAAGAAAATCTCTCTCCTCCTCCATCAACTATGACCTCAACCTTATGGTTGGCAACCTCCTCTCATGAGACTGGATAACTATGAATTGAGTTTGCATTCATCCATAACACATCATCAGTTTTCTACGAGTCAAATTTCTTACCTAAGCAAAAACACCCCATTTTCTCGTGCATGCGCCACTTTAGCCAATTATGTGTCATTTTCCTATGCAGACACCACATTAGGAAAATGCACCCCATTTCCCTACAAATGCCTATCATTTTTCAAATGCACGTCATTTTCTTACAAATGTGCCATTCTAGGTGAATGTGTCATTTTTTAGCATTTATGCCTTGCTAGGTGAATGCGTGCCATTTTCAACATTTGCGCTAATCCACTTCAAATGCATGCCAATTCTCAGAAAAAAGCACTAAATGCAACACAAATGGACCAGTTTTCCAAAGGCATGCATTTGATCTAAACCGAGTCTACCTACATTTATTGCCCTCTTGTTGGCTTGACTGGCATATTGTGTGTTGGCATTGATGTCAACTTGTTTATGGATCAGGTGTTTACATAGGAGTTTGTGATGTGACATTATGTTCTGAGATTGTTGGTAAATGGCAATATGGCACATTGTGTTGGAGTTTGTTGGATTGATGTTTGTTATCAATATCAAGGCACTTGCAGATCAGCTAGAGGGCACATCATCAGGAAGTTAGTAGTCCTTGTCTTTGGTCTTCATATGACAGGATGTCATCTTCATATGTCAGGTTGTCTTTATAACCTGAATGCTTTATGACAGGATGTTATGTCATTGTGTGATGTTCATGCTTCATCATTCTACTTCACTCATTCTATATCAGAGGTATATTTTGTATCAGCAGTCAGAGAGTATTTTCTTGTTTGAAATTCTTTGAAGTGTTGCAATTGAATAAAGGTTTTTTATTGTTTGGGGCTCTAAACCCTAACACCTTAATACCTTTTTATACACTTCACTACCCGTCCCTCTTAAAAGGCACTTTTGTTTTAATTGTTTGTTGACCTGATATTGAAGGTCATTTCACTTATGTTCACCTATAAGAGGGGCCTTTATTTGTTCTTCTAACCGGCCCCATCGACTCTCTCAATCGCTAGCAGCAGTCATCTTCATTTGTACAGGGTGCCAAAAAGCAAATCAAAGGCTTGCATTTAAAATTTAGAGGCTGTGTGATTATAAATCAGTGATTATTATTTAAACTTGTCTCCCACTCCTTGGGCTTGCACATTGACGTGCAGTAGGACGTCATTCCTTTGAGACTACATAGAATAAGGCTTTTTAAGGCTATTTTTAGCCATTAAGATGACATTTTTTTGGTGAATTAAAAGCTTTTTTAAGAAGATTTTTTTTTCTAATTTTATACTCCACTCTCGAGCATTGAAGACCATAAAGATGGAGTTTATTTGTTTTTCCAAAGAGGAGAATTATTTTAGTGGAGACTTTAATTCTTTATGGAGATAAGGTGCTTTTATGTTTTCTTTTCTTATCATCATGCAAAGGAGGTTTGGAGAGTGGGTCCGAAGATGGTAAAGGGGTATTATTTCTTGACAGGGCAGATTGATTAAAAAATTATTAAAAGATTTATAATGTGATGTGATGGAAGCCATTTATGGTTTTTATTCTTGAAATGGGTGAAGATATATGCAGAGAAGATGAAAATCAAAGGTGGTTTTATTTTTAATGATTATTTTATTGTAGGTGCATTATGAAATTGATTTAAGGACTGATATATGTAGGTGTGAAGATATTTTTGACAGGGTCTTTATGAATTGGTGGAAGCTAATTAAAGTATTAGTATTTATGAAGACATTGGTGGGCTTGTAGAGATCATAAAATGGAAGAAGATGTCTTTCTGATTAAGAACTTCATGGAGGATATTGAAAATGTGAGAGGACTAAAAAATATAGCAGAATACATTCCTTGACTAAGAATTATGAATAGTGATTGAAGTGTGGTTTTTTGAGTTTGATTATGTAGGTGAATGAGATGATTGTGAGGGAGAATTTTTTGTTTGAGAATTGAGAGGTATGTGAGATGATATTGCAGGTGACCTATGCACAAAATAAAGACATTATGCAACAGAGATACATAATATGAATGCAGATGAATTGATTTTCAGGTTGAAGAAGAATGATATGTTGATATGAACATTATAGTGAAACAGAGAAACCCTCTATAACATCTTGTTTTTCTGAGTTTGTTGTATGTACTTCTATTGCCAGTGAGGCATAGGATTTTTGATCAATGAGATCATATTGTAGTGAGTGAGGCATTGTAGCCAGTGAGGCTTAGTCTGTATCTAGTGAGGCTTGAATGTAATCGGTGAGGTTTTCCAGTGAGGCATAATGGAGATTAAAGTTTATAGTGGTTTTTACCATTTTGGGGTTTTCCACTCAATCGCCCATGTCATATGTTGATGCTTTTGTCTCTTGTGCTTTGTCAATGTTTTATGTCCTAATGCAATTGTCTTGTGATTTATGATCATGTTAGATTGTTTTATTGTATGAAGATCTTGGGTTAAAAAATTAGTTTTGTTAACCACTAATTCACCCCCCCTCTCAATGGTTTGTAGTATTCCAACACCCTTAACTAACCCTAGGAATCCAAGACAAAGTACATATGACTACGCCAGCACCACATGCTCTCTTGTAAGTTCAGAACCTCTCCCCATGATGCATGTGTTATGGAATAGATGCCATATCATCTAGTTTTATTTGCTCCTTCTTGCTCTGATCTCTAATGGGTGTGAGTGCAAATGAGGTCATAGGGGCCCCTCTACCTCTATTTATAGGTCCCACAAGCCCTAGTTTTCAACCCTAGCCCTAGATTTCCCCCCGAGCCTCCATTTTGTATCTATTTTTCTTTCATCTGACCTGTTCTTTGTCCACCATCCATTTTTCACCATCCTTTCTTCTTTTCAAGAGTTTGACCAAAAATTTTTTTCTCACTAACCTCTCAAGGGAGCATACCTCATCCCTCCTTTGTCCTTCCTTTAGTCAACTGTGGCATAAAATATTTTCTTTGACATGATGCCACTCTTGGTTCATCATGACATCGTATCAAATAGGAGAAAAATGTAGACACTAAAAATTAACTATGCTTTCACCGTCTCTTTGACATCATCCTAACATCATCAAACATCCTAACACTGACCACTTAAAATTAATTAAAAAAATTTATATTTATTTAATTGATTTATTTATCTATTTTCCTACCTCTTGGATTAATTAAATAAATTTTATTTATTTAATTATCCTCTTTACCCCTTTCTTTTAAATTAATTAAGTAAATTCTATTTATTTAATTAACCTTTCCTATCCATCACCTAAAATTACCTAAAATTGATTAAATAAATCCTACTTTATTTAATTTATTATCCCACAACCATGATTAATTAAATAAATCATATTTATTTAATTAATCTTTTCCTCACATGAAATTGATTAAATAATCCTATTATTTAATTAATTTCCTATTTTGTCCTCATCCTCATCCAAAAAATCAAAGTAACGATCAATTTGTACCCTTCATTTCAAATGCACCTCTTAATCTCCACCGTTCACATAAAAAGCTGCCCTAAAAATCACCTCTTAATCTCAACCCTCCATTTGACTTCCACCTCTTAATCTCATTCATTCATTCCACCTCTTAATCTCAGCCCTTCATCCATCTTGTCAAAAATCTATAAATAAACCCTCATCCAAGCCATTTGCATCACATATTTTCAAGTAACCTTATGCTGTCCATTTGCCTCCATTGTAGCTAGATTATGCTAGTTTGAGAGTATCCCACATAGCTTTTATCATAGAGAGCATAGCCATTGGAAGAAGGGTGAAATCCAATCAACTCTATCAAGGAGAGAGGTAGGATTAAGGTGAAGGTAAAATAGTGTTGCATGCATTTATCTTTCTGTTTTATCCTTTATCTTTTTTGTTCTTTAATTACATTGGTAGAGTTACAAAATGTGGAGGCATTCATCCTAAACAAAGTCTTGACATGAGATCCTTTAGCTACCACCAAACTTCCTCTCATCAACTTGCAACCAGACTTGTCAAATGTCACATGCATTCTAGAATCATTCAACTTGGATACAAAAAACAAGTTTCTCACAAGTCTTCGAATTTGAAAAACATTATCAAGAGATTTAATCCTCCCATCACTAAAACATAACTACACATCTTCCTTACCAACAATTTGATGGGTAGTGTTGTCACCAAGGAAAATTTCTCTTCCATAATAAGCCTTATAAAATAAAAAACATTCCTTGTGGGGATTCATATGGTAGGAGCAACCTGAATCAGTGAGTTAAGTATCATCACTAATAGTGTTAGCCAAAATAAATAGTGCATCACTATCACTGTCATAAAAAGATTTTTATTTTTTATTTTTTACACTCCTTTACATTCCCTCTCTTCCCATAGGTTAAACACTTTACTCTACTCTTCCCTATGGTTTTGGATCAACCTCATGATTTGGATATATCCTTTGACTTCATCCTATCCCCATTAGTGTTAGGATTAAGGTGCAATCAACCTTGTAAATCCTATGTAATTTTTTATTCCTATTATTGTTTGTAAATCACCCATAACGGATGAAAGGTTTCACCAAGTAGCGATCTTCTTTCAGCCACATGTTTGATCTCAGTACCAGATGAATGTTGGCTATGGAGAACATTTCATTCCGAAGGGGGGTGTAGGGTGTGCCCCCCTACAAGATCTAGGGCGACCATCACCCCGGTAGGGGGTCTGGGGGCAGTGCACCCCGGCAAGGGTTTGGGGATAACACCTCAAAAGCTACATTTTATTTATATTTTTTTATTGTAAATCTAGACCATTTGTCATTAGGTTATAGATCTGACAGTAGAGGTTATGTTGGCTTTTCTTTCCTAGAAGGCAACCCCTTTATGAGTATATTCTATTACAACTGTGAATGAGTAGAGCAGAAAGTTAAGACTAGAAAAATATGCCCTGCTGGATTGAAGACTGAAGAGGTGATTGATAGTGTTGTATTGTAAACTCTATTGAAATTAATACAAACTAGTGCATCTCTTTTTGTGTGGAGTTTTTTATTGAAAGGGTTTCTCCATGTAAACACTGTGTTATGTGTTTAATCTTATGTTCTGTTATTTCTTTGTGTTGATTTCATACTATTTCCAATTTGGTTCTACACAATTAAATATCTATGTCACAATTGTAATTAGATTTTCATTGATAGTTATTTACCTTAATTTCTAACAACTAGACTTGACTTTATCCTTGGGCCTTTGTCAAACATGCAGGGAATCCTTTGAGCCACAATTTATGAATTTTATTCTCATCTCCTTTAAAAACAAAGTATCAATGAGACCATCCATCTTTATCTTTGCACCATAATCACTAATGGAAACAATTAAATTTTCCCAAGTTTTGAGTAAAGAACAAAGTAGTAAGATACATTTATCTTCTTCTTCTTCCATCTTAACATCTACATAAACTAGCTAACTCAAAATCAATTTATATACATTCAAATGATTTGCAACTGAAATACCATCCTTCATTTTCAAATAATACAAACATATTTTGAGATACAATATATTTATTAGAATTTTAGTTTGATAAACACTCCTATCATCTTCCATAACTTGTATGCGATAGCCTGCTTAAATAAATTCAAGAGAATGGTACAACCAAATTATTCCTCATGCCTTTTTGTCCTACTTTAACTAGCCTTCATTAGAAATTATAGATAGCTTTGTATTACTTGCAACAACTTTCCATTGGTCTCTTTCTTCTAGGAGATCTTCCATCTTTAGCTTCTACAACTTGTACCTAGTGCCATTAAATTTCCCAATCTTTGAATAAGATGCAGAGGCCATGGTTTCTAATGCTTCATAAATCTACAGAACCACTTAAAATAAAATCTCTCACTATAGCCAAAAAACCTTCAAGACTTATAGAAAGGCACCCCTTTTGTGCAGAACCAATATTTGATACCAAATGTTGTTAAAAAAAGGTGAAGAAAGCTTGCAATAAAAACTTTTATAACTATGCAAATCTGATTTTAGTTTTGCAACATTGGATTACCCATAAAAGATTAAGTGTGAAGCATAAATTAGTAAATAATAAAAATCAGCAAACATAAAGATTCAACACATAACACTAGATGTACGTGGATAAACCATTTTGGGAAAAAAAAATCCACCATCAAAAGAGGCTCAAGAATGTGTTAATCTTCAAGTAGAATATACATATACAACACTCTAACTCCCTTCAATTTGATAACATTTTGAAAACATCTATGTACTTGTAATATAACTTATGAAACTACTATATCATGCCTCTAATTTATGGAAAAATAGGAGAGGAATAGCACAAATGGTTTTCCAAAATAATGTACTAGAAAAACCATGCTAAAATGCAAAAATCCCATGCCCAAAATCAAAAGGATCTTTTAAGATTAGTAAATGTAACTCCCAAGGTGTCAAATATAACAAATAGAACTCCCACACTAATAATAGATGCCATATTTGAGTTGTAACTCTTCCATAATGACATACATCACAAGGTAGGTGTCTAAATTAACTTACACATGCATGCATGTGGATGCCACTAATAATGAAAGATGCTCCATAACTCCATTCTAGTGTATGTTGACCTATTTTCCCCTTCTTAGAGTTAAATATCCCAGCCTTAAAATGTTATAAATCTTGTCAAAGTTGTTTGAAATACCTATAGATGTGTTCTTTAAGTCTGATAGTGTTTTTTCCTTGTGAAAATCCCTAAAAATTCTAAGTATAAGTCTAAAAATCCATGTGTCTGACTTAGAAAAATTGCCTTTTCGGTGAACAAGGAGGTTCACGAACCTCCAGGTTCATCGAAAAATGAGTTCACCAAAAGGCAACTTGGCAAAAAAGAGAAGGAAAAAAGAATAATACAAAGGCCTTTTTTGGGGAACCTCTTGGTTCGCAAACCTTTAGATTCATCAAAACAAAGGTTTGCTAAAGAAGAGATCGATCAAAACAAATAGAAAAGAAGGAAAGCTTTTTTGGCAAAGGAATTGGTTCACGAACCTTCAAGTTCATTGAAACAAAAGTTCGTTGAAAGGTGGAGGTGTAGAAGACAAGTTTTGTTGATAAAGAAAGAATGGTTCACCAAGGATGGAGTTGATTGAAATGAAGAATGAAAGGAAGTTTTTGGTGGGAGAGATAGTTCATGAACTTGATGGCTCACTGAAAGTCTCTTTCACCAAAATGGTTTGCCAAATTGAAAAATCACCGAAAAAGGGAAATCAAAGCAAGGGAGAAGACAAATAAAAGAGAAGTCAGGGAAACAAAGAAAATGTTAAAGTTTTTAGTGAACATTGTGGTTCACAAACCTAATGGTTTTCCAAAACACAAGTTTGTCAAAACATAATCTTGTTGAAAGGAAAAAGAAAGAGAGCCCGATGGCGTAATGAGAAGATGAAGAATTAGCTAAGGCACGAAGGGTGCCAAAACATAACAATGGAATTTTAAAGTGTTGTAAAAGCACCAAAGGGCACATTTTCTTTGTTTTTTTACCTAAAAGACCTATTGTGCCCTAAATTACCATCAATGCATCATCATATCTATTTTCCAGGTGGATGGAGTTGTTGGGTGATTCATTGCTATAGGTGGCCAAGTTTAATGAAGCAATTGAGATATATATTTGTAGCCCCCCGATCTACTCGTAGGTCTTTTCTGCATTTATTTCTTTTGCAGCAAGACATGGGAAAACACTCAAAACCCACGGTTTTCCTTGACATGGCCATGGGTCATGATTTATTATACCATGGACAACCTAAAGAGGTGTGTTGACCATGTTTTATAACACCCACTACTATAACAGTTGATTTTATAAAGCTATATATACATGTAAAATAGATGTAATAAGGGTTGGACACATAAATTCCTTTTTGTGCTTAAACAAAACCCTATTCTATTGTAACCTTGCCTTGTGACTAGTACAACACTAATCCTTTGCCTTTTCATGCTATGTTTAGCACTGTGTATTATTGAATCTCATTTATTGCATTATGAAAGTTTATTTCCTTGCAATTTCATTTTCATTCTTTACCTTTGTTAGGATTTTCAATATTTGTGTAAGTTTATTAGCTATTTGAAGTCATTTTGTGCATCTTGGCTTCATGGGTGTTCTTCATACTAAATCCGGTGTAACACCTTTTCCCTTCCCAACATTCCTCCTTCTCCCTTTTCCTTAGAGGTGTTAGATTAGGTTTAGTTGTAGCTATTTCTCTGAGTCTCAAACTTAGAAAGATGAACCAACCTTCTCTGGAGGTTTGGTCTCACTTGTAGGTCCCACACCTTGAGATCACCCTAATGTTTCACTGGATTGTTGTAGTAGCAGGCTTCAACACAGGGTGCAAATCCAAGTGACAATAGTTTTTGGCACACTCGGTGGGATCATTTTACTCTAAGTGAAGAGTTGAACTAAGAAATTGGTGTTGTTCTCAATATACAGTAGTCTGGAAAATAGTCTACAAAGCACTTGGCGGCTCTATAAGCTCCTAGTTCCAGACCAGTCTAATGTTTCATGCCAAGGGAGACAAGGATTTCTTTAAGGGGTAAATGTTTTCAGTTTGTTGAGTTATCTACTTCTATTTCAAGAAGAAGAACTAGATTCTCTAGCTCTCCTAAAAAGGAGTGTTGAAAATACTACCTCAGCCCCTCCAAGAACCTACTCCACACCTGCTCCTATTAGATTCCAATATTCAATGTGAAGTCTTCATATAACTAGAAAGAAATTGAGTATCCCCTCATGGATCAACCAAGAAATATTCCCTTCATAACATTCAATGGGGGTAGCCCTTTATCCCTAAATGCACATAATGATATACTAGTCTCTACCCTAATGAGTATCCCATTCTTCAGGGGTGAGGTCTCTACTACCCTTGCTGACACTACAACAAATCCCTGTGATTAGCTCCTTTTTTTGCTCCATTTTTTGTTTTCACCCACTGTTTTAATGTATTTTTCTCCAATTTTTTGAAAAAGTCAGCACTATTTATGGGGATGGTGCTATTTTTGGCATTTTTTGCCCTGATTAAAACAAATAGGTGCTAATTGAGGCTCAAATTAGCACCTAATTAGTGCCTAAATTAGCGTCGTACCTCTAAACCTCTATGGATTGTTTGAGATGTTTCAGTTGGAATGTTAGAGGTTTTGAATCCTCTGAGAGGAAATATGTAGTTAGAGATTTTTGTACCACTCTATGACTTTTAAATGACACGGTTCAATGCTATTCCACCCATGTAAAGGAGTTGTATACCATCATGCAAGTCATCAAGAAATGATCTCACTACATCTTGGGAAAGGAGGTCCAATCATCCACTTTGATCACAAGCCACTCCAATTCTTGCAAACTCAGAACAAATTGGAAAATGTGCACCACATGAAATGGATGACATGTCTACAACAATTCCATCTAGTTATCAATCACGAGAAGGGAAAAGACAAAAAGGTATTTGACTACCTAAGCTAATAGCTAGTTCATGCACTCACCACAATGTTGGACTCATGTGGTCACAACTTCTTTGACTGGGAACCTCTCTACCCACCAAACTTGGACTTTGCATAGATCTACACCAAGTTCTTACAAGGCAAATAGGTTGGTGAATTTTACATGTATAACAAGCTTCTCTACAAGCTCAAGTATCTCTATGTTTTAGACACCACACCACACTAGAGACTCATCTAGGAATCATACTATGCCAAAATAACTCAACACTTCAACATTACTAAAACACTAGAAATACTTGAACAACACTTCTAGTAGCCTCACATATGTGCAAACATTGAGAACCACATCAAGTCTCTCATTCTTTGTAGCATTGCAAAATATTGCAAATAGGAAGCTTGGACTCTACACCCCTCTCTTAGTTTTGACACTGCCTTGGTAATCATTAACATGGATTTATTAAGAAGACTACCTATGACAAAACACTGGTGTAACTCCATGTTTCTTGTGGTAGATGAATTCTCCAAGATGACCATCATGATCACTTGCAAGAAAAGTCTCACCATGCCAAATATTGTCCACTTTTATTCACACATGGAACATCAACAACCACATGTTATGGTTCCATACACATGTGCCACCTAATGACATTTATATTGAAAAACATGATCATATAATTGACATTGTATGTGTCTAACACATGGTGATGTCTACGCCACATGCCACAATGTTCTAGTTGGCACCATACAAGTTTGACATTTGTTCTCATCCCATCCACATAATAAATGCACCATACATGTTGGATACTTGTCAACATCTACATGGAGCATAACTGATGGTATTCTTGAACAAATGCCTACTTTGTACATTTTGTAGAGTAAAAGAGGTATAACAAATTTTCATCTTACCTCTTTGCATATTTCCTTTGTTCATTTTGAATAGAAGTGACATATATGTTAGAACCCTTCTATATTTGAATGTGTTTTGGTTTACATATCTATTTTCCTTTATGTATTCTATGATCTTATTAGATTAATAGATAATATAGGATTGTCCCTCAATTCACCTTGGGAATTAGATTAAATAACATCTGAAGTTGACTGTAGATTAACATGGTGAGCATTTTGTTGATTTTCTTGCTTATTTTCACCCTTTTGAAGACTAAATTTTCCTATTGAAATTTTGAAGGATGACATCCATATTTAAGTGCATTAGACTTAAGAAGTTTCAATTCAATGTTTCTTACATTTGCACACAAATCCATGGAAGAATAATAGTTGTTTAGGTACATTGTCTCTTGGATAGTAGGTAATAAGCCCTTAACAAATATTCTTTTTAATTCATCATTAGGAATTTGATAGTGTATCTTTGTTGACAACGTTTTAAATCCAATAACATAATCATGATTGCACTCATTTGATCCTTGTTTACATCCTACTAAATCTAAAATTATAACCTTTAAACCAATATTGACATTAAAGTGATGTACAAAAGCATTGGCCAAATCATTGAAGGAATGAATAGAACTATGAGGAAGAGAATAAAGCCATTCAATTGCATAATCCTTTTAGTTTCTAGGGAAGAGCTTTGTAAAAAGTTTATCATCATAAACATAATCAAAACAAATTCCCAATTGTGTCATAAGGTCCCCTTTACCACTATACATTACAAAACTAGGGGCCACCGAACAAATTAGAAATGGATAAGAAATAACTCAAATGAAAGTGGATTATGCTTGATTTCTCCTATGATGTCCTTTGATTACTAGGGGTAATGCATCAACTTTAATTTGAATCTCATCAATTCTTTTAATGATGACATCTATGTTGGATGGATGAACATTAGGAGTTATGATTAAAATGGGAGTGGAAGTGGCAACATGAGATAATAGGTGGAGTGTAGGTTGATTAGGGGACAAAGAATGAAGTTGGAATGACAACACTAGAAGTGGGAACATGAGTAGTGGGTGAGAAGTAAACACAATTAGGGGATGAGTGGAAGGTACAATATGAGAAGTAGGTACAATGAGAGGATCAATGATAGGAGCTATGAAAAATTGATAAGCAATACAAATAATAGAAGAAATATGTGGCATGGCTAATACAGGAGAAGATGTGGAAGGAGGCACACTAGATGAAGAGGCTTGTGAAGGAAGGGGAGGAGACACACTATTTAAGGAACTTGATGCACTTATCCTTTGACCTATATCACTTAATACTTCCATCACATAAGGATTATCCATTAACAAGTTATGAAGAACATCAATCAAATTTGAATAATTAACATTATTGCTCAAATTCGTAAAGGTCTGATATAAGTATTTGTATAGTAAGATTCATGTCTTGCCTATCCATATGTGCAACATGTGCATCATGATGAAAAACAACTTCCCCATTAAAATATGTAGTAGTCATCAAATCCTCAATCATAACTTCCTCGTAATGAATTGAGGCCATTGTAGAGTTAAGCCTAAGGTTTCTTCTTAGTGTAAAATGAGGATTAGGTTGAGACCTTGACATTCAAGAAAAATATAAAGCAATGAAAAGGAAATTGCATCCAAGTGATCCTATTTTTTTTACCAACAATTTATACCAAAGATTGAACCATTTAAGGATATTGCAATAGGTAATTTGTATCAACACAAATAATGTTACTGAAGCATTTGAAAGTTTAGGCCATAAGAATCATCCTTTTTTAAACATGGATTGCAAATAATTCAAAAAAATAGAAGTCTTGGTCGTTAACATTATTGTCTGCTACAATGTCATCTAGTGTATCATTGTCAATGTTGATATGTTCTTTCAATTATTTAATATTATCATCATCCTCATCTTGACCTGCATCATCTTCATCATCATTGAAATTTGACTGTAGACCATCTATATTGTTACCAGATGTATTTGGATCATCATTTTCTATACCATCCATATCGTTGTCTTCCATAACATCATCTAACTCTGGATTGTTGTCTTCTTGTGCCTAAACATAACCATCTTCAACATCATCATGGATGTCAATTTCTTCAATGTTCTCTAATCCATCTCTCTCATTTTGTTGGCCACCATTGTTTTTCTCAGTATCCACTAATGCATCGTCAAATACATGCTTTAATCTTGGATCATAATGTATGACAAATATCCATTGCGAGTCCAAAATATCTTCATAGAAAAATACCTGCACATGAACAACATACATATATTAGACGTATGTTATAACAATTTTATTGATTAATAAACACATGTATATACTCGCAATAAACTATGAATTAATAGATTAATGATCACTACCACTTGTTGTTTGAGTTAAAGAAATACCTACTCACAATGAATTGGTAGAACATAAGGCTCCTTATCCTTTGGTAGGAAACATGAGGAATATATAGAAAACAATCCACTATGAGTATCATGTCTTCGTGTCCTCTGAAATGCTTCATACCATCTACACTTAAAAATACAAAATTTAAAAGAGCGGTAATCCAACTCAATAATTTCTTGTATTTTCCTAACATATTGTAGATTCCCTTCAATTATATTCTTATCTTTTGAGCTTGATTGACTGGATTGCTTGCAGTCAACCATGATGCCACAATTGAAGGATCGTCTCTTTACATCTACACTTTCTACACGATAATGTCGACCATATGCCCACATTGCTAGATATTTCCTCACTTGTGAAAGACCATTTATTTCAGTGAAAAATATAATGATGAATATTAAAATAGTTAATAGTGTCAAAAATGTAAGGAAACAACATTTTGTAAAATTCCAACTATACCTTTCTTTCACATCCTCTAGACATGTTGATTTCATCTTCTGTTATGTTTGAATCTATACCTGCATCTTCTATTTGATTTTGAATTTGTTCAGTAACCCATTCTAGTGGTCAATCTTTGCCCCATTCCCCAAGCAGATCAGTGGGAAGTGGAGTATTCCTTGGGTTCGATCTCTTAAACTGTCTCTTTGCTTCTAACACTTCTTCTCTCTTTTTATCATACAGATCAATCCATTTGTTCATAAAGTCCATGTGGTATAGAATGAACTTGTTGAGTATAGCACTTTCGTCTACACCTATTACATGCCAACATGTTTATTTCAAACTCCAAATGTCATGTTGTTAATTTGACAAATAAATTATAGAGTAAATTAATGATTGCAAGAAAAACAACCACACTGATCATGAATTTACTTACTAATTTCTACTTGAACACCATTAGATTGTGGTTTTTCTCCATCAATAATATCTGATGCTCGTTCTTCATCCCAGAAGCATGGCCCATCTTTAAAATCCTTACCAAGGAATTTACACAAGAAGAAAAATGATTCATTCAATACATACCCTTTATCCATGCAACCCTTTGGATGTGCCTTTTGTCAAACATATCTTTTTAGAGTTTTCATATACCTCTCAAAGAAAAACATTCACCTCGTTGATACGACACCCACCAATTCAATGTCATCGACTAGGTGTATAAGTAAATGGACTTGTAGGTCCATGAAACTTGTAGGGAGCTCCTTCTCAAATACACATATAATTTCTGCAATTGCCTTCTTCCATTTTGGCACTTCACATTCATGGATCTCCTTGGAGGTCACCCACATAATATAAGAATAGTAAATAAGTATGAACCTTTAGTCAAAAATTAAAATGCAATATAATATCTCTATGTCTCTGACACATGAACATTTCATATAACCACATACCTCTTAAATGCTGACAATTGACTTATGGCATTCCTTAAGTCAACTGTAAGACAAGAATCCCCCTAATTGCCAATGACATGATATGCTATCAAACACATTTAGGAAAAGGTCATTAGTAATTTTTTCTTACACAACAAAATATAGAAATATATTTAGTACTTAATCAATTTTATGAGTAAATGTTAAATGATGATATATAATACCTTCATAAAATTATGAAAATCATGTGTTTTAAATCCTGTGATATGTCCATCAACTGTAAAAGCTTTAGCAATGATGAACCATAGCCAGTAGGTGTCCTTATTGAACGGATGGCATTTTTTAGTTGGTCTAGCTCTTTTTTTTTCAAAATCCATGGATCTTCTGCATATGTTTCATTTTCCCTGTTTGGCCACAAATGTTTTCTATCAATTTTGGTACGTGAAAGAGCAATATCTCTCCTCGAAGACAAGGTGTCCTTCTCTTTGCTTGATATATGTCAAAATATAGAATCTGGATCTACATAGGATCTAATAGGTCAGATATTAATAGATCCTTCTAGTAAGGGAGCTCATAAAATATGGATTTCCTTTTGATTCCTTCTGGCATATTAACTACAACTTGTTCTGGTTCTTCAATTGAATCACCTTGATCAAAAAAATCCTCCTAAGCTTTCAATTTGGCATCTTCATACTTATTAATCCAATCACCTGGACCCATAATCATGGGAGGGCCTCTATTTTTAACTTTTCCATCAAATTGATTCTTCAAGCGATTTCTAAACTTATGATCTAGTGGTAGAAAAACCCTGTTGTTTGCATAAATAAATTTATGTAGATCTTTAGAATACCGCCCTTGAAATTGTTCTGCACATCTTGGACATGCAAATGTCCCCTTTGTTTGAAGCCCTACAATTCAATAAGTAATGTTAATAACATCAAAAAAATAGTATAAAACTAAGTATGAAAGTTGGGATGAAAATAAATTATGAGTGTAAATACGTAAATATTTTATCTTACCAGAACAAACACCAAGTCCTTGGAAATCATGAATAGTCCAACATAGCACACCATACAACATGAAGGACCTATTTGATGGGGTACGTGATATGTCATACATTTTTATGCCTTTCTATAGTAGTTGCATCTCATCAATAAAAGGCACAAGATAAACATCGATGTTTTTAACTTGATGTTTTCTTGGAACAATGAGAGTCAGCATAAGGTGCTCCTTTCTAACACTCATCCATGGGGGAATATTGTATACTATCAATTTGACTGGCCAAACACTATAATTTGAGCTCAGGAAAGAGAATGGGCACACTTCATCAATTGCAAGACCAAACCTGATACTACGGGTTCATCTTTGAATTTTTTTGGCCATTTTTCCTCTATGTGTTTCATTGCTTTGGAGTCAGACGAAATTCACATGAATCCATCTTTACTCCTATTCTTTGCATGCTGGTCCATCAATTGTGCAAGTGACTTGCAATGAAATATTCATTGAAGTCTAGGTATAATTGGCATGTGACGTAAAACCTTCTTTGGAACTGTAGGACCTTGTACATCTATATGATATCTCTTCTCTTTGCATACAGGGCATTCTACCTTATTTTTCTATTCATCTCTGTATAAAATGCAATCATTTTTACAAGAATGAATTTGCTTATATTCAATCCCCAACTCAACCAACAATAGACATGCCTCTCTGCAAGTTGATGGCAACACATTCTCTTCAGGGAATATTTTAGTTTTTAGTGCCCTATAAGATTGCCAGAGATTAAATCAATTGAATATTTGACTTATGATGTACATGTTTGATATGTTAATCTATAATAGGATTGTTTATATACATTATATGGTTTTAAAATCCCCTTAAATAAATATAAACGAAGTTGATGAATGTTTACGAATTATGTACACCAATTGACAATGCAAAGTAAGAAATAGATTTCAACTCACTTCAGTAGGGTAGTTAATCCTTTGTCTGACCAACCAAATAGTGACTTGATTTCTAATAATATTAATGTGCATGCCAGTTTTGAGGTTCTACTTGCACCCGATTTGAACACGGGTGTCTTCATTGCTTGCTTGATGGAGTCTTTCAGGTTGTTATCATCAACATTATGCTGGCGGTAATTACCCTGCTATCATCGTTACTGTCAACCATATGATCATTATTGTCATCATTGTGTCCATCCCCAAAGAAACATGTAAGCATTTCATTCAATCCTTCTTCATACACTACATTTTCACTATCATGATCATCATCATTAAGGCTAGGTGGCATGTCATCAGTGTATGCGGATCTCATCAGATCTTCAAATTTCTCAGCTGGTAGTATTCTCTTCAATCTTGCTCTTTTCACCCTGGTATTGTTTAAAGGATGGTTTGGATCATCCTATCCAAATCTTAATAACCTAGTTAGATATTGGGTATTACTATGTGTTTCATCAACATCTTCTACCTATCAACAAACACAAGCATTATTTAATGTTTGGCAACAATTGGATAAATCATAAATGTATCAATTTCAAAGAAATATAATCAAATATGGCTTAAAAAATAAAAATATAAATTGTATGAACATATATACATCAATTGAATAATGGAACATTATTTTATAGACTACCTTTTTTATACAATAATTTAAATAAAACACAATTCTTACAACATAGTTTATAAAACATCAGTTCACACTCATTTATTATTCTTTTGTTTTCTTCCCTTAAGAACATCCTTAGGGAGACCTTGTTCTTCCCTCTTCTTTCATGCAGGAGTGCATTTTAAGAAGGGGTAATAAGTCAATAACTCATCCCCAATGGTAAGGTCCATAATAGCCTCAACCATTATCAATCTATCAACCTCTCTTTCCATATCTCCATCTTTATCATTTATAACCTCAACAAATTGACAATTCAATCTTACAGTAGGGTCCCTTCCCTTACTACTATTTATAAATCTTGCAATATTTTTGTGTGTGTATGCATGTCCATCTATATACATAAGATGGCCTCTATTAATTTCTTTTCCACTTTCCAATTGGAGATGATGTGTATACGTATATATTCGAATTTAGACCATATGCTGACATGATAGGCTTATATTCTACTAGCCTTCTCCATTCACCACTGTAATATGATGGACCATAATATGGCATTAATCTCCTAGTGGTTTGTTCTAAATTATTTCTATGTTTAGATCCCACATGTACATTTTGGACAATAAATAGGCCTAGATTCACTCCATGAATATTAGAGGGTCATATCATGTAACTATATCCCCAAAATTGAAACACCTCATACACTCTAGGTAGTTGTTGATCACTAGGCCGTTGTTGATCACTAGGCCAAGCGCAATATAGTCGATGATCAAATGTCTCTTTGTAAATTGATCTCAAACTTAAGGGCAAGTCATCATCTCCATCACATTCATTCTCATAGGGTATGTAGTCCACCTTCCCCTTGTCTTTAAGAAAATTATACATCTTTAAATTGGTTCTTGTTCTGTTACTTGTTTTCATCAATTCCTTATCTTCCGAGCTAGTATATTGGCACATATTTTTGTTAGATGTATCATCTGATAAATGATCATTGCCCTCTAGGCTAGAAGTTGGTGATCTGAGAAACTTTAAACCAAAAACTTTATCTTGCAAGTATCCATTAAGAAAAAAATTAGTTATTTAAATAATATAAAATAATGTTTAAACGAAGTACACATTAATTTTATATCAAATTGGAAAATTCCTTACCACAATTCCTATTGGATTTGAATCAATTGTAGGAGGCATACTACCGAATGGAAGCTTATCATATATGTAATGTCTTTGTACAATCGCTCATTTGAATTGTTTCTTTCCACAACATACAGAACATCCACAAACAACAATTTTTTCAAAGTATTCAACGCTATAGTCTTGACCAACCTCTTGTTTAGTGCAATCATTTGTTGTGTCTGCAGGATCCATTGTCATATCCTCTTCCACCCACTGTCCTCTATGTGATTTAACAGTTTTAGGTCCACACCCACGTACATATCTTGTTCTTTTGCTAGTTGAACGCTCAGGCTCTGCATTTGCTCCAATCTCCATCTAAAATAATTAACAACATGCATTAATTTATGTCAAGATTGGATAATACATTATAAATTTCAATAATACTATGAAAAAAGATGGATGTATCACAAAATTCCATCAAATCATTTTTTCCTAAGTAAGTCAAAATTTCAGTACCTGATGTCCCGCTTCATCCGTTGTGTCCTCATTTGATATGACATGATATGTTGCCATGGCCTCGTCTGGCCCCTATAATAGACAACATAGTAAATAATGTTTAGTACACCAATTATATCATTTCAATGAATATGCTATCCAACATAAAACCTCACTTTAGTCATATATTTGACATATTGATATCATGTTTTGGCCATCCTAATTTTCAAACTTTTCCCTTGATCATAGAATCACATTTAATCACCATTCCTATGCATTTTCAACCAATAAGTTTGACCTCAGAGGCCTCATGGACAGAAAAATGACTTTATCTCCTCTATGTTGTAGCATTTGTGAATTCATAAACACCTTCCTCCTTTAATTGAGGTTGCTTTATCTTCTTACCTCTATTGTATCTGCAGATTCCGTTGTCATATCTATTTCCACCCACTTTCCTCTCTGTGATTTAGTAGTTCTACACCATCCACGTCCTCTCTCCATGGCCTCTTCTGGATCCTGTAATACATAACAATGACAATAGTCACATAACGGTTGTGCACCAAGAGAATATTGTTGAAATTATCTTGTTAATACGATCGCTTTTCATTAAGACACATTATGAATAACAAAATAGGACATTACAACATTTTGCTCTTCACAAAAAGTATACACACAGAATCTTGACAACTAGAGCTCAAATCTTATGATTACAAGATGACTACAAATTCACATCAAAAAGACATTTATTTACAAGCTGACTACAAATAAAACCTATTACTAATAATTTTAGCTAAACATCCCTTCCATGGTCCCTTGTTATCCTAGATGAAAGAAAACCTATTACTAATAATTTTAGTTGGTTCTCTACCTTACACTTCTTCCACAAATTCATTAAAACCGTAGATATTTTCTCTTTGAAAACTAGAGATTGGATTCCTTATTCTTGATTGAAACCTACTTTAGGATGGAATGATGAGATCTAACAAAGTGTAAAAACATGTCAAAATATGTAATATATGCATGGATAAAGGCAATAGACAAATATATATGATAATACATGATGAATGATCTATCAATAATACATTAAATAAGGGTGGGTTAGTGGTATCAAAGAGATTACACAAAAAAATCCCAAATCCTAATCAAGATAATAGTAATCAAACATAGATAAGGGGTGCATCCAAGCCCTAATAAAGTATAAAATGAATCTTATCTACTTAAAACTGTTAGATTTATAACCTTAATGTAGAAGGATAAACTCTAAGGATGAAACCTGAGTGTGTTTAAGAATGTTTGGTTCATGAATTTATGTAAGGAAAAATTAACATGCCTCACATAAATATCCCAAGTAAATTAATTAAATCAAAATGAATAAATAATATAACCCACCCAGGATAAAGAGTTGAGACTAATAACACCACTAAAATAAATGCTCAAAATTAAATAATAAAAATAATGGTGTTTAGCTCTAGGTTCAATGAAGATATGACTATGCTAGACATTGCTAAGTGATTTATTAGTGCAGCAATAAATAGGACTATAAAAAACTCTCAAAACTATAAAATTCATGATGCTTCATTTCAATACACTTCCATGGATATGGAATTGATCTCAGTGCATAAAAATATGAACCTACACGTAGAACTAAACCTTAACTATAGATCTAATCTTCACTGAATTGGATGTCTATAATTTATTATCTTGATGTCTACAACCTATGTCTAAGAGGGGTCACGTCGATAGACATTATTGAGGATTTTGTTAGGCTAGGATATTTCTCCTTTAGTTAAACTCCTATTACTAATTTAATGATACAAATAAATGATTGAAGACAATAGGGAAGCATGCAATACACATAGGATGTTGATGTAATGTTAATGTCACATGATAATGATTTAGTTCTCATAGATGATTTTTTATAATTCCCCAGTAAGCCCTATATCTACGATGATAGTAATGAATTAGGGTTTGTCCTTTTATACAAATCTGTAACATGTAATTTGAAATATTTCACACTTTAGATGACTCATGTAGTTGTATAGGGTGAACATGGGTCCATTTAATTTTAAATTTAAAAGTTTAGTGGTCATTTCTGAGTTCACAAATCTTACCTCTATCAGTTTTGTACCCAAAAAATTGACATGGGATAAGGAATAGATAAAATAGGGAACCATGATTGCTCCCTTGGAACATATGAAGATAAAGTCAATTTAGGATCAATTTATTTATCAACTTCTAAGAAAAATACATCATTTTGCATTGATAGGCGCTAAATTAGGTACACTTTGCGCCGCCTTTTGTACCCCAAAAAGATTACATTTAGGGCTTAAAGTCGGCACTAAAGTCGGTGTTAACTACGTCGACTATAGCATCGACTAATGAATCAAAAACAAAAAATAAAAACTTCCTGCGTGAAGGAAGAGATGAGAGGAGAAAAACACAGTGCGAAGGAAGAGAGGAGAAAAAAGGGAAAAATGCCACATGAAGGAAGAGATGAGAGGAGGGCTCCCTCTGAGGGATCGGCTATGAGCAAGTAGATGAGAAATTTGATTTAGTTTATGACACCATAGGTAAGGTTACAACTTGTTTTTTTCGTTCCACAAATATTTTTCTTTGGATTTAATGGAGAGGATTGTGAAGAAAGGGTTGTGAATATTGTTTTGTTTACAGGTGAATCGTTCAAGTCTCATGTGGTTGCAAAGGAGGAGGGTAAAATTATAGACCTTGCATTATTTCCTCTACATCCGAGAGTAGTGAACACATTTTTGAAACCCCAATGCCCTAGTTCTCTTATCATTCTCATCCCAAGCTTTTAGATTTTAGTTCAATTTCTCAGACCTTCCTTCCATACCTTTCTCTAAAGACAACTTTATCACTTCCTTCCTAAAAAAGTAGTCGAGTGCTTTCAAGACAAGTCGTTAAACTATATCCACCCCATTGCAGCCAGGTCCCGTGGGAACAGAGGTTGGTCGAGACAATACAAGGAGATAGGGCTTTTGAGATGAGGGTGAGTGAACTTAAATTAGGCCTGAAACTATAGATTCCCTACCAAGGCAACAATTGATTCATAGGCAATTGTTTCATACCTGGCAGTGTGTACTTCATTTGCCTCCATAGACTAGCTGAAAATAATTTGCCCTAGGTCACCTCAAAATGTCAAGCAATAGAGGGAAGAGAGCAAAGGGAGCAGATTCTGGCCATAATGAGGTAATTCATTGTCAATTTATAGATTTGTAAATGTTTCCATTATTTCTTTGATTTTTAGTTTTTAGTTTTTTATTTCTAAATTTCAAAGAAGAAATTTATTTTATATATATATATAGGGACATGAGACTGACAAAGATAAAGAGGCATTGGCTTCCATATTGGGGGTAGAGGTAGTGAACAAAGTGGATAGTGTGGACCTGAACATGTTTTCTAGATACATAGAAAAATGATCTAGTAAAGCCCCTGAAACATTGCAACCAAATCAATCGTGTCAAAGGGAATCAATTGATTCCCCAACCAGTCCTAGATCGAGAAAAAGATCCAGGAGGAAATCAATAACAATAACCTCTAAGAATGTGGAATAGGGAGCAGAGACTTCCAATGTCCTAGCGACTCCTGGGACACAGACTTCTTCAACCACCACGCCATGTTTCATATCTTGCATTGGTACCTATGATACTAAGATAGAATACGATGTGGTTTTAGGGGAAGTCTGAATGACAAATGCTGGAAAAATGTTTGTGAATAGGTTGAAGGAATCATGCCTTCAACGGTTCAAAGACCATCTACATTTTCCATTCTCAAAGATACCCATGCACCTACAAAAAGCAGTTATCCATGAGATGGAGACTGAATTTAGCATAGGTTGGTCTGTAAAGAAGATAAAGCTACGAATGTCTCAAAACTGCAAGAGATTTCGATGCAACCAAACAAAGAAGATAAAAAAACTCCCTCCTGAGCTAAGTCTCAAAAAAAGGCCAATTGATGTAAGTGTAAAAGTATGGAAAGAGCTTGTAAAAGCATATGAGAAGTTCGATGCACAGAGGAAGTCTGGTGAGGAGAGTACACAGGCATTTGAATTTTCCCATAAGATTATATCAAATTTATTAAAAATTTATTAAATTTTATTTGTGCATAGTTAAATTGAATCAGTATATGTTTCAAGACAAGGCCTCCAAGGTTAGGCTTGACAAACTTCGTGCCATGCATCATAGTGGCCAGAAAGGTTTATAGGCCTTGATCTATACATTTGAAAGTATATTTAATATGTTAAATGATATATTTTTTTATTTCCTAAGAAAAAGTAAATGATTGCATATTAATTAGTTTAACTAGTCCATGTACCATGTTTTGACAGGAGGAGAAATATGGCTGGCATCCAACACAATTTTAAAAGGAAATGTTACAAAGCAAAAAGTGGACCAATTTTGTAATCTAGATAGAGAACTAGGTATCAATAGTTGACTTTTAATAACTTAGCTGGATATTGTTGTGTTAATATGTCAATTTGCATTTCTTGTGTTGAGTTGTTTATTGATGCGTAGGATGAGTTCTAAAGTACTTCTCTGTTGGCCCTAGATCCCACCGAATTGTCCCATTATTTGCAGTCTTGGACATGTGCACATGTCCTCCTAGTTACCTTATTGCAATGTTGAGATTTGAACTTCAGTCACTCTCATTATGAATGCACCTTTTTACCTTTACAAAACAATCCTTGGACATTTTTCACAATAATTTTAATCCACAAAGCTCGACAACTATAAGGGAAATCACTTATATATAAACGTGAGTTATGTGAATAGGCCACTGAATCCTCCACACATTTGTTTATATTGAATTAATGTATAGACTACAGATCCTTTATTGAATCATTAGGTGGTGATAGAACTTATGAAAATGATGAGTCCCTTATCAAAGGCACATCATTGAATATTCCAACAGTTGCAACAATGTAGGGCAATCCTCTATCTTGTGATCAACATCATAATAAGTATACATTGGAAACTTTGTGCAACTACACAAGGTATGTACAGGTTCTCCACACTAGTAGCAATAGATTCTTCTATTGCATACTCTACCATGGCCTCTTTGATTTCCTCCATGCTTCATATATTATGGCTCCTAATATCACAACACCATCTATTGTGGTTGTGACTGGGGTTGCGTGGTTGTGTTTAATTTTGTTTTCCTCTTGCCTTGTGGAGGACTTGTACTACTTTGTAGGTGGTAGTGTCATGGGTGGATGTGTGACAAACCTTGCACTAGTAATTGATAGGAACATCCTTTCACTTTTGCAGTAGTGGACAATTTGATGAGTCTCATGACATATGGTGCAATTAGGTATGTGTTGAGCAAGAGGGAACTATGTGGCATTAATAGCTTGAGCTCCCACCACTAGATAGTTTGTAGTTGTATGCCCCTTAGTGTGGCACTTTGTTCATCATAAACCACATTGATTAAGAGTTTCACTTGCAAGTTGTGCTATTTGCGTGACCATTTTTCCATTTGTTCTTTTAGGCATGTAGTAGAATCATATGTTGGGGGCTCCCCTAATTCTTATAATCTCAACACAACTTTTAAGGCAAATTTTTAATTAGAGAGAGTGAGCTAAACTAGTTCATGTTGGATATGTGCAATTAGCCTACCAATAAATCATTCCTTCTAAATTTCAACAGTTTTTAGTTGGGTCAATCTTTAACACTAATTCCTTAGAGCATTGATTATACGTACACACAATCTCTCCTAATTTTTTCCTTATTTCCTTTAATGCCACAATATTACAATGTACCATCCTGGGCAATTGAAATTGGGAAGGAAATCTCTTAGCAGTTTACCAAGATCATTCTTAGTGCCATTAGGATCATAATGAGTATACTAGTCTTGTGCTTGCTTACAAAAAGTGGTTGCAATTAACCTAATCTTGTGGTCATTATCCACAACATTTTGTGTGTGCCATGCTATCTCATATGCTTAAGTTTGACAGGCTAATAATGAATAGCAAACCCTTGTTTGCCTACCTCCTTATGACTGATCCCATTTTGGATTCCTTATGAAGTCAAGGTGATTTGAAGAAGATCAAAGTTGCACTCCAAGTAGATGTGTGGATAAAGAAGGGCTTAGCAGAATATGGAAACCTTTAGATTTTGTGATTTTTGTTTTTTCCATTTTAAAACTATTTGTTTTCTTTCTTTTCTAATAAACATTTATTCAATATCCCTTTCCTACACCCAAATCTTCAATTTTAAACTCACTTGCATGGAAGATGCATTAAAGGTATCAATTATATATGTTCCATGATTTAAATCCATTATTTTATGGTTCTCAGTATGACAGAAAGAAGGATGTTGCTTCTTAGACTTGTTACACACCTTGCACTAGGTCTAGAAGCTGGTGGAATGGTATTTGAGGACACAGTGGCTCTCATATCAGATTTTTTTGCAAGGAATCTGTAATGTCCCCTTCTAGCAAGCCAAAATTTTCACACCTTTGCAAACAATTTCAACTTACCAAAAGAGAACATTAATATTCCATTTTTCATTTCCTTTTAATCTTGATGATAATCATAAACATAACCATATACTATTTGCCATTTCATAAATCCATTTTTCCATACATCATGATTCTCCTTGGGTGAGATAATCCTTAGGCCTCTTATTAACCTCACCTTCCACCTTGTGAGAGAAGATTCGTTAGGTAGGTGATGTCATCTCAATCCTATGGGTCCATTAATATAATTCCTTAGTTCGTCAACTAAGGCCCATTCCTTCGATACTTAAATCGAAGGTCCATAGTAATATCCTTGATTCTTCAATCAAGGTCCATAATATCCTTGATTCGTCAATCAAGGCCCATTCCCATGGAATGATCAATACCTACCATAACTATCTACCCCACCTTCTTAGTGTTAGGTGGTTAATAGGAAGTCTCGTATCTACCCTTAGGAATTAATGCCTTTATTAATCTTTAGGTTTTACCCTAAAGCCTTCAATAATCTTTAGGTTTTATCTTAGAGCCTTCTCCTTAGGTTTTACCCTAAGGCCTTAATTAATCTTCATCTATACATATTACATACTTGCTATCTCTCATACATCATTTATTAACAACTTATGTGAAATGAGATGAGAGTTGCCATTATCCACCATGGGGCTCTAATGTCTCCCATCCTTACTCAAGAAGTACCTTTGTACCCTTGGAGCTAAGGCCTCTGTGAGACTCCTTGGTACTCTAGGTAGCCAAGGCTAGTAATTCACAATCCTTGCACTATGGGTACCTCATACCTCATGTGAAAAGGCCTCTATGTGATAAATATCCATGAATGGCCTCTTGGCACTTTCTACTCTTTCCCACATATGGTGTTAATAAATCACTTATGAATTCAAATCATACAAGATACATATTTAAAATATAAATTTCATACATAAACACATATATCACATATATCAGTTTCTACTTAATAACCTTATTATTTATATCTTACAAGTTATAAATTGAACAAGTAAATATAAATTCTTACAAATCATAAATTGAATAAGTAAATATAAATACTTACTTACCTGCTGTAGCTTTACCTGCGATTCCTTACCTATGCTGCCGTAATATAATCTTTATTGTATTGCTATTATAAAATGCAGATCTAAATATATGTATTTATCCAATACTCTTTTTATATTTTCTCTCGATGATGTTTTCCTTCTATCTCACAACCTTTCTTTATTTCCTTTTTAACGGATATGTTCTAAGAGACACATCTCTTATTATGCTTGGTGGTAAAAGACATACTTACCCTCTTATAATTTTTATTGTTTTATATTAATTCCCTTTTGTGGTAAAACTAGGTTAAAAGATGTTTATTTATATTATTTGTATTTATATTATATCATTATAACAAATGATATATTATTTATTTTATATCATTTATATCATAATAAATGATATATGATTTATATTATATTATTTATGTTTATATTACAATATAAGATAATAATAATATTTGTATTTATATTATTAGATATATTTATAATATATTATTTATTAATGTGATCATTGGTGTCAACCAACTTAATCGCTGCACTTATAAATATCCTCTTTCGGCCTCCCCATAATCTTTTTAAAGTACATTATTTATATAATATATATAGTATAAATAAATACATTTGTTATTAAGTATGGGAGCTCTTTTATCTTATTTTATTCACAAGCATATGATATGGTGGGATAATGTTTTTGTCTTATTAGACTTTTTATCTTAATATGATTTTATTTTGTTAATTGTAATACTTTGCCTTATTCCAAATTACTTTACTTTGTAGCTTTAATGGGTAAGACTCTTCATAATATTTATTTTTATATATAATAATATAAATTATTCACATAAATATTATATTAAAATATTTATATTTATAATATATCTAGTTAATTATATATATATATATATTTCATATATTTTAGAATATTTAAATTATATTAAATTAATAATATTATTTATTAACTAATACATATTAATAATATATTTTAAATAAATATATTATATATGCTAACTTATTATTTAAATAAACAATTCAATTATAAATCATTATAGGGACATGACAGAATCAATTTAAAATGGTCTGAGGCCGAGCTTTTATTCCAACCTAGGATTCCATCACAATAATGTCATATTATAGTCTTTAGATATGTGTATAGTTTATGTGCATGGTAGCAACCATTTAGTAATAATTCCTCACACACCACACTGTAACTGAGATGTGTGAATGCCCTAAAACTATATAGGTTCAGTCCAAACACTATCATAAGATCATGCTTGATAAGATCACATATACATCATAGTTTAGGTGTGGGTAGGAGTTCCTTAGGGTAGGTAGGACTTCCTTAGTGTAGCCCTAACTATGCATTGTAGTAGAATCATTATATTGACCTTTCCAAGTTTGGACTAGCAGGGACAATGGAGTTTCAAGACCCTTGCCAGCCAAGGGAAGGTTGATATAAGAATTTTGAGGGACCTAGGGTAGTGACAGTCATATAGGACTAGGTTTGTGTTATGTTTGGAACCCATAAAGTCTTGAGCTCTTCTTAGAGGGGTGATATGTGACTAGGGTATGAAGGCTATGACTTTGTATGTAATCTTAAGCCCTCCTTTTGGATTTGTTGGAAGCCTTCTTCTCTGATATATAAGGACTGTCAAGACTCCTATGATAGTGCATTAGAGAGGCATTGAAATCAAAAAGGAGATAAATGTTAGTAGGCCATCACCCATTGGAGAAGGGATTGTCATAAAGAGCATGACAATGTTACCTTGTCATAGTCACAAAGGGGATAGTCTTTGTGGTGGTAATTATAGTCACTAAGTTTACATCCACCTTGCTAGGGTCTGCAGAAATGCTTGAAGTTGAATATGCATATTTTAAAGATCTTGCCATGAGTATTTTCCATTCTTTTACCCCCCTAATGATCCGAAGATTGAATATAAAGGTGTGGAAATTACTAACTAACCTTACTACTGTCACAGTCAATTTGTTAACATGCAAGATAGTCATGAAGTTTTTCTTGTTTTATTCAAGATTTATATAATCTTCCTTATTGATAAGATGGGGATCTGCTATTCCCAAACTATCTACAACAAAATACCAATGAAGATCTCCCCAATCCTCATCTCAAGTTTCAAATGCACAATGAAATGATGGAGGACAATCATAACTATCATAATAGTACATTAGCATTTTTTGTCTCAAGATGGCCCTTGAGACTACCAAGGGGATGGATATAGAGTTGGGATTATGGTTTTTGTTTAAAATCCTCATGTCATTGACCTAATATTTATTTGTGGCAAGGATCCCAATAGTCTAAAGATTACAAATTGTTGTCAAGAAGGGACTGTCATAGTTAAGTGTGGTACAGTGATACAATTTCATCTTGGTTGAGTATTGTATAAATCTCAAGCTATTTAGAATGCATGGGGGTATTAGGGTGTGGTATCACTATATAGGTAACCATCAAGTGATTTATTCAACCCAATCTTGGCCTATATAGTACCCAGTGTGAAGAGCAAGATAGTGTTGTCCAAGAACCTTGTTATGGTCACAAATGAGGGTAGTCTTAGCTATTGTAACCATAGTTGGAATCCCTTGTTGTTACTATAACATATGTGACCTAAAACCACGACTCTATGAGTATGATTTGTTTGAAACTCCTCTGAGAAGATCCCACTATGGGAATGAATCATAATTCAGTGTTAAATAGGATTGTTGTCATTACAAAAAATCTAGGGTAGTCATTGCATCCTCTCATTGCCATCATAGAATTAATGCAACCATAGTTTTCAATACCAAAGAGATGGAATTGATGTTAACCATAAGGTCTGTGTTGACTACTCTCAATCATCCATCCCTCGATGGTAAAAAATAATGTCCCAAAGGAGACAGTAATGATGATACAAATGCAGACACAAAATAAGACCACTTTATATTCTTCTATTTTAGAGGATTGTCTCTACATTGTTGGTTCAGATTAAGGAAGACATGATTTAAGAGTTCATTGGATTTGATGGCTACAATCCATTCATCAAATCCACATAAGGTGGCATGGTTAGGTTTCTGAATGCTTAACTCCTCCTTTGTCAGATGTTGCAGTTGCAACTTCCGTATTAGACATGTATACAAAATGTGGAAGCATAGACAAGGCATGTGAACTATTTGACATAATGCCTCAAAGAAATGTGGTCTCATGGACTGCAATGACTACAGGATATGCACAAAATGGATTTGTTGAAAAGGCTTTAGAAATTTTAAAGCAAATGCAATTGGCTGGTGTAAAGCCAAATTCCACAACCTTTGCTAGTATCCTCCCTACCTGTGTCAAAATGGGAGCCTTGGAATAGCGTATGGACATCCATCAATACATAAAGGATAGAGGAATTTTGCTAGATGTAGTTGCAACTTCCCTATTAGACATGTATGCAAAATGTGGAAGTATAGACAAGGCACGTGAACTGTTTGACAGAATGCCTCAAAGAAATGTGGTCTCATGGACTGCAATGATTGTAGGATATGCACAAAATGGATTTGTTGAAAAGGCTTTAGAAATTTTAAAGCAAATGCAATTGGCTGGTGTAAATCCAAATTCCACAACCTTTGCCAGCATCCTCCTTGCTTGTGTCAAAATGGGAGCTTTGGAATAGGGTATGGACATCCATCAAAACATAAAGAATAGAGGAATTTTGTCAGATGTTGTAGTTGTAACTGCCATGTTAGACATGTATGCAAAATGTGGAAGCATAGACAAGGCATGTGAATTGTTTGATAGAATGCCTCAAAGAAATGTGGTCTCATGGACTGCAATGACTACATGATATGTACAAAATGGATTTGTTGAAAAGGCTTTAGAAATTTTAAAGAAAATGCAATTTGCTGGTGTAAAGCCAAATTCCACAACCTTTGCCAGCATCTTCCCTGCCTGTGTCAAAATGGGAGCTTTAGAATAGGATATGGACACCCATTAATACATAAAGGATAGAGGAATTTTGTCAGATGTTATAGTTGCAACTGCCCTGTTAGACATGTATGTAAAATGTGGAAGCATAGACAAGGCACATGAATTGTTTGACAGAATGCCTCAAACAAATGTGGTCTCATGGACTACAATGATTGCAGGATATGCATAAAATATGGAATCATAGACAAAAAACGTGAACTATTTGACATAATCCCTCAAAGAGATGTCATCTCATGGAATGCAATGATTGCAGGATATGCACAAAATGGATTTGCAAGGACGCTCTCAAAATCTTTGAATTAATTAAGCACTCTGGAACATATCCTAACATTGTAAGCTTTGCTTGTATTCTAGGTGCATGCAGCCATGTAGGTTTAGTGGATGAGAGCTATACATACTTTAATCACATTACACCTACAGTTGATCATTATGTGTGCATGGTTGACCTCCTTGCCCCTACTGGCTATCTTGAAGACACCCTAAACTTTATCATTGAGATACTTGTTAAATCTGTGCTGGTTGTATGGATGTGTTTTCTTAGTGCCTGTAGATCACATATGAATATAGGCTTAGGAATATTTACAACAACACTACTTTTTGATTTGGATCCTAAAAATGCTGCACAACTTATGTTCTTCTCTCTAACATCTATCCACCAGTGGGTAGGTTGGTGAGGTAAGAAGATTGATGAAAGATAGAGGAATTAAAAAAATCCCTGGATGCAGTTGGATTGAAGGGCATAAAATGGTACATGCTTTTTGTGTCAGAAACATATCACATCCATAGACAAAGGAGACCTATGCAAAGTTGGAGAAATTGGCTTGGAAGATGAAGGCGGCAAGGTATTTTCCAGATTGAAGAATTTACTTAATGTTGTGGAAGGATGGGAAAAATAATTATTTCTCTTCCACCATGGTGAAAAGTTGGAAATTACATTTGGTTTGTTAAACATGCCCCATGGAACAACTATTAGAGTTGTTAAGAACCTTCAAGTATGTGCTGATTGCCACACTGCAACAAAATTTATCTCCAAGATTGTCACAAGAGAAATTGTTGTGAGATGTGAACCCTTTCCATCATTTTAAACAGGGACAATGTTCTTGTGGAGATTATCGATGATACTAAATGAAGCAATCTGAAAAATAGGCTTACACTATAATAATGTGCACCATGTCAGATTTCCTACTGGCGGGTGTAAATCCCAACTCCTCAACCTTTACCAGCATCATCCTTTCCTGTGCACAAATTGAAGCTTTGGATGAGGATATGGACATCCATCAAAGCACAATTGGAAGTGGATTTTTGTCAGATGTTTAGTTGCAAGTGCCACTTCCAATCATGAAAGCCTTCACAAGGACATGCACAAAATTCAATAAAGAAGAATAGAATTTATGCACAAATTCTCTCATGAATGATTTCAAATTGTAATCAATTTCTTTGTAGCTTATAATGTGTGGATAAGAATTGATGTTCCTTGTAGTTTCCTATGCCATTAATTAAAAGGAATCTAGATCTACACATTCATCTTAGATGCATTTGCACATTTGAAGCTTGTTGTTTTAAATCCTTTACATAAGTTTTCCATGGGTTAACCTATGATAACATGTCTCCTACCAACATAACGAAAATGCTCTCAAGGGGTTCTTAAATACCACCAATCTAGATTAATTCATACTGAGTTGTGTGCATAAAATAGATTACATCCCTCAAAGAAATGTGGTCTCATGGACTACAACGATTGCACAATATGCACAAAATGGATTTGTTGATAAGGAATTAAAAACTTTCAAGAAAATGCAATTGAATATACATATACAGAGAGAGATGTATATGGAAGCATAGACAAGGCATGTGAATTGTTTGACAAAATCCTTGAAAGAAATGTGTTCTAATAGACTACAATGATTGCATGATATGCACAAAATGGATTTGTTGAAAAGGCTTAGAAACTTTCATGCAAATGAAATTAGTAGGTGTAAAGCCAGATTCCACAACCTTTGCCAGCATCCTCTCTTCCTATATCAAAATGGTAAGCTTTGGAACAGGGTATGGACATCCATCAAGGCATAATAGAAGGTAGATTTTTGTCAGATATTATAGTTAGAGATACTCTGATAGACATATATGAAAAATGTGGAAGCACAGACAAGGCACACAAACTATTTGACAGAATGCCTCAAAGAGATGTCATCTCATGGAATGCAGTGATTGCAAGATTGCACAAAATGGATTTGTTGAACAGGCTTTAGAAACTTTCAAGCAAATGCAATTGTCAGCTGTAAATTCAAATTCTGCAACCTTTTCTAGCATCCTCCCTGCTTGTGCCCAAATGGGAGATTTGGAATAGGGTATGGCCATCCTTCAAAGCATAATGGTAGGGGGATTCTTGTGAGATATTATAGTTTGAAATGCTCTCATAGACATGTATGCAAAATATGGAATCATAGACAAAAAATGTAAACTGTTTGACAAAATTCCTCAAAGAGATGCCATCTTATGGAATACAATGATTGCAGGATATGCACAAAATGGATTTTGCAAGGACGCTCTCAAAATATTTGAATTAATTAAGCACTTTAGAACATATCCTAACATTGTAAGCTTTGCTTGTATTCTAGGTGTATGCAACCATGCAGGTTTAGTGGATGAGAGTTGTACATACTTCAATCACATTTGTAACCCTTATTGCATTACACCTAAAGTTGATCATTATGTGAAATATGGAAATTTGCTTGATTAATATGAGTGCATATCCTTAAAAAAAATGAATATTCTCACCTGCAATTGAGGCATTTTTGTAGAAACCATTCATTCTTCCACATATTTTATTATGTGGAGGTTTCCTCTAGCAAAAATTACTCCCAAAATGAAAGATTATAGTTAGCTTAAAAAATACTAAATTAATGTTATACAACAACAAACAACATCTAATACTCATCATTAGGTGTCCTCTAAAAAAATGACTTTGAGAATGAAAGATTATAGTTAGCTGAAAAATATACTAAATTAATGTTATACAACAACAAACAACATTAACCTAATATTCATCATTAGGTGTCTAGAACTTTCTTCAAAGCCATCCGTAAAGTTCATGCTTTAGAATTACATGTATTTCCAACATTAACCTAATATTCATCATTAGGTGTCCTCCAAAACTTTCTTCAAAGCCAGGTGTAAAGTTCATGCTTTGGAATTACATGCAGGAAATACAAAATTAATACTCGTGCATGTTACAAAAGCAAGAAAGAGAAAAAATGCCATGCCATGAGATACTTCTAAAACTACAAGATTTTTTGAAATTTGTTTCTATTGAAAAGTGAAAACCCATCAAGTTTAGTAATGTAAAACCCATCCAATTAACTTGGATGGCATATCAATCCATCCAATCCTCTCCTTGGGAAAAATGGTCTATAGAGATACGGGATACCCCAAACTGGTCATAGAGAGCTTAAATATAAAATGAGGTAATATACCTAGGACAATCCTTGCATTTCCCTTCACATGTGTTAAAGCAAACTTCATAGTTATAGTAACAGCAATGTTGGAACTAAAGATGGGGAATGCAACCACAAGTGTCATGAAAAGCAGGGCCATTCAGAGCCATTCACTCCAATGGTCCAGTGTACACAAGCATACATCCTCTATAATACAACAATTAATTTGACAACAAACTAAGATGTATGCAATCCAATGCAATAGATGGACCAATTTTCTTCAAAAGAAAAAGATACCTTTAATAATTTTCTTCAAAAGTTTAATTAACCTACAAAATACAACAGTGTAAGACTCAAGCCACTATGTGAGCAATTCAATACTGAAGCTAGACTAATTTTCAAATTATAAGATGAGGTACCTACATAGGCCAATTCACTTCATAAGGTTAAGTAACCTACAAAATATGACAAAATGATAAGTGTGTTAGGCTCACTTTGACAGTGTCCAAATAAAAGCTTCCTTCCATAAAATTATTCAATCCACATGTAAAGAAAAAAAACTCCTTAGAAGAAAAAGCACATAGAACCATACATTCATTTTGTATGCATATTTCAAAAGAATTTTTATCAATTATCAATGAACATGAATATGAATGTATATGAGTGAGCTAGTAGAACCACACCTACCTCATACCATGATGCAATAGGAAACTACAAGGAACTTCAAATTTCATCCACACAATATAAGCTAAAAAATATCACAATTTGAAATCATTCAAGACAGAATGTGCATAAATTCTTCTTTATTGAATTTTGTGCATAAGTTTTTACGAAGGTTTCGGTGATTGAAAATTAATCACAATTTGAAATAATTCAAGAGATAATTGTGCATAAGTTAATGGGAAGGTTGTGGTGATTAGAAGAATCAAATGGTTGATGGTTGTTGGGTGGGAATAAGTTCACGCACCAAATAAGTCAAATCAAGTGCTACAACAATGCAGAACATACAATTTTATCCCTTTTAAAGTTATCCATTCAAACTTGCCTTTCAAATGCTAAGGAATAGCATAGTTATAAAAGGAAATTTCATACACTATACATATATACTCTAAAATACCATGGTTAAAGAAGGAAATAGCATACACTAGATATATATACATATATAATACTTTAGAGTTTGCCAAAAATTTCCCCATACATGTGATATAGTCTTACAAACATGACTGCCATCAAATTTAGCCCATGTATATATACACAGGAATCTAAATATTTGACTTGTGTATCTATAAACATGCGTTTGTATCTACATGCATTCATGTATGACATGTAGGACACACACATGTGCAAGTAGCCACAATCACACCAATATGCATACCCATGTGAACATGTACACCATTATGCACCAGCCATGCATGGGTTTTAATTACGCCCAGAGGTGTTCCTACAGTCACAGCAGGGTGGAGGAGAGGAGCTAAAAGATTCCATAATATCCATGTAAACTAAACTAGTATATTTATATTTAAAACTATATATCTACAGTACGCCAAGATGTATCTTCCAATTTTTTTTGGTTTTTATTTGTATTTTTTTATTCTTTCTTTTTACAACAGTCACAGCAGAGGTGGAGTCGAAGCACTGAAAGATTCCAAGATTCCTTGTAATTTTATAAGATTTAAATCTCAAACCAAAAAACATAAGATTTATATGCATGAGATTATTAAGATAGACAAACAACACTCTCATAGATGCTTTTGCTATTTTAAACCAAAATGCGGATGCTCATTCACATTTTGCTGCATATAAACAGTGTCCCCCGCATTAAAAATTATTTGTTAACAGAATCCAAACTCACGTTCACATTCTTGATGTGTTTCATATTCACATTCAGATTCTTGACGTGTTTCATATCCACATTCAAATTCTTGGCGTGTTTCATATTCACATTCACATTCACATTCTTGGTGTGTTTCATATGAACATTTGCATTCTGCTCATTCACATTCACATTCTGCTCCTCTGGATTATCTTTCTCATTAACATTCTACTCGTGTGGATTATCTTCCATGTTGTGGCTATTGTAATATTCTCTCGATTCAAGCTTACTGGAGTCTCAGTTATCCTTGAATCTTCTATTGGGGCTTCAGATGGTGCAGCTAATTGAAATAGGTAACTATATATAAAAGAAAAATATCATATATTTTTTAATCAACAGCTGCCCCATGATTCTTTATTTCATTGTTGTTATTTCTTTTTAAGTAGCTAGTTATGGTCTGCAACACTTATTTTTAGCCTTGCACCGCAACATTTACTTTTAGCCCTGCACTTCAAAGGCATTTTATATCTTTATGTGTTTTATATCTTCATCACTGCAACACTTATTTTTAGCCCTGCACTTCAAAGGCATTTTATATCATCATCTTATTTTTTTTTAAATTATTTTTACACCTAAGATGTTCCCTTTGTGAGAAGGATTGGCCAGGGGAGGAAATCAACGGCTACAAATGTGTATTAAGAATGCAAGACAATTGAAAGTATTTACACTGTCAATCTCTACAAAAAAACATTGAATTTTCATTATTCCACATTAGTTTTCTATTTTTGTTTGTGGTGTCTCCATTCACTGATTTCCTTCGTAGCTTTTTTGCCCTGTCATGATTCCCGCTGAAAACGTTAAAATTGTCGGTCCTGTCTTATACCATCAATTGGAGAGGTGTGAACAAATCATGAATTTGGTAGATTCATGATTTGTTCACACCTCTCCAATTGATGGTATAGGACAAGACCATCAATTTTAATGTTTTCAGCAGGAATCATGGCAGGGCAGAAAAGCGGCGAAGGAAACCAGTGAATGGAGATAGTGGAAACAAAAATGGCAAAATAACGTGGACCAATGAAAATTCAATCATCTTGCATTCTTAATACGCATTTGCAACCGTTGATTTCCTCACCAAGCCAGTCCCTCTCATAGAGGGAATGCCTTTGGCATAAAAATAAAAAAATAAAAACCAAAAACCAAAAGAAATTGGAAGATGTATCTCGGCGTACTGTAGATATATTATTTTAAATATAAATATACTAGTTTAAAATCAAATAAAATCAATATTTTTATGGCTGTATCAAATGAAAGGGACAATTTTCTGCATACTGTAAATTCTAATGGATTATAGAAACTAGCACTTGTACCCATAGGAGGTTTAAGGAATATGCTGATAGGAACAACCGATGAGAATTTCTTTTACGATGTGAGACAATTTTGAGCACTATAATGCTCACATATAAAAGCTTATCGGCTAATTAGTCCAAGATGCTTCTTCTTTAAACCCCCGCTCCCCCCTCTCTCCTCCCTCTCTGTCTATATATACATACATACATACAGAGAGAGAGATGTGTATGTATGTGGAAGCGTAGACAAGCCATGTCAATCCCTCAAAGAAATGTGGTCTTGTGGACTCCAACAATTGCAGGATATGCACAAAATATAGATTTGTTGATAAGGCATTAACTTTCAAGCAAATGCAATTGAATATACATAGAGAGAGATAGAGAGAGAGAGATAGAGAGATGTGTATGTGGAAGCATAGTCAAGGCACATGAACTGTTTGACAAAATCTCTGAAAGAAATGTGGTCTAATATATTGTAATGATTGCATGATATGCACAAAATGGAATTGTTGAAAAGGCTTTAGAAACTTTCATGCAAATGAAATTGGCAGGTGTAAAGCCAGATTCCACAACCTTTGCCAGCATCCTCTCTGCCTGTATCAAAATGGTAACCTTTGGAACAGGGTATGGACATCCATCAAGGCATAATGGAAGGTAGATTTTTGTTAGATATTATAGTTGGAAATGCTCTAATAGACATTTATGCAAAACATGGAAGCACAAACAAGGAACACAAACTTTTTGATAGAATGCCTCCAAGAGATGTCATCTCATGGAATGCAATGATTGCAGGATTGTAGAAAATGGATTTGTTGAACATGCTTTAAAAACTTTCAAGCAAATGTAATTATCAGTTGTAAATCCAAATTCCATAACCTTTGCAAGCATCCTCCCTACTTGTGCCCAAATGGGAGCTTTGGAACAGGGTATGGACATCCATCAAAGCATAATGGTAGGGGGATTCTTGTGAGATATTATAGTTTAAAATTCTCTGATAGACATGTATGCAAAATGTGGAATCATAGACAAAAAATGTGAACTGTTTCACAGAATTCCTCAAAGGGATGTCATCTCATGGAATGCAATGATTGCAGGATATGCACAAAATGGATTTTGCAAGGATGCTCTCAAAATATTTGAATTAATGAAGCACTCTGGAACGTATTCTAACATTGTAAGCTTTGCTTGTATTCTAGGTGCATGCAGCCATGCAGGTTTAGTGGATGAGTGTTATACATACTTCAATCACATTTGTAACCCTTATTGCATTACACCTACAGTTGATCATTATGTGTGCATGGTTGACCTCCTTTCCCGTGCTGGCTATCTTGAAGACACCCTAAACTTTATCTTTCTTTCTAAATCCCCAAATTTACCCTATTCCCAGTCACATTGAAGACCTGTGAGTGGGAATAGGGCTAACATTTTTTCTTTCTAAAATCGATTGAATAAAGCCATATTGCTAACTTCATTTTTTTTTCAAACAAAATAGACCTTTATCTTAAGGTTACTCATGAACCTTAAAATGAATAATTATTAAAAAAAAATGTGCATTCCTTAATGACATGTAAGAGAATTTAATCAATTGCTACTTAAAAACTCTTTAATGTTTCTATCTAATGTAGGTTATTAGATTAATAGTGAAAAAGAACATACATGGACCAAGCAATTTGTGGCACTTAAGGTTATGTAATAGAATTTACAGTTGATAGTTCAATTGTATAACAAATTTTTTTATGATCTTTACTAACGTTTATTAGAATTGTTGCATGTTTTACATCATTGGAATGACACATTAGCTATAACTTTTTTGAAATTTTATTATGGTATGTGCACTTTGATATGATGTAATATGATTATGGTTTTGTTTCATATGTTGTAATATTTTTTTTTAATAAAAAAGGGGTAAAAACTTTATTGAAATTCAAAAAAGAGCATTACAAAACATCAAAGGGCCAAGGCCCCAGGAACCCATAAGAAGCAGCCAAACAAAGCAAGAAGCAACATCATCCTTCACCAACACCATTCCTCTCCTCGGTAAGAATCCTCTCCAAGTCCTATCAGAGCTCATGAGGAATTTTCTCCCACTCATCTGTCTTCCAGCCATCTACTTACTTAAAAGCCCACTTAGCCAAACAATCAGCTACCCTATTCCACTCCCTCATAATATGGACAAAAGACACCATCTCCATCAAAGAACTTATCTACAGAATCTACTGCACCATCATAGCCAACTACCAACTAACATCAGAAACCTTCTATACATTCAGTAAACTAATTAAAACATGTGAATCAGACTCACAGATAACCTTGCGCCACCCCAAAGTATAAGCTCGTTCCAAGGCGTAGAGGATCACCAAATCTTCCATAAGGTTGATAGTCTACAATCCTTCATGAACAGAAAAGAAAAAAACCACCGATCCCAAAAATTCCCTGCCAGCCCCACCAATCCCAACAGGCCTAGGATTGCCCCTTGAAGAACCATCGGTATTGAGCTTCAAAATGCCAGCCGGAGGGGGTAGCCAACCACCCACCCTTTGAACTTTCTTTTTCACTTGCCTTCCTCTCCTAACACAAGAAGAAGCTGAAGAAAGCCCCTGAATACCCAATCTATCTACCAGCTCAGCATCCCCTTTCTCCAAAGGGAACACCACATCACACTTAGCTTCCACTGTCTCCTGAATCATACCCATAATTATATGCCAAACTTGATAAATCAACAACTTCTCACCACAAAAAATTCTTTGATTTCATCCCAACCAAATCTGCCATAGTATGAAGGAAGGCCCGACATACCACACATCCTGGAAGAAAGAGGCCATAGAAGGAGGTCTACCCAGACTACTCCAAAAATTCACCAAGGAGGAAGCATGAACACAGGGGCTTTTCCAAACTCCCCACCAAAAATGCCAAAGCTGCAAAGCCAAAGGACAACAGAAAAATAAGTGAGAGGAGTCTTCCTCTCCACATCCACACAAAACACACATAGAATGACCCTGAAAACCCCGCTTCTAAATATTATCCCATGTCAAGCACCTATTCCAAGCCAAAGTCCAAATAAAGTAGTTACACTTCAGCTAAGAAAACATATTCCACACAGTCTTCCACTAATGAACCCATCCAACCGGTGAGATAACAACACATGATATCTAGAAGCAATAGTATAGACACCCTTAGGATTAGGAGACCAAGAGAGAACATCCCCTTCCTAGAGGGAGCTGCAACATCTACAAGAAAAGATACTGTGAAGCTCAACACACTCCTCCTCCATACCAACATCAGGCCACTCATTGATTCTTCCATCTCACCACTACCAACTAACCATGAGAAGAGAAGGAGTTAAAGTGACTCACCCTTGAACATCCTACCTCACAAAACCTCTGGCACAGAGTCACCAAATTAGGAAACTAAGAAACAATGGGAGGAAAACCATCCCAAGAATCAGACCAAAAATGAGCTTCCATCCCTCTTTTACAAATCCAAAAAAGCCATCCTTGACGAGCGCAGCCCCTTTCTTGAGCATACTCCAAATCACCAAACCTTTCCCCACCAGCGGATAACGAGGACTATCAACCCAAGGGATCCCTGGGAAGTATTTCTGTGTTAATATCCTGGCCTAGGTCTGATCTTGCTCCACACACCACTGCCAATATAGCTTAGCAGCTAGCACTATCCTAGACAATGATGACTACCTCAACCCAAGACCACCAAACTACTTCGAGCTACAAACAATGTGTTGGAACTGGCTATGTTAAATCAAATTTTTCAAAAAATCCTCACCTTGTATGCACTTCGAGATTAGTTTGTGAAATTCTTGCCCTTGTTTTATCCTCATTATTCTCCTTTGGGTAAGCGTCGTCATTCCGTTCCTTTCTATTAATTAGTATGTCCATTTAAGTCTTTTGCTTTTACCTTCATGTATTAAGAAATTGTCATTATTGAACCTCCAAGCTTGACCTTTCACATTAGTTCAATCAGTTCATTACTTCAATCAGTTCACTAGTTCAATCGGTTCATTAGTTCAATTGGTTCACTAGTTCAATCGGTTCATTGGTTCAATCAGTTCACTGGTTCAATCGGTTCACTGGTTCAATCGGTTCATTAGTTCAATCGGTTCATTAGTTCAATCGGGTCACTGGTTCAATCGATTCATTGGTTCAATCGATTCACTAGTTCAATCGGTTCATTAGTTCAATCGATTCAGTGGTTCAATTGGTTCATTAGTTCAATCGGTTCACTGGTTCAATCGGTTCATTAGCTCAATCGGTTCATTAGTTCAATTGGTTCACTAGTTCAATCAGTTCATTGGTTCAATCAATTCACTGGTTCAATCAGTTCATTAGTTCAATCAGTTCACTGGTTCAATCGGTTCATTAGTTCAATCAGTTCACTGGTTCAATCGGTTCATTGGTTCAATCGGTTCACTGGTTCAATCAATTCATTAGTTCAATCGGTTCACTGGTTCAATCGATTCATTAGTTCAATTAGTTCATTGGTTCAAACAGTTCATGAGTTCAATCAGTTCAGTGGTTCAAGTGGTTCATGGGTTCAAGTGGTTCATAGGTTTAAGCGGTTCATTGAGTTCATAATGCTTGTTAATATCGGTGAGAGTAAGTTAGTCGGGATAGAATCTCCACTTCATGTTGATCTTATACTGTCGCTAACAAATTTATATTGGACTAATACATGCGATTGAAATAAGTTTTAAAGATCACCCCGACGGTATAAGCTATATTGATCAACAAAGTTGTTAAAAGAGCCTCACCAAGCGTATAAAGAACTATCGGTGAAAGAGGTGAATCGGGTTAAAGCCTGCCAGTTTTGCCGATACGATAGTCACAACGATGTCGGGGACATGTTGTGAAAGGTCTTGTTGATGCAAAACTTAGAAACCATAAAATGACACTAAAATCCAAATGATTAAGATGTTCTTCTGACAATTAAAACATTTGTTTTTTGTAGGATATACATAGCAGGGATCAAACTATAAAACACCCATGAAAGGATCTTGAGGAACTGAATAAAATATCAATAAGGGAAGTAATTACTTAAGTAAATACATTTGTTTAAATAATTTTGTTTGGATTATTTGATTAGACATTAATTTATGTTTTATCTGGATTTTTTAGGAGTAATAAAGAAGCCCTCAAAAGATATTAAGCAGAATTGCAGTTGAAGATCGTTGTTTGATCCTGAAATGGTTATCCATCTGATGATTAAGACAAGTATTAATTTTCTTGAATTTGTTTATTAAGACAAATATTGTTGTTCAGTTATCAACTGTCACAACTATTGTAACTGGTCTGAAGTTTGTATGTCACTCTTAATAAGAGATGACCAAGACCAAAGAAAAGAGAGGTGAGATTAGAAGATAGAGAATATTAGATTATAGGGAGAATTGATAAAATAGAACAGGGGATATTATAGAGTAGATTTGAACAGTAATGCTAGTTCACTTTTAATATATTTTATTTCTGGTAGATCATGTGCAAGCATTCTCTTATGAAGTCAAGTCTGTAAGCATGAAGCAGTGACTACAAATTTCGGTATCAACTATCTGTTAAATTTATTCAATTATATGACTGTCTCCTTTCAAAGTTTTCTCTATTATTCAATTTGAGTTATCAAGTATATCTTCAAGTTGTCTATACACATTTGCTGTTATAGTGTGATAAGATTAATTGGTTTCTGCTTTTAGAATTAAATCCTTTAAATCTATCATAGTAACTATGAAGGCATTGTCATGGATCTGTAAGAAGAGTCATATAGTTAGGGTTTGTATTCTATCTCCAATTTTTGATAAATCTGTTACAATTGCAGTATTATTCTAATAGGTTCCTTCAAGCAAGGATTAAATCCTTTTAGATGAATGCAGGTAATATTTTGTCAATTCGATATATATAAGTATGGAATATTAACTACTTCCTTGCAAGGTTGTACAAGTGACATACCTATTCTTTCATGCCAAGTAGTTCAAGTTTTTACCAAATAAACAGTCATTTATTTCATGATCATACTAATTCTATATTCAAAAAGGCACCGGTCTAGTATTTACATTATCACTTATACAAATTCATTTTAGATTTACTTAGCTAGATTGCATTATTGTTTTAGCTTTTTCAATTTAAGTTATTTTTAGAATTAACTTGTTGTCTTTTTATCTGTTTTATAATTTGTGCCATTATCAATAGTTTGATTAATTCTGATTAAAGTAGTGATCATCTCCTTATCTACTTTATTAATTAGAGGTTTACCCGCCTAGGTCTGGCAGAGCCTAAAGTGAAGGGGTTTTTAGCCATATCTACCCCATGTCAGTTAGCCAAAAATGTCAAGAGAGCCTGGCACCCTCTTATGGTTAACGACCTACGTTTTTGAGACCTAACAGAATTGGTGACTCTACTAGGGAAAAACACACAAAGAACCTGGTGCTAGACCATGTTATTAGAGTCAGAGAATTAAAAGGCATAACTCTGTTGGTGGAAGGAGAGACCCAGAAGATTGATTAGTCCTCTAAATAGAGGTGGCGACTCTACACTAAACTTAAATTGCTTTTCTGATAAAAGTGTCATAAAAGATGGTAGGAGATCTAAAGTTGAGGGTAAAAAACTGTAATCATCCCCACCTTTAAGGGCTCCTACTAAGAAGACTGGGATATCAAGTCACTCTCATAGTAATAATAACCAAATCCCTCCAGAGAATACAAGTCCTCTTGGCAAAAATTATACAATATATACTTCCCCATTCCATGCTGAAGGTGAAAATCCCAAGACACCAACAGATAGTCATAATGATGTTTTCAATTGGGAAGCATAGCCACAAAGGACAGATGAGATAGAAAATCAGGGTGAGGAAAATCATGAACATACAAATGATCAAGCTATCATAGATTATGACTGCATGACTGATCAGGAACTTGCTATACATTTAGAATATCAAGAGCAAAGACTCAAAAATAGACAACAAATGATGCAAAGAGCTGAAGAAATCAATAGACAAATGGCCTGTTTAGATCTTCAGGCATGAAATTCAACTAAGTATGTGCCCCCACACAGAAACATTAACAATATTAATCAGCATGGAATGCCTCAGAATGCTATAGCTGTTGGAAACACTAGGGTAACCCATAATACATGCAATAATCTTTCTTAGCAAAATAGGCAAATACCTAGACCTCCACCTGTAAATACTAGGAATGTTCACCAACAGCATCCACCACCAGGGCATAGACTTAACAATCAACAACTGCGACCTCCTCCACAACAAAATGTGTATCATCAACATCATGTCCAACCCAATATGTATCCACAACCTCCATTTGGATACCAGTATTATCCACCATACCCTAACATGCCACCTCCAAATCCTATGAGTATGGCTAGATAATTTGACTTGACTAGATATCAACTATATCCTTACCCCATGGATAAAAGCTGGAGGAACAATGTGCCTAAGTTTATAGGAAGCAGTGAGTTGACTGTTGAAGATCATATCAAACGATTCAATGCTTTTATACAGGACATTGGTAATGAATATGAAGATATAAAAATGAAATTGTTTATGATATCTCTTACTAATGAAGCAAGAGATTGGGTAAATAGCTTACCAGACGCTTCAATATATTCCTTAAGAGACTTCCACAATCAATTTTTAGAACAATTCGGAAATCAATGTGCTCCAAAATTTCCTCTTCATGAACTAATAACTATTCAAAAGTATCAAAATGAATAGGTGTATGATTTTAATTTGAGATTCACTAAACTGTATAATAAGGTCCCACAAGAATCCAAATTGAACAACAAAGTAGCCCTTAGCATATACTTGAAAGCATTTGACCTGAAAATAGGTTATGAACTTAGGGGCAAAAGTCCTAGAACTTTGGCAGAAGCACAAAAAATGGCTCTCACTATTGAAAACAATAAAAAGGCTACTGGGATGATTAGAAAAAGAGATAATATAAGAGTCCCTCAAAATCCTAACCCTCCTGCAAACAAGCAAGAATACTCACATAAGAGTGAAAGACCAAGACTCCATGATATGCCATATCATACGAATTGGAAAGATGGAAAGCCTGTGGATACTAACAGGAGACATAATTATGGAAAAGACACTCCCGACCCTTTGAAGAAAAGTGGAGTCCATATGACAGAAAATAGTCCATGGTGTATGCCCTGTAATTTGCCACACTCTCCTGATTAATGTGTGGTAGCACAATCAGTAGAAAAAGATAAAGTATCTTATAACCCTGAGATAGATCATCATACTATAAATATGTTGGGCATCACACCTTTCACTATTGAAGAGGACTATTCATCCAACGAGGAATCTGGGTATGAATATGATGTAGGAGCACAAAAATATAATGTAAACTTAGGAGGACAAGAAATATTTTCTGAACATGAAGAAGACTAAGGAAATTGTGGATATGACCTCAACGCAGCACAAAGTTACAATTGGCAAAAACCTTCTGAGGAAGAGAGAAAAGCTTTAACAAAGGCTGTGGTAGCACAAGCTAGGGGTAGTTACAACCTGAGAAACAGAACAATCAATGATGAACAAGGAACTCCCCGAAGTATATTTATAAAAAATTAGACTACCGGTAAAACTGATAAAAGTAAAGCTGAGAAAACACCTCTTGTTGACACACCAAACAAAAAGAAGGATGGCACAAAAACTGAGGAAAAGGGGCAAACAAAAGTTGAGAGGTCGAAACTAAACATAAATCCCTCATTTGATATTGCTCAAGCTGTTTCTCAAATGAAAGTATCTGTGCCACTTCTAGAAATGATGAAGGTGGAAAAATATAAAAATATAGTGGTGAAGATGATATCAAATGTATCAGACAAAAGACCTGAACAACATAGTTCAAAAATAAATACGCAACAGGAATCTATCAAAATACATGAGGTATACCTAGGTGAAACATTAATGAAAAATCCATCTCAAATAGATCCATTCTATATTACCTTGCTGATAAACAACAAATTAGTCAGAAATTGTATGATTGATTCAGGAGCAGCAATAAACATAATGCCCATGGCTATTATGAGAGAGTTAGGAATGTGGGTGGATACTACATTTGGTAAATGTTATGCAATGGATAACAGGTCTGTCCCTGTTGTTGGAATCATGAAAGATGTTGAGATAAAATTAGCATCTCATCCTGAAGCCTCTTATAAAATTGACATCACTGTGGTAGATATCCCACCTAACTATGGAATGTTGTTATCTAGACAATGGACTGCCATGGTAGGGGGAAGTGTGCAATTAGATTTATTGTATGCTACTATCCCATTGGGAACACAAGCAGTGAAACTCTATAGGGAGCCAAGGTATGAAGACATTATAGAGAAAATTAATCCAAATCAAATGATTTGTTTCTGTGATACAGATTTCAGTACATTCAGGGTGGAAGAATAGTCTAAATTGCATAATATAGATCCAATTTACTATGAAGCCAAAATTGATGAAAATGAAGTATGGACCATGTATTTCGATGGCGCATGTAGTAAGGCATGAAATGTAGCTGGGGTGTTGTTTATATCACCATCAGGGAAAACATTCAAATATTCTTTTTCTCCAAATTTTGAGTGCACAAATAACATAGCAGAATATGAAGCACTTTTAATTGGGCTAAACATTGCTAGAAAACACAAAATCAAATTGTTGGCAGTATATGGAGATTTTGAATTGATTATTTCACAAGTCAAAGGTAAATATTCCTCAAAAAACAAAAAATTGAAACAATACAGAAATGCAGTTCTGGATGATATAGAATTGTTTGATGCTTTTTCAGTAAGTTGGATAGATAGGTTAAAAAATATAATGGATGACTTCCTTGCAAACATAGCTTTGAAGAGGGATGACATTACCTTGACAAGTATTTCAGAAGTTGAGTGCAAAACTAGACCAACTATCCCAGACAACATATATAACTGGCAGGTTTTTGATAACGATGCTGATTTACTCAAATTTTTGCATTGTATAGATCAGTATGAGAATCAAGAGATTGATCTTAATGCTTTTGTTGAAGAGATTGATGGCAAAGAGAGTTTATTTGGCAAATAAATTGTCCAACTTAAAACCAATTAAATTCCAAAGGGTTTAGTAGCATTAGAGAGAGTTTTTGATGCAAATGATCGATCTATTTCCAAAGAAGTAAATGTAAAGGAGGATGATGTGGAAGAAATAAATTTGGGAACTGAATTGTCACCTAAAAAGATCTACATTGGAAAGAAAATAACCCCTGTAATCAGAAGCATGTTAATTACATTATTGAGAAAATATAAACATGTATTTGCCTGGTCTTATGATGATCTTAAAGCTTATAGGGAAGATTTGTTCCAACACAAAATCCCACTGAAGCCAGATGATAAACCTTACAGACAAAAGCAGAGACCCATCAACCCGATGTTAGAACCTAAGATGTATTAAGAACTCATGAAGCTCAGGGAAACTGGCATTATAAAACTAATTAGGCATTCATCCTGGGTCTCAAATCTAGTACCTGTTAGGAAGAAGAATGGGGATATTAGACTTTGTGTTGACTTTAGAAAATTAAACATATCCTCCCTCAGAAAATTATCCATTACCCAATATGGAAACTCTACTACAAAGAGTTACTGGTTGTGAGTTATTATCCATGATGGATGGGTTCTCCAGATACAACCAAGTAAAGGTTAAAGAATCTGAACAATACAAAACAGCCTTTACCACCCCATGGGGAACTTATGTATACGTGAGAATGCCATTTGGCCTTACAAATGTTGGAGCCACGTTCCGGAGGGTAATGGACATTGCTTTTGCAGGTTTAATAAATGAAATTGTGGCTGTATACCAGGATGACCTCACTACATATTCAACAAAGGCCAAAGATCATGTAATTCACCTTGAGAAGATATTTATCAGAGCATTAGAATATGGTGTCTCCTTGAATCCCAAGAAATGTAAATTTGCAGTCACAGAAGGGAAACTACTTGGGCACATAGTATCCAAAGATGGAGGTAGGATTGATCCCGAGAGAATAGAGGCAATAGACAAAGTTCCTATTCCAAAAACAGTCAAGGCCATACAATCATTCTTTGGACAAATAAAATTTGTGAGAAGGTTTATACCAAACTTTGCAAAAATAATTAACCCTATATCTAGGATGTTGAAGAAAAATGCAAAGGTTAATTGGAAAGATGAATGAATAGAATCCTTTGCATCCATAAAAAGGGCAATCAAAGAAGCTCTAGTGCTAAAGTCTCCCAATTTTATTAAACCTTTCCAGATCTTTTCCTTTGCATCTTTTCATATAGTAGAAGCAGTTATGTTACAAAAGAATAATGAGGGTTATGAGCAGCCTGTTTCCTTTTTTAGTAAATCACTCCAACATGCAGAACTTAACTATGATATCATAGAAAAACAAGCTTATGCATTGGTGAAAGTTGTCAAGGCATTTAGACCTTACCTGGTTGGGGCTAAAATGATAGCTTATGTACCAAATGCAGCAGTCAAAGATATGTTCACGTAGAGTGAAGTAACTGGGAAGAGATGTAGATGGATAAATCAACTTCAAGAATTTGATATAGAAATTCAAATCACAAAGCTAGTAAGGGGACAAGGGCTAAAAAAATTAATGACTGAAACAAATCTTGAGGCTGCCCAAGTATGTAATATTGAAGATGAAGAGGAAATGATAACAAGTATTGAGAAAACTCCTTGGTATACTGACATAGTGTATTACCTCAAGCACATGAAATGCCCTAATGGATTTGATGATAATAAGAAAAGGACTCTAAAATTACATGCTTCTAAATATGTTCTTATAGAAGATCTTTTTTGGAAAAAATAATGATGGTATCTTACTGTTTTGTCTAGATGAAGAACAAGCAAAATCTGCCTTACAAGAGATGCATCAGGGAGTCTGTGGTGGTCATTTCTCAGCTAAAACCACATCACACAAGATATTAAGGGATGGATACTATTGGCCCAAGGTTTTCAATGATGCCTATAGTTTTACTAGGAAGTGTGAGGCCTATCAGAGATTCTCAGGAAAGCTAAAGTACCAAGGGGCATTACCCTTGAGACCCATGCAAGTTGATGCCCCATTTCACCAATGGGGAATTGATTTTATAGGAGAGATTATGGAGAAATCAAGTGGTGGTCACAAATGGATATTAGTAGCCACTGACTATTTCACAAAATGGGTAGAAGCAGTGCCTACTAAACAAGCAACTAGTAAGGTTGTGATTAACTTCCTATTGGAAAACATTTTAATTAGATTTGGGGTACCATTGAGGCTTATAACTGACAATGGAATGTGTTTTAGATTGGATGAGTTTCAAAAAATTTGTAAATCTTATGGCATTACGATCTCATAGTCTTCTCCCTACCACCCACAAGGTAATGAGCAAGTTGAGTCCAGCAATACAAGTGTCCTGAAGATTATAAAAAGAATGCTGGATAACAACAAGAAAGCCTAAGACTCTAAGTTGAGATTGGCATTATGGGCTGATAGGATCACAGTAAAGAAAGCAATTGGCAAATCACCATTTGAATTAGTCGATGGAGCTCATGCCAAACTCCCAATACACAACCTGCTACCAGTGTGTAAGTTTATCCTCCAAGAGGATTGGGATGTCCCAGAACCGATGGAGGAAAGGCTAGAATAGCTAATGGAATTAAACGAAATGAGGGAATAGGCAATTCAACAAAATAAAAAATGCAGATGCAAATGAAATACCTATATGATAAAAAGGCTAAAGTCAGAAAATTTGAGGTAGGTGACATAGTGCTTATTTGGAATGCTAGAAATCAAGAAAAAGGGAAGCATGGAAAATTTGATGCCCTATGGGATGGACCTTTTGTCATCAATGGTAAGGCAAGGGAGGATTCATATCATGTATAGAACATGTCTGGTGAGAAGCAAGAACTGCCAGTACATGGGCAATTTTTGAAACATTTTTTCTCTTAAAAAGAGCCCAAGAGAAAAGAATTGCCAGTGCATGGACAATTCTAGTTAAAATCTCTAAATGGTCTTTTCCATGCATGGTAGGTTGGAAGAGTTAAATAACTTGCTTAAAAATCTCTCTTATCAAGAAATAAAAGTTTTTCATAAAGCAATAACCCAGGATCTTCACCCTTCATAGTTCACCCATCATCAAATGAAGAAGGTATTGGTCTGCTCCTCCAGAAATCTGGGATCTTGCTATGCCCACAAGGGGCATGCATCCTCAGATAGAGTCTATGTTGGAATTGGATATGTTAAATCAAAATTTTCAAAAAATCCTCACCTTGTATGCACTTCGAGATCAGTTTGCAAAATTCTTGCCCTTGTTTTATCCTCATTATTCTCCTTTGGGTAAGTGTCGTCATTCCGTTCCTTTCTATTAATGAGTATGTCCATTTAAGTCTTTTACTTTTACCTTCATGTATTAAGAAATTGTCATTATTGAACCTCCGAGCTTGACCTTTCACATTAGTTCAATCAATTCATTAGTTCAATCGGTTCACTGGTTCAATCGGTTCATTGGTTCAATCGGTTCACTGTTCAATCGGTTCATTAGTTCAATCAGTTCACTGGTTCAATTGGTTCATTAGTTCAATTGGTTCACTGGTTCAATCAGTTTACTAGTTCAATCGGTTCACTGGTTCAATCGATTCATTGGTTCAATCAGTTCACTGGTTCAATTGGTTCATTAGTTCAATCGGTTCACTAGTTCAATTGGTTCATTAGTTCAATTAGTTCACTGGTTCAATCAGTTCATTAGTTCAATCGGTTCATTAGTTCAATTGGTTCACTGGTTCAATTGGTTCATTGATTCAATCAGTTCACTGGTTCAATCGGTTCATTAGTTCAATTGGTTCACTGGTTCAATCAGTTCATTAGTTCAATCAGTTCACTGGTTCAATCAGTTCATTAGTTCAATCGGTTCACTGGTTCAATCAATTCATTAGTTCAATCGGTTCACTGGTTCAATTGGTTCATTGGTTCAATCGGTTCACTAGTTCAATCAATTCATTAGTTCAATCGGTTCACTGGTTCAATCGGTTCATTAGTTCAATCTGTTCATTAGTTCAATCGGTTCATTGGTTCAAACAGTTCACGAGTTCAATCGGTTCACTGGTTCAAGTGGTTCACGGGTTCAAGTGGTTCACAGGTTCAAGTGGTTCACGAGTTCAAGTGGTTCATTGAGTTCATAATGCTTGTTAATATCGGTGAGAGTAAGTTAGTCGGGACAAAATCTCCACATCATGCCGATCTTATACTATCACCGACAAATTTATATTGGACTGATACATGCAATTGGAATAAGTTTTAAAGATCACCCCGATGGTATAAGCTATACCGATCAACGAAGTTTTTAAAAGAGCCTCACCAAGTGTAGAAAGAACTATTGGTGAAAGAGGTGAATCAAGATAAAGCCTGCCAGTTTTGCCGATACGATAGTCACAATGATGTCGAGGACATGTTGTGAAATGTCTTGCCGATACAAAACTTAGAAACCATAAAATGACACTAAAATCCAAATGATTAAGATGTTCTTCTGACAATTAAAACATTTATTTTTTGCAGGATATACACAGCAGGGATCAAACTATAAAACACCCATGAAAGGATCTTGAGGAACTAAATAAAATATGGATAAGGGAAGTAATTACTTAAGTAAATACATTTGTTTAAATAAATTTGTTTGGATTGTTTGATCAGACATTAATTTGTGTTTTATCTAGATTTTTTAGGACTAATAAAGAAGCCCTCGAAAGATATTAAGTAGAATTGCAGTTGAAGATCCTTGTTTGATCCTGAAATGGTTATCCATCTGATGATTAAGACGAGTATTAATTTTCCTGAATTTGTTTATTAAGACAAATATTGTTGTTCGGTTATCAACCATCACAACTGTTGTAACTGGTTTGAAGTTTGTATGCCACTCTTTATAAGAGATGACCAAGACCAAAGAAAAGAGATGCAAGATTAGAAGATAGAGAATATTAGATTATAGGGAGAATTGATAGAATAGAACAAGGGATATTATAGATTAGATTTGAACAGCAATGCTAGTTCACTTTTAATATATTTTATTTCTAGTAGATCATGTGCAAGCATTCTCTGATGAAGTCAAGTCTGTAAGCATGAAGCAGTGACTGCAAATTTTAGTATCAACTATCTGTTAAATTTATTCAATTATATGATTATCTCCTTTCAAAGTTTTCTCTGCTATTCAATTTGAGTTATCAAGTATATCTTCAAGTTGTCTATACACATTTGTTGTTATAGTGTGATAAGATTAATTGGTTTCTGCTTTTAGAATTAAATCCTTTAAATCTATCATAGTAACTGTGAAGGCATTGTCATGGATTTGTAAGAAGAGTCATATAGTTAGGGTTTGTATTCTGTCTCCAATTTTTGATAAATCTGTTACAATTGCAGTATTATTCTAATAGGTTCCTTCAAGCAAGGATTAAATCCTTTTAGATGAATGCAGGTAATATTTTGTCAATTCGATATATATAAGTATGGAATATTAACTACTTCCTTGTAGGGTTGTACAAGTTACATACCTATTCTTTCATGCCAAGTAGTTCGAGTTTTTACCAAATAAACAGTCATTTATTTCATGATCATACTAATTCTATATTCAAAAAGACACTAGTCTAGTATTTACATTATCACTTATACAAATTCATTTTAGATTTACTTAGCTAGATTGCATTATTGTTTTAGCTTTTTCAATTTAAGTTATTTTTAGAATTAACTTGCTGTCTTTTTATCTGTTTTATAATTTGTGCCATTATCAATAGTTTGATTAATTCTGATTAAAGTAGTGATCATCTCCTTATCTTCTTTATTAATTAGAAGTTTACCCACCTAGGTCTGGCAGAGCTTGAAGTGAAGGGGGTTTTAGCCATATCTACCCTGTGTCAGTTAGCCAAAAACGTCAAGAGAGCCTGGCACCCTCTTAGGGTTAAGGTCCTGCATTTTTGAGACCTAGACAATGTCCCATCTAACAAGGCTCCATTTAGAGGACAACAAACTGTTGGCAAGAGACAATATAAGGATTCATGAATGTTGTCATTGATGGCAACAAAGGTTATTCCACACATCCGCAGGACATGATGAGTCTTTACCAGAAGTCAGATTGAAGAAGTGTTGAGGTCTGGTAAGCAAGAACAGAGCAGTCAGTAAGGTCTGACAGACAGGTCTGGATCTCTCAGAAGAAGCATCTCAGTGAAGTGCGGATTTGGGGAAGTCAAGAGGAGTACCTTGACTGATAGATTGCAAGAATTGAGCCTCCGATGATGAAAGAGTAAAGAGATATAAGCATTCAAGTAGTGGGGTCCAGTTTGGTAGAACAGACAGAGGAAGAACTGATAGGTAGAGCATCAGAAGTTATTCTGGATGAGATGTTGATGGTGATAAAGATTCCTAAGGTATCTTTCATGATTGGCAGACTTGTTAGATGACTTCTATAAGTTTCTTTTTGATCCGCATCACTTGGGAAGCAAGGATTCAGCTGACAGACTAGAGTTTGGGAAATATTGACTATTCCGGATGTTGACTTGAAAGAGGATGAAATCCTTTGTGTGGATATATATATCAGATGGATTTAGATGGGAAAGTGTGTGTGGTGTAATGTGAAGTGTGAAGAAAAGTAGAAGAATAGTGTGAAAGCAGAAATGAATGTTTGGTATGTGAAAGGACAGTAGCACAAAAGAAGAGGAAGGATGAAGTGCAGTAGATCAGTTTATTGAGCCTAACCGGAACTGAACTCTAGCATATGTGGATGCTTCTCATCAGTTCAAGGATCTTGTTATTCTTCTTACAACTTGTAGACAGTGAGTCTCTTATAGGTAGTGAGCCTCTTGTGAGCAGTGTGCTCGGGCAGTGAGCCCTAATTGGTAAGTGCCATTTTGTATTTCTATTCTTCTAACAAAGAATACAATCTTGGGTTAATCACCCCGTGGTTTTTTTTCCTTAACAAGGTTTCCATGTAAAAAATATTATGTCAAGTGTATTTCCATTTCATGGTTATGTTTGCTTATTTGAATTGATGCTGCATTAATCATTAAGAAAGCTAAAATAATTAAGATAACTGATTCACCCCCCCCTCTCAGTTATCAACACAAGCTACTAGTCCATAAAAATTGTGTTGCTAAGGAATCCAATTCCTTAACAAAACCCATTAGGGCCACCTGAATTAGACATCTATAAATTGGGAGGGCCTGAACCATAGACTTGAGCAACTAAACATGACCCACAAAGGACAACCAATAGTGGGTCCAATGATTAACATTCACATGAAATTTATCTAGAATATTTTGCCAAGAATCCCTATGTAGCCTTCCAACAGAGATGGGAATACCAAGATAGGTCAAAGGGAGCACCTAGTCTGAAATCTCAAAATATGAGAAATTCTCCTCTAAATGGAACTTGGAGTATTAAAGAAAAATATGGAAGACTTATCTTCATTAATCAGTTGGCCTGAAGCAACAAGATAAACATCCAACACCTTGCACAAATTCGAAGCTTCCCTAATTATAGCCATACCCATCAAAGTAGTGTCATCCACAAACTACAAGTGAGATTGTAGAGGTAGACCACCTCCCCACCTCCACCCCTGAATGAAACCTAACTCCACATTCCTTCTTATCAAACATCCCAGACCTTCAACAAGAAGAAGAAACAAGTAAGGAGAGAGGGGGTCACCCTGCCGCAAACCCCAAGAGGCACCAAAACGCTCTGAGTGCTCCCCAGTTATTAACATAGGAAAGGAGACCAAAGTAACACAAATCATAACCCAATGAATCCACTCATCCCCAAACCCAAAAGCACCCAGAACTTTTCAAAGGAAGGACCACCGAACTCTGTCATAAGCCTTAGTCATATCAAGCTTAATGAACATCACCTTATCTTTGGAACTAGCCATAGAGTGAATGGTTCAGTTGTGATAACAACCCCATCTAGAATCTTCCGTCTCACCACAAAACCACTTTGTTCCTCAGAGATCAAAACTTTAAGCCACTTTTTTAGCCTATCAACAATCAATTTAGAGATAATTTTATAAATCACATTGCAAAGAGAAATAGGACAAAATTGACTTAACCTATCCACCCCATCACACTTTGGAATGAGAGAAAGGAATATAGAATTCAAAGCTTGTAACATCTGTTTGTTCTTATGAGATTCCTGAACACCTACCAACAAGTCCAACTTGATAACCTCCCAAAATTCTTGAAAGAACTCAATCAGGAAACCATCAGGGCCAGGAACTTTCCCCCTCTTCATCTAAAACACAATCTCATCCAGCTCCTTAATTGAAATATCACTCATAAGGTGTTCATTCATCTCCCTAGATACTAAAGAAGGGATACAAGAAAGGACCTGAGCTTCCTCATCAGAACCCCCCTACGAGTCCTCCCTGAATAAGGAAGCAAAATACTGCATAGCTTCCCTCGTGATTTCATGAAAAGAGGAAAGAGTCTCACCCCTTCCATTCACTAGAGCTGAAATAGAATTGCCATGTCTCCTAGATTTCACCGAGTTGAAGAAAAAAGTGGTATTTTTATCCCCTTCCTGAAGCCACTCAATCTAGGCCTTTTGCTTCCGAAAAACTTCCTCACGCAACGCATACTCTTCCAGTGATTTCAAAACACTAGTCTCTTCCCACAGTAGGTCTTCAGTCAACCCATCCTCCCTGATCAATCTCATAATGCCATCCAACTCAGCCTGGGTAGTAATCTTAGCATGGAAAATGTTTCCAAAGCATTGCTGATTCTAACATTTAAGCTGATACTTAACAAATTGAAGTAACTTAGCAAAAGTATACATTGTTGTACCATAAGTAGGTCTACCATACCTCCACTACTCAGCAACATAGTCATGGAGAAAGGAGTCACACAACCACATAAGCCGAAACTTGAAAGAAGGAGACCAAGGCACACAAGCTGAAGAAATAGCTAGCTTGATAGGTCAATGATCTGAACCCCTCCAATCCAAAATTTTAGAGCTAGAAGACCACAACCCACCAACCCAGTAGAAAGAAACTAGAAAGCGGTCAAGGCATTCTACAATGCAATTATTCCCAACCCTCTGATTTTTCCAAGTAAACTGACCATTAATGGGCTTGATATCAACAAGATTTAAAGCTTAGATGTTATCTTGAAGTAGCAACGTAGAAGGCTCCAGCCTTGCAATACCACCCTGCTTCTCAGCCAACTCAGAAATAACATTGAAGTCTCTAGCCATAATCCATGGATGGAGAGGAACCAAGATTCAAACAAACTGGATATGGGACCACAAAAGTTGCTTACCCTGAAGCTCAGCAGGCATATAGATATTGGAGAAGAGAACAGACTCCCCCATCTAAAAACAAGATGCAATCATAGAGATAGAAGACTAAAAGGACAACCACCAAAGAGGGCAGATCTTCCGAGGGTTCCATAAACAAGCCACTCCCCCAATAGACCCTTGAGAACCAATGCACTAGCACTCTCCACTCCCCCATAACTTAGGTACTAAAACAAACATACATTCCACGAATAACTTAGTCTCCTACAGGAAAAGAACATTAGGAGATTGACTTATGACCAAATCCCGAAAATCTTTTTGTCGAGGGCCACTATTCAAGCCCCTTATATTCTAGGATAGGATAATCATTTCAAGGTGTTCAAGAAATGACAATCCAAAGTCTTAACAAACCCTAACTCTACCAAAGTTTCTCCTGTTAATTTAATCTTTTTCAGATCCTTTTCTCTACCAAGCTTGGAAGACTTCTCCCCAACCCCTTTTTTTGGATCCTTTTGATGAAGGCCCAAATGAGAAGAAGAAGACTTATTATGCTTCACCCCCTCAATACCTGCATTCAAAACAAGAGGAGATCCATCCCCTCCACCCTTCTTCCCTTCTACAATAGGAACCGATTCCACTTGGACTTCCATTTGAAGATCCATGTCCATTTGCAAAGCACTATTATCCTGCATAACCTGAGTGACCTCAGAAAGAAGGCCCTCCTATCCTCTACCCAAAGCACCCTGATCTAGATTAACCAATCCCGGATTCACTTCCTGCTGGCTGAGATCATCTAAAACTACAAATCTATTGAAAGTATCTTCATCCTGCCTCTCCTTCAAAGTCCTCTTTTGACCTTGATTCTTGTTACGAGCCTTGACTAGAATAAAACCATCAGCCCCAACCACATAATCAGGAATGGGTTCCTTCCCCTTTTCAACCCTAGGGGGATTGCGGGGAGGTTGAGAAGGCTGGGAATCCACAAGCCTAGCCTTTGGGCATCTCCGCTGCAAATGTCCATATTCATGACAGAGACAACAACAAAATGGAAGAGTCTCATAGTCCAACTGCTACACCCAAGAGTAAGGATCCGCACACATATCCACCAAATCTGGAAAAGGTTTACTAAAATCAATCTCAACATAGATACAAGCAAAAGTCATCATCTTTTTAACCTGAGTCTGTTGTGAAGCACCAACCAGTTTTCCAAGCATCGAAGCCAGCAAGTGCAAAACATCATCCCGCCAACATTCCATAGGAAACCTTGGAAGCTGAACCCACATCAAAAACTGACTCGTAATCTTTTCAGTAGGATTGAAGCCTGCATGCCATGGTTTAATAAATAATCAATCTAATTATGAAAATAGGGGCCTCCTTCAAAGGCCTTATTGTGATTCGCCAAGTAGTTGAATGATACCATCAAATAGTTATTCGCCAAAAGCATAACCTCCATTTCTCCCTCCGACATCCAAGGCCATTGGGCCCACGATTCAAGAAAATGTAATGAAACCCACATCCCCATAAACTTGCACAACAAAGCATGCTTCAAATAATAGTCAATATCTTCTGCAATCATCTCCAGTGGGATAACCAATTTTGGCCTCTCCTCACAATGTTCAAGACATCCATTGATCTTTGTAATCCATCTATCACTAGACAAACCCGAGCCAACCAACCTCGGAACCAGTGAGAACAAGTTATTATTAAAAACCTTCGAAGCATGTGAAGGAGAATTCACACTAGCTGCTGCTGAGAAAAAATCCATCTTGGGACTTGCTCCTGAAGACTCCCCGGTCGGCATTGAATCTAAACAAGACCCATGGCGGGCATGCAAGCCCCCAGAAAAAGAACCACCACTAAGGTTTAACCGACCTACCACCTAGTAGCACTTTCAAACAGAAGACCCAAACCAACCCACATCCCTTTGAAAACAAAGCCCTCACACTACCAAAGAGGGTACACCACAATCGTAAGGTAACCTTGTACCAGGCACCGCATAGAGGAAGGCACACAGTTCGGCCACCCCACACATCTTTGACAATGAATCACACCTCCGCCAACAGCCTCCCACCAAGCATAAAACCCCCGCACACTCAGGGAGAAAGAGGTGCTGATTCAAATGAAAAAAGGTTCGCAATGATAAAAACCCCAACTCTAGACCTCCCCAAATCACATGCACTCCCCACACTTCACATGGCCAAGAAAAACCAGAGGATTAGGCTAGGGCATGGTCACCCTAGCTCGACATGTAGAGAAAAAATCCATCTCAAAGCCTAAAATCTTTTCATATGTTGTAATATTATATATATAACAAAAAAATAAATTATTGCATCAAATAAATAATAAATTTTCATTATAAATGTTTTTTTTGTAGAACACGGGTCTTCCAGAAGATCAAGATGATCCTCATGATATAGATACAAATTATGTTGGTTCTGGTACAGATCACATGGCAGAGGATGATGATGAAGTAGGTATAGAAAACACTGAGGTCGATGATGATGATGATGACGACAATGACGACAATGATGATGATGATGATGATGAAGCAGTTGTTGGTAGTAGCCAGTGACATTCATGATCATATAGATTGCATCATGGATCATTGTTGATATATTGTTATGATGCCTCTTTTCATGGTTACTATCATATGTATCATTTTCACGGCCTTTAGTACCATATTATTAAGTTGTATCATTTAGACATGTATTATTTTGACTTATATCATTTGGACATGTATCATCTTGACTTGTATCACTTTGAGTTACATAATTTATCATTTTTACTTATATCATTTGTACATGTATCATTTTGACTTATGTCGACTATTGGACATGTATTATTTTGACATGTTATTTATCTACTGGCATATTTGACTTTCACTTGTTTTAGTTATATATGATGATGATCTTATAAGTATTGACTTGTCAATTTATATATATTGAAAGTGGTTGATGATTTTTGGATGGATATTTATTACGTATGATGATTTTAATTTACTGCTCAGGATGGATGTTGTCAAATTCAATTAAATTATAGATATTTGACTCACTTGTTTTAATTATAGATGATGATCATGTTATAAGAATTATCTTGTTATTTAATCATATGAGTTAAATAATTAAATTACTTACTCTATAATCATATGAGTTATTTAAGAGGCATGATATATTTAACTAATTAAATTGAAATAAAACATATTAAATTAATAAATGTAAGCAAAACAAGAATCATTTTTAGAAGAAAAAAAGGAAGCAACAATGGAAGCCAAACTAGAAGCAAACCAGAAGCAATCTTGGAAGTAAAACTTGGCATTATCTAGGAAGCAAAAATAGAAGCAATTCAGGTAGCAAACAAAGAAGTAATAATGGAAGCAATTTTAGAAGCAATAAAACATGCAATAATAGAAGCCATATTAGAAGCAACAAAAGACATAAAATGGAAGCAAAGCTAGATGCAACAAGCGACTTTATATCAGAACCAAAATTGGAAGCAAAACTAGAAGCAAAATCGAAAGAAAAATTGGAAGCAAAATTGGAAGCAAAACTGGAAGCAAAATTGGAAGCAAAACTAGAAGAAAACCTAGAAGCAAAACTGGAAGAAAACTTGGAAGCAACACAAGAAGCAAAACTAGAAGCAAAATCGGAAGCCAAACTGGAAGAAACAAAATCTGGCACTAAATCCGGTGCTAAAGTGAAATGTAGTTTGGCACCGAGTTTTGCACTGGCAGAAGTGTCCAATTCATGAACTCAAATGCACTAAATTTTGGTGCTATTTTAGGTGCTAATTGCTTGTTTTGTTGTAGCTTGAACATATTAAAGATATATCAATTGTATGTTCAATCCACCATATTCAAGATGAGGAGTAGCAGTTAAGCTCCTAGTTTCCTTCCTCAAGAGAAGAGCTCTTGAATGGTTTAGGAGTTTAGGAGAGTTACTTTGTAAGTAGTTTGGAGGAAGATCATATAATGTATGTTTACTAGAGTAGTTGACAACAATTAAAAGGCCCCCTAGTGAGATAATGGTGGACTTCAAATTCTGATTTTAGAGAACCTAGGAAAGAATTCCAACTCTTCTCAAACTATCTCCTCAAGGTGAATTCTTGTATTTGCTAAGAGCTTAAAATTTTGATATAGCCATGATGATGCAATCTATGGGTGCTTAGGTTTTACCTGATGCGTATGAGATATCTTTGAGAGCTAAAAATTGTTTAATAGAGGTTGGGAAGATAGCTTCCAGACCCTTTGTACCCATTTTCCTAGACCTACCTCCACAAGTTAATCAACCTACTATTGCTCCCATCCTAGAGCCTAAAGCTTCTACATCCACTCTTTCCAAAGAAGAAGATGATCTTAAAATCCTACTTGCCATCATGGCCAACAAAATCAATATTATAGCAGGACAATAGGTTCCTAAACCCCATCAAAGTTATAACCAGGGACAACCTTCAAATCAGCCCTAGGGGCAGGGTTATAGTTCCAATAGAAACCAAAACTAGAATTGAAGTTACTAGACAAATAGGTACCAAAATAATAACCCTAATCATCCTTTGCAAGCTATTCACCCTATCCAACATATACCTACTATTAACCCAGTTAGAACTTTGGTTCCTATCCAAAACAACATGAGTTAGGAGATATATTGGTGTTACCCTTGTAGTCAGCCTCATAACTAGTCCACTTGCACATTTAGAGTGCAAGGACATGCCCTAATGGTGCATAATTTTCATAGTCAACAAGAGCCATTAGTGGAGGCTACAAATCCTAGCACTGAGGTGCCTAATGAGACTACTTCTGATTCCAATCTAATACTTTGGACTATTGAGGAATTATGTGCTATTAATCAACCCATGGATAGTGTGATTATGTATGTGAATAGTGTTATAGACAACACAAGGTCTGAGAAGAGTCAATTGGAAAGAAATCCTATGCCTCTTGTAGTACAAAGAGAACCTATTCCAAAAGGGAAAGGGCAAGGTACTGGTGTTGCAAATTCAACCCAAAACAATAGGCCTGCCACTATAAATGAGGTTCCATAATGCCCATAAATGCATTACCAAGCCATGGAATAGTCAAGAAAAGGACCTTGGATCCCTTCCATGCACAAAATGACAACCATTCCCTTAAATATTGTGGAACAAATGAAAAAGACAAATCTGAATGTGTCCATGTGAGATGCACTGTCAATCCCCTCTCAGAGGGATTTATTACAAGATGCTTTGAAGTAGTTTCCAACAACTGATCTAGTAGTCCAAAGAAGAAAATCCAAGTGAGTCTTGTCCAACCAAATGAAGAGCAAGCAAGTTAGGCAAAGAAGCCATCATCATTCTACTTGTCTCTAATCATTGGAAAGTTCCTAGTGCATAATTGTATGATAGATTCAGGGGCGAGCATCTCATTAATTCCAAAGAAAATAGTAAATACATTAGGAATTAAGTATACCCTAGTCTCATCAAGTGTGTCACAACTAGATGGTACTTCTATTAATATAGTTGGGGTCATCGAAGGGCTAGAATTGACCCTACATGCTTGCCCAAACTTGACTATTAGTTAAAACATCTTAGTCATTGATCTTCCCCCTTTCTTTTCTATTTGCTTGTCAGGAGACTTCACTGCTAAAGTGGGTGGCTACCTCTCTTTTGATTGGTCTCACATGCTTCTAAAGACAAGATATGGCACAAGGTTCACCATTGAGGCTAAACTAGTTTTGAGTTATCATGTGGAAAATTATTATCACAACCTGGTAAACCCTAATTACATGATTCACGGTGAAGAAGTGAATGATTATGGATCTCTTGAGGTAGTCTCTTCATCCCTTCCAATCCTAGATATTTTCCATGCTGAGTGGGAAAAAGAGCATTATGATTTTGATCCCTATGTGACTACTGAGATGACTAGGTTGGTACTTACATGATTCATGAAGGCAGTTCCTCTATCGCTTCAACCATGAAACTAGATGATGATTCAAAAGGGCCATGGAGAATGTTTTTTGATGGTGTAAAAATAAAAATGGAGTCGGTGTAGGGGTACTATTGATTTATTCGATGGGTAAGAAGCTACATTTTTCTTATAGACTACATTTTTCCTACACAAACAATATTTTAGAGCACAAGGCATTGGTCCATGGATTGTTATTGGATGAAAAGAAAATTATTAAACATCTAGAGATATTTGGAGACACTAAGTTGGTGGTCAATCAAGTCAGAGAGAGATGTGTAATGAAGAATCGACTCTTAAGAGCTTATAGGCAAAAAGTTTGGGGCCTATTTGAGAGTTTTGATGCTCTTAACCTACAGGTGATCCCAAGAAAGTTAAATGCTGAGGTAGACCAATTGGCACTAGTTGACACTCAATTTTCTCCCCCCACAAACCTCTTCTAAGGCCTTAATCAACATGTCAAGATGATGGTCAGACCTTCAGTCCCTGACAATGTCATGAATTAGCAGATCTTTGACAACGATGAGAAAATTGTAAATTTTATACAAAATGAAGTTGAGTTCTCATCAAATGTGTAGTCTTGGTTGCAAGAGGGGTATGATGATCAAATTATGCAACTAAAAACTAACAAGCTACCAGAAGGATTGGTCACTCTTTAGGCCATTTTCATTCGCGATGATGAATTCAAAGGAGAAATGATGCAGGAACATCCCAAGTTGCAGAGCAATCTTGTATCAACCAAAATTATTTACATTATTTTGTTTGCTTTCATTTTTAGTTCAGTTTAGTCATTTGCAATTTCAGCATTTTGTACCACATTTCACTGCATCTTCATATTAGAGCTCGCAGAGTAGGACTTAGCATCTACATATCATCATCTACATCATATTAAAATTTCATGTCATTTAGATTTGTCTAATAAAAGTTATCACTATCAAAAGATCATCCATTTTCACATAACAGATCATTCAGACAGTCAGTTATAGGAGAAGGTTTGTAGAGCACTTCGTGACTTGCAGAGCCTAATGCAACATCATACATCAGATAGACCTTCCTTAAGGTCCGCACTAAGTTTCATCCATTCACAAAGCAATATCATATGTTGTAAGCTAACCTACCTTGTTTATACATGTTACATTTCTTCATTGGAGTTTGTAACCTTCTGTGGCTGACGCGAAGGATTCTATGAGATTTAAGATAATATATACATCTCTTAGATGTATTAGGAAGTAAGTTCTTGGTTAGTAGTTTTAGAATGGATTTAGATTAGATGTTTTGTTCTGGAAAGGCACTTTAATACCATATCTTTCATATCTATTGTAACTAGAGTTCAGGCATGTGAACCCTTTAATTGTAGCCTGAAGGTTGCCAGCATATGAGCACTATAATTATTTGATATTCTAAATATATGAATCTTCCATTGCATTCTACAATTGAGTTTTTTCTGTTGTATTTACTCTAGCTACATGGTTTGGACAGTTCATTCTGTGAACCCTCTGATCATGACTGCACCAAGTGGTATCAGAGTAAAGTTTTGAATCCTTTGGGAAGTGAAGGCATTCTGTAAGATCTTGTTGTGAACTAATTGCTAACTTGAGGCATTCTACTTGTGTTTGTCAATAGAGCATTGATTGTGAGGTAGTTGCTACCTTGTAGCCAGATCACCAAATTGAGGTAGTTGCATCAGATCCTAGGAAGAGATGCCACCAAGGAGGATCCCTGTTATGTCCAATGTTGCTAGAAGAATGGAAGAAATGATTGAGATGGTGAGGACAATGAAAGTTATATTGGATGTTGTAGAAGAAGATAAAAGGAGAGGACTAAACCTTAGACACGATGTTGAAAGTGATGATGAAGAATTTCAATCTGCTAAACAAAATGAAGAAGCCCTAGAAGAAGAAGAATCAGATGAGGCAAAGATGTTGAAAGCTATTTCTAAGATTGGTAAGAGACTTGGAGTGGAAGTATCAAATTACACTAGAAATTTGAATATGGAGGAGTTGATTGATTGGATAAATAACTTGGAAGAATAATTTGAATATGAGGAAATTGAAGATCCAGAGAGAGTAAGATTTGTGAAAACTAAGTTGAAAGGACATGCTGCTATTTGGTGGAAAGAAATTCAATTGGATAGGAATAGGAGAGGAAAGGAAAAGATCATAAAATGGGATAGGATGGTAACAAAGTTGAAGAATCAGTTCATACCTGCTAGCTATGAGTTAGAATTGTTGAAGAGATTGCAAAACTTAAGGCAAAAGGAGAAATCTGTGAAGGAATATACTGAAGAATTTCATAATATGATCATAAGAACTAGACATAGTGAAGCAAGCAAGGAGAAAGTGGAAAGATACATAAATGGATTGAGGATGAACATTCAAGAAGAACTGAGTCTAGTTAGGATGACAACAATAGAGGATGCATATTAGTTTACATTAAAATTTGAAGACAAGTTGAATAAGAAGCATGAGTAGAGACAGAGAGGAAGAGGAGGTAAATTTCAAAGAGGTAGAACATATTCCAGAGGAAAAAGGTCTTATGCAGAGCAAAATAAAGAAAGTAGCCCATACCAGAAGGAAGAAAAGTGTTGCAAGTATGTGCCTAATTGGTGTTGTCATTGATGTTGACATATCTTTGTTTTCATTGGTGTCAACTGTATCCTATTTTGTTATTTGTTTAGAAGCCTTATATGTTGAGGATATTGAGAAAATTAGCCTCTCCGGAAGAATCAGAAAGTAAATAGTGAATCACAGTGAAGATAGTGAGTTGCATACTGAAGAACAATCTAGAAGATTGCTCCTCATTTCTTGCTGACTAAAGATCTTGGTCTGCGGATTGGAAGTTATTTAGAAGCATGGATGAAGATGCTAAATCCTAAGTTTGAGCCTTTGATATGAAGATTTGAGTGAGTTACATTCACTAGAGTAAAACCTACTTTTTCTGATTATTCACTAGTGCCTGAGAGAAAGTATTTTGCTCTGCATTCTCCGCATTAAAGTGTTTTTCTCTGCAGTTCTAGAGGGAAGTCTGGGATGATGATAAGTGCCTATAATTTCAATGGTTCATGTTTTGGTGGTCCACAAGCTATCTTTCTCTTATGACAGTTGAAGACAGTGAAGTTCATGTGATCCAGTGTGAAGAATCTCATGGATAAAGTGGTTTGAGTTTGTGCAGTTGCTCCTGGTGATTTCAATGTTCTTGTGGATACCTCTTGATCATGTTCCTGCTTTTACATTGGTCCACATTAAGGAATTGACATCATGTTTGAAGATTATTCCCAGATAACGTAGTGTGTAACCAGTCTTAGTCGACTAGGTTAATTCTAGTGATTGCAGAGATCCCTTGAAGATTATGGAAGCATGTTGTGGCATGGAAGATTGTGTTTGAGTCCCAGCTAAGGCATGGCATGATCCACATACATCTACACTACAATTCCTTAGCATAATTCTGTATTAGGTCAAGACCTATTTTGTAAATGTTTGTAATACCGACCTTGGAGATTGTTCCAATTGTTGATGATTATAGTGCTGACCTTGATGATCATTCCAAGGTTGATGAAGTGCATAAATACTTGTAATTGAGTCGTGGAAAATGTGTCCTTTTGTGAAGATGGGCAGATAAGGAAAGGGATGGAAAGGCATAGTAGAGTAGAGAAACTATTATACTTTAATGTCTAAATCTCAGACAGGAAGAAGATGTTGATTTTTGGCAGTGAGCCACCAGTAGGGTTTAACAGCCCTTAGGGTTCAACAACCCTCATTGTAATCTTTCTAGGTTTAGGGTTGAGGAAGTGAGCCTGCTAGACCTAGCTATACTTCATGGCAGTGAGCCAGTATGTTCTAGGCTCGTGGAGTGACCAAGCCTGAACATCATTTTTCAATGATTGCAATATATTTTGAGAGATAATCCTCTCTGTGGTTTTTCCCCACCTTGGGGTTTTCCACGTAAAAATCTGGTGTCTCTTGTGTTTAATGTTGCATCTGTGTTTAAGTTTCTGATTTCATTCATTCATTGTTAAATCATAATAAGTGTGGACAAGTGATTAATGTTTAAGTGCAGAAGTGTTTGAGTTTTTGGGACAACCGATTCACCCCCTCCCCCTCTCAATTGTCTGGCGTATTTCAACAAAAAGGACAATAATTCATACTATAGAGGGAGAGATAATAGAAGTTTCTACTACAACAGTAGAGGGAATCATAATTCTTACCGTAATGAATGATACCAGAGAGATGAAAGAGGGTTTGAAAAGAGATCATTCAGAGGAACATGTTTTAAGTGTGGAGGTGAAGGACACATGGCATTTGAATGTCATCAAGGAAGTGTGATAGGTAAAAAATTAGGTCAATAAGATCAAACATAGCCATGAAAACCTAACCCTACCATCATCAAAAAATCTAATCCAAATGAAATAAAAAAGTATGCAATTCAAGCACAATATCACCTAGATTGTGTGATTCCTTGTTTATGATGTGGATTGCTTCTTCAACAATGAATAATTATGAAGATAAAAAGATGCCATGATGGATGAATGATAATGATGATAAGCTCAATGGATGCTATGAATGTTCAAGTGCTCAATATGCTCAAGATGATAATGTAGATGCTATATGAATGCTGGATATATGTAGTATGGAATGAGAGGGTGTTTATATAGAACTCAACCAAAATCAATCAACGTTGGAGAATCGATGGCTATGTGAATGGCTAAGATTAAAGGATAGACATAAGTGAGTGTGAAGATGACAAGTGGAGGGAAGATAGGGCTTATGTGTGCTTGTGTACATAAAAAAGTACTACATGTGAAAGATATTAAATAAAAGGATGTAGTACCACTTATCTTTTTAAATGAGAGAGGCACACATGTCGGCTCATGAGATAAATGATAAGATAAATTAATTAATTAAATAAAATTTATTTAATTAAAAATAGATAGAATGAAGATAATTAAATAATTAAAGATTGTTTAATTATAGCTTAGAGGAAATAGCTAATTAATTAATTAATTAAATATAAATTTATTTAATTAATAGAAGAAATAGACGTATTATGGATATTGTTCAAGTGTGTTAGACAAATGCAGATGAAGTATAATGTGATGTTTGAATGCTAATGATAATGAGTCAATTTTGGGTGTCCACATTTTGCCCCTCTTTGATACAATGTTCGTTAGAATGTTGTGTCAAAGAAGATACAATATTTCACTTGATAAACAAGGTTATGCCCTAGCGTAACTGGTAGGTGATGCCCCCTCAAGAGGTAAGCCAGGCTAACTAGGAAGGGCTGGGTTGGCTCGCGATAAGAGGAAAGGCTAGAAACAAGGTTGACAAGAAGAAAACAGGAGTTGGGTGGGAACAAATGGGATGATGCAAAAGAAAAAAGGCTTTGGCATAGAAGAATTAGGGTTTGGATAGGGCTATAAGTAGGTCCTGCAAAGGCAAATAGGCTCATTTGTGCTCAGTTGTGTTAAGAAAGCTATAGAGATCTAGAGCTCCTGAGAGTTGGTGTGCGACGAGAGTTGGAGAGCTATTAGGATGGTGATTCCACACAGAGATCATCATGCCGAGTGAGTGAGGACTCATGGGCGACCAGAGAGATCAAGCGTACTGGTATGTATCAAAAATTTTGCTAAAAGCATGATTTTGATAGGCTAGAAGATTCATAAATGCACACATGTCACCAAAAGCGACTAGGTCTTAGGATAGGCAATTCAGATCGCTTGTGTAGGAAAATAGGTCGCTTACAATAGTGAGGTTCTGTTTTAGGCGCATCTTGGTTGCATATAAAAAGAATAGGTCACTTTCAGTTGGCTAGGCAATATAGTGGCAAAATGCGCATATAGAAAGAATAGGTCGCTTTCAGTTGGCTAGGCAATATAGTGGCAAAATGCGCATATAGATATAAACAAGTCGCTTATGGGAAAATAGTAGGCACATAGGAAAATATAGCTCACGGGTAAAAAAAAAATGCTCGCTTAGGGGATAGAGCTTGCTTATAGACAAAAGATAGACGCATGTAAAGAGTTTGCTCTCATATAGTCCAACAGTGAGCACATAGGCAAAATAGGTCGCATATGAGCGAGATGTAAGTGCATATGGTAAAAGAAGTTGCATTTGATAAACAAATAGGCACATATTGTAAAATGAACCACTTATGGTAGATAGAAGCTAGGATAGCAATAAACGATCAAATTTTTAGAGCATTTAAGTAGCGCAAGGGACTGCCATGATAAATGAAATAATGCAGGATATACTACTGCCTTTGTTATCACGGGAGCCACATCCTAGGGATTTGCGGTTAGTGAGATTATTGGATGCAGAGGAGCGGCTAGTGTTAGAGATCCTTGGGTTAGAGCATGTGTCAAGATTGGAGCTAGTGCAGGCACATCGAGGACTAATGACGGTGATGGTGGAGAGATGGATGAGCGAGCATAGTTCTTTCTTGTTGCCTACAAGAGAGGCTACGATCACACTAGAGGATGTGTTTTAGATTCCGTGGATTCTGGTAGATGGGGACCGAGTAGATTATGATCCTGATATAGGTCCAGCTGCATTTAGGAGATTGTTCGGGACACCAGACATTGGAGTAGAGGGCTCAGAGATCCTGATGGCAAGGATGGAGGAGCTATGTGATAGATTGCAGCAAGTGGTAGTGGCTATTATCAGATGGCTAGTGGGAGAAAGATGAGCGAGAGGTTTTTCGGTAGGATGGGGGACAGTGATGGAGGGGATGTTCTCCTATGGGACAAGATATGCATGGGTGGAGTGTGTACTAGGATAGCTCTATCATTTCCTACATGATTGTGCATAAATGTTCAGAGAAAGTATGTCTGCAGGTGTTATAGTTTTACATGCGTGGGCTTATGAGTATATTCCAGTGACGAGACCAGAGGGATGGGTGGCTAGAGTAGCAGGAGAGCCTTATGCTAGGACGTATAGAGGAGCTTTGACATACTGACAGCAAAGAGGAGTGGTGTACTGGCGGAGGAGATTGGATGAGGTAGATAACTTCATATGGAAGCCATGGCTGGGATGTGAGAGATGGGATGAGGAGGATACTAAGCTTGTCTATGCTAGGCAGGCGAGACATATTTTTGGATGCGGCATATACATTATAGAGCACTATTTTGCAGAGAGGGTTTTGAGACAGTTCAGGTTACCACAGGCAATACCAGTTGGTGATGCCATTTTTGGGAGGACTAGACAGGAGGTGTTTGATTAGGGGCTAGAGGTAGTGGTTGACATGGCTTTGGCAGAGAGAGAGGGGCTATAGCCAGTTGTATGGTAGTGGGGACAGGGTCATGCAGATCCAGGCATGCTACTAGACTATGATGCATACTAGATGACAGTGAGACCGACACGACTAACGAGGGTTGGAGAGATAGGGGAGATAGGGATGGAGAGACCAGTCAAGAGGAGGTGAGGACATGCTCCACCAGTGTAGGTTGTTGTACTAGCAGTGCCAGGGATACAGGTACAGGGACAGATGCCAGGATAGCCTCAGATACTTGCACAGCCTCAGGGGTAGATATTAGTAGGTGATGATGTTGGGATTCAGTAGCTGCGGAGGTAGATCAGAGAGGAGAGGAGATGGAGGCAAAGGGCACAGATGAGGTTGAGGAGGGTGGAGTTAGATAGACACCAGGTGGTGATTGTCTTGCGGCATGCTAGGCCTCAAGTGCAGACATACCAGGCTCAGTGACAGTTGAGAGCGCAGGCTGGGGATGGACAAGATGATGGTGCACTTGCTAGGGTGACAGGAAAGAGAGATGTAGCTAGACAGAGTGAGCAGATGATGAGGTTAGAGTGAGATACGACTGTATAGCAAGTGCAGGCTATGAGAGTAGAGAGAGATGGTCTACGAGTAGAGAGGGATATGGCAGTGCAGAAGCTATAGGGGATGACTAGTGAGCGGGATAGAGCTGTGACTGCATTGGGTACAGATGGGGTGACGATGTATTTGGCCACATAGTTGACACAGGTACAGGTAGAGCTACAGAGAGTATAGGGATAGAGCCGTGACTGCATTGGGTACAGATGGGGTGATAATATATTTGGCCACACAGTTGACACAGGTACAGGTAGAGCTACAGAGAGTACAGGGTGAGGCAAAGTACTATAGAGGCTTATACTATGGGGTTGTGCCAGTAGAGCAGAGGTAGGCTAGCTTTAGGAGTAGATCAAGGGCTTCAGGTTCACGGAGGTCAGGTGGATCTCGATCAGTAGCCTTAGTGATGGGTCCATCAAGAGATAGGGGGAGGGGTACAGGACCCAGTGGTGGTGGTCAAGGTGAGGGAGCTGCTAGTAATCACTAGGGCTACCTTGTTTATGTTGTATCATGATGAGGCCTAGAGCCGATTGTACATACATTCTTTATGGCTCAAATTGTATATGTAGACACTTGTATTTTGACACATGTATATATATATATATGATGGTGTATTGCTGATCTATTATGATGATGTAGTGGATGTATTGTTGGTATTATGATGGTTATGCATGTTGCATTTGTATTTTTCATGGATTATGTATGGAAGTTTATGCAAATGATGTGAATGGAAATGGTATGATAATGCAAATATGTAAATGTTTATGATATGGATGGACTTATGCATATAGATAGATGGTAATGAGATGATATGTGATGGACTTATGTATGTCTAACACACTTGTTTTGTAGGATAAGAGATGTGGACAAGATGATGAAAATGATTGATTTTGGCTGAGGACTATATAGGCGAATAATAGGATGAATAGATGGTATGATGGGCAGCTTTTTAAGTAATTGCTCAAAATGAAAAGAAATACAATCCTTATGTTTGATATAGCATGTGGATGTTATGCACCAGGGTATAGAAGACCAAGGTGTTGAGATATCCAATGCGTAACTAGTATGCTACAATCTTGTCTAAACACGAGGTCAAGTTGTTGAGACAACATGCACAAGATATGAATAACAACTATTGTTTCGAGATGGACTTTGATGCTACAAGCAATGGTTTGAGCTTATCTCCACTATGCATAGTGACATCTTGTTGGTTATATGTATGGAGCTAGTCTTGACATAGAATAGTCTCAAGTGCATAAGAGATTGTTTAGCTTTTCAAATGCTAGAGATATTGATATGTAAGATGCTAATCCCAACACGTACAAGATATCAATACGCATAGGAAGAGAATAAGATCATCTCGCAAACACGGCATACGAAAGCAATATGACCATGCCCCATTCCTTACTTCATCGCAACATACCAAGATATAGATAGATCAAGGCAGTCTTGATTAGGCATAGAAAAGAGATAAAAGATAAATCAAAATATAAAATAAAAGATATTGTCATCACGTTCTCTTGCCAAATTTAGGTGCTCTTAGATGGATTTAAGCTGGGGCCTTGTTAAGAGGAAAGATGCATCCTGTTGAAGGCTAAAGATGTTGATAAACTACTATAGCAAATGTTGGCTAAAGGCATGCGGACAAATAGCTTCTGGCTTATTCTTGATTGGTTAAAGTGCTGGAGCTTTCAGTATACACATAGTTTGCTTCCTGCGTGAGCTAATCAAAGAGAAGAACATGGAAGATGAGAAAAGATGAAGAAGATGGGGGTTCATCATCTATGCTTGAGTATTGGAAACTTCCTTCATATTCCAGACTGCCTACATACCCTATGTCCACGAGATCAAAGAACATTTACGATGAAGATGAGACATGATGAATATGTAGTTCTGGGTTTTATTGATGATGTGTGTGATGAAATATAGAAGAATGTGAGATGAAAGATTGAAGGAATGATTAGAAGAAAGATGAAAGATGGATGATGAAGAGAAAGGGGCTATCATCTTAGCCTGAATCAGTGTGCTTCCTTCGCATCTCTTAGATTGCCTACATACCCTGTATCCACGGGATCAAGGCTTTAACGATAGAGCTGGGATGTAGTTCTTGCTTATTATGCTGGACAGGTGATGTTGAAAGACTGGCGTGATTGCTTGAATGCTTGGGTTGGCAATGTCTTGCGATTATCAGATGTCAAATGACTGTGAATTGATTGCAAAGATATGAACCCCGGTTACAAATTGTTGGGCCACGTTTGTCATTGGATGAACACTATGGTTGAAGTTGAAAGTTTGCTATGTTGTGAGCAAAAGTGTTTGATGTGTTATGAGCTAGAGATAACGGTATCCACTTCCAAATAAGATTCAACAAATGCTCCCATTGTGGGATGAGGTTTATTATGAAGAAGCGACGATAAGGAAGGCACACAGTCAAGATGCTAAGGTGCCAAAAGAGATAGTTATCGCAACAATGTTCCAAGTATGATAGCTAGCATTGACAAAGGCAAAGATGGAAAAGCTATTTGTTGTGAGAACATATGGATTATGATATGGACTATGTGGGATAGGATGGAAAAATATGGTAGGAAGGGTGATGATCAAATAAGCCAATCAGACATTGGAAGCTGGTCACTACACATAGCACCTGTTTGCCAGGTTTTCACTATGGTACTTATCCAAGGTGCCTGTTTACCAAGTTTTCACCAAAGGACAGATTATTTATCTTAGACTATTTTTTTTGTTATCCAAAGCACCACAAAGTGGTTTTCACTGTTGGATGGATTTTTTTTTTGGGATAGCTGAGGTTCAAGGATAAAACTTCTTGAGTTGAATGTTGTTGACTAGTTCATCCAAGGGAATGCCTTCAGGTGTTGAAAGAGTGTATGTACCTAATCCATAAACTACTGTGATGATGAAAGGACCAAGCCAATTTGGTTCAAACTTGCCCTGTTTCTCCTAATGTTGTTGATTCCTTTGATTTTCTTTAAGGACAAGATCTCTAACTTGAAATCGGTGTTCTCTGATTTTCTTGTTGTAGTTGCGGCATAGACAGTTTTGATAGACTTGGAGATGATTGAGTGCTATAAGATATCGTTCATCTAGAAGCTCAAGATCATGGAGTCTAGATACTCGATATTCTTCCTCTGAGATGGTATGTTGTAAAGATATTTGCAGTGAGGGGATCTCAACCTCGATAGGTAAAATAGCTTCAGTGCCATACACAAGAGCATAAGGTGTGGCTCCACTGGGAGTTCTGATACTTGTTCTATATGCCCACAATGCAGGATGGAGTTGTAGATTCCAATCCCGACCAGCTTCATTGACCATCTTTTTGAGGATTTTGATGATTGTTTTATTAGAAGTTTCAACTTGGCCATTGCTCTGAGGATAGTAAGGGGTAGAGAATCGATGTTGGATATGGAACTTGTTGCAAAGATCTCTGACCTCTTGATTCTTGAAGGGATGACCATTATCTGTGACAATAGCTTGAGGAACTCCATAACGGCAAATGATATAGTGTAGAATAAACTTAGATATTTGCTTGCCTGTGATATAAGTCATGGGTATGGCTTCCACCCACTTTGTGAAATATTCAGTGATGGTAATAATGAACTTATGACCATTTGATGAAGTAGGATGGATTTTACCTATGAGATCAAGTCTCCACTGTGAAAAAGGCCATGGAGTAATGATAGGCTGAAGTTCATGTGTTGGTGCATATATTGAATCTCCATGTTTCTGACATTGTAGACATCTCTTTGCAAATTGTTGTGCATCTTTTTCCATGGTTGGCCAATAGTATCCTTCTCGTAGAAGTTTCTTAACAAGGCCAGGGCTAGCGGAATGCGAGCCACAAACACCTTCATGTACATCACATAAGGTCACTTTTGCTTCCTCAAAATCAAGACACCTAAGAAGGATACCATCAAGACTCTGGCGATAAAGGGTGTCTCCCAAAATAGTGTAACGAGAGGCTCGACAGATAAAGGTTTTGCGTTGATTGTTAGATAGTTGAAGTGGAAAGGTTTGATTACAGAGATGATCATATAAATCCTTGTACCACGGTGAATTGGGACCAACAATGTCACATATAAGTTCAGACTGTGGAACTTCACTAGAATCAAAATTTGTTCGACCAAAAACTCACATTTATGTGTATTAGATGTCATGTCTAGGAGAGACCCAATCATAGTCATGGCATCTATTGCTTTGTTCTGTAATCTTGGGATTTGTTCAAAAGTGATATTGTCAAAATACTTTTTAAAATCATCAACCATTAGCTTGTATGGAAGAAGCTTCTCATCTTTTGTTTGATATTCATCTAAAACCTGTTTGATAACCAATTGAGAATCACCAAAGACTTGTAACTGTTTGATAGCCCAGTGTACTACCATGCGCAATCCTATGATTAAAGATTCATACTCTACTATGTTATTAGCACATGGAAATGCAATTCTGTATGATTTGGGTATACAATCTCCTTGAGGAGTAACAAACAAGATGCCTGCTCCTAATCCATGTTGTGTGTATGATCCATCAAAATATAGCTGCCATCATGTTGGAGAAGTTAAATTGAACAATCCTTCATCAGGGAATTCTAGATATATTGGGTGAATATCTATGATGGGTGTTGCATCTAATTGATCAGCAATGACTTGTCGTTTGATGGCTTTTCGATCCACATATTGTATGTCAAATTCACTTAAGATCATGACCCATTTTGCTAATCTTCTCATGAGGATTGCTTTAGAAAGAAGATATTTGAGTGGATTTACATTAGATATAAGCTTGGTTGTTTGGTTCAGCATGTAGTGTCGCAACTTTTGGGAAGCAAACACTAATGCTAAACATGCTTTTTCCATAGATGAATAATTGAGTTCATATCCCACAAGAGTTCTGCTAATGTAGTAGATGACTTGTTCTTTTCCTGAATCATCATGTTGAGCTAGAAGGGCACCCAATGCTGTTGTTGTTGATGATATATAGAACAATAATGGGCGGTCAAGCACAGGAGGTACTAAAACAGGAGGTGTTGCTAGATATTCCTTTATTTTATTAAAATCCTATTGACACTTTTCATCCCACTTAAAAGGTTCACCCTTACAAAGAAGATGCTAAAAAGGATGACATTTATCTGTGGATGGACTATAACCTGCCTTGTAAACTATGAAGTTGCTTGAGATTTGTTGGCGGAGGCATTTCCATGATAGCTTTTACCTTAGCTGGGTCCACTTCTATTCCTCGTCGAGACACAATGTATCCCAACAGTTTTCTAGATGTTACACCAAATACACATTTCTTGGGTTTAGTCTGACTTGATACTTCTCTAATCAATCAAAGATTTGTGCTAATACCTGCAGATGTCCTTCTCTTGTCTTAGATTTTCCCAGGATGTCATCAACATAGTCTTCCATGATAGTATGAAAAAGGTCATGAAAAATAACTGTCATGGCTCGTTGATAAGTAGCTCCAGCGTTCTTGAGACCAAAAGGCATTACAACCTAGCAGTATGTACCCCATGGACAAATAAAGGATGTTTTATCTTAATCTTCCTCTGCTATTTTGATTTGATTATACCTTGAAAATCCATCCATCAAAGATAGCATTTCATGTCTAGTTGTAAGATCTACAATGTTATCTGTGCTTGGTAGTGGAAAGTCATCATTAGGACATGCTTTATTAAGATCTCTAAAGTTTGTGCAACAGTGAACTCGACCATCACGTTTTGCTACAGGTACCAAATTTGAAACCCATTCTGGATAATCAATAGGCTATATGAACTTTGCTTCTAACAATTTCTGAATCTTTGCCTTGACCAATAAAGCTACCTGTGGATGCATTTTGTGGAATTTTTGTTTGACAGGTTTTGCATTAGGAGATACTGCTAGATGATGTACCACAAGTGATGGATCTAGACCCAGCATGTCAGCATAAGTCCATGCAAAATTTATATCTCTTTTCATAAAAAATGTTGTGAAGTTGCTTCTTTCTTGCTCTGATAGTGATGCTTCCAAAAAAGTGATCTTTGGATTCTACTCTGTACCCAAATTCATGTCTTGTGATTGTTCAACTAGCACGGTTGATTTCTCATGATAATCAATGGCAACAGAAAGATCAAATCCCCCATCCTTAGGTGCCTCGAAGAGGTTTTCACCTTCGAATATGTCCTTTATTTTTACTTTTTCATGGTCAAGAGGCACCTTTTGGTTTTCACCTAGTGACCTATTTTGTTTGATTTTGTTTATTTCACTTTTGCGACTAAAGGATTTGATACTTCCGCCAAAATATGCTAGTTTAGGTAGGTCCATCATGAAACCTACTTTGTGATCACCTAATGGAATACCTTGTCGTAAGCCCATAAATTCTGCAATAGCTTCATCATTTTCAAATGTATCTAACATTGGTGCCCCCTGTTGGTCCCAATCGATGAGGTCAAGATTTATGAGTGAAAGGGTAATGGAAGAATGGTTATGGCTAGAGGAGGCTGTGGAAATCATGAAGATGGAGTTTTCTTGGAAAGGGTCAGTAATATGAAGGGAGGAGTCATCGATAGTATCCAAATTAGAACTCTCTCCTATCGAGGAAGGTCCAATGTCAATTTTAGAAATGCACTTAATGTCTTTGAGTCGCGGTACCTCTGGCTGATAACCAAGGCCTTGCTTATTAAACTTCTTAGACATAATAATGGGTTTGATAGGTCCTTGTTCCTATGATCCCAATCCACAATGTCCTTTATAGCCCATGTTCTTTATGATGTGGAACCCATTGTTGTATCTCTCCACTTCCAGTTGGACTTGGTCATTTTCATCAAAGAATATCCAAGAGTCTATATCATCAATGTCTTCATCATCTAGGAATCCACCTTTAATAAATACTATGGGTGGGGATTGATGACAACAAAGGATGAAGTTGGTTTGGATGTAGAAGGTTTACCATAGGATTTAGGAGACAATGGAAGAGTGCCAACACAACAGGATTCATGTAGTGTGTATTCACCAGGGCCATGTCTAGTATACTTGATACAGAGATTGGAAGCAGTTTTGCTAGATGATGGCTTGAGTAGGTCAGATGGATCTATATAGGATGAAGATGGATATGCCTTGGTGTTGATAGGAATGTGGTTTGGACTCTAATATTTATCTTGAAAGGCATGACAAAATTCAAATGGATTGGGATCAGCTTGGATAGTAATCTCAACACCGTTGTGTGGAAATTTAAGACATTGATGGTATGTGGAAGGAACTACCTTGAGGGCATGTATCCATGGATGACCAAGGATGATGTTATAATGAAGGTCAATATCAAGAACCTGATAATAGGTTTCTGTGGTGACCTACCCAACTTGGATAGGTAAGTGAATAATCCCTTCAGTATCTTGCTCGACATCATCATATGCTCCGATAGTAATAACCTTGGAGGTGTCAACATCTTTCTCAGAATATCCCAATTGTTTTATTAATTTTAAAGAACATATATTAAGACCAGCTCCACCATCTACCAAGATTCATTTGATACGGCATTGTTTAACAAACACTTCAATGTGGAGGGCTTCGTTGTGTAAAGGATGAATGGAGGGCTGAAGATCTTTGTCATAGAAGGTTAAATGACAAGGGGCTGCAATGCTAGCAACCATAGATTGGAATTGTGTGATATCAATATCATTGGGCACCGAAGATTCTTGTAAGGCTTTATCAAGGATAGCTTTGTGAGCAAGGGATATGCAAAGCAATTTGAGGATGGATATGTGCGCGGGTATTTTGCCAAGGTGATCCAAGATACTATAGTTAGAGAATGGTCGAGGAGGATGAACAGGTGCTCCTTGAATGGTGACTTGACCTCTTCGAGTGGTTACAATGCAATCAGGTGCTTTGCCTTGGATAGTAATGGTAGAAATGTGAGCATGGTCAATGCGGCCAATAGTAGATGATTCATAGTTGTACTGAATGGCATTCCCAGCATGAGGGTTACTTGTTTTATCATGAGATGGAAGTGGATTCTTGAAAGCCTCTAGATCATAATTCGATGTTGATTGTTGTGTAGGTTAAGTTGTTGAAGGTGTGATTTTGATTAAACCTTGATCGATGCAATCTTGGATGACATGTTTTAAGCACATACAACCATTTGTTTTGTGTCCTTTAACTCTATGGAAATCACAATACTCATTTTCTTTGTACCAAGGAGCTTTGAAGAGTGGTTCACCATTGGGTGGTGCATCTGGTAAGATAATATCACCCACTTGGAGAATCTTTCGAAAGACAACTTCCATAGGTTCCGCTAATGGTGTAAATTGTCAGCGTGGATTGGAAGTTTGTCATTGTCGCATTCGTTGAAAAGGTTGTGTTGTTGTAGAAGCAGCTTGAATGTTGATGGGATCTTTCATAGTTTGTATGCTCTTTGCGTCTACAACACCATTGTTGACAACATTCTTATTTTTGTTCCAAAAGCGAGACTTATCGTTGGAGTTTTGAGGATAGTCTTTGTTATCGCGAAAGATCTTGATAGTTCCTTTAGCAATAAAATCTTGTTCAATGATGGTTCCTTTGGAAACAAGTTCATCAAATGTGCTAGCACTTTGTAATTCTAATCGGAATGACAACTCACGATGAAGATTTTGAACAAAGATATCGAGCTATTGCTTCTCAAGAATTTCCCATGATAGTTTACTAGCCATATTACACCATCATTGAGTGAATGAAGAAAAGGCTTCACCATTGCATTATTTATTGTTGACAAGGTCATTCATGTTTACCTCATGTTCAATGTTAAAAGCAAAGTGTGATTGAAACTTGTTTGCCAATTCTGAAAAAGACTTAATTCCTGGAGGTAGATGAGAGAACCGTTCAAGGAAATAGTTTCAAAAGATATGTATCATCATAAGCAACATCGAGACATGCCACAAAAAATGCTCTGAGATGGTCTTCTGGATTTCCTTTTCCTTTGTACTTGTCAAATTGTGGAATTTCAAATTGTGGCAGAAAAGGTGTCATATGAAGAGACCTGTCAAATGGATAAGCGCATATGTTTTCTAGAGAAAATGTCTTCTTGCCTTGTCCTACCGCTTGATTAATCATTTGTTGAACATCCGCTAAAGATAATTACTATTGTTGCAAAGGGATGAAACATGGTATGATGTATATTGAGGTTGCTGTTGTGGGATATGTGAAGCCATGACCGTTTGTTGAGGTTGCGTACTCACAATATATGTCAAAGGATTGGTATGTGATGTATATGTGGTTGAGGAGTGCTATCCTTGAGACACAAGTGGTGGTTGGGTATATTGTGATGAATTGGCACCAAGATTTTGCATCACATGCGAAGTGGAGGATGGATTGACACCAGTTAATGGTTGGGAAGCTGGAGTTGGATTTGTGACATGGTAAGTGATGGAAGGATTGGTAGATGCAAAAGAAGGATGGACACTTGGGTTTGTATTTTGGATAACATGAGGATTGCTATGTGTCATCTGTTGGGTGACAATAGGCAAGCCTTGGGTAGCATAGGATGGATTGATAGTGTGTGAAGGATTGGAAGAATATGACGGAATGGATGTAAGTTGCTCAACATAAGTGACCATAGTGCTAGGATTGGCTTGAGAAACGATAGGAGTGTCACTCATATCAATAAGACTAACATTGGGATTATATGGTGTAATGGAGGGATGAGTAGAGATAGTGGAAAGTGTATTAGCAGTTGGTATATGAGATATGGTATTCATATAGGATATGGTAGGTTGTGATGGTCGTGAAGCTTGGACTATCTGTGTTGTTGGGTTAGTTTGGGAGGCTTGAACACTATGGGATATGGGAATAGCTTGTGTTGTTTGGAGCGTTTGCGCTTGGGCAACATGGACATCTTGTGTTACTTGAGGCATGGAAACGGTCATGGTAGGAGGAGAGGTATGTTGAGGAACATGGAAAGGTGGAATATTGAGATTTTTTGAAATGAGAGGGAGCACATTGGTTGGTGTTATCAAAGGTTCTAGAGTGTGCTCCGAGACTGGTGGATCAAATGAAGTAACAATAGGTAATGAAAGAGATGTGGTGGAAGATAGAGCTTGTGATATGATGGGGGATGATGTGACTATAGTGGATGGTCCCTTTGCAACAACAACAGGAGTGTTTGGATCGTGCTCTCTAATAGACGATATGTCAAAATCTCTTGGTAATTTAGCACCCATGCAAGTAAGTTGTAAGAAGTAGTGATTAGGATTAGATAAAACAAGTCTCTCAACTTGATCCCACACATGGGTATCCTGAAATTCTGATAAGTCTTCTTGGGATTGTTCCTCAAAAGTCTCCAAAAATGTTTGAGGTTGCACTTGTTGTGAAGATGACTTTCCAATTGTATACCCATGAGGCATAAACATATGAGGAGGCATACCAGTTGTAAATTAAGTTACGTCTTTAAGAGGTGTTGATCTAGATTGTTGCATCTTAGTTGCCATCTCATCTTGTAATTTGGCTTCCATTTCAGCTCGCAATTTGGCTTCCATTTCAGCTCTATATTGACTCCTAGTTTGAGGCATGATGTTGATGTTGAAAACTGAAGTTTAGCTTGTCAAAGTTTTGAGACCCAAAAGAAAGGTGATAGTTTGGTGGTTGGTTGCTTGCTTGCTTTGTTTTTTTGTTTGGTTACTGATTTGCTTGGTTGGTTTGCTTTGTTGATTGGTTGTTGGCTAGTTTTCCCTAGAGAATAGCTCACACACTCAAGGGAAAAGTTGTTTACTAAGAGTTGCTATGTTGTTGAAGCAAAAGCTAGGAGATGATGTTTTATTGTTTGATCGAAACGATTGGTTTGATGTTTGGTTTGCTGGTTTGGGATCTCAAAATGATGAAAAGCTCATGAATTGTGATTGATTGGTAAGCTCAAAATAGGAGACAAAGTCTAGGTATCTGCTAATGATCAGAGACAAGTTTGAAAGCTAATGTGGAAGCTAAGCAGGCTAGATTTGTGGCTAATTCAGCTAAGTCACTAAGATTTGCTGGTATTAGATCACAGGTGACAAGTGATAGCTCATATGCGACTCAGAAAAGGCCAAAGGTGACTGGTAATAGCTCAAATGCAGACTGGTTTAGATTTTGACAGCAGGTTATAGTGTTAACCAGAGGCGATTCAATTTTCCATAGGTGATTAATATTGGCTCAAAAGTGATTTACTACTAATCGAAAGCAACACAAGTTAGGCCAAAGGTGACAAACTGTTGTTTATATGCGGACCGATTTAGACAGAAGGTGGCTAACTGCGGTTTAAAAGTGATTTGGTTTAGACAAAAGTGGCTAACTGTTGTTTAAAAGTGATTCGATTTAGGCGAAAAGTGGCTAACTGCAGTTTAAAAGTGATTTTGTTGTCCGTATGTGGGTAGTTTAAGCTCAAAAGTGACTGTGTCTGTCAGGAAAGATGTCTAATTTGTGAAGTTTTGACAAGAAAAAAGTAATTGCATTCAATCACACTCACAACAATCACAAACTTGTACAACCTAGGCTAGGAAAGGACTGTATTTGTTGAATCCCCTGGCCATGCTTATTCAAAGAGGATAGCTTTAGGATCTTGGTAGCACTGGTTCCCCTCCACAACACACACTTCTCACGCATACCAACATCTGGGTTTCCTGTAAGGCTTGTCCCTCACCAAACCTTAGGATTGTCCCTACTATCTCTTCTAAGAACCACATGAATCAAGGTGGCTTCAAAGGTCCCACCTTTTGCATCAACAAATAGAAGGTTTTTGGCTACTACACAAAGTTGCTAATAAGGGCATCTGTTCGGATGGCTATACATGTGGTAGCGCTACTCTTCGTTGTTGAGTCTCCTAGACTGCAAGGGTTATGCCTTGGAGGGTTTTGGGGGAGGTTGGCTATTGGTATAACGCAACAACACCCGTTGTTTGTGGCTTTTGACACAAACACTTTTCTTATATAGTGGTTCGGAAGGACTTGGCTTTAGCCCGTTATCGCTTGGTTCGTATCCCTTCTCACACCAGGAAGGCAGGCCCTCTAAAGATAATAACAAGTTCTCATACACCCAAGATCCATTTGATAGGAAAGGGGAGAGGATACTTTTGTTATTAAATTTGCGTTACAATCAATCACATGCAAGCAATCAAAAAAGCTAAATCAAGCACGAAGCAAGCAATGATTCATTTTAAGCACCAAGCCCAAACGTTCCTAACTTAGTGAAAAACCACAAGTCTTGGACCAATCGAAGCTGCAACAGATATGTTAGTAGTTTAATAACCTCCTTTTCTTGGACAATCAATAAGATGCTACACAAATACCCAATTAGTAGCCAAGAAAAACAAACTGCAAGTGATACAAACTGAAAGCAACACAATTTACCATAGGTGATTCACTGTCAATCAAAAGGGATGTCTATTCTATCACAGGTGAATTGTTAAAGCTCACAAGCAATATGAAAAAGTGTGAAGTGACTAGTTAAGGCTCATAAGCGACCCTGATCTGCAAAAAGAAACATTATACAACAAAAACCCTAGTTCTGCAATAAGCGATTTAATTATCTAAAGGCGGTCACTGTCAGATCAAAAGTGATTCAGTTAAATGCAAAAGCGAGCATTGTTAGTATAAAAGTGATGTAGAATAAACAAAAAGTGATCTTTGTTCACTTATAAGTGATCCAGAAAATGCTAAAGGCAGCAGGTTTCAGCTCAGAAGCAACATGGGTATTCAGACAATGATGCTTTTTTGCTCAAAAGCGACTGGAACTTACTGTAAGTGCTCAAAAAATCTAATCTTCATAAAAACAACTTTAAACAATAAAGTTAATCAAGGACGTGGGTCCCACCAGGCATGCCAAAATGTGATAGGTAAAAAATTAGGTTAATAAGATCAAGCATAGCCATGAAAACCTAACCCTACCATCATCAAAGAATCTAATCCAAATGAAATCAAAAAGTATGCAATTCAAGCACAATATCACCTAGATTGTGTGATTCCTTGTTTATGATGTGGATTGCTTCTTCAACAATGAACAATTATAAAGATAAAAAGCTGCCATGATGGATGAATGATAATGATGATAAGCTCAATGGATGCTATGAATTCTCAAGTGCTCAATATGCTCAGGATGATAATGTAGACGCTATATGAATGCTAGATATATGTAGTATGGAATGAGAGGGTGTTTATATAGAACTCAACCAAAATCAATCAACGGTGGAGATTCGGTGGCTATGTGAATGGCTAAGATTAAAGGATAGACATAGGTGAATGTGAAGATGACAAGTGGAGGGAAGACAGGGCTTATGTGTGCTTGTGTACATAAAAAAGTACTACATATGAAAGATATTAAATAAAAGGATGTAGTACCACTTATCTTTTTAAATAAGAGAGGCACACATGTCGGCTCATGAGATAAATGATAAGATAAATTAATTAAATAAATAAAATTTATTTAATTAATTAGAAAGTGGGTTTATGAAAGGAATTTTTAATTAAATAAATAAAATTTATTTAATTAAAAATAGATAGAATGAAGATAATTAAATAATTAAAGATTGTTTAATTATAGCTTAGAGGAAATAGCTAATGAATTAATTAAATAAATATAAATTTATTTAATTAATAGAAGAAATAGATGTATTATGGATATTGTTCAAGTGTGTTAGACAAATGCAGATGATGTGTAATGTGATGTTTGAATGCTAATGATAATGAGTCAATTTTGGGTGTCTATAGGAAGTAGAAGCAAGAAGACAAAGAATAGTGCAAGAGCAGCTTATGCGGAGGAAGAGCCTGTTGGATCACCTAGTTCAATTGGAAAACCAGATAAAGGAGAATCATTAGTCATGAGGTGAGCACTATTTCAAGTAGAAACAACTGAGGAACCACCACAGAGGAAAATTTTGTTTCAAACCAGATGTAAATCAGGTGGTAAATGTTGCAAAGTGATAATTGATAGTGGCAGTATTGATAATTTGGTTTTAGAAGAGATGGTGACTAAGCTGAACCTGGAGAGATTGAAAGACCCTAAGCCCTACAAGATAGCATGGATTCAAGATTAACACAAGGTACTGGTGAGTGAACAATGTCTGGTGAAATTTCATATAGGAGCTTATAATGATGAAGTATTGTGTGATATTATGCCGATGGATGTATGTCATATATTGTTGGGAAGACCATGGCAGTATGATAGAAAATATATACATGATGGGAGGAAGAATAATTATACTATAACATCAAATGGGAAGAAACATATCTTGATACCTCTAGAAGATGAGCCTAAAAGTGAAGTATGTCGGAATGCTAGAATCTTTTTAGTTGATGGAAGGAAATTTCTAGATGGATTGAGACATGAGAATATGTGTTTTTCTTTGATTCCTAAGAAGTGTGGAACCCTAAGTGTAGAGACTGAAGAGCCACCACCAGAGGAGATAACTGATTTGTTGATAGAGTATGAAGACATCATATCAGATAATGTACTTGAAGGATTGCCACCAAACTGGAGTATCAATCATCATATGGACATTATACTTGGAGCTAGTTTGCCTAACAAAGCATCACACTAGATGACATCAACAAAGAATGCAAATCTGAATAGACAGATACAAGAGCTATTGAGGAAAAGATTGATCAAAGAAAGTTTAAGCCCATGTGTGGTACTTGTAGTACTAGCACCGAAGAAAGATGGAGAATGAAGGATGTGTACATACTCTACAGAAATCAATAAGATAACAGTTAAGTATAGATTTCCATTGCCAAGAATGGATATCACAAAGATAGACTTAAAGAGTGGATACCATCAGATCAGGATTAGAGAAGGAGATGAGTGGAAGACTACATTCAAGACAAATGAAGGATTGTATGATTGGTTAGTGATGCCTTTGTATTGACTAATGCACCGAGTACTGTCATGAGGTTGATGAATGAGGTTTTGAAGAAATTCTTGGGTAAGTTTGTTATTATATACTTGGATGATATTCTAATTTTCAGTAAGACAAAGAAAGACCATTCGTGGCATATTAGACAAGTATTGCAAAGGTTGAGAGAAGAGAAATTGCTGATAAATATCAAGAAGTGTAGTTTCATGAAGGAAGAGTTGGTATATTTGGGATTTGTGATTTTTGTGAAAGGATTGAAGATGGACTCTGAGAAGGTTAGAGCAATTGCTGAGTAGCCAATACCAGAGAGCATTGGAGAAGTAAGATCATTTCATGGATTAGCAAGTTTCTACTGAAAGTTAATTTCAGTTTAGTATGTACACCAATGATAGAGACAATGAGAGGTGATAGAAAGAAATTTAAGTGGACATCAGGAGAAAATAAAAGTTTTGAATTATTGAAGCAGAAAGTGACAGAGCAACCAGTGTTAGCATTACCAAATTTTAACAAAGTATTTCAAGTAGATTGTGATGCCAATGGAAGTGCAATAAGAGCAGTGTTAAGTCAAGAAGGGAGTTCAGCAGCATATTTCAGTGAGAAATTGAATGATGCAAGGAGAAGATATTCAGTTTGTGATCAAGAGTTCTATGTCATAATTCAAGGTTTGAAGAAATGGAGACATTACTTATTGCCTAAGGAATTTGTGTTGTACACTGATCATCAAGATTTACAATATTTGAACAGTCAAGGAAAGTTGAATCACAGACATATGAGATGGGTAGCGTTCATGCAGAGTTACACATTTGTATTGAAGCATAGGAGTGGGAAGTCAAACAAAGTTGCAGATGCATTGAGAAAAAGAGGAAATTTGTTGATAGAGATGAGAGTAGAAGTATTAGGTTTTGAGGAATTGAAGCACATGTATGAAGAGGATCTTGATTTTGCAGAACCATGGAAAGCATGTAAGGAACTTGTTACCAATTTTTCTCCTATAGTGCAAATTGGTAGAGCTAATACATTTTTCTATCTTAAGATGAAAGATTTTTGACATTTTCTTCTATAATGTTTTTGCATAGTTAAGGTGCTTGAAAGATTCAGTTTTATTAATGTTATAATAGAGGAAAGAGATTCAGTTCATCATTCATTACATTGCAGAGTTTTCGTGAGAGATATAAATTATTTCATTTCAAATTACAATGATTATTCATTTGACAAATGAGATATATACAAATGGAATAAACATTGCATTGAATGAATGCAAGACAGATCAAATTTCCCACACAAGCCGTGGGAATAGATGAATCAAATACATCACAAAGAATATACTATGCATCTACAAAACACTAAAGAAGCAGATAAGATAGGCATATCTATCATTGCCTGCTGAAGTGGTGGGTTGATCCTTGTTGCAGTTGATCCCTCTTGCTCTTGACCTTTCGAAAGAACCTGCAGGATCGAAAAAGTTTTGTTAGAGCCCCAACTATGGTTATCCTATGTACTTCATCAGAAAAGAGACATAATACATTCCTTATGATGCACTGAGTTAGAAGATCATATCATCCATATGCAAGAGAGTCTGAAGAAATGAAACATCATTGAACTTCACTATTTTTTTAAACTAACATGTTTTTTTTCTGTGCAGGTACCTATTGTGATAGATAGAAGTAAGTGGTTAGACTATTTCATTCAGGATGATATGTTGTTCAAACGAAATCAGTTGTGTATACATGGGATTTCAATGCGAGATACTTTGATCAAAGAGAAACATAATGGTGGAATGGTAGGACATTTTGGAACTGACAAAATAGTAGCTTTGGTAAGTGAACATTATTTTTGGCCTCAAATATATAAGAATGTAAGGTTGTAGAATATGTCAAGTTGCAAAAGGGAGTAGTCAGAATACTAGTTTGTACAAATCTTTGACAATACTGAAGAGACCTTGGGAATATATAAGCATGGATTTCATATTAGGATTGTTGAAGACACATAGGGGACATGATTCTATATTTGTAGCGGTGGACAGATTTTCAAAGATGTCACATTTCATACCTTGTAAGAAGACCAATGATGCAGTCCATATTGCTGACCTATTTTTCAAGGAGATTGTGAGATTGCATGGATTACCTAAGAGTATAGTTTCAGACAAGGATACAAGATTCATTGGATATTTTTGGAGGACATTGTGGAAGAAGGTGAAGACAGACCTAAAGCTCAATTCAACATTTCATCCACAAACTAATGGAAAAAAAAAGTGATAAATAGGAGTTTGGGTAACTTGTTGAAATGTTTAGTAGGAGGTAAGGCAGGGAATTGGGATCTAATTCTACCACAAGCAAAGTTTGCATACAATAATTTAGTGAATAGGAGTATAGGGAAGACACCATTTGAAGTTGTGACATGAATAAAACCTAGAGGAGTAGAAGAGTTGAGAGACATCAGTATGGAGAACAAGAGAAGTGTAGAGGCAAAAGAATTTATAGGATACATGGAGACTCTACATAATTAGGTCAAAAAGCATTTGGAGGAGATGAATAGTAAGTATAAGGAGCAAGCAGATGAGAAGAGGAGACACAAAGAATTTTTAGTTGGAGATGAAGTAATGGTATATGTGAGAAAGGAGAGATTTCTAGTGGGGACATACAACAAGTTGAAGATGAAGATGTTTGGACCATGTAAGATCCTTAAGAAGTTTGATTTAGGGAATGCATATGAAGTGGAGCTACTAGAGACATGGGGTATATCACATATATTCAACATTGCGGACCTATATTAGTATCATGATAGAGAATCAAGTGACAACATTGAAAGAAGGATTGAAGACTCAGTTACCACAATAACAACTGGAGAAGATAGAGATCATCTTGGATAGCAAAGTTGGATGCAACACCAGAGGCAAGCAGTATAAAGAATATTTGGTGAAGTAGAAAGGTAGACCAGAAGAGGATTCATCATGGATTTCTTAGGCTGAGGTAGACCACCTTAGTTTTCCTCTAGCTCCAACAAAGTGAGGGACTTATTTTTTCAACAATCCCGAGTGTCTAATGCAAGAGTATTCCAAGTTGCAGAGAAATCTTGCATCAACCAAAAATATTTGCATTCTTTTGTTTGCTTTCAATTTTAGTTCAGTTTAGTCATTTGTAATTTTAGCATTTTGTACCACATTTCATTGCATCTTCATATCAGAGCTCACAGAGTAGGACTAAGCATCACCTACATCATATTCAAATTTCATGTCATTTAGATTTGTCTGCTAAAAGTTATCACTATCAGAAGATCATTTGTTTTCACATAATAAAACATTCAAACAATCAGTTGAAGGAGAAGGTTTGTGGAGCACTTATGTGACTTGCGGAGCTAAATGAAACATCATACATAGTACATATGGATCAAATAGACCTTCCTTGAGGTCCATACCAAGTTTTGTCCATCTGCAGAGCAATATCATATGTTGCAAGCTGACCTGCCTTGTTTCTACACGTTACATTCCTTCATTGGAGTTTGTAACCTTCTGTGGCCAACGCAAAGGATTCTATGAGCTTGAAGATAATATATATACATCTCTTAGATGTATTAGGAATTAAGTTCTTGGTTAGTAGTTTTAGAATGGATTTAGATTATATGTTTTGTTTCGAAAAGACACTTCAATGCCATATCTTTCATATCTGTTATAACTGGAGATCAGGCCTATGAGCCCTTTAATTGTAGCCCACAAGTTGTCAGCATATGAGTACTATAATTCTTTGATATTCTAGATATGTGAATCTTCCATTGCATTCTACAATTGAGTTGTTTCTGTTGTGTTTACTCTAGCTGCATGGTTTGGACAGTTCATTCTGTGAACCCTCTGACCATGACTACACCAAGAAAAGAAGAACATGACTTTAAAAAAGGAAGATTATCAGAAGGTTACCATCACCTAGGACAAAGGTTTATTGCTAGGAAAGGTATGTACTGATGATGACATGAATTTTTCATTCATCTTTCTTAGAAATACAGTGACATTTTTCATGGGGATATGAGGATTTGAGGGTTTTAACCCTAATATTGCCCAGCATGCCATAATCTTGCCCCCAATGCTAAACCTATTCAACAGAAACAATGACCTGTGAATCCCAAGATCAAGCCGCTGATGATGAAAGAACTTGCAAAACTTATTGAATCTAAGATTATTTTTCCTATCAAGTATTCCACCGAGGTATCTAATTTAGTACTTGTGAGGAAGAACAATGGTGAGATAAGGATGTGTGTGGATTTTTTTGACCTAAATTGCACCTCCCTGAATGATCAATACCCTTTTCCATCAATGGATCAAATATTGCATACTGTGGTAGGGGAAGAAATGTTTTCATTATTAGATGGTTTTTTGGATATAACTAGATATTCATGAGGGAAGAAGGTAGATTCAAAATGACCTTCACTACGAAATAGGGAACCATGACGTATACAAAAATGCCATTTGGCCTTTCAAACGTTGGTGCCACCTTCTAAAGGGTGATGGACATTGCATTCAAAGGCTTCATCAACAAATTCATTCTGATATATTTGGATAGCATTATAGTCTTTTCCAAGAAAGGGTAAAACCATATGGAGCATCTAGAGAAAGTTTTTGAAAGGTGCAAAGAGCATGGGGTGTCACTCAACCTTAAAAAAATGTATTATTTCTATCCCTTAGGGCAAAATCCTGGGCCATATGGTCTCCAAAGATGGGATCTCCATTGATCTTGAGGGGACCTCATCTCTCCTTTCTCTTTCCCTGCCCACTCACAAGAAAGATCTGTAAACAATTTCTGGGGCAAATCAATTTCGTTAGGAAATTCATTCCTAATTGAGTTGGTTTGCTCAAGCCATTGACTCTAATGTTAAAGAAGGAAGTTGTTTTCAAGTGGACCAAAGAGGGAAAAGAAAGATTTGATAAAATCAAGGAAGCAATTTCCTAGGCACCTACTCTCATGAACCATGATTATGAGAAGGACTTCATCCTTTATGCTCATGGAGGAGAAAATAGAATTTCTATTGTTTTGATGCAGTAAAATGACTAGGGTTTGGAACAACCTTTTGCCTTCTTTAGTCAGACACTAAAGGATTATGAGGTCAGATACAATCCCATGGACAAGAAGGTGTTTTCCATTATAAGGGAATTAAAAAAGTTCAAGTATATGATGGAAAATAACCACATTAAGGTGTTGGTTTCTCACCCCAATATGAGAGATTACATAATAGGGCTAGAAATCAACAAAAAGAGCAAGCCAAGGATCCTAGAATATTATGTTACCATAAAATCCACTAAGATGATTAGAGGAAAAGGACTATGAACAAGTAGCCTAGGGCACAATAGATAAGGTGAACTCATCTTACCTCTTGCAAGAAGTAGAACCTACAACAAAACAAACAACTATGAGTTCTTGGACAATAGACATGGCTAGGTTTCTATCCACTGGTGAGTATCCCTATGGATTAGATAGAACTAAGAGAATATACTTTAGGTTGCAATCCATTCCATAAGCTCTGGTGGATGGTGTTCTCTTCAAGAGAAACCTTGAGGGAGTCTTGTTGAGGTGCATTAAAGAGGATCAAATTGACAGAATACTCAATGAGTTTCATGTAGGCCCAACTGGAGGTCACTTCTCTGGATGAGCTACAACAATGAAAAAAATAAGGGTAGATTACTTCTGGACCACATTATTCAATGATACCCACATGTGGGTAAGAAAGTTCAACGAGTGTTCTCTCTTTGCTAGGAAGAAGAGACTGGTTGCACTTCCCCTTCACCCCATACATGAAGATCACCCTTTTCACAATGGGGCTTGGATTTCATTGGCGTGATTAATTCTACATCTAGTGCTAGCCACAAGTGGGTTTCAACTTAAATGGACTACTTTGATAGATGGATTGAAGCTATACCACTCAAGGAGGCTACAAAGTCAACAATCATTGATTTCTTGGAAGAAATCACGACAAGGTTTGGAACTCCTCACACCATCATCTCTAATAATGCAAGAGATTTCACTAGTTTTAGGATGGATAATTAGGATTTAAAGTATAATGTTTTCTTGAAGACTTCTTCTAACTAATACCCACATGGTAATGGTTTGGCCAAATCTACCAACAAGAACTTGTCAGAATCTTGAAGAGAACCATGGAGATGAACTAGAGGCAGTGGCACACAAAAATTAGATTAGCTTTTTGGGCTGATAGAATCACATACAAAAGAGCCATCGTAACTATCCTTATGTCCTTTTGTATGGGAGAGAGGATAGGCTTCCCTTGTCATTGGAGATCCCCTCATTAGAGATGGCTCAATAGTTATAACTAGAAGGAGAGGATACTAGGTCTGTTAGAATGGTGGAGTTGACTGAACTAAAAGAGCAAGATAGTCTGCCATGACTACCTTGAAAAAACATCAGAAACAAACCAAGAAGTACTTTGACAAGAAAGTCAACTGCCACATTTTCTTTGAAGACACTCAGATCTTAGTTAGTGAAGACAACTACTTCAAGAGAAAACTTAAAGAGGCCATAGAGATTAGTAACCACCCATCCAACCTCAATCGTGATGAAGGATGTAGTTTAAGTTTGTCATGCCTGAGTCAAGCCCACTTGTATGCTAACCATACAAGTGGGAAAAATAGTGGAAAATATTTTTTCTTACCAAAGAAATTGCAATAAAGTTGAAACTAGTTTATAGTTTTGCCTAAAGCTCACTTAGGTGACACTAACATTGAAAAGATTGTTGATGATATCTCCCTTGTCTACAAAATTTCCTAATAAACATAGTGTCAAGTTAAGGTCTAAATGATAATTTAGTAAGTCAAACTACTAAGTCTAAAGGGTTTACATGATAAAAACTACATCTATATTATTTAAATCTAAAGATATCAAACATTACAATACTAACTTAATTTATCTATAGCGAAATAATAAAATAAATACAATAATGATACAAGTTATCTAATACATAATTAAACCACAATAAAAAAATATATAATTATTCCCCTTCCTTAATTTCATGAGAACATAATTGAACTTTGAATATGAAAGAAATAAATAATAGATATGGCAACATTAATTATTTAAACTAAATATTCTCAAATAAGAATAAATCTACAACATCTTCCAAAATTAGAAGATTCCAAGTTAGATTTTTTTTAGCCTTTTGCCATTTAATACATTGCATGATTTTGCATTCTAAAACTATTCCAAATTTAGACTCGTTAACCAAACATTTATTACTTTTTTATCTATAAAATATATCATTTTTCCCTCCATGGAGCAAATCTATTTTTCTGTTTTGTTGTGCAAGTGAAAAATCTGAGAAGAATTTTAGAGGATCAGATCAAAGTAATATATGCTTACACACACATTTGTATATGTATTAAACTATGTTTATATTTATATGATATTGCTGCCTTAGAGGAGGAAGGTAATAGACAACATACAAAACTATTGACAACAACGAAGTTTTCATTGTTTTAAATTTGAAACCACATACAACTTAATATATGGCCGCACCCCTTGGGAGGGTCTGCGGCCATGGGCCTACAGCCTCCTAAAGGGGGGGCCACCGTGGGAGTTCCCATAGCTCCCATAGGTCACGACCTGTGGGAGGCCATGGGGCTTCCCACGACCCCTCCATGGGTCGTTGCCCAACAAATTAAATTCAAAGCTTTATTTAATATTTGCTTCCTTTAGAATTTAGGCCTTTGTTCAAAGCTTTCATTGTCAAATATTTACAGCAATTATAATATTATTATTATTATATATATACTATTATTATATATATATATATATACTATTATTATTTATTTACAATTTTCACAGCATAGTATATGTAACAATATAAATATATTTATATATGTGTGTATAAATGTGTATATATATGTACACACACAAAATTATATGTGTGTGTGTGAATAATTAAACCTATATATATATATATATATATATATATATATATATATATATATATATATGTTTAATTATTCACATATATACATACACACACACACATAAATGAATAATTGAATATAAGAGCATATTTATATTTTAGAAAGGAATTGAACACAACATATTAAGAAACACCATCATAAAATAGGTTTCACTTACAAATTTGTTTACAAATTCCTTTTGTAACATGCAAAATACAATTGGCTATAAGAACAATTAAATTCTTTTATTGAAGAAGAATAAAATTGAGCTAAATAAATAATAGAATGAAAATTCATATTTTAGAAGGAAAATTAAATATAAATCAGCAAAATAATCATTTTAACAATACCATTAGAGAATTATTTTATCATACATGTCTATATACAAAAATCTTTCTGTGCCATGCAAAATACAAATGACTACAATTAATTTCTTTATTGAAGAAGGATATCATTGGAATAAATGCAATGCAATTTTATAACTTTACTAATCCAACAGAATAGTTTACAAAATGGCATCTTGCCAACAATTTACGACCCAACCACAATAATAAGAGAGTATTAATAGCTCTCATCCATAATATACTCTTTGACCTGCAAGATCTTCATGCAACTTCAAATTCTTTTCCTGCAAACATATTTATCAAACATGAATGGTCAAGACTTGATCTTCTCCTGACCATTGGGATTATCTCACAATCCCACCCTTGAGAAGGAGGCTTCCAAGAACCGGTGAAATACATGCAACACATAGATTTCATAAAACAAAAAAATATAATTTTTTTCACATACATGCAAATCCCAAGGGCTGAATCACAACATTGGCATCCAATTTAGATTCCACAAAGGGGGAGAGAGGATAAATCTTCCCTCTTGGGGAATAAAAGTACAATCCTCCACATAATATCAATATCACATAAAAATCACAGCTTCCATAACACTTATTCCTCCCAATATTAAAATACCACCACAAAACCCAAAATCCCACCACCACACAACACAAATCAACCCCCAAAACCTCCATCCTCATAACACACTTATACCTCAAAAATTAGAATTTCACCACAAATAACACAACAATTCCTCCACCACAAAATCTTCCACACATATGCCACATATCACATCAAGATTTCCCCAAGAGAGGTCCACATCTCTCTCTACTCCATTACTAGGGAGCCTCTCATTTGATTTGGAGGGTCGCTCCCATTACAAGCCAAATCCCACAAATATTGTTGCAAGTATGTGCAGTCGATGTTGTCATTGATGTCAACAAGCTTGTGTTGTCATTAGTATCAAATGTGTCTACTGGTTGAGCAGAGATGAGGTTGTTGCAATGGTATGAGTTGTTTGGTTGAGTTGCTTTGCTGAAGATGATTTGTTTGCTTTAAAGAAGTGTTGAAGATGTTAATAATATGTTTCTTTTGGTTGTTTCCAAGTGATTTTGAGAAAATTTTATTAATAAAGGAAACAGTGTGGTTAAGTGGCATTTTGGCTTACAGAGTAGTGTTATGGTTTTTCTCTGCATTTCCTCTATGTTGAAGATCTATCCTTGCGGTTTGGATATGTTGTTCAGAGATGTTCATAAATGTTATATTCAAAATTTGGTGCTCCGATTCGTTATGCCAAGGAAGTTGTATTCACCAGTGTGTGGACTATGTTGCTGATGGTTGTAGAGGTGTTTGGGAGAAATGTCTTTGCTCCGCATTTCTCTGCAAAGTGGTTTTAGGTCTTGTGGTTTTGGAAATATGCTTATAAGGTTTATATCTTTCTTCTATTAATGTTGTTTGTAGTTTAGTGCTTCAAAAGTTGATTTCTAGAGATACAATGCATGACATAGATAGTTAAGTATACTGATAAGGATGTGCTACAGGTGAAAGTTGTTGCAAAGGAATTTGTTGGATTTTAGTATGTTTCAGGTTGTTTTTGGAATACCCTAGACCATGTTGAATCCTTACATGTGGTCTGTGAGTCATCTTTGGGTTTGAGGAAGCATGTACTTAAAAGCTCATTGTGCTAACACAGGTTTGGTCAACCTTGGGAGTTTACACTAATTACGGAGTTGCTTCGGTGATTGTAGTAGTGTGGAGTGGTGTGATTGGATCAATTTAGATCTGAGCTAAGGTGTGTTGTGGTCCTCTTTCATTCCTTTCCACCATGAGAATGTTTAGGTCCAAACCTAATTTGAAATTTCTGGGTTAAGATGTGTTCTCAACCTTGGAGAATATTCTCAAGGTTGAAGACAATATAAATGTCAAGGGATCGCGATCATGTGTGTGCGCGATGGATGAGAGGTGAACAAGAGTTTGATTGAATGTGTGGTACAATACAAGCTTTCATGTGTTAGATCATTAGATGTAGTGAGCAAAAGGTGTCTACAATTCTTCAGTATGACTGTGAATATGTTGATGGTATAGTGGTGGAAATTTCTGTTGCATTGAGATAGTCTTCTCCTTATAACAATCTTCTTCTATATTCTGGCAGTGAGCCTTGGCAGTGAGCTTTTCTTTTGGGCAGTGATCCCTTTGGCAGTGAACCTCCTGGAAACAAACCTATGTTTGTTGGTGTTGATACTACTTTATATCGTGAGCTAATACTCACCATGGTTTTTCCCTTCTTGGTTTTTCCATGTAAATCTAGTGTTCTCTTGTGTTTGATGTTGGTTTGATTTAGTTTCTGTTATTTTCTTTCATGCTTAATCATCATAACAATCTAAGGGTTAAATGAATCTATGTGGATCTAAATGTGTGTGAGGGTTTTGAAATTTTAAGCTACAAGTGATTCATCCCCCCTCTCAGTTGTCTTGTGCATTCAACAATTGGTATCAAAGAAAGGTTCCTTAGAAGAGAGCTTAACCACTTGAGGTAGATCCAAGATGGTGTACAAGAAGGGCGTTCCCCAGTTCAATGGAACAAATTATGCATTCTAGAAAATAAGGATGGAAGGTTATCTAATTTCTCTTAGATATGAGATCTAGAAGGTTGTTGCAATTGAATACATAATTCGAGAAAATGGTCCAAGTACTACAAATGAGATCAAGGCCTTTGAAACCAATGGTAAAGCAAGGTATGCTCTTTTAAGTGGTCTTACTAATTCTGAATTAGTGAAAGTCATGGATCTAAAAACTGCTAATGAAATCTAGAAAAAGTTAGAAAGTATTCATTAAGGAGATGATAAGGTCAAGCAAGCTAAAATGCAAAATTTAAAGCTCATGTTTGAGACCATGTGAATGTTTGAAGATGAAAACATTACAAGCTACTTACAGAGGGTGGATGAAGTTGTTAATGGCATCAAAGGTCTTGGTGGAAAGGTGGATGAAAAAGAAGTGGTATTGAAGGTACTCAAAACTCTTCCTAAAACTTACAGTCATAAGGTTTCTACTATTGAAGAATTACAAAATTTGAATCAGTTTACCAAAGATCAGTTGCTTGGCACCTTAACTGCTTTTGAAATAAGAGAATTTGGTACAAGTAGTGTAAAGGCTAAGACTACCTTCAAGGCTGGAAATTTTGAGAAGAATTTGGAATCAGGTCAGGAGGATTTAGATGATTTAGAAGCTAATTTTGCAAGAAGAATGAAATTGGGTACTGGTAAGTATAGTGGTAAGTTGTCTTTCAAGTGTTTTAGTTGTGGCAAGATGGGTCATTATGCTTCAAGATGTCCAGAAAGAATTTTGAGGAGAAAGAATAGGGAGAACAAAAGTAGAGTGCCTAAGAAAAGCGACTATGTTAGAGAAGATGCAAGTATATTTGATGATGAATCTAATTATGAGAATGATGAGGAGAATGAATGTATGTTCATAGCTTTAAGAGATGATATTGTTTCTACTAGCTCTGGGAAATGTGTGAAAGAAAAGGCTTTGGATGTAGGTCTTAATGATAAAAGCACTTTGATATCTTCTTTTCATACTACACAGGTAAAGAATTATTGGGTTATTAACAGTGGATGCTCAAATCATATGACTGGTGATAAAAGTAAGTTTGTTAAACTTGAAAAATATGATGGAGGACTAGTTAAATTTGGTGATGATACAACTTCTAAGATATGTGGAAGAGGCTCAATTAGTTTTTATGGTAATCATAATACTGATGATGTTCTTTATGTTAAGGGTTTAAAGCATAACCTCTTGAGTGTTGGATAAATGTGTAGCAAAGGATACAATCTTGTGTTTCAGGATGGTGGTTGTAAGATCAAAAAAGATTCTGGAACTATGATAGCTATTGGAAAGAGGACAGATGGAAATGTTTATCAGCTCAAAGGTGGTGATGGTTATTGCTTCATGACTCAGATTAGTGAGAGTTGGCTATGGCATAAGAGATTGTGTCACATCAATTTTGATAGCATGGTAAGAATTAGTTTTGCTCAAGCTGTGAGAGACTTGCCAAAGATTACAAAGCCAATCAATGTTGTTTGTAAGGAATGTCAAATTGGAAAGCAAGCAAGAAGTAGTTTCAAAGTCAAGGATCAATCTTCTGTTGGACTGTTGGAATTGGTGCATGTACAAATCTTTGTGGTCCTACCAAGGTAAAGATTTTTCAAGGTGACAGGTATTTCATGCTAGTGATTGATGATTTTTTTTAAAGATAATGCGCCTAGTAAACTTTTTAACATGATCAGTGATGCTGGTGCGACACACCCTCTGGCTCCACATGAATGCTTTTGCTTGAAGCAATGAACCAGTGAGGCCACAACATGGGGGACCTCATCCCCTAGCAAGAACACTTCAAACCTGCGAGCTTGTTGGCCCAGCGAAGACGTAAAGCCTTGCGAGCTTGTTGGCCCAGCAGGGGTTTGAACTCTAGTGGCCGCCACTACAACCAAGCGACTTAACCACCGAACCACGCCGTCACCAGCTTTTTTTCTAAAATGCGCCTAGTAAACTTTTTAACGTGACCGATGACACTGGTGTGACACGCCCTCTGGCTCCACACGAATGCTTTTGCCCGGAGCAATGAACCGATGAGGCCACAACACGGGGGACCTCATCCCCTAGCAAGAACACTTCAAACCCATGAGCTCGTTGGCCCAACGGGGGTTTGAACTCTGGTGTCCGCCACTACAACTGAGCGACTTAACCACCAAACCATGTCATTATCAGCGCTACTGATTGATGATTATTCTAGAATGACATGGGTTATTTTTCTCAAAGAAAAATCTGAAGCCCTAGATAAGTTTAAAGAATTCAAAGTCATGGATGAGAATGAAATGGATATGAAATTAAATGTTTGAGTTCTGACAGAGGTGGAGAGTTCACCTCCAATGAATTCAACATGTTTTGTGAGAATCATGGAATAAAGAGGCACTTATCTACCCCTAGGTCTCCTCAGCAGAATGGAGTGGTTGAAAGAAAGAATAGGATTGTTCAAGAGGCTGCAAGGACAATGATAAAGGAAGTAAATCTATCAGAGGTCTATTAGAGAGAAACAATTCATACTGTTGTTTATATATTGAATAGAGTGTAGGCAAGGGAAAATAGTACAAAGACTCCTTATGAGTTATGCTATGGAAGGATTCCTACTACTAAGTACTTTAGAAGGGATGAAGAAAACCTAGGAAAGTTTGATGCAAGGTCTGATGAAGGTATCTTCCTTGGGTATTCTATTAAAAGCAAAGCTTACCAATGCTACAACAAAATGCTAAGAAAGATTGTTAAGAGTGCAAATGTTAAAGTTGATGAAGATCTATAAAAGAGTTTAGAAGTTAATGGATATGAATCAGATTTAGATGAGTCCTCTTGCAAAGAAAAAGAAAATGCTGATGAAAAGGAAGTACAAACTAGAGAAGAAGAGGAATCTCTGGAAAAGACTCCTAAAACTCTCAAGTATGTGCAGAAGCATCACTCTAAAGATCAAATCATTGGTGACAAGAACAAAGGTGTGATGACAAGAAGGAAAGCTATTGAAGAACATGTAAATTTATGTTTACTCTCTAAAATTGAACCTAAAACTGTGACTAAAGCATGCAAGGATGAGTGTTGGATTAAGGCTATGGAAGAAGAACTAATGCAGATTGAAAAGAATAAGACTTGGGAACTTGTCTCAAGATTGGCAAACAAAAATGTGATTGGAACTAAGTGGGTGTTCCAGAACAAACTAAATGAGGATGGAGAAATAGTGAGAAACAAGGCAAGGCTTGTGTGTAAAGGTTACTCACAGGTAGAAGGAATAAACTACGAGGAAACATTTGCTCCAATGGAAAGAATGGAGGCCATCAAGATGTTTTTGGCTTTTGAAGCACATAAGGATTTCAAGGTATATCAAATGGATGTGAAGTATGCTTTCTTGAATGGTGAACTAGAAGAAGAAGTCTACATAGAACAACTGGATGGATTTCATTTGTCAGATAAACTGAATATGGTTTGTAGATTGAAGAAGGCACGGTATGGATTGAAGCAAGCCCCCAGAGCTTGGTATGCAAGGTTAGACAAGTATTTATTGTAGCAACATTTCAGTAAAGGTTTTACAGATAGTAATTTTTTACATCAAAGCAAGTAAAGATCAAATTTTGATTGTTGAAGTATATGTGGATGATATAATCTTTGGAGGAAATGAATGTATGTACATAAGAGATTTACAGATGAGATGCAGAATTAATTTGAGATGTCAATGTGTGGAGAAATGAACGTATTCCTTGGGCTATAGATCAATCAGACAGATAAAGGTATTTTCATTTCACAATCAAATTATGTCAAGGAAATGTTAAAGAAGTTTGGAATGGAAGATTCTAAACTAGTATGTACCCCTATGACAAATGGTTGCAAGCTAAGAAAGAATGATGAATCACCTAAGGCTGATCAGAGGAGGTATAGGTCAATGATTGGAGGATTGTTATACTTAATTGCTACTAGACCAGATATTATCCATGCAGTTTGTCTTGTGGCTAGATTTTAAGATCCTAGAGAGTCACATGTTGCAGCAGTGGAGGATATTTAGATATTTAAAGGGAACTTTGGATCATGGATTGTGGTATCCAAAGGGTACAGACTTTTCTCTGAGTGCTTATATAGATGCATATTGGGCTGGATGTGTAGATGACAAGAAAAGTACAAGTGGTGGTGCATTATTTCTTGGAGACATAATGGTGTCATGGCTAAGTAAGAAGAAAGATTTAGTATCTTTATCTACTGCAAAGGCATAATACATTGTAGCAGCATCTTGTTGCACACAAGTGTTGTGGATGAAGAAAATTTTGAAGGATATCAGTGTTGTATATGATGATTCAATTCCTATCTTCTGTGATAATACTAGTTCTATTAACATTTTAAAGAATCTGGTGATGCAGTCAAGGAAGAAACATATCTCAATTCAGTATCATTTTCTGAGAGATAAGGTTGTAGAGAATGAAGTGAAGCTTGAGTATGTTCCTACAAAGGATTAGGTTGCTAACATATTCACCAATTCTCTTCCTAAGGATACATTTGAGTATCTCCAAGAGAAGTTAGGGGTTATTGCAGAGTTGCTTTGGTGATTGTAGTAGAGTGGAGTGGTGTGCTTGGATAAATTTAGATTTGAAATAAGGTGTGTTGTGGTCTTCCTTCATTCCTTTCCATTGAATTCCTATCTTCTGTGATAATACTAGTTCTATTAACATTTTAAAGAATCTGGTGATGCAGTCAAGGAAGAAACATATCTCAATTCAGTATCATTTTCTGAGAGATAAGGTTGTAGAGAATGAAGTGAAGCTTGAGTATGTTCCTACAAAGGATTAGGTTGCTAACATATTCACCAATTCTCTTCCTAAGGATACATTTGAGTATCTCCAAGAGAAGTTAGGGGTTATTGCAGAGTTGCTTTGGTGATTGTAGTAGAGTGGAGTGGTGTGCTTGGATAAATTTAGATTTGAAATAAGGTGTGTTGTGGTCTTCCTTCATTCCTTTCCATTGTGGGAATGTTTAGGTCTAGACCTAATTTGAATTTACTAGATTAAGGTGTGTTTCTAACCTTGGAGAACATTCTCAAGGTTGAAGACATTATAAATAAGTGTCAAGGGATCATGGTCATGTGTGTGCACGATAGATGAGAGGTGAACAAGAGTGTGATTGAATGTGTGGTGCAGTACAAGATTTCATGTGTTAGATCACTGGATGTAGTGAGCAGAAGGTGTCTACAATTCTTCAATATGACTGGGAATGTGTTGATGGTATAGCAGTGGAAATCTCTGTTGCATTGAGATAGTCTTCTCCTTGTAACAATCTTCTCTATCTTCTTCTCTATTCTGGCAGTGAGCCTTGGCAATGAGTTTTTCTTTTGGGCAATGAGCCTATTGTTTTCAGTGTTGATACTACTTTATGTTGTGAGCTAATCCTCACCATGGTTTTTCCCTTCTTAGGTCTTCCACGTACATCTGGTGTTCTCTTGTGTTTGATGTTGGTTTGATTTAGTTTCTGTTATTTGCTTTCATGCTTAATCATAATAATAGTCTAACGATTAAATGAATCTATGTGGATCTAAATGTGTGATGGTTTTGAAATTTTAAGCTACAATTGATTCACCCCCCTCTCAATTGTCTTGTGCATTCAATAAAGATTACACAACAAAAAAAAACACAAATTAACATGCAAACAGATTTATGCATCCAAATCAATTTTCACAAATTTCATAAATGAAAAAGAACAAGCAAAACCCTACCTCAGCTCTCTCCAAGTTAGGGAGAGCCTAGATAATGAAAATCCTTCAAAATCTCATACTAGAAATCTTCTCCAATTTCTTTCACCAATTTTTTTCCAAGTCTTCTTCCCAAATTTTTCTTCTCCTTCACATACAACCATCTTTCAAATAAAAAGAAAAGCATCCAATAATATTCCCTCAATCCTCATAAATGAAAATCAAAAAATCCCCCAAAAATAACCCAAAGGGAAATCTTCTCCCTTTTCTCAATATTCTAATAAAAGAATTACAATAATTCCTCCTTATCCCATTTTGAAGAAAAATAAATAACAAAAATAATAAAATAGTAAATGAAATCCAACCCCCTCAAATTTGTAATTAAAATAATAAGGAATCTTCTTATTTTCTAATTAAATAACCACATTAACTCCTCCCTTATCCCATTTTTAAAAAATAAAAATAATAAAGTAGTGAATGAAATCCAACCCCCACAAAATTTCCAATTAAAATAATAAAAACAACCACAAGTGGAGCCAACTATAAAATTGTAAGGGTAAAATGTGGATCAATCAAATGAATTATATAAGACCCAAACATCAACAGAATAGGAGATAACAAGAAAGATTAAACGAAAATAGCAATGAATAACACAAAGCAAACCTTCCTTGAAACCGATGCTTCTGTTGTTTGCCTATTACAACCGTCCTTTTGCAGATGAAGTGAGCCCTCAGAGAGTGCACTCCTTTAAGCTGTGTTCAAGGAAGTCGATGGTAAATGGCTGTTGTGATATGCAATAAAGATGAGCTTCAAAGCAAGTATGTGATCTCAAGCTTGTGGATGGTAAAAGGGTGCCAAAGGCGCGCTGGTGATATTTCTGCAGAGTAACGATGTCAAAAGCCTGGATGATTAGAATGGAAGGATGAAGCTTCATTTATAGACTCAGAAGAATGGGAATCAACGGTTGAGAGAAGATATGAAGATCAACAGCTGAGGATGGTTGAGGAATGTGCAACCAGTAGAAATGTGACAAGTGTCCCAGCTCCATCATGAAAGAGGGGATGTGACAAAATTGATTGGAGAGTTAACTCCATTGACTGAATAGTTAATAGACTTGATTGATCAGTTAGAAGAGTGGATTATGGAACTGACTGAATTGATTGAGGGATTGACTCAATTGACAGGTTAGTTAACATTTTTGATTGATTAGTTAACTAACCTCTGATTTGAGAAGAAATAGGCCATGTGGGTGAGGGAAAATAAGGTAATTAAATATTAAATATATTTAATTACATGTGCAACCTGATGAGGTGGACAAGGTGAGGTGTAAAGGTGAGGTGGATTTTTGGAATTCAGAACTTAGGATAGAGGAATTTGGATAAATTAAATAATTTATGATTATTTAATTGTGTAGGACATTTAGAAGAATTTTAATTAAATAAATTGAATTTATTTAATTATGGAATAGTGAACCACTTAAATAAATTTAGAATATTTATTTAATTGGTAGAAGAATGGAATAAATATTTAGAATATTTATTTAGGATGATTTGTGTCATTTTTAGGCATATACATTTTGCCCCTCTTTGATGCAATGCTATTTATAGCATTGTTTCAAAGAAGTCGATAGTCTGATAGTGATACATGCCCTAGTTTGCCCCTGGTGCAGGCTTACTGACGATAGGATGCCCCCTCGGGAGATTGGACGGAAAAAGGGCGAAAGAATCAGAGACTGACAATCTCACAAAGACGAAGGGGTTAGGATAGGTTGGAGGAAAAGGGACGTGATTAAGGGAAACGGGAAGAAAACGGGAGGAAAAACGGGCACGGGAAGTAGTCACAGTCATCACCTAGCTAGAATTAGGGTTTTGGAGGCTATAAATAGGAGCTGGGTTCATAAGAATAGTCATTTGTACACTTGTTTGATCTGGATTGGATTGAGAGAGCTTAGAGCAAACTTGGAGTAGCATGCAGCCAGAGCAGCAAACATTCCACGCGAGGAGCATCAATTCGAGCGAGTCCGTCGATTCAGGCCGCTAGCAGAGGCAGGACCCCCGATATGTGCTTCGAAAAATTTCTCCTAGGGTCAATTTAGGGTGTCATAAATGCATGTAGAAAATAGGTCAAACATATGCGCTGAAATACAGAATGGCGCATATGCCTCGCAAAGCGGCGCTTTTGTCGTTTAGCGGCGCATATGCCAGTTTCAGTGGCGCATATGGGAAAACGGTGCATATGTGTATTGTAGTTGCGCTTCTGTAATTAGGCTGCGCATGTGTGATGAGGCAGCGCATCTGTTCAATGTAGCGGCACATCTGTGAAAGCCGCGCATATGTTGAATCTAGCGGCGCTTTCATAATTGGGCGGTGCATATGCTGAGTTTTGCGGCGCATGTACTGAAACTGCGCATATGTGCACTGTAGCAGCGCATCTGCGTTTAGGTGGCGCATATGCTGATTCTAGTGGTGCATACACCAAGAAACGGCGCTTGTACCACCTGTAGTGGCACATTTTCCTTGGATAGCCAATGCACTTAGCCAAATTGATTCGATTAGCATCCTGTTTGATGCAGGAATCGATGAGCTATCTCCGAGATTGCAGGAATCTAGTCAAGAGATGTAGTGTGCTGTTTTGATCAATTTGAGATGCTAAGTTGAGTTGATATAATTCAGTAGGTATGTTAAGTATGGTATATGCCATTTGAGACTGACGTGTTGCCTTGCTTGCTTGTAGGAGGATATTTGAGACACACTGCAGTTGAGGGAGACGTTTCCCATGCCCCTATTGTAGAGATACATGCTGACAGAGACTGACAGAGTGGTGCTTCGTGCCATGGGTTTGGACTATGTTTGCTTCATGCCCGAGGTGCAGGCGAACCGTGGACTGTTGACAGCCGCTGTGGAGAGATTCCACAGTGAGGACGGGACCTTCCACTTTCCTACTGGAGAGATGACTGTGACCTTAGAGGACGTTTACCGGATACTGCACTTACCTGTGGTAGGTGAGTTAGTAGAGTACGACGCACAGCAGGATGCGGGACTCGCCGAGTGCCAACAAGTGTTCGATGATCCTAAGCTGGTTGGACAGGTTATCCCGTGGCAGGATATATACGACTGCTATGACTACTTCCCTGGGATTGTGGCTGGATTGATCGGGGGCATTGTATGCCCGGACAGGAGATCGCATGGGTTCCCCATTGGATGGGGCAGGATCATGGAGCGGATGCTGACTGAGGGCACCCGATATGCATGGGGAGTCTGCGTACTGGCCCATCTATACCACGACATGCATCAGGTGGTGTACCACTGCAGCACGAGTCTATCGGATGGGGTATTATTGCTACAGTTCTGGCTGTGGGAGCACATAGCGGTGACTAGGCCGATATGTGTTTTCGCGAGGCAGTGAGGAGAGCCATACAGTTATGGCTACACAGGAGTGATTTCCCAGCACAGGCTGGGGAAGTTAGAGTATTGGAGGCACACCTTGGATGGGGTAGATGTGGTCGTCTGGCAACCATATCTGGATTGCGAGCCCTAGGACGACGAGGGAGATGAGCTGTCGTATTGCGTTCAGACCAGGTGGCTGATAGGGTGTACACAGCATATACTGGAGAGGTAGATGGTGGGTCGAGTGTTGAGACAGTTTGGCAGGAGGTAGGGCATGCCACAGGGACAGGCACTTTTTACGTGGACACATGCAGAGAGGGTCTGATGGGGGCCGATGGCTTCATATGAGGAGGCCCTAGCAAAGTTTCATCAGACTCCCTATGTGGCATGGGATATGCGAACAGAGATAGCAGATGTAGGGGTGACACAGGATTACGAGGATTGGATGACTGCCCATCCTTTCCTGAGATACTCAAGACCTAGCATGCTAGTGCCTCGTATTGACGAGGCAGACTCAGAGGAGGAGGGACAGGTTGGCCCAGGTTGGAGGGGAGCTAGAGGAGGATGGGTTGGTAGAGATGGAGAGAGGCCGAGATAGTGGAGGAGGTTAGGTCAGGCTGAGCAGGCAGTGCCAGGACAGGTGGCACAGTAGCAGATACCCCAGCAGGCACAGATGCCGCCACCCCACAGGTTCCACAGTAGCAGGTGCCCCAGCCACAGGGGCCAAGATAGGCAGAGGCAGCACAGGGGCCAGTGGAGGCAGAGGTGCATGAGAGGGCCATAGCCAGCCTGAGGGGATAGGTGCGAGCGCTACAGGCACAGTTGAGGAGGGCTGATGGCAGGCGAGAGACGGATGCAGCAGTTATCGCTGGTTTGACTCGCGAGAGAGACATGGCAGATGCATGGTTACATATTATCCGTGTAGAGCGGGACACTGCTGTGGCCGCCATGGGGACAGATGCAGCGAGTTCATTTTTGGTTGGGCAGGTGCAGCAGGCACAGGCACAGGTGGGCCAGTTGCAAACGCAGTTGGCACAGGTACAGGTAGAGCTCACCAGGGCATAGTCACAGGCCCAGTACTACCAAGGTTTATACCATGGTGCCGTGGCATCGAGTCAGAGAGCAGGGAGCTTCAGGAGTCAGTCTGGGGCTACTCATAGAGCAGGTCCATCACAGTCAGGGGCTTCCATGATGGGTCCCCAGCAGTCAGGAGCTGGCAGTGGTGGCCCACTGCAGTAGGGATAGACACAAACCAGATTTTGTACATTTTGGGACATGAATCACCATCCATTTGGAGGTATATTGTATATGACACTTTGATTTTTGAGAGAGATGGTGATATTGTATATTTGGACCTTTTATATGATAGTATATATGATGATGCAGCTTTGTGTATCTATTGCATGTGTTATGAGATGATGATTCACTTCTATTGTATGATGTGATGTATGTGTAGAGTTAGATGGTCTATCCGATGCTATATGAGATGCTTTTTGATATGATGCTATATGATGTCTATATGATCTAATGTTTCAAATGTATGCAAATGTACTATGATTTCTATGTGATGCTGCAGTTTTGTATATGATGGTACTGGATGTGTATATGATCTAATGTTTCAAATGAATGCAAATGTAATATGATTGCTATGTGATGAGCTAATGCATTGGGTGATGTACTCCACTGACTTAATCATATTCGCAACTAGCCGTACATATGATATGATATGCTCCTATATGCTTTGTTTTTGTGATGTCCAAATGTACTCTATCGACACAAGAAAGACATGATAGATAGAAGAATGGTTGTGATAGAATGACTTAGAAACGTCATTTGATATTGTTACTCTACATAGTTTGGATAATGAGGATTGCATGGGATATGGATGCATGGATGTGTATATGGATAGAGGATGGATGTTTTTCTTTTAGAGTGCTTTATTTCATCATTGGGCATTTTGTTTTTGGTACATTTTTTGAGATGTTGTAAGTGAATACAAGCATCTAGGTATAATTGAACCGAGATGACCTGAGTATCACTTACATGGATTGTGATTTAGCAAGTTAATACAAGCATCTAGTCAAAATTGAATCTAGATGACCTGAGTACTTCTTGCATTTCAACAAACAAGGATTGCCCCCGTTCATGTGAGACCTTTGATGTCCTCGATGATCTTTTGCCAATCATGTCCTTAGACAAGGCTTTGCATTACTAAAGTTTAATCCACAAATAGCAAACAAAGAAAATAATCATGCTCCCATCATAGCATCTCTAGCTTTTGGCATCCTCGAGTAGCATAGGAAGGTATGATAGTAAAAATCCAGACTCGAATTGTTAACCATGTTTCTGATCTACAAAGCATATTTGCGTTGATATGTGTTTAGTTCTTGCCTTAATTTGCACAGAATCAGTTAGAAGACCTTGGGTATTTGCTTTGCATTAGATAGGTTAAGATGCTTACAGTCAGGATTTCTGCTTGAGGCACAGGTTCTGCTTGTATTTGTTTGCTTGGTGAGAAGATTGCACAATCCTTATTGGGGAGACGGACCCTAATGGACTGACCTAGTGCCTCGGGGGCGCATTGCTAAATGGCCTTGCCTACGTGATGACGCAGAGGCAACGTAGTTCGGGGTAAACCCTAATGGACCATGGATGGACTAGAAGAAAGACGAGAAGAATGAAGACAAGAAAGGGGATGAATGGGACCATGGAAAAAGTGGAAGCCTCGGGGGCGCATTAGAATAATGGCCTTGCCTATGTGACGGCGCAGAGGCAACGTAGTTCACGGACTTGGACCATGGACACTGACAAGAGACCCTACGCTAGGCTCACATTGAGGAGACGGTATGGGACAAAACCTTGGTTGACAAGGCCACAAGGAGAGGATCAAGCCATGATAGGTAACTGTCAAGTGTTTATTTATGGGATAGATATGGGTTGAATGGGGCAACACAGAGAAAGAATGGACGCAAGGTGATTGGGTTCTCAAAGATGGAGAAGGCAGTTTATCACAAGTAACGCCTGTTTACTAGGTTTTCACCACTTGCTTTTATTTGCATGAGAAGCTAGAAAGTAAACATGACGCCTGTTTGCCAGGTTTTCATCATGATACCTATCCAAGGCACCTGTTTGCCAGGTTTTCACCAAAGGATGATTTTTTTTTTTTGTATACTTTCTATTTTTTTTTCTGATTTTTTTTTGTATTATCTCTTTTCAACTTTTTTGATTTTTTGATTTTTGATTTTATTGTGCCCTCTTGCATTGGGGTTCTCCTAGGTATAGAACCAGCGAAGGTGCATGCTATTGATTGGATCATCGAACAACTCACCCTCTGATGTGGCCAACTGATATGCCCCCGATCCGTAAGCAGCTACAATCACATAGGGCCCAAGCCAATTAGGTTCAAACTTACCCTTCTTTTCTCTTTCTTGTTGATTGCAAGGATTCTCTTTGAGAACTAGGTCCCCAACCTTAAAGCATCTTGGGCGAACCTTGTGGTTATAGCTTCTTGACATCATCTGTTGTTATGCTTTGAGATGATCAAAGGCTTTCTGGCGCCTTTCTTCTAGCAACTCTAGTTCTTGTAACCTGGAGACTCTGTATTCTTCATCTGATATGAGACCTTTCAACGACACCCTGAGAGATGGTAGTTCGACCTCAATGGGGAGGATGGCTTCTGAACCATAGACAAAGGCGTAGGGTGTAGCACCTGTGGGAGTGCGTATACTAGTTTTGTAGGCCCACAGAGCGGGATTGAGTTGGACATGCCAATCACGGCCAGCATCGTTGACAGTCTTCTTTAGGATTTTTAGAATGGTTTTATTCAATGCCTCAGCTTGGCCGTTACCTTGGGGGTAGTACGGAGTGGAGAAACGATGTTGGATTTTGAAACGCTCACAGAGTTCCTGGACATCCTGATTTTTGAATGGTCTTCCATTATCCATTATGATGGATAAAGGAATGCCATATCTGCAGATAATGTAATTCAGAATGAAAGAGGAAATTTGCTTTCCTGTGACGGTGGTTAGGGGAATGGCTTCAATCCAATTTGTGAAATACTTAGTGGCGGTTATGATGAATTTGTGGCCGTTGGAAGAGGGCGGATGAATCTTTCCCACAAGGTCAAGTCCCCACTGGCAAAAGGGCCAAGGTGTCGTTAAAGGTCTCAACTCTTGAGCAGGAGCATGGATCAAGTTCCCGTGTATTTGGCACTGTTTGCACTTTTTGACGAACTGATATGAATCCATTTCCATGTTTGGCCAGTAATAACCCAAACGCATGAGTTTCTTGGCTAAGGAGGGACCGCTGGAGTGTGTTCTGCAGATCCCTTCATGTACGTCTCGCAAGGAAGTTATGGATTCTTCTTGTTCTAAACAACGGAGTAAAGTACCATCTAGACCACGTCAGTAAAGGGTATTAGCTATGATGGTGTAGCGGGAGGTTTGTTAGATGAAAGTTTATTTTTGATTGGAAGAGAGGTCCGGTGGGAGAATATTGTCCTTGAGGTAAGTGTAAGTCTTACAGTACCAAGGTGAATCAAATTCGATTAGGAGACAAATGGAATGGGTTTCAAGGAGATCATAAGTCAGTTGCCGGATGGTTTCTACTAAGAACTCATACTGTGACTCATATTCAGATATTTCTAGAAGAGAGGCTATGGTAGCCATTGCATCCGCTGCTTTGTTCTCTATCCTGGGTATTTGCTCGAAGGAGATGGTCCCAAAGTGTTCTTTGAGGTCGTCGACCATCCGTTTGTATGGGATGAGCTTCTCATCTCTGGTTTGATACTCATCGTTGACCTGATTTATGATAAGCTGAGAATCACCGTAGACACATAGTGCTTGGATTTTCCACTCAGTGGCCATCTTGAGACCAATTACTAAGGCTTCATATTCTGCTATGTTGTTTGTGCATGGAAATAACAACCGGTAGGATTTCAGAATTGTGTCGCCTTGGGGAGTGATAAACAGGATACCTGCCCCCGATCCGTGGTTGGTGTAAGACCCGTCGAAGTAGAGTTTCCAAGGAGATGTTGATAGAGTGAATAAAGACTCATCAGGGAACTCAAACTGCATTGGTGAGGTGTCTTGTAATGGTGCCTCGGCCAGTTGGTCAGCGATGATTTGTCCCTTAATGGCTTTTCTATCCACATATTCTATGTCATATTCACTGAGAAGCATTACCCACTTTGCTAGTCGACCTGTGAGAGCTGCTTTGCTGAGAAGATACGTCAGTGGGTCGATTTTTGCAATGAGCTTAACCGGATGTGCGAGCATGTAATGTCAGAGTTTTTGTGAAACAAAAACCACTGCAAGGCATGATCTTTCTACTTGTGAGTATTGCAACTCGTAGCCCACTAAGGTTCGACTGATGTAGTATACAGCTCTCTCCTTGTTCTCGTAGTCTTGTTGTGCTAGAAGAGCTCCCAGAGCAGTGGGTGTAGCGGATATGTAGAGAATTAAAGGTTTTCCTTGGATCGGAGGCATGAGTATGGGAGGATTCATAAGGTACTCCTTTAGCTTGTTGAATGCCTCTTCGCACCGCTCATCCCATTTAAATGGAATGTTCTTATGTAGGAGGTGGCTGAAAGGTTGGCACTTGTCTGCCAGCTGTGAGATGAACCTACGGATGGCCTGCAGCTTGCCCTGTAGGGATCTCAACTGAGTTAGAGTCTTGGGCGGTGGCATGTCCATTATAGCTTTGACCTTGGTAGGGTCAACCTCTATTCCGTTTGCTGACATGATGAAGCCTAGCAGCTTGCCTGAAGTTACCCCAAACACACATTTTTTCAGGTTCAGTTTGACTTGGAATTGGTCCAACCATTGAAAGACTTTTTCTAGGACATCCAGGTGTGAGTCCCTTGTGAGAGATTTTGCCAAGATATCGTCAACATAGTCCTCCATAGTTACATGCATCATGTCATGGAATATAGTTGTCATGGCCCGTTGATACATAGCACCTGCATTTTTCAGCCCAAAAGGCATGACATTCCAGCAAAAGGTACCCCATGGGCAAGTAAAAGTTATTTTGTGTTGATCCTCTGGTGCTATTTTGATTTGATTATACCCTAAGAATCCGTCCATGAGTGATAGCATTGTATGTCCTGCAGTCAAGTCGACTATGATATCGATGTTTGGCAATGGAAAGTCGTCCTTGCGGTATGCTTTGTTTAAGTCTCGAAAATCATTGCATAGTCAAACCCTGCCATCTGGTTTAGACACTGGCACAATATTAGATATCCATTCTGGGTAATCTATGGCTCTAATGAACCCCACATCTAGCAATTTCTTGAGTTCTTCTTTGACTAAAAGGGCTATATGAGGATGCATCTTTCTCAGCTTTTGCTTTATTGGTTTCACCCCTGGATCCAATGGCAAATGATGTAGAATCAGGTTTGGGTCTAAACCTGGCATGTCAGCATATGACCAAGCAAAGCTGCCTCTCTTCCTCTTAAAGAATGGTACAAACCTGGTTTTCTCTAGTGGTGTGAGAGATTTGGCAAAGTGGATAATCTTAGGCTACTCTTCGGTTCCAATATTCACGGGCTCTGTCGGCTCCACCACAATCTGTGACCTTTCCTGGTACATATCACTAGGGAGAGTGTCAAGCATTCTATCATCAGGTGCCACAGTTGGGTTTTCACCGTCAGATGCGTCCTTTCTTTTTACTATTTTATGATCTGACACTGTCGCAAGGTAGTTTTCACTGTCAGATCCATTTTTGATCTTGATAGTTTTGCGACTGGAAGACTTGGCACCCTCCCCGAAGTAAGCCACGGTATTTAGTTCAATAGCAAAACCAGCTTTATGATCTCCTTTTGGCAAGTGGTCCCTAAGTTCCATATAATCAATGTAAGCATCATCGTTCTGGAACATATCTAATTGGGGGGTTCCTTCCAGATCCTAGTCAATAAGCTCAGGGTGTAAGAGGGGAAGGGATTCAGATGAGAGACCTGATTCATTGATGGTGTGAATGGAAATGTTATGGGTACTGGCGGGGGTAGTGTTCTGGGTGGTACTTTCTTCCAAGTTGTTTATCGCAATGGAATCTAAACTTTCCTCAAAAGCCATAATCTCAGGGAGGGGCAAATCAGACTCTAGTGGTCTGTCCCGTTGCGTTTGTCCCTCATGGTAGGGGCTAAGAGTTTGGATGGTGTCAACCTCTTTGTCGTTGTAGGAGTGCTCTGTTAGCTCCTCCCACTCATACTCATTTGTATCATCTGAATCTGTGTCGTTGTCCACTTGGAGCGTTTGGATTGTCTCCACAAGGCAGGCATTTTCTTTGGCTTTACCCTTGCCTTTGTATCCTAGGCCACTTGTGTTTCTAGCCAAAAAGGATGAAGAAGGCTGTATAGGTTCAATGATTCCTTCTTTTCTGAGGCCTATGGGGCCTTGTCCTTCATACCCCATCCTGTGCAAAACAGTCTCACCCCACCCATAGAGCTCTGTAGGAAGTCTAGGCGGTTCTTGGGGTGTGTTTTCTTCTTCAGCATAAAGCCATTGCAGGTGATCTTGCTCCTCTGTTTCATCAGATAAGGTCCCCCATTTTACAAAGGGATTTGCGGGAGCTACAGGAGGAGCAGATGGATTTGGAAAATGTTTGGGTGGATGCTTGGGTTGGCCAAAGGAGCGAGAAGATAAAGGCATCGTGGCAAGGTTGAGGTTGTGCTCAATGGAGTATTCCCCCATGCCATTTTCTTTTATGGTAAGTTTCAGTGGTTTGGGTCTTAAGGAGGAAGCTTCAGCGGTATGGTCCTATTGTGGGGTAGGGGAAATGTAGGCTCTGTTGTTGGGTATGACACATTCGGGTTTGGCACGGAAAGAATTGCAGTGCTGGTAGGGGTCGGGTCGCCTTGAATGGTGACCTGCTTGCCATTGTGCGGGAACTTAATGCATTAATGATAGGTTGAGAGAACAGCCTTCATGGCGTGGATCCATGGTCTCCCTAGTAGAATATTATAAGCAAGCTCCCGATCAAGGACTTGGCACACCACATCTTTGATTACTGGTCCCACTTGAATGGGTAGGACAACCATTCCTTTTGTGGTTCTTTCTTCCTCGTCATATGCCTTAATGGTAATTTTCCTCCTTGGATCAACTGCTTGTTCGGAGAACCCCAGTGCAAGGACTAGCTTCAATGTGTAAATATTTAAACCGGCACCCCCATAAATGAGAACCCTCTTGATGCGGTGCTTGTGTATGAATGCGACAATGTGCAGAGGGGTGTTGTGGGGTTGAGATACAGAAAGGTCATCTTGCTCAGTAAACGATATGGAATTGGAGGATGTCAGATTGCCTACCATGGTCTGGAACTTCTCTTGAGCCAGGTTAGTGGGGATAGTGGTTTCCACTAAGGCTTTCTCAAGAATCTCCTTATGAGAAGGAGATAGACGCAATAGCTCCAATATGGAAATGTGAGCCGGAGTTTTCTGTAACTAGTCAATGACATTGTACTGACGGAAGGTGGATGGAGATGGTGACGACCTTGGAGGAACGGTATTGAGCGTGACTTTACCACTGCGGGTAATTATACTACAACCAGTTCGGTTAGGTCCTAGTTGTTGGTTGGGTGAGATGACATTGACCTGCGGAATATGTTCAGAAATGTAGTTTATGGTGTAGTCAAATGGAACACTTGCATAGTTAGCATTACTCGTCCCGCTGTTCTGATTTAGCTAGTTGCGATTATTGTTGTTGTCATTGCTGTTGTTGCCGTTGTTGTTGTGGCCATGGTTGTTGTTGTTGTGGCCATTGTTGTTATATGGCCTGTTATGATTCAGAAGTGGATCCCTGTAGGCCACATGAGTTTCATTGGAGGTATGCTATTGTGTCCCTCCCTGATTCTGATCTAGTATATCTTGTATGACATTTTTGAGGCGGATGCAGTTGTTAGTTGTGTGCCCCCTTCCTCGGTGATATTCACAATAGTCTGTGTCCTTCCAGTAGGGAGGTTTGACTATAGGCTCATAATCACTTGTTGGCAGTAGAGAAATTTCGTTGTTAGCCAACAACTTCCTTAGTGCAGATTCTTGAGACTCGCCTAACGGTGTGAATTTTCTCCTTGGGTTTGAATTGAACCAAGGTCTAGGCTCCTGAGAGGGCGGTTTGTTGATTGCACCATTGTTTGTGTACCCCTTAAGAGTGAATATGGGCTACTGTTTAGGAGCTGCCGCCTTGGCGTCAACTACCCCATCGTTGACCACATTCTTGTTCTTGGTCCAAAACTTTGATTTATCCATTGTATAATTGGAATTAGGCGTGTCCTTGTATAGCTTGATAGCTCCTTTAGTGATCATAGCCTTTTCGATGAATAAGCCCATTTCGATGACTTTTGAGAATTATGTAGGGCATTGTATCTGAATTTGATAGATAAGATCAGTATTCAAATTGTGGACAAACATTTCCAATAGTTGCTTCTCAGGTATATCATAAGAACACTTACTAGCTAGCTGTTTCCATCGTTGTAAGAAGGTGGCGAATGACTCACCACTCTTTTGTTTGGTGTTGCATAGATCTAGCATAGATACCTCGTGTTCTATGTTGTAAGAGAAGTGCGTTATGAATTTATTGACAAGTTCATCAAAAGTTTTGATTCCTGGTGGGAGGCGCGAGAACCACTCCATAGCTTGACCACCTAAGGATCTTGGGAACAGTCTCATCAAGTAGGTCTCGTTGTGAGCTACTTCTAAACATGCGGCATTGAATTCCTGGATATGATCTCTAGGGTCCCCCTTCCCTTTGTATTTGTCAAACTTTGGGACTCCGAACTGAAAGGGGAAGGGTTTCATGACCAAACTTTTGTTAAAAGGATACGGAGCTATATCTTCCAAAGAGTAGTGCTTGGAACTTGTACCGGTCTTAAGGTTGGATATTTCTTGTTTTAGACTTTCAATTTGTTATCTCACGTCATCCATAAGAGCATTTTGATCTATGGGTTTCTTGCCTCTATCTTTGTAACTCTTTCATTTGCATGTGGGACTGTGTCATTCGTGCCCCTCTCATGATCATCACATCTCTGCTCATGATCATTGTCTACATTTTCCATGATGGAGCTTATGTCAAAGTCTGCAGGGAGTTTGACTCCGAGATTAGCAATATGGTGGAAGTATTTATCGGGGTCTTCAAGGAGCACCCTCTCTACCAGGTGTTGGAATTTTCTATCTTGGATGTGTGCTACTAATTCTTCATGAGAAATTTCTTCATCACCACCACATGGTGGGGCGAGGTGATCAGATGAGTCAGCCATTTCAATTTGCTTGTTGTACTGGGATCGAGTAAGAACCATGCAAGGTGGGGTGGGATGAAGTGGACCAGGATTAGAAATTTTGGCGAGGTGCCGACTGAGACTGTTGTGAATGGGATACCTAGAACAAGATTTGGACAAATGATTCTCTCACTCAATGACTTCAAGTAAGATGGTTGACACAAGACGTTAGCCGCTAGTAAGGGTAGTCGATACCAGTCTTACTGTGTAGGGCTTAGTCATTCAACAAGACTACTAGCAAAGGTACGGTGACCTACTAGGCTTACGTGAATTCACTAATGACACGAAAAAGGGACCTATGTCGAATGGGACAAACTGACTTTGGGACAAGAGGGATTTAGATAGAAAGTGAATGGGACGAGTGACGAAAGAGAGAGACTTGGGTGAAATGGATGAAGACTGACTGCAAGGTTGAACTAACCTCAAAAAGTGAAACTAGGCTAAAATAGGTGCTCTGATCAGGTGAAAATATTCTCTCAAAAATAGGGCAAGTGCTCACTGTCGTATATGCACCGAAACAAATGCGCAGCAGGAATGAACAAATGTGCCGTAAGTCGCAGTATATGCACAACTCTGGTAAAATATAAATGCGTAGTAATAATGTGTATATGCACAGCAACAGTATATATGCGCAGCAAGTCATTACAAAAGCGCAGCAAGTCGCTATAAATGCGTAGTAGAAAGGAGTATATGCGCAGCTCTGATATTTTTGGCAAATTTTTTTGATTTTTCCTCTATTTTTGGTATTTTTTGGCTGGAAAAGGTCTTCCTGATATGATATTATGAATTAATAGCAAGAAAACATAGCAAGCACAAAGAATATTTTGTAGTTTTTCACTATTTTTGTAGTTTTTTTGACTCTATTTTGGACTAAACTAAACAAAAGCAAGCACAAAAATCCTAGGCGAGAAATGGATTATAAGGGATTTGGGCCACTAGAAAAAGAGGTATTTAATGCGGGCAACCGTTCAAGTGGTTACACGTGCGGTGGCACTACTCTCCGTTATGGAGTCTCCCAGCCTCAAAGGGTTGCGCCTGAGAGGGTTTTGGGGGAGGTTGGCCGTCGGTGTAACATAACAGCACTCGTTGCAGGAAGTTTTCACCTCAAGCACAATTTATTTTAAGTGGCTTGGTAGGGCTTGGCGTTAGCCTGTTACCACTCAGGGTCATTCCCACTTGGACAAGCATGCATCCAAGGGCAGGCCCCTCCTAAAGGTTAAACAAATAGAATGACAAGTCTGGCACTCTGATCACCCAGAAGAGGGGAGAGCATAAGCCTATTGTCATTCGCAAGCACAGAATACACTGATTAATCCACCCTAGTTAAAAGTGAAAAAACTAAATGGGCTAATCTACTCAAACACAGAACTTTGAAGTGATTTTAGCAATATAGCAGTGGTTCAGTTTTAACCCCAGAAATCAATGGTGAGTTTAGTTTTAAATCCGCGTAGCACGAGATAGTTAACTTTGAAGTTTTGGTCTCCCGATATAGCAATAGTTCATTTTAACCTCAAGATCAATGGTGAGTTCAGTTTTAAACCGCATAGCATGAGATAGTTAACTTTGAAGTTTTGGTCTCACGATATAGCAATAGTTCTTTTTAACCTCAAAATCAAAGGTGAGTTTAGTTTTAATCCCAGATAGCAATAACTTGGAAAGTGTTGCAATGCAAGAAACAAGTGATCCAGTTACTACTTTCCTAATTAGAGCTAGGTGAGGATTTGAATGCACATCAGTTTTACTATCCCTTGGAAAGTGAAATGTGAACTAATTAAATGCAACTATATGAAACTAAACCTGAGCCTATCCTGCAAAACAGCTCCAGCAAACACCTGCGAAAAGGTTAGCGTTAGCAAATTCTCCTAGAAAAGTACTAAAACCATAGCCTATTACAAATGCGCAGCTTCAGTGATTAGATGCGCAAAAATAATCAACAGAAGTGCAACAATAATGAATGCGCCACAATATTACACGTATGCGCTGTGA